>OX337245.1:49007413-49607413 GCA_946965025.1 Blera fallax
TTTAAAGTTCAGTCACGTTCTTGATACTCGTAGCCTTATATTCACCGATGACTTGGCACGGGGTTGTTGCTTGCATTTAATATCAAATCTGTGGCTACGATAAATTTCAACATCCATGAGCGAACAAAATGCTTCGTTTAATTTTCACGCTTGGCAGGACCCCAACATATCGATGTCCTTACGTTTCATACTCGTACCACCACGTGGCAAAATGATGAAGTAATATTCTAATATTCATAACATTTTCGAATAAGAAGTGCGAATCACTTTTAGAAAGAAGTCTGGAATTTAATTTGCTGGGATGTGAAAAAATTGGATGGCTAAGGACACCCTTACGAGGAAATGAAATTGTTCAGTGAGCTGTTTAAAAAGTTTATTTAGACACTGGCGCATGTAAGATTTTTTTTTGTTTACGGATATGGTGTGATATCGTCTGCGATAAGGGCCCTGATGAAAAACAAGGCAGTTAGCAATGACGACATCCCGGCGGATCTCTTCCAAGCCGCACCCAACATTTCGGCGGAAATCCTACAGCGTTTAGTGAGGAAACCATGAGAAACTGAGGCCTTTCCCAAAGATTGGAATCGTTGTTAAGCTGCCCAAGAAGGGAAACCTAACAGATTATGGAAAGAGGAGAGGTATATGCGTCCTTTTGGCTTCGGCTAAGCTAATAGCTAAACTAATTTGGGACTAAGTGAGAGAAGATCTCAATTCAACGCTCGTCAACGGACAGGCAGGATTTCGAGCTGGATCCTCCGGCATCGACCACATCAACATTTTGCGGATCATCCTTGAACAATGCATCAAGCACGGATCTCTGCTACATTTGCTATTCATTGACGTCGAGAAGCCCTTCGACAGTTTCAATCGAGATGCTATATAGCGAGCCTTGCGCAGGAGAGGTACCTATACCAGAAAACTTGTCGCTATTATAAAGGCTTCCTATGATGGCGGTAAATGTCATGTCTTACACAACGGTAAGGTGTCAGTGGAATTTGAAGTCCGCAGCGGAGTACGACAAGGATGCATTCTTTGGCCACTGTTTTTCCTTGCAGTAATCAGTGATGTGATCTCGGCACCTCTGTCTGGAGGAAACATGGGACTGAGATGGACTATGACATCATATTTCAAACATCTTGACTACGCTGATAACGGTTGCCGCTCTCACACAGGATAAAGGACCTGCATCAGATGGCCCATATTTTGGAGGCAGGGGCGAAAAAAGTTAGACTTAAAATAAATACGGCAAAAACAAAGGCCCTAAGCACTTCAACTTCTCAGCAAAACACCAGCGCCGCTTAATCCAATATTGTCGGACAGCAAGTCGAGAAAGTTAGCCGCTTTCAATATTCGGGAAGTATCGGAAGATAGTGGTACCGAACTGGATAGGGACAGTAGAATTCGTAAAGTAAAGGTTGAGACTGTTCCGATCAAACGTGAACACAGAACTACTTTACGGGTGTAATACCTGGAAAGTGACCAACACCGTCACAAGAAAGCTGCAAACCTTCATAAATGGATGCCTTTGCAAGATCCTGAGAATCTTCTAGCCGAACCGTATATCGAACGACCAACTACACTCGATAACGGGTCAGGAGCGAATAGACGTCAAAATACGGATGAGAAAGTGACAGTGGATTGGTCACACCTTACGGCGTGAAGACAATTCCATTGCGAAGTACGCCATGCAATGGAATCCACTTACCCAATCAGGCAGACGAGTGGGCCGTGGGGAGGAGGAATCCAGATCATTGGGGATGACTGGGAGGGAACTCAGGCGCGTTGCAAAACTTCCAACAACACGATGGCACGCAGGCGTTGTTGACCCCTATGCCCCATGAGGGCTCAAAGGACCTAAGTAAGTAAAGTAAAGTAGATGTGGTGGTTTCCTAAACAGAGAAATCCAATTAGCATCAAGGTGTTGCTTTGATACCACAACTCATTCGACCTGGATATTGATGTGAATTGGTGAGGAGTCTCTAAGTCCAACCTGTGGAGTTGAAGAATTATTAAAGTTGATTAATACTTTCTCCTAAAATTTGTCTGGCCCTATCTAGTGCCGGACAGTTGCACATATACATTGTGGGTAACGGTTTCTTCTTCAGTTGCGATATTGTAACTGCAACAGTGTTTGTTATATGTCTGGCCACGTTTGTTATAGTCTACCCGCTTGTACTTCAATAGGCCGTGTTCCGTGGTGATCGCTGATATTCTGGCAATATTTAGCGCGCTTTACTTAGTAAATCGTTTGTTTTAGCCTTATTATTGCTGGCCCACATCTTTCTAGGTGTGACGCAGTTCGTCAGCCTAGTCCATCTGAAATTTTGTTCCGCAAGTGAACCAAGGAGGGCTCATCCTTGCCTGGCCATTTTCCATAAGCGTTACTTTGGCCTGGAACCCAGATCAGAGTTACCATGAAGCGGCCACCTAGAGAGGCTAGCTCTTTTCTGCCTTCTAGTACCAGTTTGGATGATATGGTTACCGAGTAAATGGCTTTGATAGCAGCTTGGCTATCAACAAAAACCCAAATCATTTGCCTTGGAACGACAGGTTTCACGGAGCGAGTAATTCCGCTTAGGAAACATCTGAAAGTGTATAAAATTTCGAGATAGGCTAGTTGCCAGGTCTCTTTATGCAACCCCTAAGACGAGGGGCCGATTACACCGATGCCAGTAACCCTCTTCGGGGATGCGAGCGCTGCCTTCGCCCCGTTAAGAGGTCCTCCGCTACCATCTCTTTCTCAAGACCCTGCCTCAGTATTGATACGTATGTATGTCGGAGCAGCTGATCTGGCTGAGTTTGTTTTTTTTTTTGCTTTGCGGCCGGAAGGTGGAAATCTTCTAAAGATACTGAAGGACCGGTTCCAACAGCATGCCGGATTTTTACCGACTAAAACCACCCACCACCCCAACCCTTTTTACTCATGCGACTGCCATCAATCGTTTCATCACGAGGAGGGTTTTTAATACTACAACCAAGAACAAACTTATTCAGTAGATATCTTTCGTGGTATTTTCTCTTTGTACAGGGATTTTCCAGCGAAAATCCTGTATATACCTCAAGTTGCATGGGGTTAATCTTTAGTGTGCCAAATCGGAAGGTTTCGTCCTCTGTAGTCTACGCACTATATTTCTATCGTCCAAAATCTGTAGGATGGCGTTGTTAAAGTGATTCTGTATTCTCTGTTGGTGGTTTCGGGCGAAATTTTTTATTTCGTCTCTAACTGTTGGTATTCCAAGGTCCTTTTGGATATCGGAATTTCTTATATACCACGGTGCATTAACAATTCCTCTTAGCACCTTATCTTCGAATGTCTGTATAATGCCTGTATTGCTTCTCTTGGTACAACCCCAAAGTTGTATGCCATAAGTCCAAACCGGTTTTAGCACTTGCCTATATAAAAGCAGTATTTAGCTTGGACTGCTTACCAAGTAGCCAATACATTTGTCTGTATTTGTTTTCGAGCTCTTGCTTTTTCTTTTTTATATGTGTCTTCTACTTTAGTTTAGCGTCGAGTGTCATTCCCAAGTATTTTGCTTCGTTTGCATACGGGATTATAACAAAATTTGCTAGGATGGGTATATTATTCTCTTTTTTGTACGTAAAATTTACGTGGATGGATTTGGTCTCGTTTAGTACAATTCGCCAGGTCTTTGTCCATGCGAATATCTCATGTATGGCTTTTTGTAACTTTTCGGTTGATTCCTCAACTGTAGCGCCCGTTGCCTTGATTTCTTTGAATTCTGAGTATTCGTTACCCATTTTAACCCGAAATAATCGATCTGAAAGCTAAGATTTCAGAACCTTGCATAATTTGTCGGGAAGAACTTGCTGTAACTTGTATTCTAGGCTTTTATGCCATACAGATCTTTTTTTCTTCTATCGCGTTTTCGATTATGTCTGTTATTCTATGAACTTGGTCTATCGTAGAATGTTGACGTCTAAATCCGAATTGATGATCCGGTATAAGGCGTTTTTCTTCTATGATAGGCTGTAGTCGCTTAAGCAGAATTCTCTCGAATACTTTTGAAATTACCAGCAGTAGTGATATTGGTCTATATGATTTTTTATCAGTAGGTATCTTCCCCGGTTTAAGAATCATAATGACTTCAGCAATCTTCCACCGTCTTGGTACATATTGCAATCTAAATGCTGCATTTATTAGGTAAAGGAACTTCTCTAATACTTTTTTGGGCAATTCTTTGAGAACTAGTCCTGTTATTAGATCATAACCAGGAGCTTTGTTAATTTTTAAATTTTTTATTTTCTTCTTTGAGTTCAACCAGCGTTACACTTTTGATTTTAAAATTGTCGGATGACATCGTTAATACATTTATATTTTCGACAGATGTTTGCCCGCTGAACGGTTTAAATGTTTGTTCTAAGTGCAAGGCAAAAACTTCAGCCTTTTCTTGATCGGTTCTAGCCCATTCCTCATTATTTTTCTTTATTGGTGGTGCTTGCATTTGAGGTTTTTTAAGACCCTTCATAGCTTTCCAAAGCGATCTGGCTGAGTGAATTCCTTAACTACACGTCATCCTTCTCAGGATTTATTGGTATACATCTGAGCAAGATTGCAGGTCAGATCACCAAGAGATGCCTCGTCTGGCTCACGCGTGCTGGATTTTAACCCGGCTGAGCTTGCGCTGGTCCGAGTGTCCAGCTCCACATGTACAGTCAGACTCAGCATACGTTCATCGGTGGTTCACTATTAAATACATATTGTCACATAATTTAATGTTACTAGCCTCACCCCTAGATGCGTGACCAATATCTTCACCCCCTCGTTAAATAATAAAGGGCCATCTCTCTCCACACTTGATGTTTGGAGTTCAAACGTGGTGAAAAAGTTCCAGTTAGTGAATTGTCCGATGGCACACTATCTAAACTTGGAAAGTTATCATTTTCTACATTATCCTGGTCATCATCAGAATCACTATGGTCCCTATTTTGGTTGCTAATATTTTCCATTTTTTCAAGCTTCTTCGCAACTTTGTAGAAACCTTTTAAGCGCTCTTTTTCGTCTTCAGTCAGATCCATGTACCGAAGCAATCGAATTTCTCTATTACTCAGAACAATGCTTTTATTTGTTTGCCCCAGTTTCTGCTTTAAGTCTGTAACTTCGCTACTGATTTTTCTCTGCTTCTTTCGTATCTTAACCTCCGTGGGCTTAATTTGCATGAGTATTTGTTCGGTACACAGTTCAGAAAACAACGGTAAATTTTCTGGTCTTATTTGTCTCGATAAGTTACCATATAGCTGATCATTTATCAACACTAAAACATCACCTGCGGCATACAAAAGCATATCACGAGACAGTGGTCTGTTAGCCCAATATTTTTGATCACGACGATAGACATTTTTAAGTTGATCTTTTATTGGATTTAGCGGAGCGTTGTATAATTCACACAGTGAATTCAGCGAAATATATTTTGCCTTGTAAACCTGCTTACCGCTTTCCTGTAATTGCACTACAGCATGAGCAGCCTGTGTGTCGAATACATTCCTCATTAAAACTCCAAACTGAGTGTACATATTTACTGAATCATTACGACAATCATGAATAACTTTGATCACACACTCATGTTCGAGAAGATTTTTTAGGCCACCGTCAGAAACCAGCTCTGGACAAGTCAGCACATCGAAAATAAACGCTTCTCCTCTAGTCGTACCAATCTCAATCAATGTAATCTCGCCCTTCACTCCCAAGTTTATACCTTCACAGTCTACAGAAATAACGACACTTTGACTTTTTTGGGCAAATTTAAGAATAGCATCAGTCACGAAGAGACTTTCTTTTATGGTGGAAATCACTCGAGTGTTTTGTAGAACCTTAATTTTCCACGTGTCCCCTACGAAATAATTGTGACTAGGTGAATGAGCCGGACTATATTGTTGAGACTGCTGCTGTTGTTGCGGCACATAGCCAATACCGGATTTAGCATGATCGCCATGTGCTGCCATTGATTGCTTGTCCTTCTCAAAGTTCTCAGCCAGAGTTCTAATTACTAAATTATTTATACGCTGCTTAAGTGTTTGATTCTGGCTACTAACCCTCTCGGGCATTGATGGCTGTTGGGGGTGAACTCCCCCGACTACTTGATTTGTTGTATTCGGTACAGCAGAAGTTCCATAATAAGAGCTAGTTGATGGACTTGGACAATTTCTCTCACAAAGATTTTCAAGTTGCATTTCCGAGCACATCACATAACTCTCAAATCCACTGTTAGCGTCGCCCCTATTCGTTGACACGCTATTTGCCGATATATTCGAAACCGGCTCATTTAGCTTAAAATTTGGCGATATGCTATTATTATTGCAATTGTTATTGTAATTGATATTATTGCTTATACTACGGAATACTGGTGAGTGGATTCGTTGCTGCTGAATTGGAGAAGTGGAACTAAGTTGAGAATTCATTTGATTATTGTTTACTACATTATTTATTGCATTATATTGTTCTCGCGACTTCGCTTGAGCCTGCTGAATGTGAGAATCGGAGAGTTTTGGCTTTTGTAGCAAAGTGACTAGATTTGCTTGAATATTAAAACAATCAGAGAAAATGCGAAGGAACGTTGTTAGGTCGCCGGGCGTCTTAAACATCTTTAACCATTGCTCTTGAGGGAATTTCGAGGTGACGAGATGGAAAAGTTGATCGACGAGAATGGGACCTTTAACTTCTATGCATTGAGCAAAGAAATCAAGCATTTGTTGTGTTCCCTTAGTGTCTATGTAGGTTTGAGGAAGATGTAAGCGTTCTGATGCTGGAAGGTCATCCATGTTTTCACAACCAACAAGAATTACGTGATCATTTACCACTTTAAATGTGTCAGGGTGTTTTATGAGAAAATCTGTAAATTCCTTGATATGTTGACCTGAGATATGCCTAACTTGTGGTGACGCTTGACTGCGATGACCAAGAAGACTTTTAACTGGAACTTCGACACCTATACCGTATTGCAGCATTTTATTCTTAAAGTAGTCCTTTGCTTCTTGGATGTAATCACGTCGACCACTGTAGCTACCGTTCGGATCATCGGTAGTTGTTTGATATGAATTAACTTGAACATAATCGCCGTCGACCAGGAAAATAGAAGGATATTGCGCTAAGAACTTCTTTAAACCTGACTGACCTGTTACATTACTCAAATATTTAATATAATAAATACATTTGTAATATGCCAATTACTCTAATTTATCAAATTTTGCTTACTGTTATATTTACTAATGATTTTTTTTTTGGGGACCAAAAAACACCTAGTGGGGGAGGTGTCACATAATTTAATGTTACTAGCCTCACCCCTAGATGCGTGACCAATATCTTCACCCCCTCGTTAAATAATAAAGGGCCATCTCTCTCCACACTTGATGTTTGGAGTTCAAACGCCAAGCGTGCTGAGAGATTTCGCCCAGTTCAGATTCTCTCTCCAACATTATCTTCTTGAGAAGATATCGTTGGAGAGTTCAAACTAGATCGTAAGCTAATATCGTAAGTAGTGAGTAGAATTAGTTCTTAAGCTATGTTAAGCAGTCGAGTTCTGGAGTTTACATTATAAGCTTGTATACATCTTAATAAAGTTCGTTCGATGTTAAAAGAAGTTAAAAGCGGTTTTTGTAATCTTTAATCGAAGGTGTCCAAAAATTAGTTATAAAACTATATGTAGCTATCCAGCAGGCATCACGTGGAGGTGACAATGCGTTTTTGCCCGCCAAAACTATCTAAGTTATAACCACTCACCTAAATGTATCATGCAGAATGGAAAGCTGCTTTTAAGTTGTTTCTAAGTGAAGTTTCACCTATTTTTAGTAAGTTGTGAGATTAATGGTGTATTTAATGCAAGCCGCACTCGTTAAATGTGGCACATGTTTACAAGCCAAGTGGGCAGCCATAATATCATAACCTTACGCTCAGTTGTTCCAAGCCAACCCCAAACGTTAGCAGGATAACTTAAATGTCCCTCCAGGAGCTGTATGAAATTATAGGCCTGCGACTAATTTCTTTGTCCCACATACCAATCCCTCTGCCAAATCCATTTAACGGACTAGTAAAAGGACAACTTTAATAATGCTAAGTACGTTTTAGTGTACACTCTCGTTTCGCCTCTAATTACTGCTTTGCTTTCTACGTGCAGGAAAAAAAAATTGTTCATCTGTTTCTCTCCACACAGTATATCCTCATTTATTTAATTTGTTTTTGTTTTTCTGTCCGTAAAGGTTCTGACAAAGGATAGCGTCACGGTGTCGGTAGATGCTGTAGTTTATTATCGTGTGTCAAATGCCACCGTTTCTATAGCCAATGTGGAGAATGCACACCACTCGACGCGACTCTTGGCACAGACAACGCTACGCAACACAATGGGGACAAGGCATTTGCATGAGATACTCAGTGAAAGGATGACAATTTCTGGAACAATGCAAGTGAGTCCTTCTATTTTTCTTGTTTTTTTATTATGTATTTAGAAGGTGTAGATACGTGCGGTGGCAATTTAAAACCGAACACTCTTTTCTATATTAGTGGTTAGTATTATGTCCTTGAAAAGATACTCCATCTAAAATGTTTTTTTTTTTATTTTTTTTATTCCCTGTTTTGTGCAGGTTCAACTGGACGAGGCAACCGATGCTTGGGGCATCAAAGTTGAACGTGTAGAAATGTAAGTACATAAATACAGTGTTTGCGCGCCGCCCTCGAAAGTTATATCCTTACAATTTCGATGTGTGTGTGTGAAAGTTAATTTACTTTGATGTTGGTATTCTGGTTGCGAATATATCTTGATTGGTTTGTTGATTTTCTACTGTTGTCAACAAAAACAACAACAGACGAAGTACAGATACAAAAATAGTATACGCTACCGCTACCAGGAGTGCGCGGTTTATTTATTTATTTT
This sequence comes from Blera fallax, assembly GCA_946965025.1. Taxonomy (NCBI): domain Eukaryota; kingdom Metazoa; phylum Arthropoda; class Insecta; order Diptera; family Syrphidae; genus Blera; species Blera fallax. The sequence goes on from OX337245.1 coordinate 49,016,299, forward strand.
TTGATTTTGCTTGGTTTATTGCCATTTGTTGCTGCTGTGGTGGTTCTATTTGATTTGACTGTTTTTTTGTTGAATGTACGTCCGTGTCCATGTCCACCCCGCTATGCTATTATTCACGTGTGGACTATTTTTAGACGGGAAATGGCATGTTAGCAGTCGATTATTATACTTCTACGATGGGAATACGAGATCCTTGTCTCATTAATGAGATTGTTTTCGGTGGAAAAGTAGGTACTATTCATTCGACGGTTTTATGTAGGTAGGGGGAAGGATATGGAATTTCAATGGATTAGCATAATAATGATGAATTCAGGGTACAATTTGTATCTGAAGGACGAGACGCGCTTGACAATTATGTCTGTTTGAATGTACGTTCATGTAATTTGCAGAATAATCATATGATTTCATATAACCACGGCAATGGTGTAGAATGATGTACATATGATGATGGGGCAATCCAAGATGGCAACATCATTATCCGCATAATAGCCCTTGTTTGGAAGTGTATTGTTTTACGGAAGGTTGTTCATGTTACCCTCAAGCAGGACGAATTCAAAGGAAGTCCTTATGAATTTAATCAAAAGTCCTACTCACATACATATGTAGATGATATTGCCCTTACCGGTGCCGTGGCTATCGAGTTGGAGATTCAGTTTCAAACCCTTGAAGTTTTCAACAGTTAGGTTAGGTTAGGTTGAAGTGGCTGCCAGCTGGGAGTCGCCAACACACTTAGACCAATGGTGGGCCAATTGTGATACCACGTGGATCATGGAAGAAAGTTTCTCTCTATCTACTCGTTAAAATTAATTTCTAATGAGACGTAGGAGGCTCTTGAATGTCAATATTCATCAAGTCGCCTATATAGGGAGCTCCTAAATGAAGCTTCCTTCTACGAGAGAGAGCTGGGCAGAAACAAGAAGGTGACGAATAGTTTCCTCCTCTTCTTCATCCATGCAGCTTCTACAAAAGTCGTTCGAAAAGAGGCCTAGCCTTGTAGCATGTTTGCCTATTAGACAGTGTCCAGGGATGACACCTATTGTGTTGCCTTAAAGCGTTTTAGATCCAGCTTTGGCCAAATCTGTTTTGTCGCTAGACTTGTTGATCCATTTGTCCACCTAAGATTTGTACTCCCGACAGCATCCAGCTTAAGTTTAAGTTTGCGATTAGCGATTGGAATACCTGAGGTCCCTTTGTCCGGCAAGATGGGTATAGTTGTTCCTATTCTGGCGAGTTCATCGGCCTTACAATTTCCTGGAATGTCTCTATGCCCCGGCACCCAACACAGGTGAATATTGAACTGCTCAGCCATCTTCACAGAAGACGAACCGCAGTCTAGGGCTACTAAAGAGATTATAGAGGTCTATTCCAGGAATTTCAGTGCTGCCTGGCTGTCTGAAACGATGCGGATATCTCTAACAGACATCACGTTTTTCTTAACCCAAGAAAGGGCTTCTTTGATCGTCATTGTTTCCGCCTGGAACACGCTACAATCATTTGGAAGACGAAAGGAGAGCTGAAGATTAAGCTTATCAGAGAAAACACCTGCACCAACTCCGTCTTTGGTTCTTGACCCGTCAGTGTAGAAGTGAATCGATTCATCTTCTAAAAATGTATCGTCCTCCCAGCGTGATCTGGAAGGGATGGTGACAAGGAAGTTTTTCTTAAAACTTAGACGTGGGATGGTGTAGTCTGTGTTTTCGGGAGAAATTTTGAATTTATTCCGAATGGAAGCGTGGCCGAATTCTTTTCTTGACCACTGTTGTAGCTCCAAGGCGAACGGCTGCAATCGCTGCCATTTGTTTGCTAATTATATCGAAGGCTATCAGATGGAACAGAATGTCCAGTGCCGCAGGGGGAGTTCTACGAAGTTCTCCGCTTATGCACAGACAAGCTGTGCGTTGGACCTTGCTTAGGTAATCGCGATTTATAGCTTTTTCTAAGGCTGTCCACCAGACAATCACGACGTATGTGGGTATCATTAGAACGATATGTAGAGTCAGTGAGTAATTCGAGGTTGTAAACTCCATTTATTTCCAATTTACTCTTTCTTGAATATTACGTTTCCAACTGAGATTTCTATCCAGGATAAGACCCAAATATTTCGCTTTGTCAGAGAAAGTTAAGCTGGTACCAAGAGAGGGAGGGTCAACCAGCGGAATTTTATATTTTGCTTGAGAAGAGTACTAGTTCAGTTTTGTGGGGGCTTACACCCAAACCACACCGAACTGCCCATCTAGTGAGCTTGTTTAAAGCGTTTTGTAGAAGTTCCTTTAGAGTATTTATGTGCTTTCCCGAAACGTCCAAAGCAACATCATATGCATAAGTAATCGCCGTGCATCCCTCGCCTTCCATGATTACCAATAGTTCATTGACCACCAAATTCCACAGAAGCGGGGATAGAACACTTCTTTGCGGAGTGCCTCTACTAACAGATCTTCTAGTAGACGTGCCACCCAGCTCAGAGTTGATAATCCGACCATTGAGCAGTAGATTAATCTTTTCAACAGTTATGCCTGGCAACAGTTCGAATGTATCAACTGCCATTAAACGCTTGTATCCTTCTTGGTCACATAACACAACGGAATTCAAGTAGTTATGGTGACACATCTGTGAAAAGGAAAGGTAGTTTGGCAAGGTGACAAAAGCAAGACATGGCAAGGTGGAATTGAAACGCTGACGAAGTTTGTTCCACAGGGTGGTTCTGCTCCAGTGGAAGTCATAGGCGTTTTCTACATTGGTATCCAAGCTTAAATCCAACAAAGCTGCTGTTCCTGATGGACTACCGGCCGAGTTGTTCAAGGCAGCTGGTAATGACTTACTAGAGAGCACACACCAACTCATTTCCAAGATTTGGTCAGACGAGTGTATGCCTGATGAATGTAATCTCAGCATCGTTTGCCCGATCCGCAAGAAAGGAGACCCCTTAACTGCACCAATTATAAAGGTATCAGATGAGGGGGAACGTCACATACACGATCTTAATTGCCATATTGTGTGAACACCTGAAACCCTTTATCCAACCTGATCGACAGTTTTTAGTGTCGTTCCAGACCTGAAAAGTCCACAGTTGAACAAATTTTCACACTCACACACACAAAAATTCAATCATTTATAGAGACGAGCTATACAGACCCATGTCTAATTTTCGCGTCCCTCCCAAACTCGCTCGTCTGTGCAGGATGACGATAGAGAACGCTCTCTGCTCGATCAAGGTCGATAATGACCTCACGATGACCTTTGATGTCGAAAAATGGTTTAGACAGGGTGATGCGCTGTTAGGTGAATGCTTTAATATCACACATGAAAGAATTGTTCGAAACTCACAAACCAACACCGGAGGCACAATCTTTTAAAGGCACCTAACTAACTAACGCAAGTTAATTCCTTTCAAGAACAAGACATGAAGGTCCGTGTAAAATACTTAAGAATCAAATTTTTATCCTTCAGTACTTGGATGTGACAGAATTACGAATAAACTGTTTTGAACCCTGAAGAAAATTAAATTACTTTCGCTTTATCCTTGTTCTACATGCAAAGTTCAGATTCTTGTAGTTAACAAGCGAGATGAAGCAACTTAGAGTAATCTCTCGGATTATGTATCTAAAAGGAGAACTTGAGGAATTTTTTTCATTTTGTTGAATTATATCCTTTATTATCCTTAAAATGAAATGCATTTCTTGTGTATCCTTTCATTCCGTTTTCAAGAATTTTTTAATACCCAGGCGACTGACAGGAGAGAGCCTCTTTTAAATTTTTTGTTTTGATATACGGGGAGTAACTTGACATCCGAATTGCGATTCTTATGAAGTCTTGTGAGGTTTCCTTGGCTTAATGTACATTTATCAGTTAAATAAAAAATACTGCGAGACCTTTAAAGCTTTTAACAGCTTCTCTTTCCACGTTGCTGAAAGGAACTGTGAGATGGTATTAAATGTTACATTATTCATGCTTTACCTGTATCTCACGGGTAAACATCTTTTTTAACTTTAAATTTAATACTTAATTCCTCCAAGTTGGGGGTTGTGCATTCGAAGCAACTTCCTGACCACGTGAAGTTAGTTATCAGAGAGATAGGAGCCTCAGGTGGAGATGTTCCCCTGCAAAGGACAACACAACCCGGAACGTAAGAGGACTGCGGCCAACGAGTATGCATCTGGTATGCGTGCATATTGTACACTCCTGATGCTACTCACAAACTCAAAACTGTTCTCTCGCATTACAGGGCAGATTACTGCGAGTCATGGTACGATGGATAGGATTAGGTACACAAGAACAGAAGGATTGCGATATCTATTACGGATGTCACAAAAGTTTGGACATGTTAGGATACGGATTCGGTCGTCTAACTCCGTGCCGCATCAAAGCCAATTTATACATCATCAGACTTATTTGTGTACACGCGCATACCGATGATGGTAAAAACCATGTGAAGGACGAATTTGACTTCGATGTCAAAATCGCACTCGGGGAGTTCAATGTTTAAATCGGCACCAACTTTACTAGCTTTTCAGGGCTAAGAATCCACACAGCAACCTGGCTGTTTCCTGATGGTCGGACTACCAACCAAGCTGACCAACTGCTAATTGATGCGAGGAATGCGTCAAACAGATGCACATTCAGAGGGACGAACGTGGACTCTGACCGTTAGAAGCTGCGAATTTAATACTAGAACATCATCGTAATGTAGCATATAAGATCCTATGCAAAGGAGGACTGACTGGAATACACCAGTGTGGTTTCCGCCTCAGCAGATCGACGATAGATCAAATCTTCACTGGAAAAGATCACAGAAAGTCGGAATACACCAACTTTTCATCGACTTTAAAAGCCGCATATGACAGGATTCATCGCATGGAGCTCTGCAAGGCTGATGGTCGGATTCGGGATCCCACCAAAATTAATCCAGCTGTGCCGCATACTGCTGGAGATTACGGGATGCAATATGTAGTTTGGAAGTAACTCCTCGAAATTATTTTTTCAATCCTGTGCTGGAGAAGCTGCTGGGAAACACAGGCGATACCCACATAGTAAGTCCCTCCCATAGTGCCGTACTGAAGTAATGCAAAAGCGGTTCCAGAGTGGATGGTGTCAAGAAGATAAGAGGTCCCTGTGGGTTTGGTTCTTGATCTAAAGTTCCAAACTACCTGCGAAGAGCGGGTCCTTCCCAGGTGAGCATTAGCGTGCCACAGAATACCTATGCAAAAAAAAAAAAACAAAATGCCGTACTAGGAGCTTTTACGGCAGTTGATGTACAAGTGAAACGAGTTGGTATTGAAGTTAACGAGGACAAAACCAAGTATGTATGTACATATGTATACCTATATCTGTCCACCGAATAGGAAAAAACTTCACTTTACTTACTTTCCTAGGTCTGGAGTGGGCCTGGGTCTCAACCAACAAGCGTCTCCAACCAGTTGTGCACTCCAAGTTGGTTGAGGTTCCCTTCTACTTGTTCGCACCACTTAGGCGAGGTTATCCTCTACTGCGTTGTCCCTCTGCGGGCCGAAGCATTTACATATGTCCATTCGCTTTACATGTTTTAGCCATCTTTAGCATTTCTTCGCTGAATCTTCTCCTACAAAGCCCGCCAACGCAAACGCGACCGCATATTTTACGAAGAATTTTCTCTCGAAATGACCGAGGATATCTTTATCCCTCTCTACAATTTCAGCACTTCAGCGCCACTAAGTAGGAATGGATTGATGAAGGTCTTGTATAGACTCTCCTAGGTTGTTCCAGATAGGGGCTTACTACTCAATTGCCTTCTTAGTGCAAAGAAACAGCGATTAGCAAGAGTTATTCGTCGATTAACTAAGGTAGATGAAGTCCTTTACTACCTCGAAGTTATAGCTGTCGACTGTGACGTTCTGTCCAGTTCGCCGATGCTGTGTGTCCCTTCTTGTTGGGAGCATATAGTTGGTTTTCTCCTTATTTACAGCTAAACCCATTTTGGCAGCTTAAATTTTAATACTACCGTTGCACAGACTTGAAGAATTGTGCCTACGGTATTGGCTTGTGAATTTCGCACAATTCTTTCAACTATGATATTAAAGAGGTCACATGACAGCGCATCATTTTGTCTAAATCCTTTTGTGACATCAAGGGTTTCGGTGAGCTCGGTGCCGGCTTTGATGGAGCAGTTGGCGTACTCCATCGCCATCCTGCACTGACCGACAAGGTTGGCAGGGATGCGAAAACTAGATATGTCTCTATATAGCTCGTATCTCTGTCATGTGCGGCCTTGAAATCGATATTTTCTTGATCGCCTAGCATGATTTTAAAATCATTTTTAGGACATTGCTCACAAGTCTTGTCGAGGAGTTCGTAGAAACACTCTTTGGTGGCGTCTTCTATTCCTCTGTGGCAGTCTCAGCGCATATGAGGCTGCAAATACAGTCAGACTCAGCAAACGCTCATCGTTAGTTTACTATTAAATAGATATCCTGCAGGCACCACGTGAATGTTATGATGCATTTTTGGCCACCCGTAGCTGTTGGAAGCCCTAATTTCAAGGATGATAAGGAGTTCATCAACCTTGAAGTTAACAACAACTCCACCAATGACATCGTAGTGGAGATTCGATGAAGGCTGACTTCGGTAAGAGTAGTTCCCTAATTAAAAGGTCGCTCGGATGCCTAACGAGACCAGAGGCGCCTGTACTTGCGTCCAGATAGCCCTGTGCCATTCATTCGTTGAAATGTCATAAAGTCTCGAGTCTAGGAGCCAGTCGGGAGATCTTTTCACCTCTGTTTGATGTGCATAGGTGCAACTTGTGATGGGGAATGTTTTAAAGTCGAAACTGTAAAAAAAAAACTCAAATACTTGAGTGTTCTCTTCAACGATCAAAATATGAGTTAGTCTGCTCCTATTTGGTATCTGCGCTCATCTATCTAATTTTTATATCATCTGCATAAATTCTGTGGAAATAATACTCTCAGAACCGTTTATTTTGGAATATTTCATTCCAAGTTGACGATACGGTATCCGGTTTTGAGGGGAAGCTTACCATATGAAAATTCTAGGACTTGCGGTCCTTCTTGTACCATCCACTCTATAGCATTCTTTAAGTCTCTACGAGTTCAGCCACTCAAGTCTCAAAAATATTTTCCATCAGAGGTGGGGATACGATTCTCGTAATTAAAACCTTGCAACTTAAAAAAATAAACACCATATGGCTCAGGCTTTATGTAAATCACGTCTGTTTTTAAGATGACGCCCCCTTTACTGCTCCTCTATGAGCAATCAATCACTGAAAGCTTTTCTTCTTCATAAATTTTTGTGCCCATCAGTTGGAACTATTCCATGTGATACTCCTATTTATTACAGTAGCACGCGCTGGTATCCCAGAATCCACTATCGTTATTCGTGTCATTTGATGGATATTTGTCTTTTCATGGGCAATAAACTTTTGATGACGCTTAATAGAATGTATCTGTGAACAACAACGTAAAGTAAATCAAATACAAGTCTGGGATAAAGGTCAACCAAACATCACAGATTATTTCCATTCAATTTATCAGACTACTGACTCACTACTGACTCACTGTTCTTGTCCTTGATATTCACAGTAAAGATGTCCGCTTGCCAGTTCAATTGCAACGTGCAATGGCCGCTGAAGCAGAAGCAGCACGCGAGGCACGCGCCAAAGTTATTGCAGCCGAAGGTGAACAAAAAGCATCACGTGCACTACGTGAGGCATCCGAGGTTATTGGAGACTCTCCAGCCGCTCTCCAGTTGCGTTATCTCCAGGTAATGTTTCCAAAATTTCAATTCAAATTCAATTCCAATTTTATCTGAATAAATATTTAATTTTCTCCCCACTTTGGTTATTTTTTTTTTTTTTCGTTCATTTTTTTCTCCAACAGACATTGAATACGATTTCGGCCGAAAAGAATTCCACCATCGTATTCCCATTGCCAATCGATTTGATTACCTACTTTATGAAGACAATGGACGCATCTAAAAATAATCAAACATAAATTAAATCAATCGCCAGCAACAAGTTTAAATTGCAGCAATATACTTTGGAATAACAATTTTTTAACAACCAAATAAAATTGGATTTGGTTGCCAACGCTTAATCAAAGTATTACAAAAAAAAAAACAAGTAACTGGTTTCAACAAAAGGACATCTTAGTGTTTTTAAAATTTAATAACAAAAAATCCTCTTTTACTTAGGTTAGTTTTGATGGTAGTTTTAAGAATTTGCAGTAAGAGAGAAAAACGTCCAATATAGCAAGGTAGTAACCCTCGTTTTGCCTGCCAGCTAGACCAACCAATGCTAGGGTTTAAATTTTTTTTAAGTTCTCTATATGTAGAAAGGGCTTTGTTGATGTACTTAAATTCTCCCCAGGCCAGTGCGCTGTTTCCCCTTGTGGGTCCCAGGGCCTATACTACGCCTACGCGCCATTGAGTGTGGATCCTGGCAATGAGCTTCAGCTCTCTCCAACTCTTCCCCAATTGTCGTGCCACCTCCTCAACTGATTTGCACTGTATATTTCTCAGCCACCTTCTTGTGTTAATGGATTCTATTGCATGGCGTAGTTTGCTATGGAACTGTCGCCTTTCGAAATGTATGACCAATTCACTGCCACTTCCGTCCTTGGAAGGTTGTGTCTATTGGTTCCTGGCCCGTTCTCTGGTAAAAATGTTCGTTAGAGATACGGTTAGGCCACAAAATCCTTAAAATGTTCCGTAGACACCTATTAATGAGCGTTTGTAGTTTTTTTTGTGATAGTAACGGCCACCTTCCAAGTGATGTACCCACACAACAGCACGGATAAAACATTTGAACGGAACAGTCGTAGCTTGGTCTTTAGGCTGATTGCATTGCTTCTCCATATTATGGACATCATTCCAAACGCAGACTTTGCTTTGCCGATCGACAATATCCTGTACGGTTCCACTTTTAGTTAGAGTTAGTACCGAGGTTGATGAGTTTGGTTTTGGCAGTTTTAATCTTCAATTCCACGGCATTTGCATCCCTCTCCACACTTGCTGTCATTTGGTACAGATCCATGATCTTTGAGAGAGTAAACAAACTTCGTCGGTGTAGTCCAAATGTTTGAGTCCAACGAATTCCTCCGTTTCCAGTAGACAAAGCTGCCCGAAGCATATCGCTAATCATCACTAAAAAAGTATCGGCGATAGAACGCAACCTTGTTGGACCGCATTTTTGCATCTTGAATTCCTCTGACAGGTTTCCTTGCTTTGGTAATTACTCGGGTATACTTCTCCTGCGCAAGGAAAGCCAGATAAATTGTCTGTTGACACGTCGAGCACCTTCTCAAAATCAATAAACAGCAGCTGAAGTGGTGACCGATATTCAACGCACTGTTCAATAATGTTCCGCAGGGTGTTGATGTGGTCGACACAGGAGGATCCGGAGCGGAAAAATGCTGGTTCGGCATCGAGTATATCTTCCAGATACCCCTTTATCCGCTCAGGGACTACTTTGGCTATTACCTTAGGGAAGAGAAGCTAATGCCTCTCCAATTTTCGCACTCTTATCTACCCAACCCTACCTTTTTTAGGTCTAAAGTGACCCGTTAGGAAGCCAGTAATGATCTGCAGCCGGATCTTGTTGATCCTTACTTCTTCTGCGGTTATATTTTCTAAGATCTTGGCCTGTCTTAGTCTAGGGAGTTCCTCCCAAACTTTCACTCTTTTGCAGTCTTCTTCCTTCCTTAGCCCACAGAATGGTTCCGGGCCGGTTAAGACGATTTCTTATCTTTCTCTTGCTAGTTCCTCAGCTGCTATAATTGCCTCTAATCCCACGTTCGGCACTACTCTTCTCCTACTTGTAATCCCCTCTGTATTATCTCACAGAGTGTGTCCTTGAAATTCCCTCTCCCAAGATATATTGCCATCTTTATTGATAGTCGAGTTGAAATCAAAGCAATTGATTCGGCTACAATATTCTGTAAGCTGGTGCAGCAGTGCAAGCAAGAACTCACAAGCTCTCGATTCGTGGTTACTCTTCTCTGGGTTCTAGGACATAGCAATGTAGAGGGGAATGCGCGGGTCAATGAATTAGCCAAGGGAGGATGAACTCCTCATGGAGGATGTCCCACCTCCACTACTTGAAGTCTGGATTATATTTTTTTAACCAATCCAAAACGATAATGTTCCGATGGAAAAGAAACAACTTCTCCCTGTAAAACTAAAGTATTGCCGCTGCAAAACCTCATTCAGTACTTTTTTTTTGATAAAAGTTACAAAGAAAAAACAATACCTCATGTAGTCAAATTAAACTTTCCGGTGTTTTCTGGGATTCGAACCTCGAACCTCCCGCTCAACGCATTAACCACTGATCTACCGTGCTTAGTGTCTCTTAAATTGGGGATATCTCCGTTAGTCCGTTTTTTTTTCAATTGAAGGCGTCATACTCTCATGAAAAAGAAGGTCTTATTTTAATCCATAATTTTGACAGAAATAGAATCTTTCTTTTACACTATGTGTTACAAGAACCAGTTCAAGAAAAAAATTATCGCTATGATCCAAAACTTGACAATAAGATGAGGAGTACGTTGTTATGTAATACGTTTCGAATGGATAGTATTTTTTTAATGTTTTTCTAAATAATTTTCAAATTTCTAAGGTATACATATGTAGGTAAAGTTTGTAATGACAACAACCTGCTTACTTTTTATTCATGCAGCATCTATTTCTTTTGTTAAGTATGGTCTTCAAATCTGGGCGAATTTTTTTCGGACGAAATCTGCAGAAACTTTTCGCCCGGATAGCTAATTGGCAACAAATTTGGCTGAAAAAAAAAAACAAAAATAAAAAATTAAAATTGGAACTAAAAATAAAGAGCATACCTACTACTCGTACATCAATAACTTTCGAGCGCGAATATAAAAGGACTAATTGCAGACGGCGCGGCGCTCGGCTGGATCGGCTTCAGGGTCTCTTTTTTGGGTTAATTGTATATTAAAATATTAAAAATTTGTTCCCTTCTTATTTTACTTTGGTTTTAGACATGTAAGTTGAAGTTTTCTTTTCAAATGGTTATAATGCCTTATTTTAGAATAGATGATGCTACTGGGGTGTATTTTTGAAAGCAGGATGCAGTTCACATTCATTGGAAACAGTTTTTTTTTTTTAATTTATAATTTCAACAACAGTTACTTAGGACTGCTGATGAAGAGTGATTGAATTAAGGCCTTGTGCAAAAGGGGCCCGAATATGTTTTTTTTATCATTCTACTAAATATAAATATTTAACACCAATTATGTTTATTGCAAAATATCTCATTGTCCAATACGATGGCAGCCCAATTTATACACCTGGTCAGATTTCTGAACTGCAAATGAGTCACCCAAATTGCATTTCCCTTTTTTTCTATTCCAGAGATGCTGAAGTGAAAAACGTTTTACGGTTTTACAAACATATATCTGACGTAGTATAATACTTACTTACTTGTGCACGTAATGGACTCCAAAGCCGTGAAAAATCTCTGCCAGAGAGAAGGTATGTAGAACTCTATTCTCGCCGATTCTGCGCATGCTGCTTCCGGTCAGGATCAAACGCTTTGGCATATCCGCGATTGTTTGGTCCTTAAAGCGGAGGTTCGGTCTTTCTATTGAACCTGGGGACTGGGATTCTGATTGGTACAGCCTCCAGTTTATAGAGTTCGTGGTTCTTTTCCAGTCGCCCTCTAATTCCAAACCGAAGAAATATTTTTGCTCGATAGCACCTGACATTTCCTATCCTGCTTATTATTCAAAACTCGGCCCCGCAGAATTTATTGTACCGAATTAGAAGCGGTTTTAACTGTCAGCTATGACCATGCCACAAAAGTTCGCACTCATTTTCCCAAAGCAGTAACTATGTTTGAAAATAAAAGTGAATTCTGTTTATTTGTTTTTTAATTTTTGTAAGTCGTGAAGCAAATATCGGACAAGTAACCGCCGCCAAAGTTGATCCACATTCAGGTTCGTTCCACAGCATTTTCAATGGCTTTACTCACAACTTCTGGTGATTATTTTTACATTTTTTGGCGGAAGTTCTCCTTTAGGGAAGACAAGGTGGTCTGCTAGAATAAGTTCGAGGCTTTAAAAACCCCAAAAAAAAAGAAGTCTGGAACGGTCAATTCGCACAATGAGAACGTAAGATTTAGCGGCCGGGAAACGCTTCCTGCAGAATGTCCATCGTTGGTACTGTTTGTACGGTTGCACCGTTCTGCAGTAACCACATGTTTCCCAAATTCAGTTTGTCAATTTGCGACACCAAAAAGCCATTGATCATGGCTCTAAAGCGCCCACCTTTCACAGTAACAGTGTTGCCGTCGCCAATCTCGCCAAATATGGACCAAATACCTTTTCCTCTCTTCGGCTCTTCGTGAATTAAACGCGGATTTTCAGTGCTCCAGAGGGGATAACTTTGCTTATTAATGTATCAGTATCGGTGAGATGGATATGCACCTCGTCACATTTTCAGTTTCAATGTCGAGATTTAGGAGGATTTGGCTGTAATTTACAGGCGTTTGGAGGTCAACAGGCAATAGTTGAAACACTGTTTACACTTAGTACGGATACATTTTCAATTCTTTTACCAAAATGCTATAAAGTCCACCTATTGATGCTCAATTGCGCAGCGCTTCATCTGATTGATGTTAGAGGGTCGTAAGCTGCTCATCGCCGCAATATTTGCCCAGTTGGTGCCACACAACTAGGGAATCGACGACGAAATTCAAGTTGGGTCAAAGCCGCCTACCGCGTTCTTGAGGAGTATGTGAATCCATGGTTTGTCTACATGTATTCTGCTTCGATTTAATTCACAAATGTCAAAAATTACGATGACATAAGACGTCATTTGTAAAAATGAGAGCATCTTCCGATAGGGAGATGACTTTCCGCCACATTGTTCAAAATTTGATTCTTCAGTCCTGCAGGGTATTGTATAAAGGCTTAATGGGCCACCATAATATATTTTTTTCCAGCTCATCGTTGTTAAGTACCTGTGCCAGATGATGGTGTTCAACGGGATTTCGCTTCTAGTTCTCGGTCTACCAATTTTCGTACACATGCACAAAAAGCATATTCATACCACCTTGCTATATTCCAGTTCCTCTTACAGCCCATTCTTAAACCTCTTCAAGACTAACTAACGAAACTATTCAACACCTTACAGGTTAAGGCACATAACTAACAACAGCAACAACATGGTTTTTACTTCATCAATACGACGAAAATGTGCTAAATAACATTTAATTATAAAATTCTTTTTTGAAATATTACAAAAAAAAAAAAAACAATTTGTCGATGTAATAGTTTGTAAGGACAGCACTTAATATGGATGTTAAACTATTAAGAAAAAAAAACAATTTTTAGATAAAAACAATTTCATAAAAACATTGTCTACGTGTGTTTACATAAAATTTTTCCTTTTTTTCAAAACATTTTATGCATGTTAATAAAAAGTATATTGGAGTTATTTCCTCATTTGACTCGTTCATAATTTAAGTAAATAAAATTGTTGAGTCTTAAATCAAATTAAAACAAATAAACAAACGAAAGAATAAAAAAAGGTAAACAGAGTTTATGCTTAAAATAAAGAAATGTTCTTGACATCAAAAATTTGCCATATTGTTTTATTTTAAGGGTGATCGACGGTCAGCTACTCTCCTATCATCCAGTGCTAAGTACCTACTTAGATCCCAAACTTAAACGCGAACTTTACCTAGATCAGCGGTTAAAGAAGGCATGTATACCCTTCCATGCCTGCAACAGAACTTTCAATAAAACTGGGATCTGCAACCAAAAGTAACCCTATGGATGTACACCGCCGTAGTACGTCCAATCCTTACATATGAGTCGATAGTATGGTGACCGGCTCTAAAGAAAGCCTATAACATAACCAAATTGAACAGGATACGAAGAACAACATGCATAGGTACCACAGGAGTTCTACGGTCCTTCTGTATCTTCTACCTCTAGATCTACACATAACAAATATTAGAGAGTCCAGGTGCTGGACAGCAAAATCTTACGAGCACAGCAATATTTAAGATTCCCTACCAAGAGAACTCCTACAGACTACATTATCCCCACAATAAACTTCACAAACAGAACAGAACAGAATGACAAGACGGGCAGTTGATTAAGGATTTTGATCTTACAATATGCATACAGTCATGGTAGAGTATACACTTTATGGACAACATTTTTACGTCAACAAAAAGATCTAAGTAAATACATACATACGTGCTTTTCGTTGATCGTAAGATAGCCTTTGACACGATTGTGAGAAACCTTCTGTTCTTCAACGGAGCATATGTAGGTGTGTCCTCAAAAAGGGTCCTTATGACGACAACAAAACAGCTGTTTGAGATGTTCACAATCCTTCCAACTGATTTGAGTTTCAAATGAGACTGAAGCAAGGATGCCTCAGAGTACATTTTCTGGACGATCTCGCAACGTTTCCATCAGGTGGAATTGTGTTCGGCGGGCAACAAATAAAGCTGCTTTTATACGTGCATTATATCGTCATTCTGGCAGAAGTTCTAATGACGTTAAAGATGATGATAAATAAACTCTTAATCTAGTAGTAGTCTATGGAATCTGAAAGTGACATCTTGAAGCCCAAATTAATAATTTTGAGAAATAAATGTGGACGACACTCGAGGCATGAAATATGGACTTGGTTAAGCCAGGAACTTTCAGTGGTTAAAGAGTATCTAAAGAGTAAATATAAAGTTTTCTAAGCATTTCTTTAAAAAAAAATTCAGATTGCTTCTCTCTACATCTACGATAAAATTGCATTTTTTTTTTTTACATAGAATAGAACTTCCAAGCCACCGCCTTTCACATACTGTTATTATTATATTATTTATGTTACACCGCAAACTGCAATTTTTCAACGAATATTCCAGGCCAAACTACGAGCACAATAAGCAGCTAACAGATACGAGTATAAAGCAGTGTCTTGATGACATTCTCTGAAAGGATCGTTGACCTGTATTGAAGTCTAGCCGCGCGGATTTTGGATTGAAAGTGCGCCAAAGTTTGGTTAGATGTGGTTATGTAGGGTCCTGAGATACTAATAGGATACAAGGCACCATAGTTGGCCCATCGTCTTATGGAATCCAACCCAACCTCTTCTAAACTATCAAAGAAGTAACTTCAAAGGTGTTTTAGTCACATGCGTTATGTTATGCGTTATCTGAGATGTGTAGGTCACTGCAGTGCTTGCATACATCCGCACTCGATCCCTATCAGGGTACATTATTTCGTATGATGTGTCGGAGCCAGGAGTGCCCAGGATTTCATCTGTTCTATTAGGGAAATGATTTCCTAAGAATAGAGCTAGGCCCAATATCACTACAATTACAAATCCCTGCGTTAGTGAGCCGAAGTTCTTGCTTATCACTGACAAAAGTTAAAGGAACACCTCAAGCGCAGTCTTGGACGTAGTGCGTAGAGCACCAGTGATGGCAATAGAAGTTGATCTTTGTATCATTTATTAAACTGTATTCTTTTTAATCATTGGTCTGACTACCATTAAGTATATCCAGTGCATCAATGAGGCCCCACTTTTTCCGGCTGTTCTCAGTCGATCAAATTTTCACCTCTTCAGATCATGGTGAAAAGTTAAGAGTATCACCATCTTTTTATCGATTTTAAGGCCACATAAAACAGCTGGGTGGCACTGGTGCGTTCCCTAGTATTAAAGCGGGAGCTGGCAAATATATTTAACAAAACCAAGTATATTCTGTCAACAAGAAGGGGCACCCAACATCGACAAATAGAACAGAACATCATAGTTGACAGGTATAACTTCGAAGTAGTAAGGTACTTGGTCTACCTGCTATAAACTCTGGGCTCTGCTAAAAACTCTGACAACACCTCAGGAGAAAACAAACGAGGAGTCGCTGTTTCTTTGGGCTGAGAAGGCTATAAAGTGGTAAGACTCTTCCATGAACAACTAAGGAGACTATATACAAGCCCTTAGTCATCCCAGTCTTGCTTAATGGTACTGAAGCATCTATTGAAACACTGTTGAAAGCGGTTGAAGATTTCTTCGGTCGTTTCTAGTGAAAAATTCTTCGTAAGATATTCGGTCCCGTTTGCGTTGACGGGCTGTGGATGAGGAGATTCAACGACGAAATGTGACGACACCTAAGTAAGTAAAGTAAGAACACTGAGCGTCTCCTTTGTTATCATTGCATCCAAGAGCAGGGATCGTGGATGAGGCAGAGCCTTTAATTTTCTTAACGAAAGACCAAAAACTGTAGCTGGAAATATGTACAAAAACCAACGAAAATAAAAAACTCATCCAATTTATGGATAAAATGTTACTCTTTATTGAACTGTATCATCATCGTTTTCCATATTTTTTATATTTTTTTATGTTTTTTTTAAATTTATTTTTTTGTTTTGTATAGGTTTCTTGTTTATGTTTTATTTATTTATTGTTATTATCAATATATGTACGTTTTTAGAGTTAAATTTTTTGGTTTATTTGTTTTTTTTTTTAGTTTCTTCATTCATATTTATGTATATATAGTTTTATTTATATATACTTAAATGATTGTATTGTATATGGATTCCTTAAATGTAGTTTCTATTTAAATGTTTTTTTATACAAAAAGAAACAAATTAAAATAGTAAAAAGTAGGTAAATATTTTTTTTTCTCGTTCATTTCAAACCTTTTTTAAGTTTTTGTTTGTTTTTTCTTTATTTGCTTTTTGTCTTGATTTTCTCATTTAACTTTACCTTATTTGTTAGATTTATAGCTAATTTTTTTTTTTTTAAATTTTTCATATTTTCTTAGTGAATAGTTATAATCATTAAATTAATATAACTTCACGAATTATTTTATATAATTTAAAATATATTTATATTTCGTTTACTATGTGTTTTATTTTTCAGCTGTTCTCCTTGATCTTCTCGTTTGAAAATATTCATCAGTAGAAAGAATAAAAATGCAAGAAGATTAGGTTTTTGGAAAGTTTGTTTTTAAAAAAAACGAAGTGCTTATCATAGAGCGGGAGATGTGGTGGCAGACAGGCAGCTTTTATTGCAATGGGATGGGGGGACATTGTAAATATATAAAAAGCTATGCATTCATCGCTACAAATGTCATGAGAAATGAATTCTCATATTATGAACTTAATTTTGTTGCTGCACTGTACCACCACCGTGTCGCTCTACCAATAAGAACAATAAATTGTCTGTGGCATAATGTTTAGTTTGTAAAAATGGAAATAAAAGTAAGTCTTTTGAAAAAAAGGTTTTGTTTTGGTTTTAATACTTAAAAAGGATTTCATACATACTCGTTAAAGGTAAATATTATGTGTATAACCTACAGTAAAAGAATAAAAGCATAACCTAAAGACTGAGAGAGGTGATCGATAGTCACCTCCTTTGTCGTACAAATAAATATTCTCTCAAAGTATAAACTATAAACTCCAAAAAAAAAAAAAAAATAATAATAATAATTCAAACTTAATTGGTATAAATTGTGGTCTAAAAATTAGTTTACACTTTCTTATGCATATATACCCAAATGCTATATATATAAAACTGACTGAGTACACGAGCGAGAGAGTAAGAGAAAGAGAAAGATACGATAAACATTTGATTATGATTAAAAAAAAAAAAAAAAATAGCACAAACATAAAAAAATTCAAAAAATTAAACGTTCTCTTAATCTTAATCCTGAACTTCTCGATAAGGTACTTCTGACGTCACCGAAAACGATTCAAAATAATGATTAAGAAATTCGAATGTCGGTCTTTTCTCTGGCACCGCATCCCAGCACTGTAACAGCAGATGATAGATATTATCGGGGAAGTAGTGATTTGTAGGCTTTGGCATTCGGAAGCCTCGTTCGATGTTCTCGATTACTTCTCGACTATGCATACCAGGATATGGTACTTGACCGTAAGTGAACAGCTCCATTAGGAGTATACCATACGACCAGACATCAGATTTGATTGAGAATTTTCCATAAATTATAGCTTCGGGCGCAGTCCATTTGACGGGGAAACGTGAGCCTTGTTTCGGACAGTATTCATCGTCTGCAATAACTCGAGCCAGACCAAAGTCACAGATTTTCGCAACATTATTCTCACCGATGAGAACATTACGGGCGGCCAAATCACGATGTATTAGCTGTTTAGATTCCAGATATTCCATACCTGAGGCGACTTGGGTGGCAATATAGATTAGATCTTCAAAATGTAAATAACGTCCATCGCCTTCGCGTAGAAAATCTAATAGACTACCCTTAGACATGTACTCTTGGACAATATAAATTGGTTCTTCCTGGAAATGTTTAAACGTCATTAGTAAAATTTTAAAAATTTATTTAAATTGATTAATTAATTTAGAAATCGATTTGCAATCTTATCATGGGATTTAGGAAAAATAATGTCATGTGCAGTTTTTCAACGAATTGAAATATGCGGGATGATTACCACATTTTTATCCAAATCATTTAAGCCGCTTTGAGCTCAGTGGTTGAGAGGTAGACAAGTGTGAAAATTATTTCGAATTGTACCCTTAATCCTATACAATTTGAATGATATTTAAAGGGAACTAATGACATAACAGTCTAAGCGTGCACAGAAATTCTCAGCAGACAAAATTTCGTTTTAATGACCAGCCACAGAATGACAAACATGCATTCCAACACGTATAACAGGAACTCATTGGACAAAAATTCGTATAAATCTCTTTGTAAAAGGTAGACAGAGTGGCTGATGAGATGCGCTAGCGAAAAAAAAGAAAAGAATTTGTTTGAGTCATTCCATCTCAGCACGGGTCCGCATATACCAGAGATCGCACATTCCAGATATCGATACCCAGAGATTATGCTCGGCTTGCCAAGTTCTACGTGCATGCATCATAGTAAGATACTTCAATATAATTACGATCTGGGGACTGGACACTGGGGCTAGTGATACATTTTTCTTTTAGTTTTTCAATTAGTACATATGTGTCTACAAAAAAAATCACAAAGAGCTGCAACACTCCATAACAAGCGCTTCTTCAGTTCTGTGTGGTTATCGTCCTCTCAATCTTCTCACTGAGTGTGGTTCAGAAGCTGAAGGGTTTAAGGGTATGACCTTAAGGCTGATCTTCATGTTTTTAGCAAGTCTTTTGACTTCAGCTTTGATAGGTTCCATGTCCAAGTCCTCATCCCGAACATACCAATGTGCATTTACGTTATTTCTCATTATTTTGTTTTGGAAAGTCCATGTTGACGAAGTTTATGTTGCTCTGTTTAGTACAACACAAGAGTTGAATCCCATATGAGTTTGCTTGCCTGTAAAGTAAGAGTTTATTAAAAATCGGAACGCAGGAATGTTTTACATCTTTTTATATGGATTATCAAGCACCTCTTTTCCTCTTTTCTTCTTAACATGAGTCTTCCAACGAAATTTTGAGTCCAACGTCATACCAAGATATTCAGCTGTGTTAGCGTATGGAATCACTTGGTTATTTATTTATATTGGGATGTGTTCAATCGTTTTGCTCGTAAAATCGACTTGCACAGGTTTTAGACTGGTTTAATATTGTTTTCTGCAACATTATGGCCGTATGGCCCGTAAATCAATTGTGTTTTTTCCAGTGATGAGATATTGTGGGTTTATGAAATGTAGAGTGGATTGGGTGGAAATTTTCTTGATTTGCAGAGCAGTCCTTCGTGCTTGACTTCATCAAATACTTTCACTATATCTAGGAAGATTGGCATTTGCAGATAGTCATACTGCAGATTATTTTGTGTAAAGATTTCAACTTGTTTTCACTCAAATCTAACGGACTTGCAGATTGGCTTGGAAATTTTCCAGAGAAATCTTCGAATTGTGGTAAAGGACGTCACCTTCGTAAACAGCATTTTTATGTTTAACGAGGAATAAGTTGACCTAAACGAAAATTTCAATAAACAAATATAGAGTGTCAGTAACCCAGAGATGCTCCATGAGACGAAATCGCACCCAAATCTAGCCACTCTGTGGCGTGCAGTTTCATTATTTCATGGGTATCGTTCATTACGTTTTTTAAATATTTTTGTATAAATAGATTCCATATTGATTGTTGGAAAGCTACTCTGATACTGCGATCTCAGAAGAGGTAAATTTGTACGTAAGTTCTTCACTCAAAAGGATAATTCAAAGTTTATTTACTTCTCAGGGTGCCACCATAGCAACTTTAGCGAAATTTGCTTGGTCGAAACCAACCTTTAAGATGTGTGTACTTCAATTCAGATTTGGAAAAAAGACCGCTGAAGACGATCCATGCCGTGGAACGTCGTCATCTCGAATGAATGACCCTAAATTATCATTCGAAGCAAACCGGGTTTTTTTTAAAGCTTTTTTCAAATAGTTTCTACCCTATTTTTAGTTGAACAAAGCCCAATCGACTAACAATGTCTCGTAAGGTTTTTGGAATTCTTACAAACCGATCCAGACGATTTTTTGGTGAGATTTATGACGACAGAAGAGGCCTGGGTTTACCATAAAACCTAAACCAATCAAACAAATGGAGAAAATCTATGTAGATATGTACAGCTCGAGCCCCGAAAAAGCCAAATTGGATAAGGTAATAGCATCGGTTTTTAGGGGACTCGAAAGGAATCATTATCGTGGATTATATTGTCAAGGGTCGAACAATTAACTTCGATTAATATGGCGGTCTTCTTCGTTGGCTGCGAAAGGAACTAAAGAAAAAGCGTCCAGGAATAGTGAGAAAAAGTCTTATTACAGGAGGAGACAAATTTACTGTACCGACTGTGAAATTATTTTTTTTTTGGACGTGTGACGGTTTGGTGATGATGTTAGCCCGAGTATTTAATCTTGCTTATAAGAGGGATGTGTTCCCAAACATAAGTCAAATCAAAAGAGTAAGGCGACAATCACTTCGAGCTTTCTGGTACTTTTTACTTAGTCTCATAGTCATCATAGAGCGTAGTGAAATCTAATTTCTACATAGCCTTACCTGTTACGTATAATCACAGGCCATTACCTAAATCACCAACCTAAGATCCACCTTAAACATATTAAAGATGACAGTAGAACTCGAAACTATTCTCAATATACTTGTACACACCAGGCTTTTTTATACCAGAATCGGCGGCTGTGTTCTCTGTTGAATGAATCAATAAATTAGCTGCAGGTTCAATACAACGCGGCATACCGAGATTCTCTAAATAAATATCTACACAGATAACAATCACCAACTGTTTAACACCGTACTTGACTTTTCCGGCATACATACATATACGTATGTATATCCGAGTAAAGAGGATTGAGAAAACAGAAAGGTATCAAGAGAGAAGTCTATAGGCATTTACAGTCTTGCGTCCAAAAATGGCATAAGCGTGGGTAATTATATGTTTCACTGGGCCTACGCAAGTGGCTTAGACTTCCGGACCACGTCAATATTTTCCACAAAAGGTCTTAGCAGTGATAATAGTCGTCCGAGAACCTGCGATAAGGACAATGTACGAGAAAATATTACCTTCCTCATCGAAAGCCAGGCATCAATAAACGCTGTATCTGATGCGGCAATCGAAGCTTGTTAAGTGATACCGCGAAAAGTTCAAGGTTCTTGGATAACAACATATGTACATATGAAGGATTCCTGGGTAAAAAGCTCATCAGTTGGCATCAGGTTCAGCATTGAATCCAGGGCAAATTTATCACTCCATAAAGATCCTGCATTGCATACGTAGTTAAAAACGAAAAAGGGAATAAATCTCTCATGGGAAGGCAAACAACAGATAGGGCAAATTGCAGTCACCTATCAGACTGATAAATACACTGTAACTGCACTGCATCATCTTGTCGTTGCTGGAGCTTTTGACAACATCTCCCATTCCTTTATCGAAAGAGGCGCAGCTGCTTAAGGCATAGAGAAGCCAACCATCACATCGATCTATGCCATGCTAGCCAGCAGGACCATTTCTGCCACACATCTGCCACAAGTAGTACTATTAATGGCTGTCGTCAGAGAGCCGTCCTCTCACGACCTTGAACGACCTAAATAACTAAAGGATATATATATTAATACAGACGACATGGTCATAATAATTAGTGGAACTTATAAAGCTACTATCATTGATCTCAGGCAGAATGCCCTAGATAAAGTGTGGGAATTGTGTTAACTTAAGGGGCTCAAAGTCAACCCTAATGAAAGGATCATCGTCCCTTTCTCCAAAAAGAGAACAATTAATCTCTCAAATCGAATGCAAAAAAAAAACATTGTAAGCACGTCAATAGACTAAATTGGAGCAATACGATCAACAAAGCCACACCCATTCTATGGGCGTGTTCAAAACTTTTTGGAAGGAAATGAGGACTAAGGCCAAATATGGTTCATTGGACCTACTTTAGCAAACTACTTCCGACAATACTGACTTGTTTGTTGGCTGCAGTACAGGCGCTATCTGCCCCTGTGCGACAGCTGCATAAAAAGCTCGCCTACAGCTTTCCCCTCTCCACATCAGAATTAAGAAAGCTGTAGCGAGAAACGCTGCAAAACTTCATCTCTCAGCTAATTTTAAATTGGGAGATCCGAAAGGACATCCAAAAATCCTAAACAAGCTCCCGCTACTTTCAATGCCAGCGATGCAAGTTAGGGACTTAATGCTCCTAGAAATAAATCTGAACCGTCCTTTGAAAATAATGATCCAAAAGCGTAACGAGTGGACCAACGTGGGTTCTCCTTTGAACTACCCTCACTCAACATGGTACCATGATCAAATCTGGAACACAGAATAGGTGCAGGAGTTGTCAGTCCTAATTTACAAATGCCAGTCCTGTTGTGCCGTCCCTGGTTGAGTCCTAGAGCAAATGTTTTACTCCGTAGGCAGTTAGAAAGATAAGGATCTACTCTGGGTGTATGTTTGCAATCTTCGCAGATGAGATGCACCGAAAGTGTTCTTTCTGAGACAAAAGAGAGCCGGACACTCCATGAGAATATGAAGAGAGGATTCGTCACTTTCAAGGCATAATCTACATGAGGGTTCCGGAGAAAGGTTCCTTTGGTGTAGGTGTTCCTTCAGTAGACAGTGTCCATTGATGATTCCAGTCAGGATTCTTAGATTGTTCCTGACTAGGTTGATCAGGAAATTGGATTTCCTAGGAGAGAGTTTGGGGAAAAATGTTTTGGAGCAGATCTGCCCAGGTGGGTTTAGCCAGATTTTATTGGATTCGAGTAGGGACAGACTGCTGGCATAGTCTTTGAATTGACTTCAGTGAGTTAGCCAATTCATTTCCAGCAACACCTCTATGAGCTGGGATCCAATGGAGACTAGGTTGTTTTTTTGCTAGCGGTTTCTAGTAGGAGCCTAGATTTTATAACAGATGAGTCGAGAGCTTTGAGAGCTGCTTGGCTGTCTGAGAAGATAAATATTGTTTTGCCTCGTGTGTTAGGGCTTAAGTTTATTCTGACACACTGGTTAATAGCAAGGACTTCTGCATGGAATATGGCTGAGTGAGAAGTTCGCACGAGGCGACTCTCCATGTATGCCAGATCCAGTCCCTGAATCCATCTTGGATCCGTCCGTATACCAGACGAGGTCATATGGTGCTGGGTGGGTTTTGTATTTCTCGCAGACCTCCCTCGGGGGGACAACGATAGAGAAGTTTTGCTGAAAGTTGTATTTAGGAAGCATGTCATCTAAGAACATGCTAAATGCGCTTTCAGGCTCCATATCGTCGAGTAGAGACAGATGACCTCCACGATAGGAGTAGGGGTCGATATTATTCAAATGGAAGAGTAGATGAATGCACAGTCTCGCTTCCATTTGATGTACATATGTTTGGATTGGTGCTAGGCCCGGAATGGCATTCAAAGCTGAGGTGGGGGTGGAGCGCAGACACCCCGTCATACACGTACGGGTTATACGTTGAACTCGTTCTAACTTTTTGACTGCAGTGACTTCGTTAGTCTTTGTCCACTAGGCCACAGCTGCTATAGACCAGGTCTATAGCACATGATATACATACGTTAATGATTTTGCCATTAACAGTCAAACAAAAACGTTTTCTTTGTCTAAGCTTCGATTCCATAGCAAGGAACAGTTCTTCTGAAGACTTTTCCATCAACTCTCAAATTTTCCTTTTTTTAGCCTTAGTTCCACTTTGTTGAAAGGTTTTCTCTGATCTTCCTCGTTAAGAACTGTGCGTAATCCATTCGCAGGTCCATTACCTTCCTGTGGCTTACCTGGTAGCCATCTGAAAGTGGATCTGAACTCTTGGGAAAAACTAGAAACACAGTCTAAATGTCCTCAACACAGGACACCAGAGCTAATAAAATTTTGTCTTTAACGGATCCCTGCACGCTCAACTATCTTGTCCATAAAAAAGGCAAAGCTGCCTCAGATCTTTAACGTCTATGCAAGGAAGATCAAGGAACGTCAGAATGTATTCTATGCGAATGTCCAGCAGGCAGAGAAACACACAGTAGAAGATTTATCTCACCTTTCGAAATCTAAAACTTACCTCGGCGTACTTAGATACCTTCAGGAACTTAACCTTATGCAGGATCTATACCATACAGACCCAAAGTCACAGTATTTGAAGGCTACATGCCTCCACACCCTTTCAACAAATAATCATAAACTAAGGAGCTCAGTGAAGGCAAGTCCAGTCATATACATCGAGAATGAGATGTTGGACCTTTGGCATCAGAGAGAAACGTCATGAACGAAAATGCAATGCTATTTACCCAGAGAATATGAAGCACAATGTATTCGAATGCACACTCACAACCAGCTTTTGTGCTCCTTTTTAGTGTTCGTAATCAAAAACGAAAACTCCTTCCAAATGCAACCAACGCAACGTTGAAAGTAACTACGCAAACTGTTTTTCCGTAGACAAATATTTATTTTAACCTTAAGATACATAAAAGCGCTGTCCTATGATAAATGAACGAAAAAAATAAACGAAAAAAGCTTAAACAATTCTAACGCGATCCTCCCATCTCAAAGTCTCCGAAATTCGTCCACGTGTTATCCCAAAAACGAGGATTAGCCCGGCTATCCATTGGCTTATTGCCTGGAGGTACAGCAGTGGCATTAAAGGCTTCCAGTTCAATAAGAAGAGCCTTCACAATGTTGGGGTACCGTTGAGCCAAATTGAATTTTTCACACGGATCGTCCTTAATATTAAACAGACATGGTGCGACCAATGGTTGACAGATAGTCCCCTTCTTCTGATACGCATTACTTTCGTAACAATTCACGGATGCAGCTCGTCGCAGTTGCACAATTTCTTGTTTCGTTGGCATCATTTTGATAGCCGATAACGCTTTACCCGAATGGCTGGTATATACTGCACTGTAATTGTAGGCATTTTCATCCCTCGCACCCATTGGACCATACCATCCATCCCACGCACCGTTATAATTCGTGCCCTTATGCAGCTTCCATTCGCCCACCGTCAGTGATGCACTACCCCAAATGTCATCAATATTATGCAGTATGGTCTTCCGTGGTGACACTTCATCAGACGATAATTCATTCCAGATACTTACACCATCCAATGCGCGAGTTGTGTTGTCCAAGGGAGCTCCAATGGCTGACATTAGCGTTGGTAACCAGTCGGCTATATGCATTGTTTGCTCAGCAACTCGTCGCAACTTTCGCAATCGAGGTGACCAAATCAACCCAGCACCACGAACACCACCTTCCCAGAGTGTATTTTTCACACCACGCAATGGCCAATTAGACGCATGATTTAGATTAAATCCTTCAGCTGGACCGCCATTATCTGTACTGAAAATTATAATCGAATTCTTGAGCATGTTTTGCTTCGAAAGCTGGTTAACGATAGCTCCAACAGAATCATCCAATTTGGAAACCATTGCGGCAAATTTTCGTCGATTATAATCCGAAATATTTTGAATCCTCGCCACAGCATCATCAGGTGCCGGCAGTGGGTTGTAAGGATTACCCGAGTGAACTGCTACATGCGAGACATACATAAACAACGGCGACGACATATTGTGGCTCTTAATCACTCTCAACGCCTCGTCAGTAATAATGTCCGTGCTGTACTTCCCATGCATATCGTAGGCAACATCCAAATCGTCTCTCATATCCAAACCCCACGAAGGATTCTCAACAGCAGTGTGATCAAAATAATCATGATGACCGGTATAACAGCCCACATGACTGCGAAAACCTCTGTACAGAGGCGTGTAAACTCGCTTGTAATGACCCAAATGCCATTTGCCTGCAATATGCGATGAATATCCCAACTCATTAAAGTACTCCGGCATTAGTTTCTCTCTCAGCGGAAGTCCTCGTGGTTCAGCACCATAAAGCACAGTATGCTGCATTCCCGTATGAATCGGATATTTACCAGTCATCAGAGCCGATCTCGATGGTGTACATATCGGATTCACATAATACCGATCCAGTATTAATCCAGAATAAGCCAATGCATCAATATTCGGCGTTGGTATTTGAGATGAACCATGGAATCCGACATCGTTGAAGCCCAAATCATCTGCCAAAATGAATATGATATGCGGCCTATTTACTTTGCCACTACTTAGAACGATTTGAAAGCCAATTATAACCACAAATGCAAAGCAAATGTCTTTTTTCTGATTGCTTATCATTCTTTGCCAAAACACTGATTGCAACTGAATGAATTATGCTTATCTAAGCGAAAGAAAAAACTTGAACCGCGGCCAAGAATTCCAATCCAAACCACAACAAATAAGATAAACAAAACCGTCACTATAACAACACAGCACGGCAGTATACCAATCGCGACAAAGTGTAACAAACAACTGTGCGGCTTGATCACTACTATCCGTTCACCCAGAAAACAAATTGTGGAATCTCCCCGTTAAGTCTATATGCATTCTCTGGAATACAGGTGTTCTCTTTATTACTTTATTTTGTTTTTGTTTTGATGGATTTTTTTTGCATAAATTACAGTGTGATTCAAAAGAAAGCCTGTCCGATGACCTGGTTACATCGATCGCATTTTTCACGCAGAGAATCTTAATGGAACACCCCCGGCGGCAACTCTTATACTCGTAGAAATGTCAGTATGAAGAACGAAAATTGAATTGTTTTTTTTTTTTTTTTTTGAATAGTACTTTCAGTGATCATGACATTAGAAGATATCGTACTTTAGTTGAGATTTAGAGAGAAATTTTAGTCGAGACACATGTTCCCCCCAAGGGCATTGGAAAAAAAAAGTTCGAAATTTTCTAGCGACACCCACAATGCACATCCGCCCGACGACACGACGCGACGTAATATCTGTTAAAAAAGTGAATTTTTGTTGTCACTTTCTTTTAAAAGTTTGCTTACTTTTGATTAACTCAATTAATACTGGTATCTCTACATTGGAATGAGTCTTCCACACACACTTTCCATCAAAGTCAATAAATTAAAAAAAAAAATACATTAACACACTAGTTCGATGCCATTTGCACACAAACATCAATGTCGTTCGTACTAGACGTTCCACTCGGGCGTAGAAAGACCGAACTGCTTAGACCGCACATGACTAAGTTGTCTTATCGATGCATAGAGCAGTTCAGTGCCTATAAATGGAGTAATGGTGTAGGAAATAAGAATTATAAATTTTTTTTTTTTCAAGAAATTATCATAGAATTATAGATGTCTAAGCAAAAAGATACTCGTACCAATAAGTACGCACTGAACAGATTTAAATTTCTAATTATTTCATGGGACAGAATAAAAGATGCACAAAGACTACTTTAAGATGAGACAAGTGGATAATTAGATACAATTAGATCGACAAGATTAGGACGAATCTAAATCTTAGCGACGTCTAAAAATCTGCAAATGAATCGATTTTCTAGCAGACTTTTACTAAGTTGTTGCAAAGATGCCAAGTTATAAAGAGGACTTAGGTTAGGTTAGGTGGCTACCTACCGAAA
Source organism: Blera fallax (assembly GCA_946965025.1). NCBI lineage: Eukaryota > Metazoa > Arthropoda > Insecta > Diptera > Syrphidae > Blera > Blera fallax. The sequence continues at coordinate 49,044,187 of OX337245.1, forward strand.
CGAAACGCTGAAGACGTGTTGACTTTAAATCGTACATGCAGTCTCCCAACTCAAGGAGAGCTCCGCGATAGAACCAACCTCCGGATACTCTATACTTATTGTTATTCGAGTAGTGTAATCTTGCACTGCGACCTAATGGTGATGGTACTTGGGCAGAGTCATATGAGGAAACGCTGGATATACTTTTGGGCACTCACTTTCTCGGATGTACATTAATCTCCGGAGATGACCTACCCATTCCAGAGGCGACATCGGGATTAAGCGCGGAAGAAGTAAGAAATATAATAGACGATGATAAGACAGTTTGGGCAATTAAATCTTCTGCTCCGTACAAGGCACTAGGAATGGATAACATTCGACCTGTGATGGTGCAAGAGTCAGTGGATATTGCTGCTCCATGGCTTAAGCGTATCTTCACAGGATGCATTTAGCTAGGATATGTTCCTAAAGCATGACGGGAGATGGGCGTTGTTCTTATCCCCAAAGCGGGGATACACAAACGCAAAAGACCTGAAACCTATTAGTCTGTCGTCTTTTCTGTTGAAAACATTGGAACGCTTAATAGATGTTTATATACGGAACGTGATCGGCGATGATTACCTATCTAAATCACAACATGCATAGATCTGTGGAAGGTCGGTAGATACAGCCCTCCACAGGGTTGTATCAAGTATAGAAAGATTCCCCCGCCTCAAGGAGTTCATTCTTGGACCGTTCTTGGACATCGAAGAGCATTCAACAACGTAAGCACGTAAGCGATCCTGAGTAGTCTACACAGAGCTCACCTTAACACCGGCACAGATCCTTTAATCAAGAGTAATATATTCAACGCAAGGAGATATAACCGTCCGGAGAAGGGTCTGCAGAGGAACCCTCAAAGGCAGAGTTCTGCCTCCCCTTATATGGCTCCTTGTAGTGGTAATCTTGGTAATACTGAAGGAAAACGGCTTCAACGTGACGGCCTATGCCGTTGATGTGGTCATCCTGATTCCGGGAAAACTTCCTCTAGTCCTAAGTGAAAGACTTAATCTCGTACTACAACTAGTGGATAAGTGGGTCGGCAGCAAAGGGCTGGGAGCGAATCCCTCAAAGACGGAGGTAGTCCTTTTGACTAAGAAGAGACCAATCCCTACCATCAGACCCCCAAAATTCGGTGGTACTGAACTAAGGCTCTCAAGTTCCTCAATGTTTCCAGGGGTAAATGATCTACCCATCTACCTACCTACCCAGGGCTTTCTCCTTTAAGCAGTTTCTTTTAAGAATCTGAGAATGAGAAGCGGGTCCATGGTTGGCATATCCTCATCTGATAATTGGTACTTGCCCAGGTATTTCAGTCTTTTGTGGATCAGTGCCCCACAAGATTCCAGAAGGTGCTCCGGAGTCTCGCTGGACTCATTGCAATGCCTAGTTTCCTCAGTTGCTCCCTGAGTTTGCAATGCCCCGTTAGGAAGCCTGTTAGGATTCGTAGCTTATTGCTGTTAAGGCAGATGTCGTTTTCGAATCTTTTCCGGTTATAACGTCCCAGTAGTTTCTTAGCTTATCTTAGACCTGTAGTGTTTTTCCAGGTTCTTCTTTATCCATTTTCCTGAATTCTTCACGTATAGTATGTTCCCCTATTCCGCAGAATGGTTCAGGGCCAATGAATTGTTCTGCAGTTCCTTGTCTTGCCAGGGAGTCTGCTGCTTCATTGCCTTTTATCCCGACATGGCCGGGTATCCAGTAGAGTGATACTTTAATGTTTCTGCCTAATTCGTTAAGTTTGTGTAGGCATTCCCACACAAGTTTCGACTTAATCACGTAGGAGTCAAGTGGTTTAATAGCCTGCTTGACTATCTGACAGTACTGCTATGTCATAGTTTCTGAATTTTCTTCCAATGTTGAGTTGGATACATCTATAGCACATATTTCAGCTTAAAAAAAGCTGGTACTCTTGCCCATGGCTTCTGGATGTTCCATCCTTGGTCGAAACACGCCTGCCCCTGTTCCTTCCTCAGTTCTCGAGCCGTTTGTGTACCACTTTATTGCGTGGCTGCACAGTCCATATATGTGTTGTGGAATCGTTGGACCACCCTTTCTTCTTACATAACTTTTTCCCAAGTTTAAATTTTCTATAGGAAAACTACGCAACTGGCATCTGGTTTCAAGCCCGAAACACAGGCTCTTCGAAAAGGTGAAGGATACCTAGCCATAAAAAAGCTGAAGCACAACATGTCCGCTGACTGTGATGGACTGCCAGGAGGGCTATTCAAATACGGTGGTGATTTTTTGATAGGATACATGCGCCTTATTCTTCTTCTTTCCTTTCTTTTCGGCGAGGTTATGATCAGGATTATAGGGATCATAGCCCTCCCAATTTACTGCATCCCTACTGGTCCGCCTGTGGGGTTCGCCCATTTGACCTCAGGGTGCATGCACCAACTTATCAATAAAGTATGGGAGAATAAAGGCATGCCTCTTGATGGTTGGACAAACAGCTCTATATACCCCATCTACAAATAAAACGATCCTCTGTCCTCTAAGAACTACATAGGCATATCCCTGGTAAAGGTCGCGTATAAGATCCTATCCAACGTAATATATATGGGAAGGATGAATGGAGAAGAAGATACAACCGGGAACTCTATGAGGTGTATCAAGATGTGGATGTAGTCCGAAAAAGGCAAAACACGTGAACTACACTGGCTCGACCACATCGAGAGAATGGACAATAATGTTCCAGTTAAGAGGATCCTCGAATCCCAGCCCCAGATTTGAAACCAAGAACCAAGCTAATGCGGATGCCAGAGCGCTTGGTCTGGAAAACTGGAAGAAGCAGCGTGTCCTGAATCGAAGAGGATGGACGGCTGCCATGTCTCAGACAGGGACCCTACACGGTTTGTTAAATATGTATTGGGTTGTCGGTAAAGTCATGACGCATTTCTCGAAGAGAAGGCGTTGGTTAATTGTTAAAGGGCCTCAAAGGAGATCGAAAGCAAACATTCATCAGAGAAAGGGTATGTTGTCAGTTTGGTGGAATTTTAATAGTACATATCGTGTTTTTCAGCTCCTACCAAGAAATCAAACAATCAATTCTGATGTTTACTGTTGGCAGTTAGACAGAAACGTCCAGAGTCGCAAGGGAGTTGTGTTCCACACAAATTTGACCACCTGCCAAAAGTTATTGCAGTTTGGATGGGATGTGTTGCCACACCCACCATACTCACCTGACCTTGCGTCATCGGACTTTCACCTGTTTCGTTTTCTTCAAAACTCCTCAGTAAAAAAAAAACCTTCAATTCAGATAAACGCTGTAAATTAGCACCTTCTTCACTTTTTTCCGATAAAGACAGGTTCTTCTACGAACGAAGAATTAGGCAACTTACTGAAAGATGGCAAAAGGTCATCGAGCAAAACGGGAAATATATTATTGATTGATTTTTGTTCTTTTTATAAAAAATGATCTTTGAAAAACATAGAAAAATGCGTCAGTACTTTTCCGACAACCCAATAAGTAGTAAAACAAAGGGATACGTCTACTCCACGTGGCTTTCGCGAGATCGAAAATCCAACCTTGGTCTTATCAACTGCGGCTGGGCCAAAGATTCATCACATCAGCAATGCAGGGGTAGACAACGAAGGAGGTGCGGAAAATGATGCAGCGGGTATAACAATCAAACGATCGAATATGCAATACTAGGGGTAAAAACTTGTGGAATTTTGCGATTCTTTTGGACTACGGATAATGAATGGCACCAGCAGTAGTTCAGTTTTGTGGGAAGTCAAGGGACATCGGTCATTGACTATAGAAAGAGGTGAATAGAGAACATACGTAACCGCCAACCGGTATAGAAGTAGAGAATGTAACATACTCTGACCATCTCCCGATTGTGGTCACGTTTGTCTTTAAGACAGCAGATGATGAAGAAATGAGTGGTATGAATCAATTCCAAAGCTTCCATGTTTAGAAGGCAACTCAATGAAGGACTGTTAATATACATATGTATATCGACGAGGACTTGATTCGAGTTGAACAACAAATCATGAACAAAATCGTATCCAATTATTACCCACAGTAATAACAGAATGAAATTCAAGGAACCGTGGTTTGATAAAGAGTGTGAAAACGCGATTCAGTTATCCTTGCCTGGCTAAAGCTATTTCGCTTATTCAACGAAGTCGCTATGAAGGATTCATAGATCGAAGGCCATGTGCAGGGGAAAGAGGAATAGTCATTATGAAGTAGAGGCTCGAATATTGGCACGATGTAATAATTCATCGAAAAAAAAACTAAATTTCGGAAGATATGTATGTTATGAGCAGTAAGTTAAGTCCGAATATCTTCCTGTCTCACTTCAAAACGTTATTGAGCCTATCTGCAAGTCCGTTTTATTTTCAATATCACATGCCATCTTGGAGTCAGGAATAGCCCCGCAAAGAGTTAGGTTAAGTTAGGTTGTTGTGGCAGGCTGCAAGTATTCAATCTCCCTTAGACCAGTAAGGCCTAGTGTGTTACCACAGGATCGGCATCTCCAAAGAACTACCCGTTGAGCGCTGTCAGAAGAATGAGTACTCTTGGTAGTTACTTCTTCTCAAAGCTGGAGCACTTAAGTAATGTTGAGGTGATGGACCTCCTGATACATATGGTTATCTGGGTGGTTTCAGCACAGGGAGTATGTGTATATTTTACAGTATTTTCGGGTTAAATAAATGGGCACAATGGATCCAATTAGTCTAAGTGAGCAGTGACTCTATTAGTCACCCATTTACAAAAAAAATACAAATACTTGGCGCAACAGACCGAATTGGTCCAGGGCCTAGCTTCTCGCAACCATTCGTGCTGTGCGTGTTATATTTGTTCACACAAATGGAAGAGACCTACAGTTTAGAGACCTATCCGAAATGCATATTGAGAAGCTTTCTCATGACAGTTATTACTCTCGGACGTTTGTCAGACATTCGCGAGAGGTGGGATCGTGAAAAAACTTTTAGGTGTTTTCTGGGATTCGAACCTCCCGCTCAGTAATCCAACGCACTAACCACTGAGCCACGGCGCCCACTTATCTAATCTACTTAACGCAGCAAAAAACGCATATTAAATACGCTCCAATATGTTTAAACACTGCTCTGCAGTGGCCAAACACAGAAGCTTGATTATACCCAAATATTCACACAATTTCTTGCCTATATCGCAAAACATTACTCGACGGTTGTCCAGCATAATATCAAGGATTTTATTGACCATTTCGTCAGTTTGGACATTTGAATGCCATGGGCGCTCTGCATCAGTCATGCTTATAGCTCCACAATGAAACTCAATAAACCACTAGTGAACCATTCCATGCGACGGAAAAGATTTCCTGACATACTTTGGTTCCTTAAACTCGCCAAGGAGATGAGTTATAGTTTCTTCCTCTTCTTCGCCTCTACAGTTTCTACAGAAATCGTTGAGAGGAGCACCTAGCCTCCTGGTATGTCTGCCTACAAAGCTATGTCCCGTGAGAGCTTTTATTGTATTTTTTAAATTATTCCTACCGGCGGAGATGATTCCTATTTTCCTACAATACAGGTTTGGCCAGATTTGTTTAGATGGGAGACATGTCCTGATGTTATTTCACCTACTGTTTGTTATACAGTTGTCTGCAGCATCTAAGTGAAACTTTATCAATTTAATAGGGACTCCATATTATCAGGGAGGTCACGCTCCTCAACCTCCTTAGCTAGGTAGTCCGCCTTACAACTGCCCGGAACGTCCATGTTGCATGGAACCTATCATATGGGTACGTCGCATCTGACAGCGATCTCGTTAAAAGATCCGCGGCATTGCTTAACCAACTTGGATCGAATTATTGGGAATTTCAAGGCCTTCATAGCTGCTTGACTATGCATATACATATGTATGTAAAACAACAGCGCTACTATCTATTGTAGTAATATAAAGATAGCCCGGCAATTAGTGGTTCGGAAATCGTTTGGTGATACAAATGAAAGATTTTAGTTTTCTAATATTTGGTCCTGAGACCTCGTCAAGTGATTTGAAGGATGGTTTGACTAGTGCAGGTTGTCTGTCTCTGACAGGTACATAAAAAGTGGATCTGAGTTTCTTTGCTTGTTGCGACGTTGCAACTACAGCATTGTGTATAATGGAGGATGTGTAGTTTGGCTGCATGGTATCCGATCAGTCAGTATCCCGTGCTAATCGCTGTTGTTCTAGCTAGATATAGCTGCGCGCTTTATTTAGAATATCATTCTTAGTTTGTGAGTCTAGTTTATCTGCGATTGGCTTTTAGAAGGAAGTTTGAGGAGATTCACTGCTACAAGCGGAATGTGATTCAAAGAGCAAAGGAGCAAGTGGAATATCCGAAAATCTGTAGAGTTTTGCGATGTTTAAAGATTGCGAAAACACGCTCGCACCGACACTGCAGTCTATTTTAGAAATTAGGCCTCTGGATAAGATTCGATTGGTGCAGTAATAAAAGCCATTAAACCAGTCGCAAGCTGATTTATTGTTTCATCACAACGATTTCATCGATTTATTGAAATCACAATTTTACGGTAAGTTGATTTCGATAAATGGACGTTGTAACTGCTTCCCAAGATTGTGCGATTGGACACCTCTCGATTATTTCCTGTGGATAATGTAAGCCATTGGTTTATGCTGATAAACCAGCAACAAATGTTTCCTAAAAAGTGCCCCAAAATTGGGCGGACAGAAAGCGACGCGGACAAGAACAGCCGAGATGACCGTATGTTATTGCTTTAATTTGATCTTTCGGATAAAAAAGACTAAAAGTTTTTTTTTAGCGAAATATAAAGCAAACTAGAGATATGCATCTTTATTAGCGATACAATATTTGGTACTTTTCAATTGATGCAATGCTTGGGAAAAATTTAGGACTTTAGGAGAAAGAACTTCTCGAGAACTATAATCAGAAAAGAAGTAACGTGTGTATAAACATCAGCAAGAACCGGCTGCTCATCCTTACAGGCTTCCTTACGGCTCACTGTAGGGCCCCTCAGAAAACTGGGTACTGAGCAAAGGAGAGACTGCAGATTCTGCGCAGATGTTGAGGAAACCCCAGAGCATATTCTAAAGAAATGTGGAGAGCTGATCCACAAAAGAAGTAAACAATTGGATGCCCACCAACTGTTAGAAGAAGATCTACCATTGTTAGATCCAATCCAGATACTCCGATTCATCAACGACTGAAGGAGGTGCTATAAGTCGAATATCTCGTCGATTAGAGCTCCAAGTCGGGGTAGCACAATAGATCTAGAAATATCGCAATGCCTCTACACCCCAATTACCAATCTACAATCTACGATCTACAAGAATAAACTAAAACGGTTGTGTCTCACTCGAATGTGGGTTCAGATAGGAATTGCAGGCAATTACTAGCGAAAGAACACTTGCATATAGCTACAAAAACTACAAATCTGCAACCAATAATTGGCGTAAGGTTAACGAAGGTTTAATATTGAATGTACTTTGGTATGGTATAGATATAGCTGCTTAACAGCACTTTAAAATTGATTCTAAATCTTAGTAGACAGGACAGTAAGGATATGGTCGGGTTTATTACTGGACTTAGTACTTATAGCTACCATATACTCAACATGGGAATCACTGAATCATCAAAACCCATAATATGTTCGGTGTTCTGCTTTAGCTAAAATGATATTACGCAACAAGGCGGATGGTGAAAATGTGCGTAATGCCCAAGACTTCTCTTATTGTATCAAACTCCACCTTAGTAACCAAGCCAATTGTTGAGTTCAAAACGCTGATCTCACCATCAATAATAATGCTGGCTCCCAATTTATGTACATATGCTACAACCAGAAGGCAGGAGGTGGCTGATTTAGTAGCCCTTCTAACAGGTACATTACATCTATTACAAACTAAAGAGTCGTCTCGGCAGACGTCCCATTATGCTATAGATACATATGTCGAATTCCGAATCGAATCTAAGAAAAACTAATTGGACACAGTTCAGGGAGGAGTTGGAAAAATCTTTCGAAGTTGCACCCAAACTTACACAGAAACAAATTGTAGAATCAACCGATTAAAAAAACCACCGGTACAAACTACATAGAACGCAAAAAACAAAATCAGGAAACTTCTCAAAAGATACAAACCGATCCAACTATACCCACATTCATAATCGGAAGGTACCTTTATCGAGGTGGTATTATAAAACTGACAGTCAGTGTTTTACTGGAGGTTCACTTGGCGGAACAAAATTACCACTGGTAAGCTGTGGCGACAAATTAAATCACGGGAATAATAAATCTTTCAATGGCTACAAGTTGACTGACACAAATGGAATGTTACCCAGCTTTACTGCAACAAAATGCAGCAGTCAATGCCGACTCTGAAAATAATTATCAGTGCTAATTGTGCTTTGTCCTTAATACCAACTCTGGCCGAACATTTAAAGTGGTTTTCATGGTTAAGATTTGTACGCCAAATGATTTGAAACCTATAATTAGTCTAACTTCCTTTTTGCTGAAAAGAATAGCGGTACTGATTGAATAACAAGTGGATAAACTAGCTTTACGAACACGACCGGTAGCGAATTGTGGGCAGTAGGTTATAAGGGGCGTCCACAGAAGCTGCGTTCTATCACCGTTGTTGTGGTATATGATGGTCAGCTCTTTTCTTACTGTTTCCAACAATTTTGACATATATGCTGAGGCTTATGCGTATAATGTTGCTATAGTTTTTGTCGGTCGATGCCTAGCCACTGGCTGTTCAAAGAAGCGCATGCCCTTAAACATTTGCGATGATTGGTGCACAAAGAGTCTAAGATTGTTTTCAATACGAGAACAAAGGAGTAGAAACTTAGCTATTCAAGACATTTCAAGTCGAAAACAGCTAATGCGATCCGTTGGCTCAGCCTGATGACCACAAAAAGGCGATGTATATTGTTTTTCCTCAGGCTCCAAACCACTTCTGAAGCACGAGAATGTTATTGCATCTATACGGATGACTTCAAAACTGTTCGGGTGATTAGTTCCGGGATCTTGATAAAGGGTGCACACATTAGGCTCCAATTCTGGTAAGTTAAACATAAGTTTGACTTCCAGGCGGGTATGTATGCAGTATCAAAGTCATGTATAATATTGTGAAGAGCAGGTGAAAAGGAAGGATCATATGTATCTGCAGTCATATTCAAGCTTATCTTAAGGCTCTGTGTGTAAGACAATTTCAAAATAGTGGAAGAACTCTTTCGTCTCTTGCAATTTAGTTTAGAGCTCAGTTTATAATTAGTACTATCCGAGTCTCAGTATACTGAAATTTTGGGAAATGAAACATCTAATGAACTCTTAAGGCAATGTTGAAAGAAGTTCTTCTCAAGATTTGTCCCAACGTTGGGTTTAACTTTATCTGCGGTTAGGATTTCAACTTATTTTGCGTTTCTTGATGTAGTACTAAATAGTAATGGTGGAGCACCACCACCAGATGCAGTAATTTCTCTGTGTGGCCTAATTGTTTTGTTAAAATTAAAGTTTTCTACATTTTTTCTTTCCATTTTCTACCTTATACAACAGAGGAGTGGGCAACGATACAGCCAATCACTTTCTCTATGATTGTCCTGCCTTGATCACATGAGATTTTAGAAGTTGATGTAAATGAGAGTGTTGATGATCTAAGCTCTTCAACACTCAAACGGCGCTTCGTCTTTCTGCTAAAGACGAAGAAACGGTCTACCAATATAATGTCTAAGCGTTCTCCAGTTGATAGTAGTAACATTACCCCCAACAAAAATCAATGAAAACAACAAATGCACTTTCATATGCGACAAATCGCAAGCAGAGTTCGATTACATACTGAATGGACAACTATAGCTGTGAGTCGCCAATTCACTATTTGGATTCTTGAACTAAGGAGCAAATTTAGGGTTCACAAAACTATGTATCTTCTGTATCACACAAAGAGATGAGATAGCTCATAAGAACTTTGTATAGGTAAATAAATTTAAAAAAATAAATAAATAATTACAAATCGATTTCAATATTAAAAAAGGAAACAAAAATCCTATTCGAACCTGAGAGCAAACAGCGTATAATGCTACTAATCTATTGTGACGGAATTTCTTCATGATGGCAGCCTCTTGCAGGAACGCCTGCGTTGACATAGTACCCTCGCGTAATGTTTTCACAGCCACATCGATGCTGTTCCTCCATTTACCATAGAACACTTCACCGAAATTGCCACGACCCAGCTTTCGGATTAGCTGTATTTCCGATCGTGGAATTTCATATTTATCACGTAGTTCCGGTCCCAGATCCCACATCTGTGGCTGTGGCTTAGGACATGGCCGTGACAGTATATGACACAGACCAAGCGCGTTTTCTGTAAACAAACAAAAATTTGTTAACATTAAGGTTTTAAATAAAAAAAAACAAACAAACAAATAACATACTACTATACGCCATCACTAGAGCTTGCAACGAGGGGAAAGTCTGATTTGTGGCAATGTAATAACCGCCATTGTCGAGCGGTTTAATTCGATAGTGCTTCACATGATATCCTCGGCCGTCCTCCCAGTCTTTCACTGAAAGTGAATAGCCATTTGGATTGTGTTCGGATGGTCTAACTAAGAAGGTGCCACGTGGATTCTCTTCGGCCAGAAGCAGTTTATCCGCTTCTTTTCGCAGAACATTTTCAAAGAACCAACTAAAAGAGAAATGATAATTGTCATTAAAATAAAAATATGATAAAAATTTTTAAGACTTACTCTTCACTGTTTACACTTCGTTCCTCAGCAACAAAATTCAATGGGATTAAGCCTTCCTGGCGGGTAGTTAAGTTCACTACACGCCACCAGTCCGATTCGGTGTCGTCAATTACTTCCATTCGATCGCCTTTCATAAAGCTCAGATCAGATTCATCGCGGGATTTGTAGTCGTAGAGTGCGACAACAACTCGACGTTTAGCTACACCGCCTGGAACAGTTGCTGTGAATAAAACGAAAATTGGGTTAGGCTTAGCGTATAATCTGAATTGCATCTCCCCACGCATATTTATTCCACTTTTCCGTTTGGATTCCCTTCAGTTGGCAGTAAACACAAGCTATGTTCCCCATAATCCGCAATATGCACCTTCTCTTGCCTCGTACCATTAAAATCCATCCAAAGTTACTCTCGTTGCCAATTTTTAAGTCAATGCTCAGTCAAGAACCATGTAAAAAAAAAAAAAAAAAAACAAGTTCCCTCTTTCGTAAGCCCTTTCACCAGATTTGGCTTCTGCCATTATTAAAGCCTATACACCCTACCATGTGTTCTCCAATAACATCATCAGCCCTGAGGAGAATGGAACGAGGCCAATGTCACAGCGAAAAGTCACAACTAAGCAGAAATCGCTGGAACACTTTGTTCTTTCATTGACATGGCAAATCCAATTGATTCGCATGAATTTATTGCACCCCTGCGTGGTGTTTGTTTTTAAGTTGGCTCTTAAGCACTTCTTTCTTTTTTCACGTGAATTGTGCTGCTTTTCCTAATCGGCTAAAAAACATAAACAAAAAAGGGCAAAACTGAAGAAAGTGAAAGTGACACACATGGGCGCACGGCGGCGAAGGGAGTAGGTTTTAAGTCCAAACTTAAGCAGATTTGTTAGCGAACGAGGACTTTCTAGTGGAAGCTAGTTAACGGGGCAGAATTTATTTGCTGGTCTGCTAACAAATGTTGTGTGATGGACAATGGACAATGTCGCTACAAATATGATTAGCATGTTTCGATCTGACGGAGAAATTGCATTTGGAATGACCTAATTTTCGTGTGAGGCAATTGCAAATCTGTGGGCGTATTAGGGTGGGTATTTGTTTTCAGTGATAACTGGAGGAAATGCATATGCTGCGGATGTTCTTCAAATAAAAAAATCGGCACCGTGCTGGAGAAATTTAAGGTTTTAAGGATTCTGAATTAGAACCTCTCGTTCAGTGGTCCAACGCACTCAGTACTAGAGTTATAAGAAGTCACGAAGTGACAGCCTTTTACAATACATTTTTTAATTGGATTGAGCCGCTAGAAGATAGGGGTTTAAGAATGAGTTGGTCGAAGACGAAAAATTTGTATAACCGCTTATTCGAACCAGCAACTACGACTCCGGATTTTCAGTCTAAGCTCCGGGATACTTTTCCAGTAGACCAGAAAAAACTGGTTTTTCCAGTGATTAATCAGCGCTATGAAGCAGTCAAGTGGACGCCACAATAAGGTTCTGGTCCAATTAACGCAGATTCTGAGCCGGTCCTAGCTAGTTCATCTGCAGATTCGTCGCCTACAATTTCCTGGTGACCAGGGACGCAACCAAGTTTGACTTTGTCATATCTGACCAGAGTTTGTAATGCACCGTATTTGACTGGCTTGGAATCCATTGAGTTTGACGATAGTCCTACTTGACTAGCGGAGAAATGCGTGCTCTTAATGAACCCCATCTTTGTGGCATTATATGCATGTAGAAGAGCTTTCGGGAAATCATGGGGATTCAAGCCTAAAATGGTATACTGGCTATATTCAGAGATAGTAAGACCCATAAGACGGTTCGGTCGTCTGGTGGAAAACGCTCGAGAAGAAATACCAACTTGAAAGCGTTACAAAGATTCAACGGGCAGGTTGTCTGGGGGTGAAGGAATCGATGAGATCAACACCAACAGCAGCTCTGTAAACAATACTGAATCTGCTTCCACTTGACATATACTGTGCGAACTCGGCAACTAAAACTGCGCTAAGACTAAGGGAAGCCGGTCTATGGATAGCTAAACCTTATGGTCATGCCTCAATTCTAAATTGATGGTATGCATCGAGACTCCGGACGGAAACGGACTACATCATCCCACTACCAAACTGCAACCGGAGATTCTCTATTAGAATTCCTAGCGGAGAGGAATGGAATGAAGGCAGAGTCCCTTTCGAGAATTAACTGGCCATCTTCACCGTAGGATCTAAAATGATCACCGAGAAGGATGCCGGGGTGTACTGTGAGTCTCGAAACACATTTCGCTCGTTTAGACTTGAGGGCAGGTGTAGTGTTTTCCAAGCTGAAGTTGCTGCAATAAAAAAAGATGCGGACATGATTTTTGAGGAAAATATTTAAGAAAAAATTATCAGCATCTATGTCGACAGTCAAGCAGCCATTAAGGCTTTGCAGTCCACATTGATAAGAACCAAGCTAGTAAAGATCTGTAGAAAGCGGATGGATGACATCTCAGAGGCCAATACGGTGATCCTGTGTTGGGTACCTGGCCACACCGATATCTCCGGTAACGAAAAAGCGGACGAACTAGCCAGAGAAGGGTCGCTTATGAAATCTTTACGGGACCTCTCTGAGGCCAGTATACCGCTGAGTACACTGCAAAGGGCGATAGACATCGAGGCCAATGAGGAGGCTAATAAACGCTGGTACCGATTAGATATATGCGCAACAGTCAAATCAATTTGGCCAGTCTATGACAAAAAGAGATCTATCAATCTTCTGGAACTAAGTTGAAGGGATATCCGAATAGCTGTTGGCGTCGTGATAGGATACTGTGTGATAGGTAATCACGCAGCACGGCTAGGATTACCACACAACAACTACTGTAGCAACTGCAGGGACGAAGAGGAAATAGAATCAGTTCGTCACTTCCTTTGTGACTGCCCAGCGTTGGCCACTAAAAAAAGACGTACTCTTGGGAGTTACTTCTTTTCAGAACTGGACGAGTTAGGTAACATTGAGCTAAGCAAACTCCTGAGATTCATACACATATCTGGGTGGTTTAACTTAGAGTCGAAGGTTGATATTTAGGTTCCAAGGGTTCTCAAATATTGGGCACAATGGACTCTAATCTCATTCTCACAAAAGTTAAACGACTGCAGAGGAAGTGCTCTGTCATATCATCACTCATACTTAGGTACCGTTGCGATACCCATGTTTTTTATAGGATGCCATGTACTATGTCCAATGAGTAGCTCGACCATAGTTAAACAGTCCTGCTTGCACAACTTGAACATGCATTTTGCAGGCTGTTTAACGAAATATTTAATGGTTTTGCATGAGTCCAGACGTGACCGTCTCGCATTAAGTTTAGAGACCATATGAGAGTCGATCTATGACACGGGTTTTGTTATACAAGGCAGATAAGTGGGAGAAATATTTAACGTACATAGATCTAAACAATATCATGTACCCGAAGAACAATGAAGTTCTTCTAATGGCTTGAGAAGGGTGCTTTTTTAGCGTCAGAACTTCAAATCGAAATAAAACAACCAAAAATCAACGAAATGGTTGGTTTAATTTTATTTGATTAAACAATTTTTGGCATTTAATTTTCAAATACATTTTCGGGCATATTACCACTTCGACTACATTTTACAAAGGTCATCCCGTCAGTCCAATTTTGAATAGAAATCACAATATTGACTTCCAACTGGTCAATAGTGGCTGGTTTAGTCGCATAAACAAATGCCTTGAGGTGACCCCAAAGACAATAGTCAAAAGGTGTCAACTAGCACGATCTCGGAGAACAATTGACAGGTCCATTTCGCGAAGTCACCTTCTCCAAATTATGATTTCGATAAATTGATGGTTTGAGTTGCTGTATGGCAGAAATTTTAATTGAGTAGGGGTGTGATAACGATCACCATTAATAGTACCGTGGGATGCGGCCGGATTTTTGAAAAAAATAAGGACCAATGATGCCACCAGCATGTAAACCGCACCAAACTGTCCATTTTTCTGAATATAGTCTTCGAAATTCTGTATATAAACATACCCATTAAACCAGAAATAAGCCTCGTCACTGAATACGATTTTTCAGTAAAAAAAAAGTAGGTCGGCTTTAAAGTGCTCGGGAGCCCAATCTGGAAAAGAAGGACGCAAATTATGGTATTGTGGAGATCTGCACCAACTGGATCTTTTGCGGGTGTAGGCTAAGAACTTTCGGCAAAATCTTCCACATAGTGCGACCGAAAATCTGAATTTGGCAATTCGCCGTCGTTAATACTACCGTTTCGCTACGCACAGAACGAGGTCGTACTGGGATGGGTATTATCCAGGATGTAACGTGGATGTTAATTTATCGATTGTTTGTTGGGAACCAAAAAAATAAACGGTGGGCTGCATAATAAATAAATTTCCACGACACGTAAGCATTGTTGAGACGTGAGCCAAAGCGACCAAACAAAGTATACTATAGACTTGCCAAATTCGACAGCTGGTTTAACAGTTATCCCTGCTGGAAGTTCTACCACTTAAACAACAACTTCCATCCCTGTCCCATAAAAACTAGGAATGGAGGACGTCCCCTGAAAAACCACTTTTCTTGCAATCATACTCACTTGGCGTTGTTCTCGGTCGTATAATGTCCACGCCCCCTTTGCTAGCTATCTTTATCTGTCCTCGATTCGGATCCGGTGTATATCGAGAGTCCAATGACCCACCATTGTTATGCTTTTGTCCACTCGTAATATTCGTATTACCAAAGGCGTATTCACTCTTCTTGTATCCCGTAGGATATGCCAGGGCCAACTCTTGGTCCTGCCGCTTGCTACAGCATTTGTTGCCCATTTTTGTTTTATTTTATGTTTTTTATGCTTCTTGCCAATCTCAACTGGCTAGCTGTCTTTGCTTATTATCACCTTGACGTTGTTCTTGTGACGTATAAAATGCTAAATACTATTTACTTTTTTATAAATTTGTTTATAAATGCAATTTCTTTGACTATATGTATAATATTTGTTGTTGTTCTCTTTCTATTGTTGTATATATAAATAAATTCCAATGTGAGCGCAGCAATTGATCCTTGTTAGCTGATCCGTTGTTGTAGTTGTTGTTATTTTTTTTTTTAATTCGTAGTTTTTAAAAAAAGTTTTAAAACAAATTTATTTTTGGCATAATTTATCAGAGAAAGAGAGAGAGAATTTGTAAATGATTGAGAAGAAGGAGATCATATTTTTTTCCGTTAGTAGGTTTTCTTTTTACACAACTATCAGTCAATAATAATAATACAATGCACAGATGGCGCTGTCTTTTTTTTTTTGTTTCGAAGAAGTTTAAGTAGGGATGTGTGATGAATATTCGAAACGAGAAATGTTGATGTTCGTTTATTTTTATTTTTAAGATGAAGACGATTGCAAGTGATGATCCGTTTTAGCGTTTAATTCATAAGAACTATCGTTGGAGTGGAAAGTAATAGGCAAGCATATAAAAATCGTCATTAAAATGTTAGATTAGATAAGTTTTGCAGGATGAATGATGAAAGCCTTTGAACTGGAGAGGAATGTTGTTATTTTCGATTGTAAGACGTCTGATTGTGTTTTTTTTTATAAATTTTTTTTTTTTGTTCGATCTCTTTGTGGTCTTTTACTTAAGTCACGTGTTACGAACGATGACTTATTGAATAGCGCGAGAGAAGTTGCCTCAAAGTTGATTCGGTCATTTTTAATGCTAGTATCCAGTAGATGCCTTTTAATAAATCGTCTGAGGATTGATTTTCTCCTCTGAAAAGAAACAAGAAAAGAATATTTTATATTTTGTTTAACAGAATTAAATTGTTTGTAATACATAGTAAGTATATTAAGAAATATATTTTGATCGTTAAAGGTAAACAGATTTTTGAACTCGACAACTCTTGATGGTAATTGTCGCCAGTTATCGAGAGCTTGAAGATTTCTACGAGATCCTGAAGATTTCTTCGTGAAATTTCGAGTCAGAGCTTGTAAACTTTCTTCCAATTTCGAGGCGGGGTTTACCTCTTACACTTTCGGAACTAAAACCGTAAAAAGAAAAATAACAAAAAATGAACATGTAACAAAAAAAAATTCTTATTCGAAAGATCTATTCATGACATGAAATGAAATTGAAAAGGAGGGGGATAAAGGTATAGTATTATCCAAATCCAAACCACTTAGGCATAGGAAGGTCCATTGCGCTTCCACCCCTTGAAAATATACTCAGCTCTTGGTGAGTCGAAGAGTTTGGACGAAGTAAAGAGATGGGATAGAATCCATTTCTATAATATCATGGCCCAAAGAGCGCAATCTCCCTCTTGTAAAAGCTAGGCATTGCCAAAGTAAGTGCTCCATCGTACCCTCACTTTCGAGACAAGACTCACAGGTAGAGCCTGGAACGATTCTCATGTTAGCTGGTGTTTGTATCCACTAAATAACCATAAATTACAGTCATTTGAGCACGAATTTTACAGTGTTCTCATCAGGCCCTGCAATGTTTGGAGTTTGTTCAGTCTATTTTCACAATTTTCAAGTAATTTGTGGCAGACTTAAGCGTTGAGTCTTTCAGCGATTATCCAGTTTGCAACTCCGAGAATGGCAAAGACTTCAGTCTGGAAGACAGTCGGTATTTTATCCAGGGCGCAGGAGAATTTGGTCTCATCGTCCTAGAGCCGTCATATAACACATTTGTAAACTCCTTCAGAAGATTACTTGAATTTTCCCGTTTGATCTTCTCGAGGAAAAGCTCTTCATATCTCTTCCGAATATGGCGGTTATATATTCTCGTCGATTCGCCCTCCTCACGACTAAAAATTCGACGAAAAATTTATTACTCGAAAACGCCCAATATTTGCACTGCTATCCTGCTCATCGTCCAGCAAATGGCGCCGCACAGACGAACTGGCAGGATCATACATTTTGTCCACTGGGTAAGGAAGTTTTGATCCCAATTGTTTAGAGAAACTGAAGTAGGACCGGTTTCCACGGGTCAGTCTTTGTCGAACATCCACTAAAGTGCCATTTGTGAAATTGATGTTGACTCCAAGGCAGATGAACTCCTAAACTGGTCCCTTGGTGGGCCGATGGTGTTTTGTTCGTTGATACCATATTCCCTTGTACACTTCAAGACCATCTTGTCTCGCTTGTTCATCAAATGGCGTAAAAGTCTCTACTGCGGCACGCTGGAAGCGACCAGTGACGCAGATAGCGTCTGGGTATTCCAGCATCTGGAGGGTTTTGTCGAAGATAGTGCCTTCTGTGTGCACTATTTGCTCCCTCCAGCATAAGATTAAATAAATCAAATTTTAGCACATTTACTTGCCAAAATTCGGTTCATATTTCGAATAATTCAGACTGGCTACCTTCAAACTGCACATTCCATCGCGTATTCTCCAGCGTTATTCGACAAAACTGGACTAATCCATCCACCAGATGGTGGATGCTATCATATGCAGCTTGAAAGTGGATGAAAGGAAGGTCTGTCTCGACTTGAAATCCGTTTATTTTCCAGGATTTGCATTCGTGTTAAGATCGTTGATCTGCCGGGGCGGAAACTAAGCTAGTTATTCCCGATTAGTGCGGTGCAGCAAGGCTGTAGATATTATCTCAGTACGTTGGATGGGATCTTAAATGCGACATTAAACAGGAATGACTCTACAGCTGATGTAAGATATAGGAAATGGGGTATATGGAGATGTCATTTCTGGTATCGGGCATGCTTTTGTCCACTTGACTGATGATTGGGTGCATGCTACCTAAGAAAACATCACCTCTGCTAGTAATTCATTGGAGCCGGCGGCTTTGTTATTCTTCAGCTTATAAGCTTCAGCTTTGCCAATCATTGCTATTAATTCCTCTTTCTTGACTGGAAGTGGGTTCGCTTCTTGTCCTATCATCCTGGCGACATTAAACCCCTTAAGCAGCTGCAGGAAGTTCTGCCTAAACACATCGGTTACTTCATTATTTCAAAGAGCCAGCGTTAAAATCTTGAAGCTATCTGCCAGTTACTTGGCTTTCTTGCAGAAATATCGGATGTTCCTCTTGTCGTACTCTTCGATTTCCTTAAGCTGTGAGACTGCATATGCCCTCGTCTTCCTACGCAGGTTTTTCTGCCAACAATAAGCATCAGCAAACTTTGCATAGCCCAACCCTATCAGCCTTTGGGATACATATGCTGTAAGTATGTATGTAGGAAGAAATGGTGGTTTCCAAAAAGGGTTTACCTAATGCACGTTGTCTAGTTCTCACTATTTCTGTAGTCACGACAGAACGTGATATAGCTACATATCTTGGACGCATGGTCTCCTATTGACCAATGGCCTGTGCTCATAGCCACGACTTTTGCAATATCTGGTCTCGACCTATTTAATAGTTCGTTTGTTTTTTGTTTGTTATGGATTGGCCATGACTTTCTTGATACAGTGCAGTTAGTAAGCCTATTCCATCCGAGGTTAGCCAGCCGAAAAAAAAAAATTATGGTGTATGTATGTATATTGCCCTTAACTACTTCTTACGTCGACTCTTTCCGTCAACCCGTTAAGGGCAGACTCTAGCCTGGTCAAGTCGTCTAGTCGTTTTTTTCCCTCAAAATTAATACCCTGGGACCCAGAGGATGGTCGTATTGGATTGGGAATATTAAAGGTTGAGAGACTAATGGGATTGCTTTACCAGTTGGGATGATGTGGTAACCGAATCAATGTCTTTGATTGTGACATGTTTCACGAATGGCAAGAAGCTTCGGCTGGAAGACACGTGCATAGTCCGGTAAGCGAAAGGACATTGGCACATTCAATTTCCCTGAAAAAATGCCTGCGCCGACTCCGTAGTAAATTTCTGATAGTAGTGTCTGAAGCACTTGGCCACTTTCCCGTTCGCCCATTCCTCTCTGGTTGAGAGCTTTACTAAGAAACGTTTATAGAAGTTCAGTGAGGGGTTCGGAGGCGCAACCAGTGCGTTTGAAATCGTCTCCACGTCTTTTCTATGGCCACACGGCTGCACTGCGTATCCTTAATGTATAGATCGATGGACAGTAGGTGTAGGATTATGATAGAGCATCTGTACCCACACATGCTGCTCTTTGGACAATCGATAATACATTTCTTCCTTAAAGCGGACCACCAAATGGTAACGTTGTCGTTAAGAATTGGACATCCATGGAGTATTTTTTGGCTTAAGTCTCCACCATCTATCGAAAAACTTGTTGCAGGTATAGAAAGGCTCGATTTCTTAACCCCCTACTCACTAAGTTTTAAGACGAGAGTCGTGCCTCGCATTGGAACATTGTGACAGTTGCTGACCATTCAGTTTGGGGAGAGGGGAAATCTTGCACTTTGATTTTTGTGGTGTACATGTGCTATAACTTTGTTCCCTATTCAGTAATTTTGGTCCTTATACAACATTTATTAGTCCAACTGATATCGTGTAAGCAGATACGCTTACACTCAAAGTAGATAACACTACCCCATGCTGAAGAGCCCAAATTTCAAATTGCTCCCTTAGTTCAATGTTCAGGCACCCGCATGGGTTTGGTTAACCTCCGATAATAATCCAATTAGTTGCCCGTAATCAAATACAAAATCCATTTGAAACTTCCCGGCCCGATATCTAATTAATACGAGCACACATCCACAGGAAATTCAGGTCAGCCATGTAATCTCTGGAAAGAGACGGGACATCGAACCTAACCCCCACCTAATGACACATGAAATTAACTTTTTTTTTTCTTTTTGGTTTAGTCTTCACTACAACCACACGTGGCGGTAAGCACCATCAAAAAAAATAAAGATAAACAACGACTTCCAGGGAAATTGCACAAGGACCGGGCCGGGGGAAATTTACATGCGACCAATTTCCAAATTAATATCTCTTTCCCCACAAACACACGCCCACCAGAGCCGCTCATGCAAAAATCGATTGAACCGAACCGAACAAAACAAAAGGACACACAACAAATATATGACAGAAGATGACATGGAACCACACTCCGGCAGACTGTATAAGGACCCACCACAACAGACATATCCGCGTCTTTCAGGGTGCTGTGAAACTATATCACCGCACACCCTATAGAAAACGCACCAGAAAAACACTCAAATTCAGCGCAACAGTACACAAATACCCTCGGGATTATCCTGTGTGCCAGTTGTCGTTGCCAGGCAGGCATTTATAGCTTTTTTTTTGTTTTTCATCTGCCAGAGTGAAATCATGATAAATATTGTAAATAAACCGCCATTTACCACCATGAAGAAAGGACGGGAACGAAGTCACAGCATAGGAAAAGGAAATGAATGAAAGGCTGTCGGGTAAAAATGGGCGAAAACCCTCTCTAATCCGATAAAGGAACATTTACTTTACCCTCATCATAGGGTTGTACGCAGAGCCAGCAAAATGAAAATGAAAGGATACACTCCTGGAGAATGGTGCGGAATAGCAAGTAACAACGATTGGCATGGAAACAGTTTGTCGTTATACAGATGTTAATGGAGAGGATATCACAATGCGGCCTTGACTAACGACCGCTAAGACACCTTTTCGAAACGACTGCTACAATTGCGATAAATGTCAACAAACACTTTGAACACAATTCGCACTATTTAGGGTTTTTTTCCCCCCTGTTTTCGCCATTCTTTGATCTGTCGGTTGAAGTTGGTCCTTTTGTAAGTGGTGACAGCAAAGGCGGTGAATGCAAACGATTGCAAGAAGGACAATCGGGTTGCAACCTGCTGAGTATTTTAATTTGAAAGGAAACAATTTTAACAGCGATAGTCGTTAACGCTGCAAATTATAAGGGGCACGACGAAATATCAGCAAAGAGCGACAAGTAAATTCATAGCTTAGAGCTCGAGAATATTGAGATAATAAAGAGTGGACCGTCTGTCGGTATCTTTTTGAATTTACTACCGAAGAGACACCGTTCAATAATTTTCAATGATTGCTTCTTTAGTGAATAGAGTACACCTTCCGAAATATTTCACTCAAATGACTGCGACTTGGAAGTAACCCACCCTGTGTATGTAGGCGTTTTACTTGATTAGAAGTTAAACTGGAGGCCTAACATCAGTGCAGAAAAACGCCACTACTGCTTTCTATACATACACGCAGTAGAATGTGTTGAAAAAACTGGCGACCAAAACCTACAATTATACTATGGATGTATACTGCTACAGTAAGATCTATTCTGACTACCAACTTAGCGGCTCTCCCGAAGATACAAAGATTGAGTGGAATTGGCAACACAAATGCCATGAGAACCACACCTACTTTAGGACTCGAGGCAATGGCTAATTTCACTTGATATCTTTGTTCAAACTTCGGCAGCTATTAGTGCCCCACGAACAAGTCAGTCAGATATTTGGAGACAAAATACAACGATCATTCTATGATCCTAAAAAAATGCCTAGGAAATGTACCTACCACGGATTACCTAACTCCGTACCTAGATTTCAAGACACCCTTCACAAGCCCGTTCCCGAGCAAAGAAGAATGGAAAAGTGATCAGATTACTGATACACGTACTATCTCTATCTTCACAGATGGATCAAAGATGGATGTAGGCGAAGGCTCAAGCATCTTTTCTAACCCGCTGGGCATCTCCAAATCAGTTGAGATTGCGTTGAAGGCAATACCAAAGGAAGGTATCACTTTTCATGTCACCGATTTCTGCTATCGAAATAAATTCCAAGCTTGTGAAGTGCTGTCGTGAAGATCTTAAGGTTTTTGGAACACATCACAAGGTTGCGTTCTGCTGGATCCCTGGACATGAAGATATACCAGCTAATGAGAAGGCCAACGAATTCGCCGCAAGAGGTTCGGAATCCACATCAGAATAAGTCGACACCTCGGCTCTCTTTTTACCCTAATAAGAATCATCACGGGGTATAATATCTGCTGTACCACATGAAAAAACTTTAACTAAGAGAGAAGACTTATGTCATCGATATGAAGATGAGGAAGTAAATGGGGATACTACTCACTTTCTCTGTCACTGTCCAGGGCTTATCCACATCAGATATGAATTTCTCGGGCGAATTATCCAGCATACCAGGCAATGACATCTACAATTACATCAAATCAACTGGTAGTTCATAGGAACCATATCTGTAGAACTAGGGATAACCAATGGGCAAGGGACATCTCTCCCCTATGGGTATCACAATGGTTCTGTATTGATCTAAATGCGGCGTTGTGGAGCTCTTTCACTCGCCTCTTTTCCTTTAGTTCGGTGAGGTTATGATCAGGATTTTAGAGGCCATAACCCTCCCACTATTCTGCATCCCTACTGGTCCGGCTTCGGATCACTGAGTCACTGAGGCCAACCGAATTCTGCCGTTTTTGCATTTGTGTGATCCACGTACCTAAGCTAACCTAATACAATGTCAATCAATGTGTGCTGTGAACTAGAATGTGAAGTAGAACCCCCCGAGGAACAGGAAAAGACACATGGCGTGCTTGGTTCTAATGACGACGTTAATCGGCCCAAGGTTTATTCCCATCACAAGAAAAGATGTGTTACCCCTTAAAGGATCCTTCTTTACAATTGTGTACGAAGGGACACACCAAAGCCGCTTCGCTTTGAGCAACAATTTCGTGTAATTTTCTCGGTTTTCCTTAAATATACACGGTTGCCCTAACCACCTTACAAAGACTGTTGCAGTCTTTAATGACAAACACGTAGTCCTCTCACTCGGTGCAACTTCGAAAGGACACAAATATGAACATTGGGCTTTGATATGTAGCCCCATTCGCTTTACCTTATACATATGTGGGCAAATCTCTCGACCCACCTAAGCTTCCAAAGGCACTGGTCCACTTCGTTCAATTGCGGTTAGGACATTGAACATCGTGTTTTTCCCGACATTATTGCTAGCATAAGTAATTGGAAAGGGCAGCTTTGCAGAAGTTTAGTTTCGGGCATAATGGCTGGGATACGGCGCCAGTGTAATTTGATTGAGCAGCTCTTTTGAGACAAACTCTGGACCAAGCTGTTCCACTAAATCTTCCAAACAAAGGTTTCTGAGAAGACGCCCTTCGCTCTCCTTTTGATTGAAAAATTAAACTGATGTACTCTCCCCAACTCTTAGGAACAGACGCTCAGCTCTTAAAATTACTTGAAAACATTTTCTAAAGTAATTTCAGCGCGCAATTAAGTGGAACCACCCCCACAATGCAGTCTCATCCTTGCCCGCATGCACACACAAGTGCGCGCGTTCACATCTTGAATTTGAAAAAAAAAAACTTGCGTTAGGCGGCTGGCATTCGTTCGTTAATGTCATGGAATTAAATTAATTAAAATGAAGGACCAACGTGGCTACACGTAAAGTAAGCTGGAACTCCATATGGCCTCATTGCTTTGTGTATGTCACAATTCACAAAGGCGGAGAGCGGGTATTCTAAAGAGACAGCCCCGTCATAGTGCGACGCTATGAGCCAGCAGCCGCATCGCTCTACAAAGACCCACCACCACTCCTTTTCTATGGAGACCATAGTGAATCGCACCACTGTGCAGACCTGCCGCCCCAGGGTGAATGATACCGTGGACACCTATTGTATTAGATCATTTCATAGTTTTGCCATCTTTTATTGCACTTTCGGAGAAGCCTAATTAAAGTCGAATCGGGGGATGGTGGCACAACTCGCAAATTTACGATCCGACATGCCACAGGATATACTCCACGTAGAGGTCATTGTGCGGTCGCTATGGCAATCAGATTCTTTTTTTTTTTCGATTTCAATTTTATTCAATTTATTATTTCCGCATCACGATTATGCGGTTAAAGAGTAACAAAAATTTCGCATGAATTGATTGTCTGCCGGGCGGGGCTTATCGATTAACAACAACGGTACTTGGCAATGTGAGTTGATAGTGCATTTAATTATTCCGAAGTCCTCTATAGTCCAGTGGTAAACATGTAACCAGACACTACGGTTTTCCAATTATTTATGAAGTGATAGCCCCCGAGTTATCCAACGAATTTTTCATATCAAGTACTCATTTCTCTTGAATAATTTAATTGGGTTAGCGTATCTTTATTTGGAAATTACATTTTACTGGCGGAGGATACAAATAAAATTATGTTTTAATTTGTTTTTGTTTTATTTGAATTTGAATAGAGGTAGATTATGTTCGCCCAACTAAATATGATTTATTTTGTGCTGCTGGCAACACTAACGCACTTGAAATATTGACAGATATGTATGCATTGTCAAGCTTCAAGTGTCAAGAAGTAGGGTTAGGTTGCTGGGTTGATGAGAGGAGCAGCTCGACTCGTCCTTGTGAAGCCATTCTGATACCCACTGGGGGGTTCATCGCGTTCCTGTCCAGTGTTCACGTCTTACTGCTCGTTCGTGATTGGGGTCTCCAGCCATCGCGTCGTTTTCAGAAACCTAGAAAGATCGCTTAGTGAAACGTTGGATAGTTCATGTGTGTCCTGGAAGTAATAACTTCCTCGAGTTCTATTTCTCAAGTCACATAGGCTTGGGCAATGACAGAGGAAGTGAGGTGTATCCTCGTGATCCTCTTCGTCACCGCAACCTTTGCAGATATTGTCGTCATTGAGTTTAAGTTTCATTTTGTGGTTTCTTAGAAGGTTATGACCAGTAAGCGCACCTATCAGCAGACCTTGCTGGTTCCAGCTGTGTCATGTCTAGGCCAAAGCTTCCTTGATATGTCACAATTGCGAAGCAATTTCCACCTATTGTAGGCTTTCATTCTCAATTCGCTTTCTGAGGTTACAGAGTGGAGGTTTAATCCTTTAAAGTGCTCGATTGGGGTCTATTCGGGTCCTTTTCTTGCAAGTTCTTCAGCTTTCTCGTTTGCGGCTACATTCCTGTGACCAGGGATCCAGCAGAGAGTAATATTGTGCAACAATTGCTTTAATGGCTGCTTGACTGTCAATGAAAATGGTGATATCATCTCGTGGTATTGCCAACAGTTATACCGTACTGGCTGCCACAGTCACTGCCAGCACCTCCGCCTGGAGTACACTGCTGTGGTCAGGGAGTGTGATTGAGCTGTGTATGTCTAGCTTTTCGGAGAATACACCGGCGCCTGTTCCTACATCCATCTTTGACCCAACTGTGTAGATACGCTTGTCTTTTGCTGGTTCATTGGTTTCCCATTCTTTTCTACTTGGGAAAATGCAGGAGAATGGTTCGAGGTATGGTGACGTGTAGTCACTGCTTACATCCGTGTATTTCCTGCGTAATTCGAGCTCCAACCAGTTGCCTGGCTAATCCTCAAGGCACTTTTGGCAGCAGATTCCTGCATGTAGAGGTCTAGGGGTAGCATGTTGAGAATTGTTTCCAACCCTGCTGTTGGCGTTGTTCTCATTGCACTGGTTGTGTTTATGCATGCTAATCTCTGTGTTTTGGTCATTGCCTTAAGATTGGTTGCTTTGTCCGCGGCTTGCCACCAAACAACGTTGCCATATGGGACTATAGGTCTCACGATTCCCGTATACATACATCCAGTGGAGTGATAAAGTATAACAGTTTATTTAGCTTGGGTTGACACTGAGTCCACATCCAGTGGCCCATTTGCTAATCTTGTCCAAGACACCTTCCATAATCTCACAGATTATTGAAGGAAACATCGCTGATACCCGTATTACCACATCATTCACATACGCAACAACCTTGACTGCATCTCTGTCAAGTCTGCACAGGATTTTGTTGATTACCATGTCATTACCATGTCCCTTACGACAGATATGGTAGAACTACTGCTACCGATGTCCGATTGAATGATTCTAGTTTTGAGCATAGTCAAAATCCATTTGATAATAAACTCTTCCACACCCAGTTGGATCAGAGCTTCTTGAATCGATTCCGTGCTGACCTTATTGAAAGCGCCTTCAACGTCTAATAAGGTTGCAAAGGTATAATATACCCAAACCAAGTGTATACGGCCGGATATCTGCAAAAAATTCGCGGATTCTCATCGGAAGAATTGAATGCAGGCAACTTGTAGAAGCCCTTACATGTAAGCTTAGTCTACCTTAGGACGACACTTGAACAATAATACACCGGCTTTTGCTCGCACAAGGTGGCATATTACTGGTCCCGACTTAGTGAGTGCTGACTTTCTAAAGCTCTTCATCGCTGAATCCCCTTCTGGTCTTTCTCGAGAGAGTCGAGAAAAATATCCTTAAAATAAAGTGTCTCCATGATAAACAAAAAGGACCAGTAGTTGAGTGTAAGAGTTAAGTGTGTACCTTTCTTAGTTGCTCCCCGTGGTCGCAATTACCTAGTCCTGCCATAAATTCTGTTACAAATATAAAACGTCTTAAAAAAAAAAAAACAAGTGAACATTTTGTATTCAATGGATGCACTCGAAATGCCTGCCTTTTGCTTTACCACGAGCTTCCAAACGTTGTGGCCATTGGGCTATATTGGCACGCATCTTTGACGCTGCTGCGGTCAATGCCGCTCTGAGGCTTTCCAAATTTCTGTAAGGAGTCTTACAGGCTATGTTGTCCAATTCTGACCACAAGCCGTAATCGAGCAGATTTATATCTGGACTGCCCGACGGTCAATCTTCTGCTGCTATAAAGCCATTAATATTGACCATGGAGCAGAGTCCTGCTGGAAGATTCATCTGTCTCCATTGAAAAGCGTATTGGTTAAAGCCTTCACAACACCCTCTAGCACATCTTGTTCGAAAACTTGTGCACCAGATTTCACCAATTTTTCGCAGAAATGGAGGGGTGAGACACCTTGGTGAGAGACTCCCTACCAAACCGTAACTGAAGCGGGATAATGGCCATGTTGAACCCTTGGAACAACTCCTTAGATGATGTATCATCTTGTTTGCTGAAAAACTCTTCCACGGTAAAAAAAAATTCTCATTCATAAACAGAAAATTTTCATGGCCATTGTCCGTGTGCCACTGCAAAAGTCGTTAAAAGATGAGCTGTGGACCGACGACAGGCTTGCCATATGCAGATCATCCCGAATCAGCCTAGACATGGATCAGGTTGATATATCCAATTCCTTGGACATGATTATCTGTTTCCTAAGAGGATTTCTTCGAATTCGTTGACGCACTCGTACGGACGACCACTTCTTGGCCTGTCCTCTACTCCAGACAATTCCCCCAAAGCGGATATGCAACGCTATTACCGCGACTCGGTTCTCTTTAACGCCCCACTCCATGACCATAGATCACAAGCTGAAACCAAACTGACTAGTATTCTTTACTGCATGTGTTCTAAAAAACAAGTTAACGATTCTACGATAATTGCTGCAAATAGTGTAACAGAACTTATGGCAGGACTGGCCCATTACGACTGCCTAGTTTTTAGTGCAAGCTCTGCTGCCTGGCACAACCTGTATCTTAGTATCTTACTCCGATGTTGTTGTCAATGTATCTTAATCTTAATCCCATAAGATTTGTCAAGCCCTTTCGAATTACAGATACATATGTCACTCGACCTAGTTAAACGAAATTATTAAAATCTCATCCAGGGGCTTCTGATGCCATTGTACTTCATAGATGAGTCTGCCTAGAACAGTAATTAACCAGAATCATGCATCATGTACTCCTTTTTCATAACTCTCCCCATTATAGAGAAGCAAAAAAGAAAAAGGAAACCTATGAAGCGAGCATCTCTCTGGTATCTCTCCTTCGAAAATGGAAAACATAAAACTTTTCGAAAAAATAAAAAAAAACTTTCTAAACAAAACCCATCCATGTACGTAGGGTCAACAACTGACGAATGACTTTTAAAAATCTTCCTGCGTGTCCTAGCACAAAAATTGCTCCCGTACACGCGCAAGGAAAACCAAGGATAACTTTAAAAGCGAGCAAGAAGAGCTCCTTATTCCTGAGAACAGTTTAAATGCGCGCAACGGCCCGATAAGGATGTGCATTCGTAAAACGAATGTAATTGTGGATGCGATGCAACGTAGCGCACATTCGAGAAAATTGTTTACATCAAATGATGTGCTTTTCTCTTTTCTTTTTAAGTGGCAAACGCAAGTAGTGCGACATGTGCCTTAAGTTGGTTGTGCGGGTGGAACGAAAATTAAAAAAAAAAAAAAAAAAAAAGACTCAATCCTCACGAAGGCGTTTGTATCCTCCACGGAAACCGGAAATGCTGTTTGCTATACATGGCCATGTGACAGAGAGGATTTCTTAGAATATTTGAGACAAAAGAATAACTTCCATGAAACTGCAGTGAGAAGTTTTCTTTCAGATTTCATTCAAAATGCGACTAATTTGTGTGATTCTGAGGACGACTTACAAAAGAACTTGAATACAATGAGCAAATGAGTTCGTCGAAAACATGGCGTCTTAATTAGGTGCGTTTTCAGTCAAGTAGTTGGCTGGATATGCAAATGAGGCGTTAAATGGAAAAGTTAGATTTCTTTTTTAGATCAGTTTTCAAAAAATAGTTGGGATGACATAAGCTTACCCTTTCGGTACTCTTAAATTTTGAAAGTATTTGTGACACTCTTGCAGATTTTAGTGTGAATTGACAAGCGATGCAGGGTTTGAGAACTGAGTTTGGGCTCCTATAGCCTTAGAAAAAACGATGCGCCGACGTTAGAAGTCAGAAGTTTTCCACGTGGAAAACAGACTGGAGTCATAATTCATTGCTAAATAGTGGGTCCTTATCAATCGGATAAATCCACTAAGTCAGCTCTTAATGACTTGGTAACCAAAATTGAATCCTCCCACAATCACAAGGAAAACTGTCTTGTGGCTTTCATAG
Organism: Blera fallax; assembly: GCA_946965025.1. Classification (NCBI taxonomy): domain Eukaryota; kingdom Metazoa; phylum Arthropoda; class Insecta; order Diptera; family Syrphidae; genus Blera; species Blera fallax. The sequence goes on from OX337245.1 coordinate 49,073,592, forward strand.
ATGTTGAGGAAGCATTTAATTACACATCCTTTGAGTCCGTCTATAGGGCACTTAACAACATGAATCTGTCTCCAATGGAAGAATAATTCAAACCAACATTGACGATGTAGAAATCTTGGCGATTACAACTCGAGAATGACAATTCTTTCGCCACTCATTTGGTCCCTAGTCATAGACGAACTGCTTCGATCCCTGTCAAGACAAGGAATTGAAGTTATAGACGACGTTGCCTCTCTGTAAATCCCAAGAAGTCGACTATAGTCCCTTTCACTAATAGGAGAAAACTTGATCGTCCCACCCTATACGGCGAAACCATCCAATACTCGCGGGAAGTCAAGTACCTAGGAATTGTCCTGTTGAGTAAATTGTCCTGGAATTCACAAATGGAACGCACGATAAATGAAGCCGCCAGATCCTTTTGGATCCGCCGTAGAATTTGCGGAAAAAATTGGGGTCTTAGACCCAAGATGATATACTGGCTGTATAAGAGGTGATCAGACCAGCGCTATCCTATGTCGTTGTGGCCTGGTGGACAAAGACTAACGAAGTCACTACAGACAAAAAGTTAGAACGAGTTCAACGTATAGCCAGTACGGGTATGACGGGATGTCTGCGCTCCACCCCCACCTCAGCTTTGAATGTCATTCTGGGCCTAATACCGATCCAAACATATGTACATTCAAATGGAAGCGAGACTGTGCATTCATCGACTCTTCCTTTCGAATAATATCGACCCCTAATCGTGGAGGTCATCTGTCTCTACTCGACGCTATGGAGCCTAAAAGCGCATTTAGCATGTTCTTGAATGACATGCTTCCTAAATACAGATTCCATAAAAAACTTCTCTATTGTTGTCCCCCCGAGGGAGGACTGAGAGAAATACAAACCCCATCCATCACCACATGACCTCGTCTGGTATACGGACGGATCCAAGATGAATTCAGGGACTGAATCTGGCATACATGGATAGTCGCCTCGTGCGAACTTCTCAGTCAGCCATATTCCAGGCAGAAGTCCTTGCTATTGGTCAGTGTGTCAGAATAAACTTAAAGCAACCAATCTTAAGGCAATGACCAAAACACAGAGATTAGAATGCATAAACACAACCAGTGCAATGAGAATAATGCCGACAGCAGGGTTGGAAACAATTCTCAACATGCTACCCCTAGACCTGTACATCCAGGAATCTGCTGCCAAAAGTGCCTTGAGGATTAGCCAGGCAACTGGCTGGAGCTCGAATTACGCAGGAAATACACGGATGTAAGCAGTGACTACACGTCACCATACCTCGAACCATTCTCCTGCATTTTCCCAAGTAGAAAAGAATGGGAAACCAATGAACCAGCAAAAGACAAGCGTATCTACACAGTTGGGTCAAAGATGGATGTAGGAACAGGCGCCGGTGTATTCTCCGAAAAGCTAGACATACACAGCTCAATCACACTCCCTGACCACAGCAGTGTACTCCAGGCGGAGGTGCTGGCAGTGACTGTGGCAGCCAGTACGGTATAACTGTTGGCAATACCACGAGATGATATCACCATTTTCATTGACAGTCAAGCAGCCATTAAAGCAATTGTTGCACAATATTACTCTCTGCTGGATCCCTGGTCACAGGAATGTAGCCGCAAACGAGAAAGCTGAAGAACTTGCAAGAAAAGGACCCGAATAGACCCCAATCGAGCACTTTAAAGGATTAAACCTCCACTCTGTAACCTCAGAAAGCGAATTGAGAATGAAAGCCAACAATAGGTGGAAATTGCTTCCCAATTGTGACATATCAAGGAAGCTTTGGCCTAGATATGACAAAGCTGGAACCAGCAAGCTCGCTGTCAATGCTGATAGGTGCTCTTACTGGTCATAACCTTCTAAGAAACCACAAAATGAAACTTAAACTCAATGACGACAATATCTGCAGAGGTTGCGGTGACGAAGAGGCTCACGAGGATACACCTCACTTCCTCTGTCACTGCCCAAACCTATGTCACTTGAGAAATAGAACTCGAGGAAGTTATTACTTCCAGGACACACATGAACTATCCAACCTTTCACTGAGCGATCTTTCTAGGTTCCTGAGAACGAACGAGCAGTAAGACGGGAACAGAGGACAGGAACGCTTCTTACGTTTCTTCTTTTTCATTTTGAAAAGAGGGTGATCGAACATTCTCCTTGAGTAGCCGTGGTCCTTCTATACAGCCCTACTTGGTATGACTCTTGTTTTCCTGCATGTACTTCCCGGCATTGTTTGTCGAACTAGGGGTTTCGTTGTGGTATTTGGAAGAAATCCAACACATCCTTGATGAATTTCGGCAATGTTGTCAGTGAGCAGTACGTGGCATATGAACTCATGAGAGATGAGGGAAAAGGTTCTGGTGAGCTCTTGCGATTGTGGCCGGACTTCAAACTACCACACATTCGATCCCTGTCTTTGGCGGTGTTTGTGATTTCCGTTACCTTAAATTGGCAACAACAAAGTAAAGTCAATACTCCTTGTCTTAGTATGCCACCGATGTAAAATGGGCGTCCAAACAAGGACTGGTTTTGTTGTCGGGAGCAATCGTCGTAGTAGATGTCTCAGTTTTCCATCCTCTTTTTGCCACAGTCTATCAACGATCCTAACATTTCACATAGACATTCGAATATCGTTGTCCTTGGTTCGTTTGTAAAGGTCGTCAATAGTAAGAGCTCCATATGCCGAGGCTTTTTGGCGCTTCGTAAAATGATTCATTTAAGCGGATGGGCAGTTAACCCGATGCCGTTAAATCTCCCAAGCGAAAAAGTTTTGGAACCACTGTTCCGTACTATAAATACCTGAGTTTATTCAGAACTTCGTACAGGGAAAGACATACACATATCTAGAGACAATATACAAGGACGACAGCCAGAGTTCCTTGCCCACATTTTAGACCTATTTTCTGAACTTGAATAAAAGAGGTAGCACGTCATTTGTTTGCCCTGTTTTCAGTCTGCCTCCCTGTTTGATGACAGTAATACTATAAAAGTGCTCATTGCATCAAACTCCTTTCGATGATATCTGTCATTCAGGCATTCATCTGATCAAGAGCGATGAAAATAGGCAGCAAGGACTCTTATCCAATGCACTAAATTCCACTTCCCTAGCAAAAAAAAAAAAAAAGACGACTTTCAATCGAAAGACAACTGACAGAACTTTTATCCTCTAAAATCGATCACGCGTAGGAGTTCCTTAATAAACTACAACCCACAAATAGAAGCATGAATCGAAATCAGTTCCTTTTACAAATCCTTACGACTTCCTTTGTTGACCCGAAATAAATTTAACAATTGATTCAATTGCTGTCGTAGCCATAAATTTGAAGGCAAATCTCCTGCCACGACCATGAGGCTAATAAATTTCTTTTCAGAAAAAAAAAAAAAAAAAAAAAAATATCGTTATCGGTAATCTTGTCCCCAAGCACTTTTATTGCTTTCTTTCACTTTCCTTCTCCCTGTCGGCAGATAAAAGTTTATTTATTTTCCTTTTTTTTTTGCCCATAAAACAGGATTTACTCTATCGATTCTAATGACATTGACAATGAATACTTGAATAAGTACCTACGACCCCCTATAACCCTCCCTCTTTCCAATCGAGCAGCTACTTAATAAATTAATATCGAGGACCACCGCCTTCACCTAGCAATGTACACTGCCGTCCATAAGTTTTCGGACAATGCATTCTATCACGAAAAGTAGTTTAAAATTCTTTGTCTCATTTTAATAATCAAAATTTATTGCACACACATTAAAATTAAACACATTAATTGGACGGGGAATAAAATACAGTTAGACCTCTTTTTCGTCGAAATATACACCTCGTACGTGCAGCACTGCATCCACTTACGGCTCTGTGTCGTAGGAATAGGGTAGATTTTGATTGCTGCCAATCTGGCGACATTAAGTGCTGTAACTGTTCGTCCTCGCAGTAGTGATCGGATTCTGGTTTTGACCACCCGGACTCAACTTGCTAAACTTTTTAGCGCTATTGTTGACCAAAAGACAGAAGCAGCACTATAAGCACATCAGCGGATGGATTCCAACGGAGGAGTGATACATTTTCAGAGCAGATGTAGCACATTAACTGACCTTCTTCGACATATTTGGAGTTTAAGCCGATAAGGATTTCCAAGGATTATTCGGCGTCTCGGATACGGAAGGATTTACTGATGACGAATCATGCAAACGAAACAAGGATAACGAACTTCGGATTTTTACGTGGAATGTTAGGTCCCTTAATAGGCCACGTGAAGCTGAACAACTAGTGGAGACCCTAGACTGCTGCAAGGCTGATATCACCGTCATCCAAGAAGTGCGATAGGATGGGCCGGGCAAAAAGAGGATGAAAAACAGCGCTATCTCCCACAGTGATTGCTACCGGCAGCAAAAGCAACGCCTCTTTGAATGTGGACTCGTCGTTGGAAGCAGACTTAGGCAAAGGTCTTAAATTTCAAATATGTGAACGAGCGCGTTAGGACGATTCACATCAAGGCCAAATTCGCCAAAGTTAGCTTAATATGCGAACATGCCCCCACAAAGTAGAAAGACACCAGAGATAGGTTTTACGAGCTCTGGGACGAAACATACGAGCAGTGTCTTAGCTATGTCTTGAGCGGGCTTAACGCAAAGCTAGATAGCAAGGGCTTCTTTGGTAACACAGTCGGAAAGTTCAGCCTACATGACGCCACCTCTGATAACGGACGAGGAAATAGAGAGTTGCTACTGAAGGGTTGAGGCTCAGAAGTTTTAGCAAAATTTAGAAGTCTGCAATGACGACCAAGTGAACATCGTAGTAAAAACACAGTCGTGCTGAGGATATGAGAAAGAGCGGCGACGAATCGTATCCCAGTCAAACAGAATGAACCATTCAACAGGGACAATGTAGACCTACAATTCCGTCCACACGACCTGAACGAAGTGAAGATAGCTATATCTAAACTTAAGTTCAACAAAGCTGCTAGAAGCTGCCGAGCTATTCAAAACGGCGAGCGATGAATTGACAAGGACCATAAAACATCTCATCTTTAAAATAAGATCTGATGAAAGTATGCCAGGTGAATGGAACCTCCAACATCAGAGGCACAACCTTTCAAAAGTCCATCCACATTTTTTGTCATCTTTCCAATCAGAGTGGAATGGAAGAGCGGTAAAGTAGTCAAAGATTTTGATGCCACTATTTATACGGACGGATCGAAAATGGACTGTGCAGTCGGCGCAGGCGTTTTCTCAGACAAGCTGAACTTCTCGTAATCTCCCCGTCTATCGAATTTCGCAAGTGTTTTTCAAGCAGAGATTCTCGCGATTCGTGAGGCCTGCCGATCACTGAACACTCTCTCAACATCCAACTGGAATCTTGTTATCTTGACCGATAGCCAAGCTGATATCAAAGCTATTGATTCAGCTATCACATCCTCAAAACTGGTAGAGCAATGCCGGCAAGAGCTAAAGAAACTAGGTGCTCAATCAAATATCGCCCTCATCTGGGTGCAAGGACACAGTAACTATGAGTGAAGCGAGCGGGCAGACGATCTGGCCAGACATGGGTCAGCTCTTAGCGGTTCGCTAGCAGAAAGAGTCAATGTTCCGCTGAAATCGTTAACTTCCTCACTTTCTTAAGCTGGCCAACCTAGGTTGGATCACGCTTTCTAGCTGCGCTATATAAAGAAAGACATGGCCCAGCTACTGCAAACCTAAAACAAATGAGCTAATAGCCAGATTAAGACCAGATATTGGCAGAATTGTAGCCATTAGCAGGGGCCACTGGCCGATAGGAGACCATGCAGCCAAGCTTGGCATCCCCCATAACACCTTCTGCCACTGCTATTCCTTGTGGTAATCTGCGCCGCTCAATTCATGCCGTACAGAATGTCGAGAAAGTATGGTCTCGGAAGACGGTGGTACTGAAGTGGATCTGGACAGCTGAATTCGTAAAGCAAAGGCTGCGTTCGGTATGCTGTCTAAAATCTGGAAAACAATGTTTTCAGCACAAAAATCAAGCTGAGCCTGTTTTGATCAAACGTGGAAACAGTGCTACTTTATGGGTGTAGTACCTGGAAAGTGATCAATAGGGTCACAAGGAAGCCGCAATACTTCATAAATAGCTGTCTTCGCAACATCCTAAGGATCATCTGGTCGAACCGTATAACGAACGACCAACTACACTCGACAACGAGCCAGGAGCCAAATGACGTCAAAATACGGATGAGAAAGTGGCAGTGGATTGGTTACACTCTACGGCAAGAAGACAGTTCCATTGAGAAATACGACATGCAATGGAGTCTACTAACCCAATCAGGCAGACGAGTGGGCCGCCCTAGGCAGACATGGCGAAGGACAGTCAAGGAGGAATCTATATCATTGAGGATGACCTGAAGGGAGCTCAAGCCCATTGCAGAACTCCGATCATTATGGCACGTTGTTGACGCCGTATGCCCCAAGAGGGGTCAGAGGACCTAAGTAAGTAAGTGACAATCAGGATTTCCAGGAATTTTCTTCAATTAAGTCCTGGACAGATAGATAAACGTGTAAAAAAAATGTTTGGTTCGGAAACTTTTGAACGGCAGTGTATCTACCTGAAACCGTGGAAAAGGGGGGGGAGGGGATTTTGATAATCAACAACGCTAATCTAATTTGAGAAGAATGTCAATAATCAGTTTCAGTTTCAGTTTGATGGAAGTGCTAATTGCCCAACTTTACAGCTGAGCACATGTTTTCAATTCAAGACGCTTTCATGTGGGATGACTGCAGGGGGAATGGGGGTGGACTCTACGGTTTTGATGTATAATACTTGATGAAAATTCTCTTGTGTCCGCCCTCGGCAGATGAGTTTGTTCTGCTATTTGTATCTAGGGTAATTGACAAACTTAAAACGGATGTTACACATCCCCAGATAGGTACACCTGCATGCAACGAATTAGAGTATCCCCCCCTCTTAAGCCATCTGTGGAAAGTTTCTTTTTACAAAACATACATATGCAAAGGAATCTCTTCGCCGCACAAAACCTGTTGAAATGCAACGAAGGCAATGTTAAATCCCAACGTCCATGTTACATCACTTCAGATCGTTAACTGTGTGGATGCTTTCAGAAACCCTAGATATGAGTGAGGTTGACCCAGTTTGTATTTTATGAAATTATACTTTTCTTCTAATCAAATATTTATGGTAGAGGAAAATAAAAAATATCAAAAAAAAAAAAAAAAGTATCTGGGAAAGGAAGCAGAAAATGTTTCCAACACACTACTGGTGCCCCCATGAAGGAGCTACGAGTACGTAGTATATGACACGGGTCGATATAGCCATTTCACTCTTGGGATAGATTCATGCAGTTTCATTTAATGGCATTAACAGGGTTCCTTCTGCCGTGTGTTGGTCTCCGGCATATCTAGTACGTATCTATGAGTAGGGAAATGCTTTTAAGTGAAGAGCAGCCAGGCACACACCGCAGTGATATACTCGTGTGATGATGGAACCGGATTTTTTTATTTTTTAAGGCCACAACAACCCCCCCTTGTTGTAAATGATTCATTCTTAGTGCACAGGGAATTAATGTAATTTAATGATTATTGTTGTTGTTGCTGCTGCTGTGGTTGCAAGTTATTTTCGGTAGCATGACATTTCGAAATGACACAGATAGACAGATGGAGGAACAAACGGAAGGTAAATGACACGGTTCGGAACTGTCTTTTTGTTGTTTGTCCAATTCAGAGGTCTGCTAGAGCAGATAATTGATGGAATCACAACCGTGGACAATGAAGAATCAAAAAGACGTTTGTGGTTTTGTAATTTGTGTTCTATTGTGAAATTAGTGCTTAATCAGTTCTAATGGCTGCAATGGTAAGCCAGGTTGATTGCTTATTCATGGTTTGTGTCGTACAAAAGCTAGAAAGAGCTTAGAATGGTGGAGAATACAAAATTAATAAGCATGACAACGGTGGACTTTGTCGGTGGATGTAATCAGGAGGTTATATCTTCTTTATTATGTCCGAAGGTGCATTCTTATGTTCTCTTGCTATCTGGGAACATAGGCTTTTTCGGATTGATTTATAGTCAATTATACACCCGGCGATGATGATGATAGTTACTCATTCCTTGGAAACGATTTCTGTTTAACGCTGAAGGCTTTGGCTATCAAGCTGACACTGCAACTTTGAGGTTTATTCTGCCCTACTTGGATTGATAGGTGTCCCTCTTTAGAGTTTACCTCGCTTTATGATTAAGTTTGAGAGCCATGTTCCCTGACCGTGTAATCAGCAGTTTTCTGGACGTACCTCGGCCACTGTGCATCTGAGGTTTGAAGTCGCGTCATTTAATTTTTTTTTTTTATGCTGTCGATAGTACAAATCTTAGGTGGACAAGTGGATCAACATGTTTAGCGACAAAACAGATTTGGCCGTAGCTGGATCTAAAACGCTGTCATCACTGGACACTGTCTAATAGGCAAGCTACAAGACTAGGCCTCTTTGCGAACGACTTTTGTAGAAGCTGCAGGGATGGAGAAGAGGGGGAAACTTTCCCTCACTTTCTTTGTTTCTGCCCAGCTCTCTCCCGTAGAAGGAAGCTTCACCTAGGAGCCCCCTATTATAACGATAGAGAAGACCTGATGAATACTGACATTAAGAGCCTCTTACGCTTCATTAGAAGCTAAGACCTTTTATTGGTCTTAGTGGGTTGGCGAATCCTAGCTGGCAGCCACTTCAGCCTTACCTTACATCCCTCCCTCTTAGGGACAGTGTGAGCGTGCGTTGGACAACTGAGCGGGCTGTTCAAGGGTCCAATCCCGGAAAACACCAAGTTTTCACGGTCCCACCTCTAGTCAATGCATGACAAACGTCCGATAGTAATTACTATCATGACAAAGCTTCTCGTCCTAAGAAGGAGAGGATTGGACACTCATATAGCAGATGGAAGGGTGTTTCGTCCATGCAACTGCGGCATGGCATAGCCTCGGGACATATCTCCCAATTGCAAAAATGACCTGTGAGTATTCCTATTGAAGTATCAATGTGTGCTCTGCTTTAGCAGGCTATTGCGTTTTTAGGAGGATCTTGCGTCGACTTAACAAAGGCCAAGTTTGTCTAGTATGGTTACATGTATCTATGGTACTCCATCTCTCACTAGCCTGGTTCAGTGATAATGTGTATCTTGCCGGTTTCTATTGGGCCCGTTTCTGCAGTTGAAAGCCCTCATTTGGTGCCTTTTTTGGTTAACTCGCCTGCCTTACTCGATATCTCATTCAGAGATGCGCCACAGTAGCTAACAAACTTGGATTTTATTATTAGTGATTCGAATGCCTTAATGCCTTCCTGGCTGTCAGTGTAAATGACGATGGCAGAGTCCAATACCGACCTCAGTGGTCTTACGAATAGCTGCTTGGAATACATTGCAATCCAGTAGTCTGAAAGACTGGCTTAAGTTCAGTACTATCGAGAACATACCAGGCCCTACGCTGTCACCTGTCTTAGCTCCGTCAGTGCAGCAAGGAGTGTATAAGACGAAACCGCCCAATATCACACTTGTCTTCAAAGTGTCAAATTTACGAAATGGGCCATTTAACCACAGCTCAATGTGTTAAAATGGTTCAATTGCTCTACAGAAATAACAATTCTGTACGAAATGTGTATCGAAATTTGGCTCGCGCCAAAGGGGATACATATGAGTATCCTTACGCTGATTATTCAGGGCACTGGCGTTTGGAAAAAGGGAAAAGACGAGCAGAGGAGATACCGATTCCTCTTGGCTTTGAATGTTGTACCGATGAGGAAATACAGAGTCTGGAAGATCATTCCACATATGTACGTGTTGTTCGGCCTATTGACGAATTCCTGTATTTGACAGTACGTCCGAAGTTGGGCTTGCAGGTGAAACTATGAAGGGGAGGAATGCAAGTGGCTATTTCGTTGGAACATTTTTTGTGGAAGCGATAGAATAGGGAAAGACAAGAGACATTTCTGCGATGTTCTAGGGAGCTCCAAGGTCTCCATCGCCTATAAGTTTTATCGCGCGATTCTGGACCCCATCTAGAATGTGCAAAACAGTCTTGAGTGCATCAGACCAGGTGTGGGCGTTGTATTCCATCTTTGGGCGGATGAATGCCTTATATATCGAGGCCAGATCAGACGGGGTAAAATATTTCTTGCACCGCTTAAGGAATCCTAGGCATTTTTCAGAATTTTGGCGAGAATGGCAAGTCTTTCGGTTTCTGCGGTGCAAGTACCATTCATGGTTAATGGTTGAGTGTCTTGGTTTCGCTTGAGGGACAGAAGACAGAACTGCGTTTTGGATGCATTACATTCCACTGTGACCTCTGTCAAGGTCGGAACTTAATGAGTTTGACATATGTAGGTTGCCGTCCCTCTTGTACGTCCGAAGAGCAGAGACATGAGTTAGAAAACGAATATGAAAACTGAGGGTACTGTCATCAGCGAAGGAATGGATTGGATTAGACGTTGCAGACAAGAGATCATGAAAGATCAAGAGATTATGAAAATGAGAAAGAGAGTCGGAGATAAAACTGAGCCCTGGGGGACACCAGCATTTATTATCAGACTTGAAGCCGTCCAAGACAACTTGTATTGAACGCCGCAAAAGGTAATTTCTAATCCACTGAAGAAGAGACTAATTTGATGCCATATGCACACATTTTCGACAAAAGAGTATGATGCCAAACTCTGTCAAATGCCTTTGAAGATTGGTTCCACTTCTCAGTGAGATATGCCATCAAATCACCAGTGGACCATGCTGCTGGTCATTGAGAAGTTTTCGTGAATCAAGATATTTCATAAGCTGACGATTTATCAGCATTTCCATGACTTTGGAAGGACCTTGGAATTTTCCGACGTAGGGAAAAAATTAAAGAGACTGGAAGCATTGCAGATAGGATTAGGCCTGTGTATCATCGTTGGGTTTGTTCGGCCGAAAATATTGGTGCTGTAAGTGAAAGTGTGGCCGAAGACCCGAAATTGTCGATTCGTCCGTCGGTGTCTTATGGCTCCATTTGGAGCCAGAACTGCATCCATATTAAATTCTGCCCATAAGAACTGAAGCCTGGACACCATGTTAAGCGAAGACCTTACGCAGATTGGGTGTTAGAGCAGCAGGAAGTTGAAGATGATTTTCCAGAGACACATTTCCACCTCCCATAATGGCAACGAAGACCAACATACCACTGTCAGGTAGAAATTACCATTCAACCTGGACCATGATATGGCATGGTAAGAGGGACGCAAACCTGTAAAAGGTGCTTTCACGGGGGCCAATGTGTCCCCCTATTATATAGCGGTGCCGTTACTAAATTCTATCGGTTGGTTTGGTTTAACCAACCTGTACTCTTGACGAAACTCTTAATGTTCCAGCGTGGTACTTCCACCAGGTCCTCTAGTTCCTCAAATAGTCTGTTTCTCATATAGCGGAAGCGACGGATTTGAAGGCTGGGGCAGTCACAAAGCAGGTGCTTGATGGTTTGTGTTTCTTCTGTGTCTCGACAGCTTCTGCAATAATGGTGAGTTGATACCCAGTCTGACGGCCGTTGCACCTATCGGACAGTGTCCAGTTAGTACTCCAGTCAGTAAGCTGATTCCCTTTTTGTTCATCGATAAAATGCTTTTAGTTCTCTTATCGTTCAGTATTGGCCATAAGCTGCGAGATATGACACAGTCTCCTCTGGTTGTCCAGGAGAAGTTGGTCATTTCTCTTGTTTTAAGGCCTATTCTTCTTTTCAGTACACCAATAGGGATGGCTATTGATGTTTGGGTGAAATCCTCATTTAATGGTGATCCTTTCCATGCAAGTTCGTTTCCTTCTATATTCCGTGTCTGAATGACTTCGTGAGTGTTGCATATTCTGTTTATAGATTGTCGGTATATCGCGACTGTTTTTGATCTGTGTCGCTGTCTAGTGCCTTGAGTGCTGCTTGACTATCCACGATTGTAATCCCGGATAGATCGTCTGTGCTGCTTTCTCAATGACGAAGACTTCGGCTTGGAAGATACTACTTTCGTCCTGTAATTTGTATGAATCGTTGATATTAAGTGATTCACAGAAAACTCCAGCGCCGGCTCCTATGTCCATTTTAGACCCTTCAGTGTAGAGCTGAAGGTCCTGTACAGTGGTTAATGTATTGTATTTCAACTCATGTTTTCGGGAATAAGAATGGAGTATTTCTTATAAAAGTCTGTGTATGGTACGACATAGTCTATTGCTCTTGCAGGATCAATTGATCTATGGAGTATAGACCCGTGTTCATGGGAGTTATGCATCCATGTGCTTCATTGTCTAAGAAGAATTGCGCTTGTTAACCAAAATTTCTGTCCAGTTGACTAGTTTGGTGAGGATAGCAACATCTAAACTTAGCTCAAACAAGGCTGCTGGCTCTAATGACCTGGTAGAGAGCATACGCGAATACGTCAGATGAGAGTATGTCTATTGAAGGTACTGTCAGCAAGATCCACAGGGAAGGAGAGCCCCTCAACTGTGGGTTTTCCTTTACATGTAAACAAATAAAAAAATCATTATCACTGAACTTAACATATGTACAAGCAACTATCCTACATAAACTAATCGCCTCCCTTTCGATACAAATTTTAGACTAAATTAGGTCACGCACACAAAGTTCATCTCCACAAAAATATGAAGTGAGTAATTGAAAGCAATCGAAACGCTAATTAACTTCCGCACAATGAATTTTAAAAAGACAAAGGGAAGACACACTAAGAATGAGCCCCCTACTCCCTGTATCTTCCTCAAAAATGGGCCCACCATCGCACTCAAAATCACCACCGAGTATCTAAGGAAAAGAATACACTTCTTCCAGAGAATAAGTGGATTTTTATTCCCCTCTAGTATGATACATTATGAGAGGGTACATCGAACCCCATCCAGTATCATGCTGTCAAAGCAATGGTGGCCATCTTTTTTATTCAGATACATTCTCGTATTCGATTAGAGACTGAGTATGCGACACATCACATTCAAGATTCAAGACAAACATGAAAAGAAACGCGCAGTGCAACTCACATAAAAAAAAAGAAGTCGCCAGTGGCCATTTGAATAATACAAAAAAAAAAACGACAACAAAAGGCACAAAGTGGACGACAATACGTCAAGAAACAGTTCAGTAGGACAATACTCCTGATAAACATGGCTTTGAGAAATGACTAAGCAGACGACAACCCATTGAAACATTTTTTTCCATTTGCCAGTAACGATAGACGACGCAGAGATGGGCTATAGCCAGACAAATGGAACACGAAATGGATTTGATGAGCACATTCCGGATTGCTGAATCCTATTTGACTTCTTCCGCCTTAAATACCATCAGCAGATACATACTTGTGCGTTATTAAGGTCAAGCATATCTTAACTGTCTGTTTCCCAGCCAGATGCAGAGTTTGAGAAATATTTCAATTTGTGAGAGTTTTCGAGATAGATTTAGAGTGAAAGTAAATAGGGTCATCAATCTTGCGTCAGAAAACAAAATCAATTAACCTTAAAATGTGGACTAGATACTGATAAACTGCACGACACATGTGCCATGAAATGTCACAGATTTTGATAGTCTCAGGAACAGGATTCACCATAGGCGTTGCAGATGTTTTAGGTCGAAAAGCGTACAAGTTCCTTATAGGATCACCCTCCCAGTCATGATTAGTTGAATTGTGGGTGATTAGTCAGTTTGCCCGATCCACAAGAAAGGAGACCCCCGCCAGTTACAGAGGCATCAGTCTCCTCAACATCGCGTACAAGATCTTATCTGTGCATATTGTGTGAACGCCTGAAACCCTTTGTCAACAACCTGATCGGCTCCTATCAGTGTGGTTTCAGGCCACGAAAGTCCATAGCCGTATCTAATTTTCACACTTCGGCAGATCCTGGAAAAAACCCAAGAACTCAAAATCGATACTCACCATCTCGATTATCGATTTTAAGGCCGCATATGACAGCATTTATAGAGACGAGCTATACAAAGCCATGTCTAGTAATGGCATCCCTGCAAAATGACGGAAATGCAGGATGACGATGGAGAACGCTCGCTGCTCCACCAAGGTCGGTAATGACCTCACCGAGACCTTCGATATCAAAAAAAGGATTCAGACAAGGTGATGCGCTGTCATGTGACTGTTTTAATATCATCCTTGAACGAACTGTGTGAAACTCACAAGCCAACACCGGAGGCACAATCTTTCAAAAGTCTGTGCAACTACTAGCTTACGCCGATGACATCGACATAACACAGCGGGCTGTCACCGGTGCGTTCACTAGTATCGAAACAGAAGCTGCCAAAATGGGTTTAGCTGTAAATGAGGGCAAAACCAAGTATATGCTCTCAACAAGAATGTGTGTCCCACATCATCGACGAATGGGACAGAAAGTCACAGTCGACAGCTATAACTTCGAGGTAGTAAAGGACTTCGTCTACCTTGGTTAATCGAAGAATAACTCTTGCCAATCGCCGCTTCTTTGGGCTGAGAAGACAATTGAGTAGTAAGGCCCTATCTCGAAAGACTAAGGAAACTCTGTACAAGACCTTGATCATCCAAGTCCCGCTTTATGGCGCTGAAGCATGGACTCTGTCGAAAGCGAATGAAGATATCCTCTGTCGTTTCGAGAGAATAATTCTTCGTAAGATATACTACGGTGCCGTTTGCGTTTACGGGCTTTGGAGGAGAAAATTTAACGACGAAATTTACAGCGACATCGACCTACTCAAAAAACTGCGCATCAGTCGCCTAAGATGGCTAGGATATGTAGAGCGAATGGACACCAATGCTCCGGCGCGCAGAGTCTTCGAATGTAACCCGGAGGGACAACGCAGTAGAGGACGACCTCGCCTAAGGTGGCGCGCACAAGTAGAAGGGGACCTCAACCAACTTGGAGTGCGCAACTGGAGGCAGTTAGCTAAGGACCGGGCTAACTGGAGAGGTTCGTTGGTTGAGGTTCAGGTTCTTATTTCCCCTACTGATACTGATAAGATAAATCTTGTCGCTGAGGGACTGCTTATGCAGCTACCATAATGAAACCTAGAGCTAGGCAATCGCAGAAAATGTTTTTGCAGAAGGATCACCCCAGAACGGCAGTTCAAAATGGAGTAGTGTGTCGTAACTAATTACCCTACAGCCCAACAGAAGGACGTCTTCATGCCCAGTTGGCAGTGGAGGAGCTCCACTGATGGAGTCAAGGGTGGCGTTCACAGTTCCAGTTAGGCCGAACTACTTGGGGAACACCCTACTTGGATTATTTCAACATATATCCGGTCAATCAGGACAGCATTACCAGGACCCTTCCGTTCAAAAAGACCAAAAAAACAACAACGTTCAGATCTGTACGCGGAATGTTGGGACCTTTAACAGACTACGTCCAGCTGAACAACTAGCGGAAGACCTAGACTGCTATAAAGCAGACCAGGATGAGCAATAAATTTCAAAGGAGGATGAAACACGCTGGCATTTAATTACAGTAATTGCTACAAAAAACAGAAGCTGCGGATTTTCGAGTGTGGATTTCTGTTACGTGGCAAGACTTGGGCAAGAAGTCTTGAGATACATTTTGACATGCAAGTGAACTTTTTATAACAGATCGTAGAAAGGCTAAATTCGCCAAACATATGCGTAACACTTGTCCTCAGAGGAAGGAGATGACGCCTGTCAAAAAGTATCACTTGCCCTCAGAGGAAGGAGATGGCGCCTGTCAAAAAGTATTGCCACAAACTCCTACATAAAACCTACGAACATTGTCCTAAGCATGATGTTAGAATCGTGTTTAGGCAAATATACGGAGAACCAGTAAGCCCAGTCTATACGATACAACGCCTGGCAACGGCTGACTTGGCTTTGTTGTGGACGAAACGTCACTGTACAGTGCACGGTTTCCTCACCTTAATATTCACAAGGGTATATAGCGATCTTTTTATCAACAAACCGTCAACCAAATTGATAGCATTGCGATGGACGCAAAGCATGGCCCTAGTACTTCGGATGTCCGAATCGTCCAAGCAACCAACATCGACTAGGATCACTGCTTTCTTGCAGCCAAGGTACGATTACGGATATCCCAAGCGCTACAACAGAGAAAAATTAATGCGAGGAAATACGACGTCGGGATGCTGTAATCGCAACTAATCGCCACAATTTTTCGAGAAGTTCATTGCTGCCAACACCAAGTGCGGTAGCACCAGAAGTCAGGCAGAATATACCATTGAATCTAGACGATGATAGCCAAAACTTCCGTCCAGTTGACTAGTTTGGTGAGGATAACAATATTCAAACTTAACTCCCACAAGGCTGTAGGCCCTAATGACTTGTCTGCCATTAGTCAACATGAACACATTTCAACGTCAGATGAGCGTTATACCGATGAATAGAATGTTAGCAAAGTTTACCCGATTCACAAGGAAGGACAACCCCTGAACCGTGTCAACACCGGAACAACATTGGCAGAAGGCAGCGGGCTTTGACCGGCGTGCTTACGAGTAAAGAGACAGAAGCGGCTAAAATGCGTTTAGCGATAAATGACATCAGAACAAAGTACATGCTGTCAACAAGAAGGAAAATGCAACATCGACAACGACAACAGAACGTCACAGTGGACAGCTAAGGGATCTTGTCTGGAGTATGGAGCCATACTGACAGGATTAGTCTTCTATAGAACATATGCACACTTTGTCTTCTGAGTAAAGTGTATTGACTCCATTTGTTTTGCACCGTTTTCCAATGGTCCGTCTTTATCGAATCCATACTAAGGATTCATTTGTAGAGTTAAAGCTAAAGAGCCCTAAGCGGTGGGCAGGTGGTGGTTTTTTTTGTTGATATACTTGGTTTTACCTTCGTCCACTTCAAGACCAACTCATTTCGCCTGGTCATCAATTGACGTGAAAGCCTCTACTACGGCAAGTTAGGAGCGACCAATAATATCAATCATGCGTATCCCAGCAGCCGGATGAATTTTTTGTATAAAGAGCCTTCTGTGGTCACACCTGCCCTACGCACTATTTGCTTCAACACAAGATTGAAGAAATCACATGCAAGGGCATCTCCTTACCGAAATCCCGTACACGGTCGAAATAATTCAGAAGAGCTACTTCCAAACTGCACACTGCATTGGCGGGATCCCAAATTCAGGCATCGCCCAGTAGGCCTCCAGATAAAGTGGTTGAAAATGAAAGGATCGTGTGTCTCGCGACCTGAAATTAGTTAGTCTTTTCCAGGATTTGCTTTAGTGTGAAGGATTGGTTTGGTGTCGATCTAAAGGGTCGAAGGCCGCACTGGTATTTATTCTTACAGAATCTAGAGTCTTTCTGCAGCACCACAGATCATTGACCAGCATCTTATAAGACAGTTGATGCACGACATAGGACCACCGTCATTGTAGATGGGGCATATGGAGCTAATTTTCTAGCCATCGGGCACACTTTCTTGAATGAAGATTTGGTGCCTGCATTCCACCAAAACATCGCGTCCGTATGTGAATACCTTCGCTGGTCAATCATCAGAGCAGGCGACCTCATTTTTCCTCGACTTATGAATAGCAGCGTCAATACTACTAGGAGGTTGATTCCTTCCCCGTTGACTGGAAGTGGGCTTCCTTTTCGTCAATGAACAAGACAATGCACCTGTCCACATATGAACCACTTATGTACATATGTGCTAGAGATTTGAGGTACGATTTGTTGAAGCATCCACGTTATTCACCAGATCCTCTGGCAGCCATCAGTTCTCCAATCGTAGGAAAATTCCAAACAATATAGCACGCAGGCGTGATGCTGATGCCCTATGTCCTTCGAGGGGTGAAATTAAGTCTGCATGCATAGATAGGTAGATGAAGAGTAGGTAAATAGCAAAAATAAGTCCTGAACTCCGCGTACGAACAGTGTACCACTGTTTAAAGACGCCTCAAGGGAGCCATAATCCAATTTTTTTTTTTTATAACATTTATTTTTAATGAAACACGTCGTTATTTATTGCGCCTTCAGGACCCTCTTCAACTCTACGGAAATCTAATAAGATCGTTAATCGAAAAATTGGTTTTCACCTTGTCAGCATTTTGTGGAAAATTGGTGTTTTCACAACGCCTCCAGACTGAGTAACATACCATGCCGGTGTAATCGTTTCCGCTGCCGCTACCGCATCAAGCCCGGATAACAATTTTTTCCGACTGATGGATAAAAATGATGGAATCACATCAAAATTAATGAAAAAGTCAACGCCTAAGTGAAATAGGACAACCCCAAGACGTCAAAGCGCTCAGATACATAGAAATTCGTCCACAAATTCCACCCCTTAGTTGCAAGGAACCCTCGCACGATTATGCATGACATGGAAAGTGCTCAGCTCAAATTGTCAACGTCAAAAATCATGAATTTTCATACGGAAAAAGGATATACACATGTATAATGAAAGCGAGAAGGATTCCTTGTACCATTACCAAGTGGAAAACACAAGCCAGGGGTGGTATTGCTGCAGCATATGTACGTATGCAGGGATAACAAATTATGATGCAGGCCAACAAAACCACTCCAACAGCGACAACGACAACGCAAGGATTTGGTGGAAATAAAATTTTAAAACATGAAAATCATCCCCAGAAGCTTTGGCATCCCATTCATCGTCATCGTCGCCATCGTCATCGCACGCCTTCCCACCCCCACTTAACCGGAATACAAATATTTACACAAAGAAGCGCCGTAAAATTAGCGGAGGAACGAGATCCTCTTTAAGGAAAAAAGCAATTCTCGCAGTAATTAACGGCCTAGAGGGTGGTGGTGGGTGGGTGTCGGCAAACCTATTTCATAATTTACTATGCGCACACAGGATAAAGTCCTCCTCCGGTGACCCAAAACCGACGAGTACAAGTATCTCTGCCGGCCTCTCCCCCCCAGCTAGAAAAGTATCTAGCTCGAGCCTATAAATAAATCATTTGTCCCATATTTTATTTGCGGAAAAGCGGTCTGGGCCTGACGCTGGTAAATGAGTTTGATGATTATATTGACTTTAATGAGCACCGTCCGGGATAGATAGACGCCCAGAGAGACAGAGGGAAAGGACGTGTAAAGCAATGCGCGCGAGGCAGCATCATCGTATGCCCCAATTATTTGCAACCCTATTTTTAATTCTAGAGAAATTTAGGTGTTGGAATGGGTGTGTACTCGTTGTGTGGGGGGATGAAGTTGTTATTTTTGCACCTGGATAGAGGCGGATGGAGGAAATTAATCCTTCATTATCAATAGAGCTGTTTACCACTGGAGGCGCCGATGTAATTTCATTAATTTTATTAATCTAGCCAAGCATGTGTGTAAGGAGCCTATTAATACCTGGACATTGGGTGAGGTTTGACGGTACTTTGGGGAATTTTGAGCAATTTCACCGAAGCTGTAGGGCTCATTACGTACTCTATAGTGGTTAGCGTGCATGTGCCTTTTAAGCAGAATTAAATAATTTCGTATCGCAACTATAAACATTCAAATTTTAAGATACGAGGCTAGCAGTGGTGTTGGCTTGGAGTCACACGGAATTAATTTTTTTTACCGGCATAGTAGCAGGAAAGAGATATGATAACAAATTGGATCGATTTTTATTTTTTTTTAATGAACTTCATCACTTAGGACTAAAGTCCTTTAAAGTAATAAACCCAGTGATGGAGTGAAACGAAAGGGTATAGGGAAAAGGAAGGAGAGTTAGGTGACAGTGTGCGTTGACCTTAAATCTTTGGAAACCATAATTTCCTGGCAACACTGATGAGGGCGAATCATTCCACATATGTACGTGTTGAGTGGCTAAAGAACGAGTTTCTGAATTTCACTGTGCGACCGAAAATAGGTGTTAAAGGATAAGAGTGGGCGGAAAAGGACGCTCGTGTGGACACAACTATAGATTTCATGCGAACAACTGTGGTGGAAATATCGGTAGGTACAGGACCGATAAGTATCCAACGAAAAGATTTGGTTGCAAATTGACAGCTCACCGATCAATCTACTTATATACATGCCTGACGATGGACACTACCTAATAAATTCAAACAAGTTGCGGGAGCCCCCGCCCAAACATGTGAGTTATATTCGAGTTTCGGACGAATATAAGCTTTACAGATAGTAGCCAAGTCTGCAGGACTGAAACCTTGAGGAATCCGAGGCACCTAGCGCCACTTTTCGCAGCTTCAGAAATCTGATGATTCCAGCGAAGACAACTTCCACGCCAAGCATTGACAAATCATTAAATTCCGCAAACTTCGAAGACAAGCGACATCACTGGGTTTTTGGCCCGATTGCACCCCAATTGCATCAATGTCGGAGCTAAGCTCGGTAGACATTCGCTGTATAGGTGAGACTCCTCAGCTTGCGGTCTCAGCCGTGGAGTCGTTAAAGAATAAGCGAAGTCAAGAGTGCTGTCATCCGCAAAGGAATGGATTGGATTGCAAGTGAGAGAGAGAAGGTCGTTAATGAATATTAAAAACAGGGTCGGAGAGAGGACTGAGCCCTGGGATACACCAGCATTGGTAGAGAATGGGGTGGAAGTATATCAGTGCAACACAACTTGTATTGACCGATTACTCAATAGCTTATAATCCACGACGAGAAGATTCTACCGACACCGTCAGCTTGGAGATTTTTCTTAAGAGGGCACTGTGCCACACTCTGTGGAAAGCTTTAGAGATATACAGGGCAACTAATCGACGTACACCATAAGATCCCCTGTGAAACATTGTTGGCAGAAACCGTACTGACGGTCACTGGAAGATGGTTTCTTTCAAGATATCTAATGAGATGGAAATTTACAATACTTTCCATGACCTTTGAGAGCACTGATGTTAGGGCTATGGGTCGGTAGGTTGAAGTGAAGGTTTGTCCCCCTCTTTTTAAGGATCGGCTGAACGTGCGCGATTTCCCACCTATCCAAAAAAATGCCTGTAGAGTATGACAGGTGGTAGAGCTTTAGAAGAACACCTTTTCAAAAGAAGGGGAGGGATCCCATCTGGAGCAGAAGATTTGTTACTGTTTTAGGACTCGAGATACTAAGCAGGTAGGTAGATAGGTAGGTAGATGGGTGCCTTGTGACATAGAGTCACTGCTCACTTAGACCAGGTCGGTCCATTGTGCCCAATCTATTTAACCCTGGAAACATGTGAAACCGCTGTTAGAACCACCCAGATAATGATATGAATCTCAGGAGGTCCGCCAGCTCTACATTTCCTAAGTCCTCCAGTTCCGAAAAGAAGTAACTCCCAAGAGTCCTCATTCTTATAATGGATAGGGCAGGACAATGACACAACAGATGACGAACAGATTCAATTTCTTCTTCGTCCCTGCAACTTCTGCAAAAGTCGTTATGTAGCACACCGAGTCGTTCTGCATGAACGCCGATAGCACAGTGTCCAGTAATTATGCCAGAAACAACCCGTGCGTTATAACGACTAAGTTCTACCAGAGAGGTTGATCTCCTCTTGCTGAAGGCCGGCCATAGCGCCCTGGCCGTTGCGCATGTTTCCAGATGAACCCAGCGTCTGTTTGCTCGACCGATGGCTTCATCTTCTATCTTTTTCCGTAAGGAACTGATTGGAGTTACTACAAAAGGAAGGGCCCGCAATAAATGCAGCGCCGATCCTTTCCTAGCAAGCTCATCAGCCTTTTCATTTCCCTTGAAATCCATGTGCCCTGGTACCCAGCAGAGGGTCACCGCATTGGCTCTGGATATCTCGTTTAGGAGTGACTTGCAGATTCTCACAAGCCTCGACCTGATTACCGCGGAGTCCAGAGCCTTAACGGCTGCCTGGCTGTCTATATAGACAGTGATCGTTTTGCCAACGATATTGCTCTCTTAGAACCATCGGTATAGAATGCCAGCTCCTTTTTTATGCTCCTACTGTTCTTCCACTACACTCTGTCAGGAATTCTTGCAGCGAATCTCCTTTCAAAAGCTAATATCGGGTTCATGTGATCAGTTTCCGTCGATCTGTTGGTAGTCTCTCATCGAGACAAAATGGATGCATGACCGTAGAGGTTCGATGACCATAGTCGACCTTCTTTTAGTCTTACCGCGGTTTTGGCAGCCAGACTGCTACAGTATAGATCAAGCGGAATGAAACTAAGCATGGTTTCCATTGCCGCTGTCGGTGTTGTTCTCATTGATCCCATGACTCCGATACACGCTGCCCTCTGGATTTTGGTGAGGTTTGAGAGCTGGTATTGCTTCTCAAGTACCATCCACCATACTAATGAACCATATGTGAGAATGGGAGATACTAAGCAAGTTGGGAAAAATATTTTTCGTAAGGTATACTGAACCGGATTCAGTAATGGTGGTGGTAGAGAAGTGTCTGGCAAGGTATGTAAAATTTGCAGCGAACATAGCTTGACAGTAGAGTCGAAAAACGTTTACGAGAGGAACTCCACAGAGGGAGTTATATCACCAGTGCACATGACTTTCTAACTCTACACTGCTCGACTGAAGGCACATATGTACATATGTAGGAACCGGCGCTAGAGATTTCTGTGAATCACTTAACATCAGCGACTCATACAAACTCCTGGGTGTCTGTAGTATCTTCCAAAGAAACTAAACCCTTGATAGATTACAATCAAGTTGCACTCAATGCACTAGAAAGCGAGATAACAAGATCACAGCATATGTAGGTAGCTATCCTCATCATAAAGCAAGAGTAAAGATCAACACCTCCTGGGCAGCCAGAGGCGACTATGGCATCTCACAGTTTCCAGCCTGAACAGAAACAGACTTTTTGAACAGCTGGAGAATCTAGCGCAAGTTCCACTCTGGAACATGATATGTTTCGTGAAGAGTACAGCTTGCTTGGATTTAAGATTGCTTTTCACAACCAAAGTGAATGCGGGATACAGAAGAATTTACCCATTTCAGAAATATCAACTTGCGAGTCAGATACGAGTTTAAAAAAGCAATCCAAAGGAGCAAGGCAGAATGCTTTCAAAGCCTTTGCAATGGAGATGATGGGAACCCATGGGCATGATGGCTTACTCTCTGCTGCATACTCTCATTAGTTCTAATGGTTACACCCATACGCGGATGATACTGCCAAACTTTCTGTCGGACCATGCCTAGAGCCTGTCGATGCTAACTCACAGGCAGCTCCAGAAACGATGGATGAATGGTGCACTAGGAGTGGGATTTCGGTCAACCTAAGGCTGTTGTCTTTGCGAGAAAGAGGAATGTGACCGGTCTGACTCAGCCATTGCTAACGGGCGTCACGTCCACATCTACGAAAAAAGTTATTTAGGAGTGATCCTAGAAAGCAAATTTCTTTGGGCAAAGCATATCAAATCGAATTCTTCCAAGCCGCTCTTAGTCTTCTGGCGGTATAAGGGTGCTTGCTCTTAGCAGGTCATGGGACTCGTCACCGAAAAAAGTTCTTTGGAGTATACGGCTATGATAAGACCTTTT
The DNA here is from genome assembly GCA_946965025.1 of Blera fallax. NCBI lineage: Eukaryota > Metazoa > Arthropoda > Insecta > Diptera > Syrphidae > Blera > Blera fallax. Next base: position 49,097,001 of record OX337245.1, read on the forward strand.
CCAACTTATGTGTCCGTTGTTTGGTGGAGGGTTCTCGTGTAAGTATGCGACTGGGTTCCGCACTAAACTTCAAAGAACTGTCTGCCTCGGCTGCACGAGAGCTTTTCCGAGTAAGCCTGATACTGTTCAACACACTCTGCTTGATTTACCTCCTCCTGATACGTACATCATAGGTTGTACTATCAAAGCAGTTTATGTACCGTCTCAGACGAGGTGGCTTTAGGTATCATTCGCACTGGAGTTTCGATGACCTTATCCTACCACCATGGTTCCATGGATATGCCGTCTGATGCAATGACACGGGAACCTCGACTGCTGTGCAAATTTAGAGTCGAATTTCGTTCAGAATTGGATTCGGCTAAAGTCTAAGCCTGGACTGGGCTGTAGTCGAATCTTCACTGATGGCTCCAAAATTGGTCAAGGGTCTGGCACGGGTGTTTTCATGGAGACTGACAACACTAGACTACTCTTTAGATAAGCATGCCACTGTTTTTCAAGCAGAGATCTATGATGTCCTAATGGCTACTGACTATTGTCAACAATAGGTGGAATGGTCGGAGTATCTGCGTCGGTAGTCAGTCAGGCTGCGCTTAAGGCTTTGCTCAACCATTTTACTCCAAAGTAGCTCGAGAATGCAAGAACTCTTTGAATTTGGTCGCAAGCCTGAACTCTTTGACTCTTGTCTGGGTCTTAAGTCACACTGCGATTGTGGGAAATGAGATCTCCGATGCTAAGCAAGGCACAGAAGATGCTTTCTCAAGACCTGAGCCTGTATTGGGTCTTCCCAAGTTCTCGGTCAGGGCCTCCATTGACGATTGGATTTCTCACGAACAAAATTGTGTGTGCCACGGCTCTTCAGAATGCAGATGGACTAAACGATTGCTACCGAACGTTTGTAAGAAATCAGCGGAATTCTTGGTGTCTCTCAGTAGAAAAGACTGTAGGTAACTTACAGGGGTTCTCACGGGACATTTTACTTTTGCTATGCATCTTAGCGTACTAGAATGAAGAGACATCACTTTCTGCGGCACTTTTGGAGACAGTGACGACACTTCGGATCACTCCCTTTGTTTTCGTCCTGTCTTTGCTCTGATCAGAGGGCAGATCTTCGGTGCTGATGTGGTGAGTACTGATCATCACTGAAGTGGCTTACCGGCTTTCTTCCATAGTCGAAGAAATCCAAGTAAAATGGGTAATACTGGGTCTTGCTTCCTGGTAGTACACAATGGACCAGTTGCGTCTTAGTGCTCCAGTGGAGTGTGGCCAACCCCACCCCTACTAAACAAAGTTGTGCAGTAAAATTCCATCATATTCTCAGAAAAGTCCTGTAGACGCACTATTCCTTTCAACCGATGGAAAATTTGGACAAAACAAGGACATGCAAACATTAAGGAACAAAACTTTCACAAAAGATAACTTCTCACTCTGTTCTACGTTTGTAATTCTTCAATGAAACAACACAACGAGTTCATAGTTGAAAAACAAACAAATAGTCGAGAATCCAAAAACCAAACACAATTTAACTTTTTTCTCCCTCTTACCGATTTGGGTTAGCAAGCTGTGCGATGAAAACTCTGAAAAGAAAGAGAAAAAAAACACAAATTATCGATCTATTTCTATAACTTAAGTTGTACGATACTTTTACTAAAAGTTCTTAAAGTTTATCCGGTAAATACCTCAACCCCCCTGACAAAAAAGGGGAGACCAAGGGAACAAAGAAAACAGGAAGGAATCAACAAGGACTGCACAGACACACACTATACAACATTATTGGCTGTGATTTTATATTTTGTAGAACTCCTCCCGAAAGATGATTGTATTTAGGGAGGGTGCATTGCAGTTCAGGATAAAATGTATAAAATGAGTTTTCCTAAGTCAGATAGAAGAGTGTTCCTCTTCTCTGAGGAAAAAAAAATAAAGGACCTCACAGCACAGTGTATGAACACTTTGGCAACTTCAAATGATATTGAGATTTTCAATAGAAAATCGATAGTCACTCAGAGGATACATCAAACGGTCGGTATACGCAGACGACACACAAAATAAGGACATTCGAACAGGAGAGGGTTGGGTATCTTGACGAGACCAGGAAGACGATGACTGTGTTGGTAAGAAAGTGCCGATTTCTTTGAATGAATAAACGGCGAATAATGAATAAATTTGAATGCTTAATGACACAAGGATTGGTGTGTTAATGTTTCGAATGAAATTTAAAATGAAAAGCGGTATAAATTAGGGAATCACAGGAATCTGTATAACTGAAGTGATTCTTCCCTTTTTTTTCGGTAGAGGGAGAAGACGCTTTAAATTTCAACTCTTACGGTTCCGGAAAATAAGGACAGCAAGTGTGATTTTTTTCAGTCTGAAGAAGTAAGGCATGGAAGACGTGAATGCAATACTGTACACGAGCTTCGGAATAAATGGTGGCCCATTCGTTGGTTTCTTTTAGAAACTGAACTGTTCAACAATTTCAATGACGCGAGTATACCTTCTGATAATTTAATTTACAAGCTAGCAACGCTTGGTCCTGTCAACCCGATTTCACAGTCTAAAATCCTGTTTCACAAATAGCTTCATATATGCTTTCCTAAGGTATATCAATTGATTGTGGAAATGGGAAACAATAACCACTTCAAAACCCACGTCAATGTGTGTGAGGATGTGTTAGCTTCTCCACAACTACCTGTGGATAGCGTCCGAGAAAAAAATTAGCTCCGATGAACGATGAATTTGCGAACGAAATCGACGCTTTGTGACGAGTTAAGGTGCTCGGGTTTTCACGTACACTTTGGGCAACTGGAGAACCGAACGAGGACGCGGATAGCTTTTATTATCCATCTTCTTTATTATAGGGATCATAACTCTCCCACTTTAGTGCATCCCTACTCTGGGGTTCGCCGATTCGACCACAGAAAGTATCTGCAGGCCTCCCGGTTTCGAATCATTTCGTCACTGAGGCCAATCAAATGCTGTGCGATGTTGAACATAACAAAAGTAGCTGAGCCGGTCGTGCTCCAGTTTTTCGAGATGGCTTCTTTGACGAGAAGGCTTCCTCGGATCTAAGAACTTCTATTTCGATCGACATGCGAAGCATCTGCCTTTTTTGGACTAAGTCGATACCCATTTCCCTCCAGAACATCCACCCATACATTAAATGCTCATTGTAGGGACTTTTCATCCTCACATACATATGATGGCTCTTTCGACAGCAAAGAATAACCGATGCACTTTAGGGCCCGTTACTTTTCCTTCAAGCCGATAATCTAGGATTGCAGTAAATAGCAAAGGACTTAAGACGCTTCCCTGGTGTACACCGACTTTAATTGGGAACTCTTTGGTGACTCCGGTGGAGCCTCTTACTCTTGTCTATGCTCCGTCATACATGTCATCTATACGTAGGTTTGTGGAACTCCTCGATGTCTTAGCGCCTCAAGTTTATTTGTCGAATTCATTTTTAAAATTAACCAACACCATATGCAAATCCTTTAAGGAATCACGATGTTTTCCATTATGATCCTTATGCCTTATACCTATAACGAAAGGTTCTAGCCATTCACACAATATGGCAGACAAGATCTTACACCCGACGTTGTGGAAACGGATGCTTCTGTTGTTGAGGGGGTCTTCTTTCTTGTGGATCGAGCAAACGATTCTGTGATCTCATTCATCAGACATACACTCATCTCATTACATTTTTGAAATGAGGTGACGTTGTATACTCTCCATGAGATCATTTCCAGGTGTTTGAATATGTTGTACGTGTGTATATGTAATTCATTCTGCCTGACAGCGGAAATTTGGTTCTTGTCGCCACTAAACAGTCTGCAGAAATATTTTTTTCATATTCCCAGCACCGACTGTGGCTCACTAAAAGGTTTCTTTCTTCATCTCTACAGGTAACAAAACAAACCTAGACGTTTTCAGAAAAGACTGCAAGGAAAATATTGCTTTAAATGTGCCGCTAAAGACACCACTCGAAATAGAAGACGAAATTGACCAGCTCGTGGAAGCCATTCAGTGTGCAGCGTGGAAAAATAGCCCTTTTCGAAAGACAGCAACGCGAAATAGTAAAGCCAAATACCAGCCTAATATCGAAGACCTCATACGAGAAAAGAGGAGTGCGCGCAAGAGATGGCAACAATCCCGCGCGCCTCCGAACAAAACTTATCTTAAACACCTTTGCAACAAGCTAAAAAAAATGTGCTGCAGGACTTTAAGAAATCGCGAGACTTCTGCTTACCGAGAGGGCTTGACCGCTGATAAGTGCTCAAACTACTCTCTATGGAAAGCCTTGAAGTCCATAAGGAAACGACGTATCGCAAGCGTTCGACAAGTTATGGCACGAAGGCCTGAGGTATAAGCTAAGGGTAATTTTACCGGATAAATTGTACAGAATATTGGAGTCTTACCTTGATAACAGACTCTTTCGTGTTAAACACGGGGTAGAATACTCGGAATTCAAAGAAATCTATGCCTGTGTTCCGCAAGGAAGCGTTCTCGGCCCAGTCCTGTTCCTGCTCTACACAAGGGATATACCAAAAGATGAAGCGACTGACGTAGCAAACGTTCGCAGTCAATCGAATCATCAGCAGAAAACTTCAACGAGTTTTAAACAAAGTATGCGAGTGGACAAAGACCTGGAGAATCGTCCTTAACGAGACCAAGTCGACGCATGCCAATTTTACGTACGGCCTAGTTTAGCCCGTAGGCATATACTAGCCGACACTTATGACATCATCAGGTCAGATATATGTACATATGAATCCGGCATGGTACAGGCCATTGGTATCTTTTAAGGATTTCTGCACCTCCAGGCGCAACCGAAAAAAAAGTCTCTATCAAAATCATTCCTTTGGCACCTTTCTAGGTCTGCAATGGCGCGCTTCTAATATTTTCTCTCGAGGAAGTCGAGGTTCCCTCCCTCTATTCTGCTCGTAGAAGTCGAGAGCAACCTCCGCTCTTCTTTGCAGGGCCGCTTTACATACATATTTCTTGTTTTGCTGCGCGTGCCTGCCCTCGTCAAACTAGGGGTTTCTTTCTGGTGAAACTCAGTACATTACTTGCAGCTTGCTTGGCAGCCTTGCATGTAGTCTTCGGAACGAAGTGACGGTGGCTTTGAATTCCACGAGATTTTACGAGCGAACTTTTTTTTTGTGGCGAACTGTTCCGATTGCAGTAATTCCTTCTTGCTGTGGCGTGATGGATATTCTACAAAAAGGTGGTTCGCATCTACATATGTACAAACATACATACATATGTACATTGGCCACCCTGGAGCTTCCGACATGCGGTATACTGGATGCATTTCACTTACATGTCGAGAGCCCAAGATTTCTTGCCAGAGTCTTCCAGCCACGTACATATGACAAACCTGCATCCGAATAAACCCTGTCTCTGCTCCATGTAGCAGTCCACGTAGTAAATTTTAATCCTTCCTTTGCCCGTCTCATCACATTTGACTTCTTGGGTGGTGGTGGTGGTGTCTGCTTTGCAGCAGTTATGGACCACAGCAATTTGTTCCGCTGAATGCAGATCTGAATATCTGAATATCCTTGTTTCGTTTACGGAGTTCGTCAACATGGAGATCATATTTATCCAAGGCTCGCTGTCGCGTCGGCGTTTACATCTACTTTATCGCAGCCTAGGGTCACCCCAGTTATTTGGCTACACGCGACCTGTTAAGCGACCGAACATTCAAGAGACAAGTGCTATATGAATGTCGTTGCCCTTTTTTTGTTTTGCAGGGTAGTTAACCGTAACATTTTCATTTTCCGAGACTCATGCGAAACTTGGAAAACCAGGCTCCTTCGACAGAAGGGGCGAATTCGGTCCCTACTGCTCTATGACCAATATGTTGAAGTGATTTGATCTGACTGAAACTGTGGACGCAAACGATTACTCCGTATATGGAGTTCCTCTGCTGCTGTCCGGATACGCAGAGTGCATTGGTGGAAACATCCTACGTCTGTGTCCTTTAGGTTAGTGAAACAAACAGACTACTTCTTTTTTATATTCCTAGTTCATGGGCTCACTATGCTGCAAGACGAATGTGTATTCGTACAAGCTAGGCCTAGTTGACGAATCAGGTTTGTCAAACAAGGTAACCACAAGCGTCAAGCAAAATCATCTAAAAAGTCAAAGTTAAGGCTTCGCTTTAACTTTCATTCATCATCCCTTCCACTCCATTTCCAAGGTTCTTAGACTACAACAAATACCTTACTTAGGAGAACCTTTAATTTCACCCTTTTATTGCTCCCCCTCATTAGCTGTCTTAACACTTTGTCTCAAGTGTCAGAGCATAATGAATGTTCTTTCAACAGAAACATCGTTTATGACACACGTGTGTAATTAACGGCAAACTTATCAAATTCTTTGTGGGATACTGGAGTTTGTCCTTGCCGAAACAAGAGCAAAATTCAAGTCCTACCCGCCCCCTACCCCATTTAATCAAAAAGTTTAGAGCCCGTATATCCAAGTGACATCAAGAATTCACTTATGCTTCGTCACTCAATTATTTTTATAGAACCGAGAGATCCCATTCCCTGATTTGTTGAGTTCGAAAAGAATTTTTATTTTCTCCTGTTTTTGTTTCAAGGATCTCCAAAAATAAACAACATAAAAAGAAAAGGAAAATAGAACACTACGTTGTCCTTGTTTTTATTTTTTTGAGATAAATTCTTGATAAAGGTTGACATCGGTGAACAGTATCTTTTCTGTTTCCTTCGAATGTGTCGACTATAGACGATATGATTGCTAGGTGTGCTGGATGCCATAGAAAATTTAAGGATACAGAGTATCACGAGTATCACTGACGTTTAACGATTTTTTCCCCCGACTCCACCGTTCCAAAATAGACGGGGGAAAAAAAAAGCAAAAGTCATTTCGGTCACTTTCACTTAAGGAGGAGTGTTTCCCTTTCATTATAATGGAGGGTAAGTGGATAAAAGTACCTGTGACGACGACGGCAAGAAAGACGTAAAGAAATTCCTTCCTTTTAAGGAGGGCGTCAGCAGGGCACAGAAAGAATACGATTTCTTTTCCTTTTTTCTTGCAGTGAAAGAAAGTTAGTAGGGTGCAAATGAATTGCAATTAAGAAACAAAGGATGAGGGCTTTGTATTCTGGCATAAGAATGAGGTGGCACATGTGCTACATAGGTGGGGCTGGGGTGGGGTAACAAATAAGCTACAATTGTTTCGACTTGGTGAGTCAAAGTTCTGTAGCGACTACTGGGGAATACGAGGACAACGTTTGTACTTACATTTCGATGGAATAAAATTAATGGATGATTGTGGAATTTAATGACGCCAGAGAAGCCGTTGCATTGATCATACCCACTAATCACGTGCGCCGAGAGAGTCAGTTAATTGCAAGAAACGACAAATGTAAGTGTTTTCGTGGACACTTACACTGACAATCACTAATTAATTCGAGTGTTGTGGAGTGATTTAATCGTTATTTATTCATATTTTTATTTTTTTTTTTAATTGTCAATTGACCGTAACCGTGTTCAGTTCATTTCTCTTTGTGCTCCTCAAATTAATTTATTACTAATTCGGTAATTCTCACCGCGTTAGCAGTTTCCCGCATAATTTATATCTGACCCACTTCGCGCCCATTCAATTGTGCTCTGTTTTCGCTGACGCGCTCTTTAATCGTGTTTTTTGTGTTTCATTTCTTTTCCTTGACCTTAAAGACCCAACTTTTCTGCCATGCCTTGTGGAATTTCCAATTGCCCAATCAACGATAGCAATGCTGACTGGATTGCTTGCAAGGGAATCTGTGGGAAATCTTTCCATGCAGCTTGTGTCGGTCTAAACAAAAGAAACACGGTCTTCATCAGAGAAATCCCGATCAACCTATTCTTTCTTTGTGATGAATGCAAAAATATCACTGTATCGCACGTGCTCCTGGCGATTAAGTGCCTTAGTGATTCTAATGAAACTCTCCATAACAGTAATGCTAAAAAGATTACGTCCGAACTCTCCAACCTCGATAATTGCGTGAGATGTGTGGACGATTTAAGTATTGCGGTTCACTCCTCAACTGACGTTATTAAATCTAAGCTTACCAATATCGAGAAACAAATCGCCGGTCTTTTCGAGTTGGACTCCGCGAGGTCCAGAAACGATGAAACCACACTGTGCCATCTTAGCTCCTTGATAAGTGATCTGAAAGCGATGTCTACTACGCAAACTAACTCTATCCATAAATCGTGCGAAGCCGTTTACTCCATGCGTGAAAACTTAGATATCCATTTTCAATCCCCTACAAATCCTCAACCCTCTGCCAAACAATCAGATCCGATGTTCGACATAATTTTCGATAAGATCAACGACGTCGGTGACGAACTAACCGCGGTACGGTCGACTTTTTGCGATATCGAAAGTCGCATTGAAGTGTTGTGCTCCAAAATTGACAATATATCAGCACATACCCAGTATTACCCGAATGTTCAATACAATACTTCAATCTTGGCTGAACTATTGGACACCGAAGTCATTCCCCCCTCTTCATTTTCCCCCTGTCTCCAAAGGACGATTCAACCAACAAATTCATCCACTGCAACCCCAGAATCTGCAGCCGTGTCATCCCCCCAGCCGCCACCCCAAGAACAAGAACTTATCAAACAGTTTGGTACTACATGGACTCCTTCCGATTGGCAGCGTAGATTGGATAAACTTAGTCTGAAAAACCAGATGGCTACCACTTTCTTCATCAAAGGCGCCCCTCACTACGCCGATGTTGCTTGGATTAACCAATATTTTAAAAAAAGGTTCGGTTTCACCATCAGCAATTGTGAATTGTTCCTGCCATCCAACCACAAAAGTAAACGAAATTTCAAATTCGATCTCCCAACTCGATATGAATGGCTTTTCCAGAACCCCAATAGCACAGATCTCAACCTTGGTAAGATGCGCATCTGCAAATGGACCGATAAACTCTTCAGGAATAAACCTAAGTCTATTAATAAGGGCACAAATAAATTTAAGATTAGAAATAAGTCGCCAAATCCTGTTCCCAACTGCCCCCCCAATCTTGACCCTAACTGGTCCCTCAAAACCAACGTATTCCCCAATTTTATCCCTTCATTCCCCATCCCCCACCAACCCTGCCCTTCTTCTTTAAATAAACTCTCTGCCATCGTCCCCCCCAAGCCTAAGCAGAAGCGTGTCTCGTTTAATTTAACCCCATCCACCCACACTATTACCTCTCAACCGCAACGAGCCCCAGCACCGCCTACCCCCGCCAGCAACTTTTTTCCTAATTTCAACCTCAAAACCGGAGCAAAATACCCTAACTTCATTAGCTCTCATATCCTTAACCCCACACCTACTGACTCATCAAAATCATCCTCTTCAATCTCCCCCCCAACCGATCCCATTCTTGATCCCCTTTTGCCCCCTCCGGTTAAACTCACACAGCAAACTGCAGATACCACAGAATGTCGTTATGCACTCTCCAGGCTTAGAGAAAAAAAAGTTTACGAGAACATACGCCTCTTTCTTGCGTATCTTCACGACAAATCTGACTCGGTTTGTTTTGAAGGTAAAACTAAGACCAGCGTTATGGTTTCCATCCAGCAGGAAGGACTGCCCATTGAACTGAACAGTCTTAAGAAAATTTATATAAGGTTCCATGAGATTTTCAATATGTCTCCCCAGAAAGTAGCGGATGATCTTGCTGCTTTTGGTAATTACGTACATTCCAAAAGGATGTCACATCTCCAACGGAGCCGTAATGACCACAATAAATTTTTTCGTCCATAACTTGCCACCATCACCATCACCTCAACCTCCCTCCTATAATAGTCTTCCTCTTACCTTTTACTACCAGAATGTAAGGGGCCTGCGCTCAAAAACCCAAGCTGTCTTGCGCCAATCACATGCTCTCCCCTTCGATATCTATGCTCTGACCGAAACCAACCTGATCCCAAGCATAAAGAGCCAAGAGTTATTTCCCTCTACTTTCAATGTTTTTCGAGACGATGACCACGACCTTCCCCTGGTTGACGCTCCCTCTCGAGGCGTTCTCATTGCCATCCACAACGACCTTGACTCGTCTCTCATCGCTATTTCTTCTTCCTCTAAGATAGACTTTGTTTCAATAAAAATAACTCTTCCCCATAGATCCCTGTACGTTATGTGTTGTTACATCCTTCCAGCCCAACCTATCGAATCTTACCAACTTGCCATTGACGCGATTGATCAAATAACCGACTTATCTGATCCCCTCGACGAAATCTTTATATTTGGCGACTTTAATTTGCCCCAATTACACTGGACTCCCTCCGATGATGAATCCTTTTTCTTCGCTTCTAATACCAACTCAACTAAGGAATGTCTCTTCATAGATCGACTTACGGATTCAAGCCTACGTCAAGTTAGCAATGTCCTAAACTACATGGGAAGGCAATTAGACCTTATTTTCACAACTGACCCCATTAACTCCTCAGTCTCGCATTGCCCTCTATCCCTTTCGACTATTGATTACTTCCATCCCCCACTTCTTCTCTCATTTTTCCATAACGCTCCGCTCCATTCCAACTCTTCCACAGTCTTGTCTTACGACTTTCATAAAGCGAATTTCCACAAAATTAATACCTATCTGAGTAGGGTTTCCTTTGAGTTTTCAAATTTATCTTTAAATGATGCCCTCGCCATTTTTTACAGGGAAATATTTAATTCTATCTCTCTCTATGTCCCTTTGTCACGCCACAAAACATCATCCACATCTCCCCCGTGGTATAACCGTAAACTTCGCGCTATACGTAACAAAAGAAACAAGTTATGGGCAGTATTTCTTCGTACCAATTTCATCTCTGACTTTTCCAACTACCTCGGTTCTTACCTTCAATTCATTCAGCTTTTTAACTCTCTCTATCAGCGCTATCTAAATAACGCGCAATCAAATCTGATAAATGATCCTAAGTCTTTTTTCAAATTCGTCAACTGTAAAAGAAAATCTGACGGTTACCCTCCCTCTCTATCCTTTGATAATACATCATCAAATGATCCACACACCATTGCCAATTTTTTCGCCACCTTTTTCAAACAATCTTTCGCCGACAACTCCTTCATACCGGACCCCTCTTACTTCAATTTCCTTCTTAATTTCTCCGTAGGTCCTTTTCTGCATCAATCCTTTGACCCTGCTCTTATCGAAAATAAATTGCTAAGTCTTAATGATGAATTCTTGCCTGGCCCGGATGGTCTCCCCGCCATTTTTCTTAAAAAATGTTCATCCAATCTCTCACTCCCTCTCTCTCACCTCTTTCGCCTTTCTCTTTCACAAGGAGAATTTCCGCAGATCTGGAAGACAGCTTTCATAACCCCCGTACACAAAAAGGGTTCAAGGAGCGAAGTAACAAATTATCGCCCCATTGCTAAACTTTCTCATATACCTAAACTCTTTGAAAGTATTTTGTATGAAGCCTTAAGCTTTCAGTGCAAATCTCTCATTTCCCCTAATCAACATGGCTTTCTGAAAGGTAGATCTACTACGACAAATCTCGTCGAATTCGTGTCTTTTGCCCTCACAGCCTTAGAGAATGGCAAAGAAGTCGACGTTATTGCAACTGATTTTAGCAAAGCTTTTGATAAGATATCTCATAACCTAATTCTTTTCAAATTGTCTGCCCTCGGTTTCGAACCCATATTGTTAAAGTGGATATCATCCTACCTTGAAAATCGTTTTTATAGTGTTCGCTTTAGATCAGTCCTATCAGCCCCTTTCTTGGCCACTTCTGGTGTTCCACAAGGCAGCCATCTTGGTCCTCTCTTCTTCATTCTAACTATTAACGACGTTGATAGGGTCATAAAACACTCCTCCCTTTCTCTCTACGCGGATGATACCAAATTTTTTAAAACCATCTCCTCACCACAGGACTACTGTCTCCTCCAAAAAGACCTGGACAGTTTCTCGAACTGGTGCTCTAAAAATTGCTTAGAGCTCAATATCACCAAATGCCAATCTATTACCTTATCACGGAAACACCACATGTCCCCTGCCCGCCTTTATTTTCTTCATGGTCAGCCTATATCCATCGTTCAATCTCTGCGTGACCTTGGAATACTGTACGATAGGGAATTAAATTTCCGTTCCCATATTGACGAGATAATTGTTAGAGCTAACTCCTCACTTGGCTTTATCAAACGGTGGTCCAAGGAATTCTCCGACCCTTACGTGACTAGATCCCTCTACATTACCTTTGTCCGCCCTCTCCTCGAATATGCGAGTCAAGTGTGGTGCCCCTTTCAGCAAGTGCATGTGTCCAGAATCGAAAACATCCAACGTCGTTTTCTTCGTTTTGCCCTACGAGGTCTTTCTTGGAACGACCCACTTATCCTGCCTCCCTATCAAAACCGACTCAACCTCATCAACTTGAATTCCCTCGAGAAACGCAGAGATGTTGCAGACATTCTTTTCATTCATCGACTTCTCTCTGGCTCTATCGATTGCCAATCTCTTTATAACTCAATTTTCTTCAATACTAACCCACGGAACTTACGATGCCCTCGGCTGTTCTATTTACCAGCCCATCGCACCTTATATGGCTCCAATGAACCAATTTCCCGTATGCTGCGGAAGGCTAACTCAAACCTCACCCATTTCGATTTCAATCGTAGCACTCCCAGCCTCAAACCTGATCTCCTCAACCATTTTCCTTAGCTTTTAGTCATAGTTTTAGTCTTAGTTTTTAAGTTAGCTGTAGCTTGTATTAAGCCAAATAAATGGGGGCTATCGCCCCCACCAAAATCTACCAAAATCTTTACCAAAGGTTAGAAGGAGCTTACCAATACAGAACCCTTAAGGAACGGAATCCAGTAGAAACGGAGACTAAGCTGAAGATCTTGAAAGAACACTTTTGCAGATTTATAACTAGGACAAGAATAGATGAGTAATTTTGAAGAAAAAATCCTTCGGGCGATCTTCCTTCTTATATGCACAGACGAGGACAAGAAATATGTATGTAACGACGAAATGCACGCATTGTATAGCGACATTCGAAAGTGTCCCGATTCAACAACTAAGACTGCTGGGTCATGATCCGCCTTCGAATCAACTCAGGGCCGCCGTAAAATAGAAAGACCTCGCACACATAAATGAAGAGGGACACCAGCCAGCTTGGTGTATGAAACTGGAAGCAGCTGGCGGGCCGGAGAGGTTTGTTGGTTGAGAGGTTGAGATCCAGATCCACCCCAGGCTGTAGCGTCATCATGTGCAATTACGTTCGCGCATTGAATAAGAATAAATACACACTTAACCCAACAAGCCTAGAGAGGGGTCCAGCGCCTAGCTTCTCGTGACCATTCGTGTGGTGTGTGTCATATTTTTCACTCAAATGGAAGGGACCTACAGTTTAAAGCCATAACCAAAAGGAATAATTAAGTAGCCTCTCATGACAGGTCACAGATGCTTGTTAGGCCTCGAGAGGTGGGATCATGAACAATTTAAACGTCGAAACATTCACGCAGTAGCCCAACGTACTAACCATTGCGCGACAGCGCCCACTGACACTACATATTTGGCAATGTTTCAAGTGCGTTCGTGTTGCCAGACTTTATTATCCAAAAACTGCATCCGATTGGTCAACATAACTTAATTTTCGACCCATATTTCAGAATACAGCCTCATACTCGGTATTCTCCCAATCGAAGCCAAAGGATTCTAACTTTCTAACTGAAAATCCAAATAAACTCAGGAGGATAAAAATAAATGCACGACGGCACATATTTTCTCCAAAAATGATTATAACGCCATCACAAGTCCTAAAATAAAACCGTTACACTTTCATTCGAAACTTTGATTACAGAGAGCGTGGGTGTTTCTGTTTCTAGCACTTTGTAAATGTTTCACAACTGGTTCAACCCCAATCACGAACAGTCTTACAAATATACTCCTAGATGGAAAATGTTGTATCTATTAATATCAGAGCACACTGAAATTACATACAAAAGCCCACCTCCAACACGAACACGTACGTGATAGGAAAACAATCAGAATTAAAAATGACCTTTCAGGTACCTATCTAAATGTCATAACATTCGGAACACACGAAAATATGTATCTAACTCGTGGCATACACAATTCATTCACGGACTACACAATTAAATAGCCAGGCTTCTTATTCAATTGCTAAGCAAACAATTATATTACTGAGCTGGAAACATTGTCTTCCACAGCGACAGAGACTAATAACTGGCAATCAATGACATCCGGCAGACCTAAGTTTGGCGTACAATCATTTGTCACATCGCATCGATAGCTTAACAACCCAACAGAACAATCGAAGAAAAATCGTGATGACATGGCTGCAACAAATCGTCGAGGTCAATTAAAATAATTCACAACAATAATAATTAGTCAAGCTATTACAAGGCTTATCATGGATTAAGTCATGAAACACCCCTCCCGCCTCCCCCACAAAATCCCCAAGCAGCTATTCATCAAATCATTTATTTTAGAATCAATTAAATTCACATTACGAATGGAGTTACTCGAAACTACGTAGCTCTGCGACACGCAGTCGAACATGCTGAGGCCGTCGATCCCCCCCATAATCCCCTCGATTCGAGTGATGTATCAATGCGGTAAAAATACGAGCACTTTAAGTACATACACCCTTGAACCAACCTATAGATACGAGTACAGATACAGAAACTCAAACATAAAAGAAAGTGAAATGAAAAGGACGCGATATCCTGAGGGTGAACTAACAACCATCCCTTAAACCGAATTTCCTCCAGGATATTCGCAAGTAAAAGTTATGTTATCGCAGCCATAGACAAAGGATATTTCACTCCCCCTGAATATGTACGAGTATGTACATATACTGGGTGGTGGGCTATATGTAAGGAGACAAGATACTTTAACCCCCCCTCCCATCTTCGGTTGATGGCATTTGTAGAAGGAAAATTCCTTAAATGCAGTCAAAAAAAAAGAAAAAAAAAAAAAACATAAAATGGGGGTCGACGAACATTCAACTGCTGCAGGAAGGAAGGTATACAGTTACAGAACCTCAACCACATGTGTAAAGGACAATCCTCAGTAATAGAGAACGAAGCATTTTCGCAGGCAATAATCGATAACACGTGACTTAAGGTGGTTGTTTACGGAGTATACGCAGTATATCCTGAAAACAAAGAGATAACCAATGAGGGCGCTCGGATTCAGTGAGAAATGCCAGATGGATGATGAGGATTCGTTTTTATTTTCATACATAACTCATGTATGCGAATGCGAATTATGTGTTTTGATTTTATCCCCTTGTGCTTTGAGCGATGACCTAAAGAAGATTTATCGTCCTGGTATTACCCACCTCTTGATGGAATCAAAATACGTCTTCCAGTGGGACGATTTATCGTGAGGGTTGTTTTGTCAAGTTTTACGGTGAACTTATTGCGTGAATGCAATAACATAACGATTTTCGAAGACGGAAGGTCTCCATCAACGAAGGATTATACAATTGATTCGGAGAAATGACGAACGAGTCGTAAATAAACACTTCAGCTAGGGTTTCGTCATGATCACGTCCAGATGACAAGTGCAGTTGGCTTCGATGTTAAAATTTTTATAACAAATTTGGACAGCAAAAAAAAACGTCAAAAGCATGAACGTATTAAACCCCCTCCCTTAAAATGTTGTCATTTCTCAGATTCACTTCCTTTATATGGACCACTAGTGGACCGCTGCTCGATGTATAAATGTATTCTGACGTTAGTGCCGAGGTATGTGGGCCCCAATCCCACTGTTTCCTAGCTATGTTCACGTGTATGATGCTATGTTCTCGTGTATGATGCTATGTCCTTTCATTGCAAGCCAATCATATCCGCAAAACAACACGGATTCCTACCAACTTAACTGAATTCGTGTCTAGTACACTAAATACACTATAAGATGGCAATGAAGTTGACGTTGTAGCCACAGACTTCAGTAAGGCTTCCGCACCACCTTAACCCCTTCAAACTAAAAGCCCTTGGATTCCATGAACTTTTCACCTCATGGATCAAATCATACCTAGAGGACCGTCAATACAAAGGCCGCTTTAGGTCCTCAGTGTCGTCGACCGCATTATAGCATCTTTTGGTATCCCTCAAGGCAGCCATCTCGGGCCACTGATCTTTATTATTTCATTTAACGATGCTGAATGAATCGAATGGAGGTCTAATCTTCTGATTTATGGTGATGATATGAAAATCTTTAGACGTATATCATCCGCCGCCGAATCTCGCCTTCTACAGGACGATCTCCTCCATCTGGTGTGACAAATATTCCTTAGAACTTAATGTCAATAAATGTCATTCAATCACCTTCTGCCGCAAGCGTCTCCCACCACCAGAGTCTACCTCATTCGTGACGAGCTTGTATTCCTTGGTAACGTCAGCACGTGATTTGGGTGTTATGTGCAATAGCGGACTTAACTTCCGATCACATTTCGACAGTGTCTTGGGCTGATAACCTTAACCTGCCACCCTATGCTTATAAACCTTCAGTCATTGAGAAATCGTCGTGACGTAGCGGACATGCTTTTATTTTATTGACTGGTCCCGCCTTGCTTCAATCGATTTCTCTCAATACCAAACCCGGCTACCTTAGGTCTGTTCCTCTATTCCGCGTATCTCCCCATCGCACTGACTATGGTTACAACTAACCTATGTCAAGAATGCTGCGTAAATTAAATGGTGTGAGATACATTTTTGTATAAAAAAAAAAAAAAAAAACATTGCACATGTCAACGGTGGCCCTCTCCTTAGCTTTTTTTTTTTTGCCTAGGAGGCGGAGGGAAAACACTAATGCGCACGAGAAACAGGCCCGTTCTGCTTCAAGTAGCAGATTCACACGCCACAAAAAACCCAACATTGACCCCTTTTTTCTTCTTGACACCTTCCACTCAGGCACCGCTTTCGCATTACTTCAGATAGGTGTCGTTTTCATTCCCCTATGGGGACCGGCTTTTTCATTTTGTCTTCTGTTACGGGTTTATTTGTCTTCTTGCCGGTAAGGCTTTTAACTTCTTATAGAATTGTTTTCTGAGGGTGTGTTTGCTTCTTCCTCATCTTTCTTTTAACACTGTTTCGATGAAGGCGCAGATCCTGTGGTACTCGAGATCATCTTCTGGACCACGTTGTTTGGGGAGAGACTGCCTATTTTCTACCCAAGCCTGGTCCTCTGCATTGCCCAACTACTGCAGACGAAGAAGGTATGGTAGGCATCGTCTTCCTCGGAGTCTTCGTATTGGCAGGCTGCGCTATACGGAGTATCTATGTCCAGTTAGGAATTGGGTGATGTAGTAGTTCAGTTCACCGTGTTTCCGCTCCGTCCATGCAGCAACGTCTCTTATCAGCCTCGCGGTCCATCTTCCCCTGGTTTCACCGTTCCACCTGCTTTGCCACCTCTCTCTGATCTGCTCTTTTGCTTCTTCAATTCCTATTTCCGTGTTGTTTTTAAGTTTAGATTGTTTAAGGTGCTTGCATTAAGCTAATTAATAAATGGCGCTATGTGGACAGTCTACGGTTTGACCTCCCAGTTGATTAACACTAAATCATTCTTATCCTGCTTTGATAATCTGCAAAGATTGACCGTACGCAACTAAGCACAACTGTGGTGGG
Organism: Blera fallax; assembly: GCA_946965025.1. NCBI lineage: Eukaryota > Metazoa > Arthropoda > Insecta > Diptera > Syrphidae > Blera > Blera fallax. Next base: position 49,114,611 of record OX337245.1, read on the forward strand.
TACCGGGTCATATGGGCGTGAAAGGTAACAAATCTGCAGATCTGTTCGCCAAGCAAAGATTCTCTGATTTGTTCATTGGGAAAGAGCATGTGCATATCACTATGGACCAACATAGAATGACTTAGACAACCTAAAAGAGCTGTCCGATACTTCCATAAAAAAGCTTGAGATATCCTTAAATATAGAGCAGAGGATATAAGAAGGTTTACCTCCTTTTCCTTTTATTTGATGACGTTATGATCAGGATTATAGGGATCATAACTGCATCCCTACTGGTCTGCCTGTGGAGTTCGCCGAATTGACTTCAAAAAGTATCTGCACGCCTCCCGGTTTCGGATCACTTCGTCACTGTCCAAGCAAATGCTGCTGGTTTTGAATATTTGTGATCCAAGAAGGCTTGCAAGCATGCATAAAATGAGTATCACTAAATATACCATCTGCCACCTCTATCTAGAAGAGGACAAAACCGCAGAACAAATTCTATGTCAGTCCGTGGCTGTGTGCACTATTAGGAAAAACATTTTCATCATAAAGACATTACCTCTCACTCAGGAACTCAGGAACTCCTCTGCAGCAGTACTCCTCACCTTCATTAGGAAAGTGGAATAACTGCTGATATACAGCCTTGGCCAAATGTATTAGGCACCCCCTTCTTTTTTTCTTTGCTACCAAATCCTTTCTCGGAAGTAATTTGAATTTTATGAACTATGGCATCACCGTACGAGGTTGTAAACGACTTTTATATTTTAAGAAAGGTCACCAATGCACTGTTATGATGCAATAGCGGGTTCATGCATTTTTTCCGGTGTAGGATCAGTGTGCGATCATTGCTCGAAATCGACAGACGCGTGACTAATTTGCTTTCTACTGTTCATAAAAATTAAATTTGTAAATTTTTCTTTAAAAATGTCAAAACCAAGTGAACTTAGTCTGGCAGAACGTGTAAAAATGCAGCATTTATTTGAAAAAAGGCAAAAATGAAACTCGAATAGCAATAGAAGTGCTCATGTTGTGCAGGGCAAAATACAAATAGGTACAGTCAGACTGGTTTGGACGTAAATCGCGAAAAATCCAGTAGAGGAAAGATTACCACGCCCCGGGAGGACCGATATTTAATACAATCTTCGTTCAGAAATCGAAAGAAAACCTCATCTGAGGTTGATTCTGATTTGTCGAAGGATCGGGAGAAAAAATTCTTCAAGCACCGTTGGATGAAAACTAGATGCAAAGCAATTAAGAAGTCGGGGCTCTTGGAAAAAACAAGAAGTCGCGCTTGGAGTGGGCGAAAAAACATGTGCATTTCAGTGAAGAAGATTGGTCTGATATTTTGTGGTTCAATGAATCCTACTTTGGGGTACGATTAATTTAAGGATCGCTTTTAATTTACACATCAAAAGATTCAACTAATTTTGATGTTTTCTAGATGAGCTTATATTTTGAAAATGAAATTTCGGATATTTGGCATCCCTGATGTGACTTTTGTGAGACGAAGGTTTGAACAAGAGTACAACCCAGAATGCATGGTACCGACTGTAAAGCAAACCCCACACCCTGGACGTCGAAGTACTCCAGCTGATGATCGAGGACATATCCGTCTGCGGATCTGCTGCCCATAAAACAAAGCAGCTCTCGAGAGGAGTGACAAGAGCTTGTGACGCTTCCATGCAGCAGAAACCAGCAAACTTACAACGGCCCCCAGCATACTGGTGGAATAATGAGATCGCCAGACTGCGCGCAAAATGCCATGGATGGATGTTTCAAACCCTACCTCCACAGATTTGGACAAGAAGACAACCCTTATTGTCCAACGTGCACGGAAGCAGTCGAGGATGCGGAACACATCATGTTCCACTGTGTACGATATCACGTAGAACGTAACTTGCTGGCGAACAGACTGGGCGTAGACTTAACACCAGACAACATCATCAGACAGATGCTCTGCACGCAAGAAACCTGGGAAGCAGTAAGCGATACTGTCATACTGCGATACCATCATGAAAGCACGGTGGAGGCAGTATAATGAAATGCATGTGTGTGATGCTCGGATGGACTCCTGCAAGTACACAAATACAAAGTTGGAAAATGTACTTCAAGTTTCCTTTTCCAACATTTTCGTGGACACCAACATGGAAAATGTCAAAGTCCAACAAGACAATGCCACAAATCGGCCATAACTATGAGCTGGTTTGAGGAGAATAATATGGACCTGCTTGAGTGGCCTGCGCAGTCCCCGGATCTCGACCCTTCACAATATCTATGGAGTACTCTAAAGCGTAGGATCCAGGAGTACTCGATTACATCAAAAGAACCACTTAAAAATGAGTTACAGCAAGATTAGAGTGATATTTCTTCGGAAGAGCGTCGCAAGGAACTAAATCGGTATCGATGTTGACAGTCAAGCAGCCATTAAAACATGGATAAGGTCCAAGCTCGTAAAACTGTTCATTAAACGTCTGAACAATATCTTAGTGGCCAACTAGGTAAACCTCTGTAGGGTACCGGGCCAGATGGATATGCCGGGTAATGTTAAAGCGGATGTACTAGCCACGGCAGGATCATATCTAAGCGACTCACCCTTCCGAGGTTAGTACACCACTTAGCACTATGAAGAGCAAAACAGATATTGAGTCCATCGAGGAAGTTATCAGGCGTTGGTATCGATTAGAGACATGTGCCATAGCCAAATCATTCTTATGATGATCTCATGGAACTCAGTCGCAGGGATATTTGAATAGCTGTCGGCGTCGTGACAGGACACTGTATGATAGGCAATCATGCAGCACTGCTAGGACTACCCCACAACGACTTCTGTAGGAACTGCAGGGACAAAGCGGAAATAGAATCCACTCGCCACTTGATATGCGGCTGTCCAGCACTAGCAACCAAAAGGAAAGGCTCTCTTTCCGTGCGGAGCTAGATGATCTAAGAAACATTTATCTGAACAAACTCCTGAGATTCATACATATGTATATCTGAGTGGTTCAATTCAGCCGTTGAAAATGAAATTTGGGCCCTCAAGGGTCTACTAATGGGCACAATGAACTCATCGTTAGTCTAAGTGAATCGTTGACACCTTACTGTTAACCAGGGTACCCGTCTTAACCTAGCCTAGCTAAATGTGTCCACTATACATTTTGCTAACGACCTAACCACGTTGAAATTGTGTTTCCAAGTTAGAGCTATTTCTGATTCGATGTCAGCGAAGGCGCCAGTGACTGTTAACGTTGTCCTTCCGATGATGTCAATGCCGTCTGCGTTGCCAAGTGGTTGTACTGATTTGCGAAAAATAGAGCCTGTACCTGAAACTACCTGGAAATTTTGTACTATTTTCTCCAGTACCAGATTAAATGCGCGCCGCTCTGTCTAAAATCCCTAGTGGTATCGACGGTTTTGTCGACTTTTCCAACCTTGACGAGGCAGCGAGCGTTCTCTATCGCCATCGTACATAAATTAGTTTTACAGGGATACCAAAAGTAGAGATGGCGCAAAACAGTATTTTTCTATTCACACGTATGCGGTCTTGAGATCGATAAACAGATGGTGGGTATCGAGGCGAGGTATCGGAAGAAAATGGCAAAGCTTGGAATGACGACAATTGGAGAGCTGGCACTCACAGCAAGAGCACATCATTTGCGTGCTCTGCCAATATGACTGCCAACTTAAACGAGAAATGCCATCCAAGGGATCGCCAACGCCTGTAAGTGGACAGGCACTGCATCTACTATTTTTTCTTTATGCTACAGAAGCTGTAATCACTTCGGAAGTCCTCTTTTTTTGGTGCACTGGAGAGATCGATAACCCGTGCTGCCAGATATGCCAGACTCCATGATCCTGCATGTTTAAATGGCTAAAACACCCACAACCCTGTCCCGATTCCTGACTTTTATGATCCAGGGTTTTCGTCCTCTTGGGCTCTCCACCGTTGTGCATGGGCGTCCGCCCGTCTGTACGCTTGCGTAGGTACATTTGGGTATATAGCCGCGTGTCCACTGCGTTTCATATATTCTCAGATTCCAGCATGTGATGTACGAAATTCTCTGGAGTTGGTGTTTCTCCTAGTAATGCTTGTAGTATGTAGCTGGAATCGTGGGAAGTGAAAGAACACATTCTCGACGTCTTCAGGAACAAGTGGGAGAGTAATCGTTCTCACATTTGTAAGATTTGACCGGAAACAACCATGTCACGTAAGCAGTTGCGTTATGTAGAAGTTAACTTCACCATGTCTGCGGTTTACCCAAGTCTCTATAGTTGGGATAAGGCGATAAGTCCAGCGGTCCTTAGAAAGGGTTCACTCCTGCCTCCTTTCTAGGAACTTTTTCTGCAGTTCTTGCAGTTCTTCGCTAGTAAACCGATGGGTATCATTCCTGCGATGACGCAGGCTGCATGGTGTGAGGTTGTGCGGAAACTGCTACTCAATCTAAGTGCACATAGCGGATTAACTGCTCTAATTTTTCTTGTCTATGCACCCAGCCGAAAGGATTTGTAGCTTACAAACACCAGATGTTCCCGGAAGTCCTCTTAGCTAACATATTCCAAGAAATGGCTCCCTTAAATTAAGAGGCAACAACAAAAAACGAAATCTTCAGAAAAACTTATGAGCCTATCCGTACTTGACTTGACTCCTTGCCACAGGAACATACAAGTGAATGACAAAGCTGATGAGCTTGCACGTCTGGGATCTGCAATGGATCGTAACCAGGCTCTTCAATGGATCAAACCCCTACTCTGTGGTCTTAGGAAGCGAGTAGAATGTTAGATCCGTATGAAGGCAAATAACAGATGGAACTCACTACCCACCTGCGAAATTTCCAGGAAAACATGGCCAAACTACGATGAGGCCCGCACCAAAAAACTTATGGAAAATGACAGGAAGACCATATCTCTACTGGTGGGAGTACTCACGGGTCATAATCCTCTAAGATACGAGTACCACACTATGAAATTAAATCTCATCACTGACGACATATGCAGATGAACGGCCATGCAGAAAGCTGTGAAGACACACCCACTTTCTGTGCCACTGTCCTAGCCTCAGTCAGTTGAGGAACAGAACTTTAGGAAGCTACGCCTTTCAAGAAATTTCCACAAGTCCGCTTACGAATCTTTTCAGGTTTTCCAGATCATCGAAATGGCTGGACAGCGTTGGTTAACGAGTAAGGACCAATCCGCACCCCTAAACCGGGCATCACAATGGCTCTACGCAGACCTTAGTGTGATGTGGAACGAAGCTATCCATCCTCATCAACCCATCAACCTAACCTAACCTGTCTTTAAGAAGACTTATAACCCTGAGTACCTGCTTATCTTTCGTGCCCTTCTCAAATGACTAAATGAGACCTCTACCCACTCCAGGAGCCTCGCAATGTTTCGAGTTCGCGATAATTCAATTTCACCCACCAATTACGAGATATCAATTTATAACTAACAGCAAATATGACATTAATTACATTGCGTGTACGAATCCACTCCGAAGTGATGAGAGAAGTGGTCGGCTTATTCAAACGATTCCTTCACCCTCCACGAAGTCTTGTCCAACCAAACAAATGATTAACTGTCCGATTCAATTGCGTGGCTACATCGGTTTGTTTGAATGTTTCTTTTTTTTATGGTATTTTATAGCAACACCCTTGACCTTTCTTTTCTTCATAGAAGGTCGCTTCGACAATTGATGATGTCACGGAGTTTTAGTCTCGCAAAAATGTATGACTTTTAGGACTTTACAGAGTAAATGGTAAAATATTTTGCTTCCTTTTTTTGAGGTGGCAACAACTGACAGGCCATTATACACTTAATAGCTCTGTCAGCTGAAAAGTTCAAGGACCATAAGGCGATAAAAAGCTGCATCACCCGCACCAAACTGACAGCCAACATTGTCCCTAATCGATTGATTGCGTATATTTTCTGTTTTATCCGCATTCACAGAGTTTAGAGGGAAAAATAAACATTATTTGCAGAGAGGAGAAAATCCTTACTTCCGTTATGTTTTTCCCAGGCGACCACTTAAGGACGAGAGAAGTACTTTCTTGCTCGTTGCTGTTATCGTCGTTGTCTCCTTGGAGTTCAATCATTTTTCCATTTTCTTCGATTTCTTTTTTTTTTGCATTTGTTTTCCTATGGCACTCTGTCTAGAGAGAGCGAAAAGACACACATACACATGTACGTGTATCTCACGAAACAAATTGCAGGGGACTGAGAGTTTGCAATGAATTTGCGTTCCGGATAAAGTGTATCTACTTCACGTGGCTCAATTGCACCGGAGATTGTTTCTGGGGCAACCCCACTTTATTGCTTATTACGTTCACATGGAAATATTTTTTTTTAATCTACCACTCCTCCCCCCTCATTTATACACTTTTGCATCTGTGACTTTAATTTCCTCAAACGAATTATATACACGCACTGTTTCTGACAATGATGACGACCACGACTGCGACGACGACTCCGACGACGACGGCGATTCAGGCACGATGACGAAGTCAAGGAAATAATGGACGCGCTCTGTAATAAGTTATTACAGTCACGTCCCATTCCCGGCATTCTTTTCGGAGGGTTAAAGGCATATTATCTACGCACAGATATTTTTTGTCGAAGACGGATACGGTACCGAGAGCAAGTATATACGAATAATATGCAAACACAAACCGGGATAAAGATTTTGAGATACTACTCATTCATTGTGTGCATGTGATTCCTGCGATAGGGACCCGTACGATACCGAATAAAAGCAAAGCATATTGGCCACATGAACGTGACTACTTATGAGTGAGACACATCAGGGCGCGGGGAAGGGTCATAGAAGAGGATTGAGTAACTCAAAACTCGATGACTAATTTCAAGTAGCTGCTGAGTTGACAGTTTTTTTTTGTACTCTTCTTTTGGTAAAAAAAAAAGAAGTCTTTTAACGAAATTCAGCGTGGAGTTCAAAAGGGCGAGACTCCTGCTTGCAAAGGAAGTTGAAAGTTTTCTGTTTTTAGTTGTTTTCGGTCGTCTGGTTCCGTAGAAAACAAATATCGGTGCCAAAGGACACAGATATACTCATAAAGTTAGCTTGCAAAAAAAAAGGAAAAACTTTTAAAAATGGCAAACAGTATGTCCAACAAGAAAAGAAAAGAACGAAAAATTTGGTAGAGTTAATCAGGATGACAGGATGTCAGTATGCCTGATGCCTAGAAATCTATACGCCACAAAAAGCAGGATAATATATGTGTACGTAAAATTCTACCCAGTGTACCGTGTGAATGCCTCAGTTAGGTTAGGTATGCGGGTGCCCTAGTCCATTCTGCCCATTAGTAGACCCTTGAGAGCCTAAATTTCATTATCGACGGCTGAATTGAACCACCGAGATACATATATGCATGAATCTCACGAGTTTGTTCCATCCGTCGTCGTACGGAAGGTAAACCGACGCCATCATGTAAATGTTCCCTTTTACCTCCACCACCGTTTGGTCTCCTGAGCTGTAATTAGGGAGCAGTAGTACATGAAGGTTCTTTCTGGCAACGCTACAAGTCTTAACATTATTTTCGTTGCTGTTATAAAAGATGTTAAAGTTATATGACCCTAATCCTTTCACCCGTTTATGAAGAATCCATAGTCAAGCACCTCCTTTCGAAAAGGCAGCATAAGATTGACCGAGGCGGCCTCACTCTGATAAAGATTTACTTGTAGTACCTTCATTGGTCGTCAAAGTATGTCATCTTCACAGTGGTAGCCGTCTCACTTGGTTGCGGTTTCTTCGTGAGTCTCAGGGAGAACTCACCAGGTGCAAAGAAGAGTCGCATCTGCTTTTCCTTCTTTAGCTTCTCAGGAAGTTCCTCCTTGACGAAGACTATGTCGGTCGTGCTATTTTCGTTGACTTCCACTGCGACAATCTCCAAATCGTCCATAGGGACCGTGGGATTTTGCACCTCTGGAAACCAAGAATTTCCTTTTTTTCAACGCCCATATCCGGTTCATTCATCTTGGATTTAGTCCTCCTCGGTACCTAATCGAAAGGGAATGCTCTTAAGACAGCTCCCTCCCAGGGCTTAAAAGTTGATATAACTTTCCTCGTAAAATTGTAAGTCTGTTCTTTGCAGTTCAGTCTGCTGACTCCGGGCTTCCAGTTAGTTAGGCCAAACGTGGGAGCAGTGCTTCCAATACTCTTTCGAATGTGGTCGAAGATCGCCTTGGACATAGCCTTCTCGATCAACTTCCCCTGTTCGATATCCAAAACAGCAAGCTGTAGAGCATTTCGTGTGGCCTCCCTGAACTGGTTTATTGATCTATACCCTTTTCGGTAGGTTGCTCGCCTCCTCCTGGGATCTGTCCTTCTTGGCAGCAAACCATTTCCCGTTTGTGTTTGTTGGCACTGCTGGTGATCTACCCTTTCCCGACTACGGTGTTAGGTTTTTCCCTAGGTCCGCCTTGATGGCTATGATCTTCGGTGTGGCTTTCCGGCTCTCACCTGAGCTGCGCATCTTGGTGCTACTAGGATCCGCCTTATTGGTTTCGGTGGCAGATGATTTAGTGCGCGGGGCAGTCGACTTGGCGGCTTTTTGCTCTGAAGGCCCTACGACTGCATGGAGCGAGTGAACAACAGCAGACAACCAAAACCCGAATTGGACATGTCCAGGAATACCCATAGCGAATTCCAGGCAACATGATGTAGAGAACTGAACGCAATTCACGATTCGCCAGCACGGCAAGAACGTAAATTGGTTGAAATTTGTGTAGGAAGTGAGGTACCTAGATCTATCGTTAAAGTTGTTGGTATAAAAAACTGCAAATTTTCGGATGAGTATCTATCCTGGGAAAGCAACCGACCATCGAAAGCCACTAAGATCCATTGACACGCGTGACTGGTAATCAACACACTGTTCCGCAGGGTGTTGATTTGGTCGACACAGGAGGATCCAGAGCGGAAATCTGCCTGTTTCTTCCAGAAGTGCCTTTATTCGCTCAAGAACCACTTTGACTACTACCTAAACAAGTGCGGGAAGAACACAAATGCCTCTCTACTTTGCACACTCCATAAGACTACCTTTAGCTTGACAATCATCCCCTTCTTCCACTCGGAAAACTTTCTGCCTCCCAAGCGCTCTCTAAAAGAGGATATAAAGGTTCTGCTGATGTTGTTGGAGCGGCTCGCAGAAGGTCTGCGGGAATACCATTTAGTCCTACCGCCTTGTTGTCCTTTAACACGTTAATCGCGGTAGCGATCTCATCTCTACTGGAAGTGGAAGAGCGAATTCGGGAAATTGTTCCTTCGGGCTTGATTTGGGTGCATACCGTTGGCGAATACACTGTTAAAGACCATAACAAAATGCTTCCATCGCTTGAGCTGATCCTCATGCGAAACGAGTACAGAACCATCTAAGCCTTATACCGGTTGTTGGCTAAAGCGATGGCCACTTGTCAGCTCTTGGTGATTCTTTGAACGAATCTGCTATCGCACCTACGCGCTGATTTCTCTCCTTCTGTGGCCAGGGCGTTGATATAGTTTCGTTTGTCACGTCGTACGCTACGCTGCACTTCTTTGCTCGTTCGTCCCTACTGCTGGGGTATCTACAATAAATAGCTTACGTTTCTCAATTCGCTTCCAGGTATCCTCGGTAAGTCCCATGCTATGTTCCACTCCTAGCGAGAAGTGATCCCTTAATTGAGGAGATCTTTAGCTGGTCGATATTGTACCTAGACATTTCTGGTAATATTGCGGAATCTTTGCACAGATGCAGTACGTTACTGGACAGTAGCTACCATAAGACGTTAACTCGTACTAACCCCATGTCAGATCCTCATTTGTTTCGGACGCCTAAGATACAACTTCTAAAACGTCAACTCATCGCCAAATTGTCGAGTTGGTTGGAAGATGATGAAACTCCTGGAGAATCTAAATCGCATGGGCGTGATATCTGGAATCTTAAGATTCGATCGTGATGTATTCTGGTCTTCTCAGACGATCTGTAAGGTCACCAGCTTTAAAGTCCAGTGTCTGAACCAGACTGAGGGCTCCTAGTGGTAAGTTTTTTTACCACCATACTAATTACGAATAGTTCATCATTAGTTTGATTAAGACGAGTAGACTTATTGGCAACCTTATTCAACATATTCCATCCTCACATTAGCGAATCAGAAAACGGTAACATTTTTGGAACACCTACTGTCTTCCGCCCCCTTAAATACAATTTCAATACTGAGTCTTTAAGAACAGGTTCACAGTTTGTATAGGACAGTAGTATCATGAAAACGCCCGTTGTTTATGTCGTCCTTTCATAAATATACCTCTTCAGCTCGGTCTCCAGCTTTTCTATGAAGTGATTCAGGTAGTGTAACCCTCCTGGCGAAACACACTATTTCATTCCAGGAGTCATCTTCAGGTCAAAACCCAAAATAATAAATGCCCATTCCACCGCACGGACATAAATTGGCAAATGCTACTTTTCCAATTAAAACCAATTTCCATATTCATCCCTTAGCAGAAAGTAATCTAAGGATACGTCTGACAGAGCTAGCGCACATAGTCATCACAGCACAGTGGCATATTCAAGGACTAACTCGTACTTCCCCGGGCATAACTATTCACAAAATTTCCGTACACAACTGCTAACTATCCCATTCCACCCTTCATTTCTCTAGATGGGGGGGAATTTGTACGGCTCCACTACAAGGGGTGGCAATGAGAATAGAGTTTCAACATGAACAACATGTAGCATTCGACCCGAGACGGCGCCGTTCGTTAAGAGTTAAGGGCTGTCGGTTTTACTTAATGATTGCTGTTCCTTTTAGCATACTTCATTCCGAGTATGAGACACAGTCCACTCGGGAAATGCCAAACAAACCCCCAGCCAACACACCCCATGCATGACGATAGGGTGCAAATGGATTTACGTGCCATACACAGCATATTACACACTGTACAGTTTTATGAGTTTGTCCTGTAATTAGATTTCTAGGTTAATCCTGGTAGCCGAATGACAAGTGTACTCCTCGAGACCCGCCAGTGACGACATGGACGACAATCATTTGTCGTAGAAACATCGAAATTCCCATTCAGACAATGCCTTACCCATTTTGCGGGTGACCAGTTAATTATAACGACCACAATTGAGGGCGATTAGTCTCGCAGATTCTGTGGTATCGGTCGGCCTTTTTGGAGCTCCTTCTTTACGGGTCGCTTTGGCCGCATGCCTGGAATCTCAATCACGGCTGACGAGTGATTAACGCTGGGCCATTTGTTTTGGGTTTGGGTTGTTAATGGATTATTGACGAGAGCCCATTTGCATTTAAATCTGTCGAAGAGAGAAATGGTCGACTGTTGTTGCCCTTAAAGGGGGGGGTGGGGGGGGGGCGGCTTGTGCTGATGGGGATTAATAAATCAAAAAATTATTTTGTCACTTGAAATTTGTTAGCGGAAGCACAAAACACATGTTCGGGTTGGGGGGAAGGCCATATTTGTACACGTATCCGCTTGTGAATGGAATTGAAAGTGTGCAAGACGTGCGTTGATTCGATGGTGCGTTCGGAATTTTAAATATTCGTCGTCAGCTGGAGGAACATGACGACAAGCTACTTAGGTATAGTGTAATGGGTTGGAATGGTAATTATGTAGAATTTATGCTGCTAATACGTCATGCACAATTCCTACGAATTTAATTTCTGGAAGTGAGGGATCTCCTGAAGGCCTTCCGGAGGTTAAGAAATGCAACCTTGCAGCGTTTTGGACTTAAAACACTTTACGGGCCAAAATAGGAACTAAAGGGATCCCTCGAGGTAGTACGAGAACTATTCTTTGGAAAAAAGAGCGACCATCGTATGCAACACGATCTCCGACTAGGTTAGGTATGCTTTGGTTAGATTGCTGGGTTGATGAGGAAGAGGAGAAAAGGGTCGACCTCAGCTCATTTAGGTTCTTGTGGACCCATTGTGGTGCCCAATTGGGGAGGTTAGTCCACTTTATATACTAATCTCCTTTCATACTGCTCATACGTGATTAGGGTCTCCAGCCATCCTGACGCCTTCAGAAACGTGGAAAGCTTCAGATAGCTTATGTCTGTCCTGGAAGTACTAACTTCCTATTCTCTGTTTCTTAAGTGACGGAGACGTGCTCTTTAAGACCCCCATCATCGCAGCAGCCTGTGCATATATTGTCCACATTGAGTTTAACTTTCATTGAGTGGTTTCTTAGAAGGTTATACCCAGCGAGTGCACCTAACAACATTGACAAGAATTTTCTGGTGCTTTGTCGAAGCTTGTCTAGATATATCGCAGGTGGTAAGCGAGTTCTAGTAGGTTGCAGAGTGGAGGCTTGATTGATTGAAGAATTGTGAAGTGCGGTTAAAAATAGATTCTGCATGACAACCGAGGCCGTTCGATCCAGTGGTTGGATCAGGATGAAATGCCAAAGCATCAGCAGAAGCTGGAATAACCCACTTTAGTTTTCTGAATCCAGGCGAAACCATTACGGTAAAGAAGAACTGTCAAGAAATTGACATAATGCACCAGGAACTATCAAATCCACGTCCGATATTGAATATGCTCGACCACACTTTGCACGATTGAAACTGCAAAAGTTAAACCAACACGGCTACGAAGCACTGTCGCGCCCACCAAGCTGACCTTTCGTCAACGGATTACTACTTCTTGAAGCATCTCGACCACTTCTTGCAGAGTTTGTCGCCTCCAGAAATCCGGAGCTTGATGCTTGTTTCTCATTTAGCTGGTAACGGTTCTTATTTCGACAGATAAAGCCAATTCCAATCAGAGCGAGCATTTGAATTTGAAGGTAAGAACCGCAATAAATTTCTGGACAACTTAATAGAATCTGTGCATGTCCTTCGAAGGTCTTGGTTGGCTAATCCTCAAAATGACAGCGGATTCCTGCATGTAGAGGTCTACGGTTAACATGATGAGAATTGTTTCCCTGCTGTTGGCGTTGTTCTGATCATAATGCTTGTGACTATGCATGCTAATTTCTGTGTTTTTGCCACACTGTCTTGAGATTGGTTGCTTTATCCGCGGCTTTCCACTGGACTTCATTTCCTAACGTGATTATATGACCTCCAACTGACAGTGCGAAGATCATATACATATTTGCAGGAGAATCCGTGAAAAACGGACTGGATCCGGTTTAAGGAAGAATGTGGTCAATCGGTCACAACCCAAGGTCGAACTAAAAACCACGCAAAAGGTAGAGACTGCCGTTCAAAATCTCCTTCTCCTCCATCCATCCATCCATCTCCTTGGCGCTCCTTCTACTAATTTCGAACTGCCGTGTCCGGTTACAAGAAATACCTGCAGACCACACCGCACCGGTTCGTTGGTGGAGCTCTGAACTGCAGCGTACTTGTAAAGCAACCAGAAAACTTCTGAGCAGGTCGCACAGGACCGATGTACAGACTGGAATCTTTACCGATCCCAAGCAACAGGATTATAAGAAGCTGGTTCGGATACCGAAAAGAATATTGTATAGGATATCAGTAGGTTGATAAAGGGGTGAAACACGCTCAGAAAAACAAATGATTCCTAGGACGAATCAGGACGAAAGAGGCGACTATCAGTCTATTTCTGGACACTTCAGTGCTTTCCAGGAAATCAAATCATCACCGACTCTTTGGCAGTTTCGATTTCGGAAATGACACACAATTCGGGCCAGCACTATACTGCATCTAGCGTGGTAGCGTGGTTCATGGCTGCGGTGGTAAGACCCATTTTAATTCGCTGTTCGATTGTTTGGTGGAAGGCGCTGGAGAAGAAATATCATCGTGAAAACGTGAAGAAGATTCAACGCGCAGACTGCGAGGGGGTACCAGCATCGATGAGATCAACATCAACAGCAGGATTGGAAACACTACTGAATCTTCTTCTACTTGACATTTACTGCGGCAATTCAGCAGCTAAAACTGCACTAAGACTTAGGGAAGCCGGGCTATGGTTAGCTAAGCCCTATGGTCATGCCTCGTCCATCATCGGCCCACAAATAAAGTGTTAATGGAGATTCTCTATAAGAATTCCTAGCAGAAAGGAAGGGGTAATCTATACCGGAAATGAACTAGCAATCTATACCGATGGATCCAAAATGGATGTAGGTACTGGTGCTGGTGTCTACTGCGAGTCACGAAATACAAAAAAGTCCTTCAGACTTGAGGACGATTGCAGAGTTTTATAAGCCGAAGTTGCTGCCATAAAGCAAGCTGCGGACATGCTTAGTGAGAGTAATAACAGTCAAATAGCCATTAAAGCGTTACAGTTAACATCGATGAGGTCAGCTCGTAAGAATGTGCATTGAAAGACTGGAAGATGTCTGAGTGGTCAACAAGCTGAACCTCTTTTGGGGACCGGGTCATGTGGATATACCAAGCAAAGTAAAGGCGAATGAACTAGCCAGCGCACGGTCACATCTAAGCGCCTCGCAGGCCCAAGACTTGTACCCAACTTAGCACTTTAAACAGAAAGGTAGACACTGACCCCAACGAGGAAGCTAACAGGCGTTGGTATCGATTAGAGACATGTGCCATAGCCAATTCATTCTCATGATGATCTCATGAAATTATGTCGCAGGGATATTCGAATGGCTGTCGGCGTCGGGATGAGACACTGTGTGGTAGGGAATCATGCAGCACGGCTAGGACTACCCTACAACGACTTCTGTTGGAACTGCAGGAAGGAAGAGAAAGTAGAATCTTGCTATGCGACTGTCCAACACTAGCCACCAAAAAGAAGGACACTCTTGGGAGCTACTTCCCTGCGAATCTGGATGATCTGACGGACATTGAGCTAAACAAAGTCCTGAGATTCATTTATACATACATCTGGGTGGTTCAATTTAGCTGTCGATAGTGAAGTTTACGTTTTCAGGGGTCTACTAATGTCTACAGCCTCCTGTCAAGTAGGGTACCCGTATACCCAATCTAACCTATCAACGCGGAAAGCCCTGCAAAACCATGCTCCAAAGCATTGTTGGAAGAGTTAAAGGCGCGCTTGATAGGAAGTAGTACGCGATAGGCACTTTCGTGTATAAGGGATTTTAATAACACAACCTTTGGAAGCGTGGGCAATTCCGCCAGACAACACGAAGTGGATAAAATATCAGTCTTGTGGATTAAAGCAATGGCAATGAACGGTGAATGGTGATGCAGTTTGTGGCCAATGTGTCATGACAAAGGTAAGCAGGTCCTATCTACAAGGTGGAGTTTTGTCTCCTCTTTCATGGTAATAAACTCTCTGCTAAATGCTTTTGGTATCTAGGCTCAGACTCATGCGGATGATGCCGTCGTACTTTCTGCTGGTTGGTTCCTGATGACCCTAGGCATGATCTGATCTTATCTGATCAAAACATGTTTAGTCGAAAACCAAGCGCTATCGGTTTTCTAACAGTGCAAAGGTACCTTTGAAATGGAGATGATCGACAAAAAGCGATTGGACGTACGGCAATGGTCCTAATCTGGACTTCCGCGCGCTCGCAACTGGTTTGCCAGAGTAGAGCATGACAATGTTTTCTTTTATTAGGAGTATGGTACTTCCTGGCATCTAACCGTGGTATCCTGCTCAGCCCTAAGATGTCTATCGCGTATCGCGTGAACTCACGCTGGAGTTGAAGGAATCTGACGTACATAAGTGAGTCGAGAAGGCAAATCAGTGAATCCGACCGGTGTTCGTAGTCAATAGCCAACGGCTGTCAACAAATTCGTTCATCAAAAGTGTGCACGATGAGAATCTAAGTGGAAACTCATCAATCTCATCCAGACTTAAGTTTTACTCTCAAAGGTTACCTTTTACCACCACGGAGATTACCACAAATTAGTGGATGACCGAAAAAGGCGACACGTTTTCCCGTAGTCCCATTACACAACCCAACCTAAACCGTCAACAGGGTTGCTTGGACTGCGTACCAGACTCATTTCGAATTCTTGTAAATTACAGATACTACTGCCTTAACCTCACTTTCACTACATCTATGTCCGATGGATAAATATCAGAGAAACTGCTCATAAAATATGTGACACCCGCTAAATCAAATTAACGCCTAGCTTATAATTACACTAATAAAATGGCGTTTCCATTACCCACATGTAGTCTATAAATTAAAAGATTAATAAATCAGCACCCATGTGCGCGATGGCCGATGCCCCACTTCCGCAGTGCTCCTCCGGTGATTGATTGATCCGTCTGCCAGAGTCGTAGATAAACTAGGTTAAGCACCATGGCAACTGCCCAAACCATTTTATATGTAAATTTATCCAGCAACAGTGACAAACATGGCAACCACTCCCCCAACAAAGAAAATTTGTGGGTTTCCCCCTTTTTCCCCACACACACACATACATACACCCGCAATCAATCAAATATTAAATCACCTACAAGCTTTTGCACTTTTCGACACCGGCCTGCCTGACCAGAACACAGTCTGGGGATAGGGCTTCGAACGCCAGTTCCTTATCGTCGCGCCACTCAGATTCAGATGTGTGACACGGGGCCAAAAGTGTGCACTGATAAATTTTTAATGATACGAAAGCATGCAAACTCTGACTAGTCTAGCGCACTTAACACGTAGTTAACTGGCCCTTTTGATGGTCGTATGTTATTTGACACGGTAAAAGGAGCTGAGCTCTATTTCCTCGGCTGAGAGATGTCAGTAGACGGGGCAGGACCGTCATTCCTTCACGACACAGGTAAGTACATAGGTCGCGTGGTATCTTAAGAGTTTCGGTGTGACTGGCATGCACGTGTTCATCGAGAGACGACGACGACGACGAAAGAGCATAAATAAAATTGTTGTTGTTGTATGAAACAAGGCAAATATGCAATTGAAAATGCTGCTGACAAGGGTGGCCTTAAGGGTTGCTGAATGCGTCGTGCGACGCACTCTGAATAAGTGTTTGTGCTCCAAGGTAGGGAAGCGAATAATTGCGAGGATATTGTGCATGAAAGTGCTACATAGCTGAGGGGTGAAACTAATTATAGAAGTAGACCGTTATCTCAATGAGATTAGTGGAGATAAGTCGTGATATTTGAGCCTCAAACTGGATCAATCAGATATGACTAAATGTTCAGTGGATCGGCCTCTAAACCCTGACTTTCAAGGGAGCAACAACGAATGTATGGAACAATATCGATTAAATGACCGCCATGAGAGTTTTTGCAAACTTCGATAAGGTAGTGAGGTAGTTTTCCAAGACTTTTTGGCCAATTTCTGGAGTTTTTCCACTTCATTGACGAATGCATTTCTTTGTGGAAAACATATGTCTTACCCAATGTAGTGCCGGCCATTCAGAGAGAATGTGTTCGGTGATACATCTACCTCCAGACGGAATCGGCATTCACTCGCTGGACACGATTTATTTTCTTGAGGTGGTACTTAAGACCATAGTGGCCTACAAAGATCACGAACTGTCTATGCCTTTCCTTATCTAAGTTAAGAATATGGCTAGAATGTCTAAGAACCGGGCCACTTTCCCAGTGGTCTAGACGAAGATTGTGTTTCCAGTCATTAATCAGCATTCTAGTCCGATAAACACAGATCCTGAGCCAGCCCTAGGTAGTTCATCTGCAGATTCGTTGCCTGGTGAACAGGAACCCAGCCAAGTTCTACCCTATTATGTCTGGCCAGAGATTTCCATGCATCGTAGCAGCATTTAACTGACTTGGAATCCATTTAGTTGGACGATGGTGGATACGCTGTCTGACTATTTGAGGAAATATGTATTTTGGCGGCGTTAATACCTTTTGGAGGCTTAATCCAGCGCAGATTTCAATGACGTGACTTCAGCTAGGAACACAGTGGGGCACATTCCCATTTCCCATAGGTATCGAGACTTTGGCGTTGGGTCCAAAGACCCCAGCTAAAACTCTTCGATATGTCGCTGAACCAGAATAACGCAACGAAACAGTGTTTCCTGACCAGAATGTACCTTCCAGGAAATGAGTCAATACATTTAGGTGTCCCAAAAGATCGCTAGGTTTGTACTGTATATTCGAACTGAAATTTATTAGCATATCTAGCAGGCAGCCGCCTTCCGAATGAAGATTTGTAGATGTGGTGGCCCAACAAAAGTTTCTAGTTCTACCTAGAGTAGGTACGCATGGAACCTTCCATATTGATACAAGCAATTCTATGAAACCTCTTTAGCTTAATTGCCGTTGTCCGTTCAAGAACTTTTTGGACATCATAAAATGGCTGCATACGTGGTAATGGGTCCCACCATCATTACATACAGTCAGTAGGTAAATTATTTTGAGACTGATATGCTCACAAGGCTCTGGTGGCACGTTCATTAGCATAGTCCCACAAAATAAAATCCAACGGAATCCGATCACACGACCTTGTTCGTCAATTTGACCGGTGTTGTGTGGCACGTAGTTCCGCCCTGTTGGAACCACATGCCACTCACATCAATTTCTTCAGTCTCAGGCAAAAAAAAAAAGTTGGTTATCATTAGAATTAACCGTAACAGAGGCGCCGTCGTCGTTTTCAAAGCAATAAACGATCACGAATGTACGATCACCTAACTCCGCTGATAAGGACGTAAGCCCATATGAATGCTTTAAACAAAGACTGACCTCAGATGTCAGGAGAAAAAGCATTGGCAGTCATAGGCGAAGCCAGACTTTCTAGGCATCAATACAATTTTATTAGAGCCATAGACCCTTACAAGGCAGTTCAACGCCGCCCCGTGTGGGGCAGTAACTATACCCTGTACATGGTTCATATTGCCTAAACTTTGATGTGTTGCGTTTTGTAAAAGTTAGGTTAGGTTAGGTTGAAATGGCTGCCAGCTAGGAGTCGCCGGCACACTTAGACCAATGATAGCTCCATTGTGATACCACGTGTATCATGGGAGAAAGTTTCTCTCTACCTACTCGCTAAAATCAATTTCAGCTTCTTATGAAGCGTACGTCAATAATGTCAATATTCATCAGGTCGCCTATCTCGTTGTAAAAGGGAGCTCCTAAGTGAAGCTTTCTCCTATGGGAGAGAGCTGGGTAGAAACAAAGAAGGTGAGGAATAGTTTCCTCCTCTTCTTCATCCATGTGTCCAGTGATGACACCTATTGTGGTGCCGCTTAAGTTTAAGTTAATCGCGAGTACCGATTGGTATACCTAAGGTGCCTTTGTCCAGCAAAATGGGTATAGTTGTTCCTATTCTGGCGAGTTCATCGGCCTTACAATTCCCTGGAATGTCTCTATGCCCTGGCACCCAACACAGGTGAATATTGAACTGCTCAGCCATCTCCACAAGGGACGAACGGCAGTCTAGAGCTACTAAAGAATTTATAGAGTTCGATTCCAGGGATTTGATTGCTGCCTGGCTATCAGAAAAGATGCGGATATCTCTGGCAGATATCACGTTTTTCTTAAGCCAAGATAGGGCTTCTTTGATCGCCATTAATTAAGCCTGGAACACGCTACAATGATTTGGAAGACGGAAGGAGAGCTTAAGGTTAAGCTTATCAGAGAAAACACCTGCACCAACTCCGTCTTTGGTTTTTGACCCGTCTGTGTAGAAGTGAAAATGGAGGAGTCCCACTTTGACGGGCTATAACTAGAACTGGGGTGAAAATAAACCCCCCCTGCCATGCGATTTTTTGTTAGCCGAAACGTCAGTAATCACCAGTTAAAGGACTATACCTCTTAACTGGGACACCCTGTATATCGAGGGGGATCAGATGGAACAGAAGTAAGGTTGATATAAACATACACAAGACCCGCTTACGCATTCTAGCAGACCACTTAGGCAGGAAACTGGGTGTCAAACAACGTGATAACTGCAGATTTTGCGGAGATGCAGGGCACCTTTTTAAGGAATGTGAAGCACTTATCTAGAAACAGTTTTATACCTATCAACTATCAGAAGAAGATCTATCACCTTTGGATCCATTGCAGATAGTCCAGTCCAATCAGCGTAAGAATGTCAGAAATGATTATCTTTTGGCTTTAGCTCGCCGACCACCTAGAACTAAGTCGGATGTAGGCTAAAATCTTTGATCGAAATTCTTTGCATAGTAGAAGAACCGATTCCCATTAATTTTGAATTTAATTAGTCAGGATTTTTTTTGGCAGCAATATTCTCTCCTTTGACTTTTTTATTTTATCATTAAAGGTACGAGATCTTCTCACAGTTTGACGGATGACCTGGTTGGACGGGTCGTCTATAGTTTCACGAATCACCAACCCTTGGTAACGTTGTTGAGTGAGTCTATTCATGATAATGTGACTGAACATAAGTGTCAAAAAGAGCGCATAGAATGACAGCTCGGTTTGGCAGTTCTCCATATCATAAAATTTATCTGAAAAGATTGTCTTAGCTTGGATACGATTTCTGTTCAATGTCTGCAAGAGGACCTGCTCCTGAGATCGTAAAGATAGAAGGTGAATATGAGACATGGACTGTCGAATCGAACGACGGGCATTATTGCAGGAATGAAGTTGGAAAATTTTATCAAAAAACTGTCAATGTTACTACAGAACAAAGATCCTCTAAAATAAACCAGGTAATCTGGTGTATAGTCACAGTAAGTCCACCGAATTGGAAAATAAAGCCTCCACTAACCTCTCTACTCGACTGCGACTTTAGCAAACCCTTGCTAGGCAGAATGTGCCACTCAACCTCCACATCACAAAAGGGAGGCTCCGTTGTAAATTTACAAATTGTTAACTGCGCCAAGTCCGAACGAAGTATAACCCTTGATGTCACTTGGAGCTCGAGTCATCAAGACTACACTACATCAACCCCGTCTTCTTCTGCGGTACTAAGGAATGGACTTCATCAAAGGCTGGGTGAAAGTCTTCGAAAAAGCAATTTATCAAACGGATCATTAAAAGGTCAACGATGTAGAGAATTAAGTACATTAGAGCCCCGTGTATACTGGCGAGGACGGTCCAAAGGAGCGTCAGTCAGAAGAGCGAGCAAAGATACATGCGAGCATCTTCATTTCACGCTTATTTCAAATTCTTCGCTTAACTTTGTTCAGCTCTCAGTGTTGTCACTCTAAACGCCAACCTCTTCGCATCTTCTAGTGATTGATCTACTTGATGGGGGCCAACATCAATCAACCCTCGTTTAAGATAACATTCTCAACCCATAAGACAATTCCATCGTATAATCCACATTCAACTTTGTATGCCGCACCCCGGTGGCACCAATCCCATTCTGACCTCCTATCGCCATCACCATTCCATAGCATAGACGAACCGACTACATATTCACCACACTCTAGCCCCGTAGAACATATATTTTATCCCACTGACATTAATTTCTATCATTCTGCGCACAATCCCTCATAATTAAAATAATTTATTACCCCGTTTAGATAGCCTCCTCCCCCCGTCATAATATTTTCTCATCGAACCAAAGACAAACCGTTTTTGCAACAACAACTAACACCAACAAAAAAAAAAAGTATCTTGAAATACACAACAAAACTAACGCATGCCGTCTAAAAATTGAACACGTTGTTTACAGTTCAATCAACTCATCCGCTAAACTAGAATGAGATGAACATCCGAGCATCATCATCATCACCACTACATAGTACAATCACACAAAAAAAAAAAAAAAAAAGCCAATCTGCAAATTTTTGATGATGCTACTATTTCTGTATCTAGGAGTATAACTTGCTCTCAGAGAGAACCGGTATGAATTGAATTTGATGGTATTCAAGTGCGCTACAGCCTCATGCCTCATGCCACTATCTGCACTAGATCTCTTGAACTGGAAACCTATCTAGATACACGACCACGACAACGCTGACGACTGGAGTGGAGGCCAATCAACAGAGCTACGGCTATAAGCTGTTATCTGGAGGAGTCAGCACCGTGCGTAGATGCATTCGCAGTTTGCAATAACAACAGCGGCTGCTGCTGCATGGCTAACATAATCATCATCTGACGCCAAAGTTATTGTAGATACAGGAAGAGAACGTTTGAACTTGAAAGCAAATTAAATCAGCGGTTCTAATGGAATTTTGAATAATTCGCTATTGAGTGTGTGTGGGCATGTATACACGTATCTGTGTAGGTTTTATAATGTATGTGGCAAGTCAAGCGAAGACAGTATTTACACGGTCTTGACATCAAATGATGGGCAAACATGTGTGACATTATTGGAGTAAATATTTACAGAAGTCGCTTTGAAGCTTTATTTTTCTTTCAAAAATGACGTCTAATGTCATATGTGTAAATGAAGGGCATCGGCGTGAAATAGCTGTTTGTCCAGTAGAATTTAAGTAAATAAACTTCACTTTAAGTTTATACATACGTGCCCCCACGAACTTTGGAATTGCGGCGCCGATTGGCGCCTTGATCGACTGGTTGTTGACCAACAAGGCTATCAACTCTAAGCTGGGCGACGCCGTAAGTAGGGGTAGGTATTCCACAAGATAGCGTGTTCCCTCCCCTTCTTAGACACCTAATCGTGATTGAACTGGAAATGGATGGAAGGTGATTGCCTCTGTCTTGGGTAAACACCTCAATGCACTCAGAATGCTCTCTCTTAGCTCTCTAAATGGACTAAAGGCTCTGGCTAAGGCGTTAACTTTCAAAAACATAATTAAACCTCTGTACAAGGAAATATGAAATGAATTCCGCATTTTGATCCCCCAAAACTTAGTGGCGTCAGTCTGACACTTGTAGGTTAGGTTAGGTAGGTGGGCTGGTGAAGAGAGAATTGCTCCCCACCACACTCAGGTCAATACTGACCCATTGTGATGCCCCTTAGGGGAAATGATGTTCCTTGCCCATTGAAACCCATTTCTGATACCAATTCGCTCCAATAATTATTGTCGTGACACTTGTAGATAGAGCCAAATATTTAGGCATCATCCTAGACAAGTCACTCAGCTGGAAACTCAACATTCTGGAACGTGTCAATAAAGCCACTACGGCTCCGTACTGCTGTAAGAAAGTGTTAGGAAATAGATGGGGACTACAGCCACGAACAAACATACTGGCCATCAGGTAACGTATGTCGTGATCAGCTGGTGGACGTCCTTGGAAAAGGCCGTTCACCGCAACCATCTGAGCAGAGTGCAAAGGTCGGCTTGCTTAAGCATTAGTGGAGCTCTAAGAACTCAAATCAAATCTCACCTTTGCCTGTCTCTTAACGAGATGGGTAAACAATTCAATATTCATCTCATTTGTGTGCCGATTGACAGGAGCATACAAAGGAATTTTATGACCGATGAGCTCGTCAGGCAGGGTACAACTCTATCGATTTTGCCGAAATAGGCGAATCTTGGTATGCATGTGGCGTCAGTTAAAAGCTACTTAAGATCTGGGCTAAGCTGGATCAAAAACGATTATTAGACAGAAAAGGTTACTCTCTAAAAGCTGCAAGGATGAAGAAAATGGAGAAACCATACTACACCTTCTTTGCACACGTCAAGCTCTCTCCGATCGTAGCAAACTAGCAAACTGCATTGAGAAGCCAACATTTTTAACAACCTCGGTGGAGTGGATATTGCAAACATTAACAGCCTCCAGGGATTTGTTACTGAATCCGCCTGGTTCAGTGTGTAGCTCGAAGGAAACCACTTACATAAAAGTATGCATCCCAGGATATTCTTTGCTCGATTTTGTTCAAGTTCCCCAATTCCATAAAAAAGTGACTACCAAGAGTCATCATTCTAACGGAGGACATTTACATAGCAGACTCAATTTCCCCTTCGTCCCTGCAGCTTTTTCTGGTACCCCGTAATGACGGCAGAAACGATTTACATGTGTCATTGCGTTTTAGTTAAACCAGAAAAAGGGACCCGTGCTTATCATAGATCGGCCATAGGGTTCTAACCATGCAAATGTATCGTCCAAGTGGACCAAGTGACTTAGTCTTTCATGAGCTTATTAAAAGAGCTAATGGGAGTTCTTACTAAGGGGAGAGCCTGTAAAATATGCAACGCTGATCCCTACCTTGCAAGTCATCCGCTCTTTTATTACCAGGAACATCCATATGCTCTGGTAACCAGCTTAGGGTCACCGTATAAGCTCTCGATACCTTGTTGCCTCCTGCAATTGTTTACAAGTCTTGATCGGATTACTTTAGAGTCATTAACGGCTGCCTTTCTAGCAGCCGTACCCTTATATATATGTACCCCTATAAATTGTGCAGCCTAAATAGTGGCTGTGACCTCGGCTTGGAAAATGCTTCATTCGTTATTAATTCTAAATGGATGGCTCACTCCTAGATTTTCACAGTACATCCCAGTCCAAAAATGGATGTCGGTACCATTTTGGAACAGTCTGTTCTAGTTCCGCTTTAGTTATGATTTGCTGGTTCTTCCAGTCTTTTCCGTCAGGAATTTCGAGATATTAAGGAAGCAAGTGTCGGAGTCGCATAGTCGGTTTTCATCTGCCTGGTAGGACATAGATTTCTATCGGGATAGGATAGAGGCATGAGCGTATGGTGCTGACGACCAAAGTTCAGCTTCTATTAGTCTTCATTACTTTGTTGTTAAGGACAGGCCATGAGTAACTGCTATACAATCGACGATATCGCAATTATGTATGTGACGCATACTTGTATCCCAAGTATGTACCCGGCAGATTCCCAAAATGCCCAGATCGATATCCACCAACTCCTAATCAATTTCAAAGCCGTATATGACAGCATTTATAGAGACGAGCTGTGCAGAGCCCTATAAGTCTGTGTAGGGTGACGCTAGAGAACGCCATCAAAAACGAAAACGATCTCACCGAGGCCTTTGATGTTAAAAAAGGATTTAGACAAGGTGGGGCGCTGTCATGTGACTTCTTCAACAAGTTCCTTGAAAAGATTGTTCGAGACTAACTCTCAAGCCAACACCGGAAGCATTATCTTTCAGAAGTCTATCAAGGATGTCACCAGCGAGTATGCTAGTATGGAGGCAGACGCGGCGAAATTGGTCCAGTAGTGAACGATAACAAAACAAAGTATATGCTGTCAAAGAGAAGGGACACGCAACATCTACGAATCGGACAAAACGTTCGTTCGTGGACAGCTATAGCTTCAAGGTAGTAAAGGCTATTGTCTACCTTGGCTCCGCAATCAGATCAGACAAACGAAGAATAGCTCACTCTAATAGCTGTTCCTTCGGGCTAAGAAGGCGATTGAGTAGTAAGACCCTGACCCACACAAACAAGCAGACTTCATATGAGAACCATATCACCCCAATCCTACCTTACCCAATCCTGGGAAAACATGGACTCTATCGAAGGCGGGGTAAGAAATCTTTGGTCGTTTCGAATGAAATGTTCGGTCCCTTTCCTATTCACGGAGGAGAGAAGGCCTACTTACGATCTGTACATTGACACCGACCAAGTAAAAACTGATCACTAGACGTTTGAGGTGGCTATGACATGTAGAGTTAACGGACACCAACGCTCCGTCCCGTAGTCTTCGAATCAAACCTGGAAGGACAACGCAGCAGGAAAAATCCTCGTCCAAATTGGCATGTATAAGTAGAAAGGGATCTCAATCAACTTGGAGTTCTGTAAAAACCGGGCTAACTGGAGAGGATTATTAGTTGAGGCTCACGACAATCCAGAACTGTCGCGAGAGGTGGGACCGTGATAAAACTTTTTGGTGTTGTCTGAGATTCGAACTACGAACCTCCCGCTCAGTAGATTCGCGCATCAACCAGTAAGCGACGACGCCCGCAGACAATTGACGCACTTACCAGGGAATTATTCACGAAATAGAACTACAAGCAACTGTAGTGCAAAATGGGGGTGATAGGATAGGCTACTATGAAATTATTTCCCACAATTAATCGGAAAGTGTGCTCTCTGCAATAAAGCTACAATCAGTGAAAAATATTGAGCGGTGTAGTTTTGACAGCGTTTTCAAAAGGAAACTAACGGATGGCCCACCCTCTACAAAAACTTAATACTGTTCTAAAAATCTTTATAGTTTGCAGTTGAATGTGCTTAAAACCAGTTTTTGAAAACTCCCTTTAATCCGACTCTTAAGCGCCATAATCTCAATATCAGAGGTGAAGGTGGTGATACGCTTATGTACAATAGCCTTGTACCGGTACTAACCCAAGTCATCTGCGTTCGCACAGCTCAATGGTTTCCACTTTATAGCCCGTGTCGTTGATGACCCTTGTCATCCTCCATAGGCGCCAAAAACGTTTTTAAACCAAAAATTCAAAAGATTCTGCCAGAGACATAGCCCAGCAAACGTCAAGATACCTACTCCTGCCTGCTTTATTCAAGATGTGGTGTTTGAATCTCAACTAACCATTATCACAGCTCAGCTACAGTGAGTGGGTGGTAACTTCCTCCAGATGCATCCTGCATCACTTTACAATCGCTATTCATTTCACTTTTCTTTGTCGAAGCTTGACAGTCGTCTGGCCAAAAGCTGTGCACATCATTAGGCTCATTAACGACGAACAGATTTTTTTTTTACAATCTTTATCTACTCATCCGTCATCATCCACTCAACCAGCACCATCTGTACATAGTTTCATTGTTCGACTGTTGTTTCTTTGTGTTTGTAGAAGCTCTTTTGATATGCCCATATCCAGGCGTGTGCATGAAGTACCAAAGGTAAATATGATGGAAAAAAAAAATGAACTCCATGCGACTGTGTGGATGACTCCTTTGGCTCGTCAATTCAGTCATCACCAGCAATAGCAACATCATCAGCAGTATCAACAGACAGGACTATACTGCGCCTCGTAATGAATCTGAAAGGGAAACACTTATTGTGCCCCAACTGGGCAGATGGGTGGCGTATACGTATTTTTTTTTTTGTTTTTCCATCACCAAGAGCAGCATATTTTCCCATATTCACAGGCACTTTCCTTTAATTTTTGTGCATTCATCTGTTGTAGGAGTGTGTGTGGCTGTGTGCGTGTGTTGGACGTAGGGGATGGGGTGTGAATAAGGGTGGCCCCCAGTTTAAATAAAGGTAAATATTTAATTTGATGTATAAACTTTGTCTGGTTTGCTATTTGAGAAGAGGATGGCAAACGAAATGGGAACAGCTTGAAATTTAGATAAGGCTAAGGAGCATCTCGTGTGTGTGTGTTAGACTTTTGACACCCATCCTGGGAATAATTGAATTTTATCCATGTGCGTATGTCTGATAGTTGTCTTCGGATTACCTTGGGCTTTAGTTGATTAAATTTATTGCTGAATCCTTGAACATCTGGAATATATTTCGATTTATTGATACAACAATCGTTTGGAAGGACATTTTGGTTGGGGTTAGATTATTGGAAACTCTATGAAAGCACGTATCAAGGGGTCAAGCAGATACATATTAAATTAGGTCAGGAAGGATTAAACTTAAATTACAAAAAGTGCTGTTTGATGCATGTAGGACTTGCACTTAACGAATGCGAGATTAAGTTTAGCTAGACGGCAATTTTTGAGAATGAGTCTTCGAAGAATTGCGGACTGATTTGGGAGAAAAATGTGCGTTCATAAAGAAAATGCGCCGTCCACACTAGGCGTCTTAATCCACGTATGTAACTGATGGCATGTACAAGGACCCTACTCATGATATTTACTTGGTTATGACACGACGCACTGCAGCCTTTCGTCCGTCTGTGCAGGATGACGATGGATAACGTCCAGCCAGATTGATAACAACTTTACAGAGACCTTTCTGCTGCGCTGTTATGTGACTAAAGGAATTACGCGAAACTCATAAGCCAACACCGGAGGTCCACTATTTCAAAAGTCTGTGCAACAATTAACGTGCGTTGACGATATTGACATATGTACCTGACAGAACACCGCGGGCTGAGACCCTGTCGCACCAACTTACCCGCGCTATTACCACAGCGTGCGATACAGCAACGCCTCGAAGATCAGCCGCCAAAATGGGTGCACCCTGTTAGTGGTGGAAATGAAGAAAGAAAAGCACTCGGGGCAAGCTGCCTACAAGCCCGACGCAGGGCTCAACGATCCAGAAGGAGAACCGACTTACAAGAACGCCTGGACACATTCCAGTTAGCAAGGCAGGACTTAAAAAGAGAGATCAAGGAGAGCAAAAGAAGTTGTCTCAAACGTTTATGCGACGAAGATGACATTAATCCTTAGGGTACGGCATACAGGATAGTAATGACAAAACTGAAGAACTCCAGGTGTCCACGAATATCATGTCCTATAATGCTGTGGTCCATAGTTGAGCATTTATTCCCGCAATGCCAATCTACTACATGTGACATAATAAGAGAGACCAGCACAGAAGACATTCTAACAGTCACGTGGAATGAACTACATATCTGCAACATGCAAGAAAATACGCGACGACAAGGCGCTGCGACCCGACAAGGCCGTGAAGGCGGCAGTTCAACGACATGTTCATAACAACAATGCAAACGTGTCTGGAGGAAGGTCTTTTCCCAGAACCATGGAAGCTGCAGCATTTGGTGCTGTTAGCAAAGGGAAAATAACCACCTGGAGAACATTCGTCATATCTGGCGAAAAGATACTTGATCGCGTTCCACCGTTGACGCCATAGAGGCGGTAACACGCGGCAACGGAAGCAATAAGTGGAGAGAAATGGCGATGGGGGACAAAGGAATATTGTGCAGTAGTGACGCTGGACATTAAATACGCCTTCAACTCAGCAAATTCGTCACACCGTACGATGTGCGTAGGATAATATCCACTAACTAAATTCCACTAAATTCCACTAACAGGAAGCTGAGGTACGAAACAAATGATAGAGTAGAGTACTATAATGTCTCGGTGGGGGTCCCACAAGGATCGGTACTTGGGCCTCTTATTCTTCTTCTTTCCTTTTGTTATGCGAGGTTATGATCAGGATTATAGGGATCATAATTCTCCCACTTTACGCCATCCCTACTGGCCCGCATGTGGGGTCCGCCGATTCGACCTCAAAAGGTATGTATATGCAGGCCTCCGGGTTCAAGACCACTTCGTCACTAAGGCCCATCAAATGCTGCGGTTTTTGCATTTGTGTGATCCAGGAGTTTTTTGGCCTGCCTCTCTACCGCGCTTGTATAGGAATCTCGATTGATATTGCCTTTTGGACAGGGTTTGTAGGATCTGTCCATTGTGAGCATGACGAGATGGGACCATTGACGTGAAGGGCTCCTTGGATCAAGCTTTGTTACTCCTGCTGGCATTCGAAGCATCTTCATCTCAGATGCTGTTAATTTGCGTTGCCCAGCATTGCGAACCATATGTGAGCGCCGGACGCACAACTGCGGCGTAAAGACTTTCTTTCAGCTTAGGCGGCATTGCAGAGTTTTCCTGTCACTTCTTCCACTCTAAGCTTACGCTATGATGGCTGTCGTAATGAATGGTTGTTTCGCTATTGATCATAGATCCCAGATACTTGAACTTTTCGCACTTCAAGGGTTTCTTCCTTGTTCACATCTTTGCAGCTGCGACAGTGTGTATTGAAAGGGTTACCGAGTCTAGCCGCATGATGGCCTACTAGACTCCCAATGACCCGTGCAAACCACCTGGCTAGTTCATCGGCTCGTTCATTGCCCGTAATGCCTTTATGTCCTGGGACCCAGACTAGAACAAGTGACAGCCGATCTCCTAGACACGCGAGTTCATTACGACACTGTTCTACCAGCTTGGAGGATGTGATTGGTGATTTGAGCGCCATAATCGCTGCCTGACTGTCAGAACAGATGGCCACGTTCTTAATTGTTGTGGGATTACTATTAAGAGAGCGACAGGCTTCAAGAATTGCTAGTATTTCCGCCTGGAAAACGCTAGCGAAAGGAGGCAGTCTGAAGGACTTTGAAATTTTCCGAAAAAACTCCCGAGCCCACTCCAGATTCTGTTTTTGAGCCGTCGGTAAATAAAAGGATATCATAATATTTTGTTGCATGATTAGTCCATTCCATGATTTGTCCATTCCACTCTGTATGGAACGCGAGTTTTAAGAACTTTTCTAAAATCCACTTCAAGGGGAATGTAATCTGTTGTTGATGCTAACATGTCTCGCGAAAGCAGATTCAGGACGTTGCTGTGTCCGTACCCCAGATCAGTCCAACATCCGGATTCTCTGAGTCTTGTCGCCGCGCTACACCTTGCGGTGCACATAATGTGAAGGTCTAAAGGAAGTAGATGTAAGAGAACAGTTAACGCATCAGTGGCACAAGTACGCAGTGCGCCAGTGGTGCCTATAGCCGCGGCTCTCTGAACTTTGTTCATGTTTTTGATGTTGTAAGCCTTACTTAAGGCGGGCCACCAGACCATAGTGACCCTTAAGTAAGGATCGGCCGAACTACGGCTGTGTACATCCAAAGGGTAATTTTCGGTCGAAAACCCTACTTCTTGTCGGATGTCGCATAGAAGGATATGCAGGCTTTCTTTACCCGTTGTTCTATGTTTGTTTTCCAGTTTAGCTTTGGGTCAAGAATAATGCGAAAGTTGTTGGCCATCTAGACGAGGTAGGGTGAAGTCAGGTATTTTGGTTCTTGCTGTGAACAGCATTAGTTCAGTCTTACTAGGGTTGACATTTAGTTCACAACTATTGGCCCAAGTGCTAAACTTTTTCTCACTAATCACGGATGGGAACATTCCCGACACCAATATCACGACATCATCGGCGTACGCGACTACCTCGACCATATCTCTATCAATCCTTACCAGTATTTTGTTCATGACCATAAGGCACAGTAGTGGAGAGATTAATCAATCCTGGGGAGTTTCTCTACACACGAATTTAGATTGGTGGCTGTTTCCTAATAACGCATGGATAATCCTGGTTTTACTTGCTCTGATTTGCGGCTTTTAAAGCTAAAACGGTTTTCAAAGGTTGCCTAGTACCTTGGGTCAAGGCTGTGCATTAGTTTCGTGCTTGAATACTAAGTTCTTAGTGCACTTCTGACATTTATGACTTAATTTCTGACTCTCGCGCTATAGCCTATACTTTCACCCGAAACAAACTCATTTTTTCCATTTATACATGTACGCGTATCAGTTCATGGATAACAACTTCATTATGTAACAAGTTCATATCATACAGTCATGTAAAATCAATCAATCTTCTTCGTTTGCTTACCTGTTAAGTAATATGTAAATATCCAACAGATTTCACCAACATAATCAATCAATGCTTATCCGCTACTCATTTCTCTTCATTGCCTTTGACGTTCCTAAGAAGAAACAGAAAAAAAAAAAAAAACAGTTCCTCATTACAATGAATTGCTATTAGTCGAAGCATAAAAATCGTAAGTAACTATCTGTAGATACGAGTATCTATGTAATGTAAGCATTCTTCGAATACAAAATATTAATTACGTTGAATGGAAAGAATCGGAGCAACACCCAAGTAGATACCATTTAACATTTATCACTGTCGATTCATTGGAACAGGATATCCAATCTGTATCTACCGTGGCTACTGCACAATCGTATCCAATCAAAATAACTAATAAACTGTAACACAAAGCACCATTGTTGTTAACTAAATCACAAATTATTCATGAGTACGGAGTTGTTTAATTACATTTTGATTCTGATGAAATACCATCGATATGTTAAAATGCAGGGTTTATTCGAGGGATTTTCGGATTTCGTTTGCTGCGAATCGTTAACCACCTGAAAGGCTTTAATAATAATTTGTGTTGTTTTCTGTGTTATCGCTTGTGATCAGGATTAAACTTATGGATTGGAAAATAGTGTTACATAATAGGTAGGACATAGAATTAATCACGAAATGTGAAATCATGATGAAGACACAAGCGATAGCAGAACAAACGATGTTCGAAAACTCATTGTGTGGATGGTGTGGTGTGGATGGGTAGAAATGGGTTGAATATTTTCGGTATTCATAGGACTAGGACGTACCCTAACTGCAAATAAGAAGACTTATGAAATCAACATGGTCTTCGCATAGTGCTTTACTCCATTCGATAACGACTTCTCACACTACTATTCTACTATAGGGTCATCCAACAAGAGGTGTCATTTTAAATTGATAGAAAAACGCAACATTTTTATGAAAAGTGGTGATATTTTTATTTTAATCTAAAGTACCAACTCCGAGGTTAGAAATGGAGTACAATATCTGCCAAATGTCCGCCTCGGCTGTGCCTACAAATAGTCATTCGTTTGATGAGACTTTGCATCACGTTTTCGCATAATTGCGGCTGTATTTCGCGAATAACAGTTCTGATATAGCGCATAAATCATAGGTGGAGCATTGGCGTGGACTTTATCTTTGACATAGACCCAAAGGAAAATGTCTAATGTTGTAAAATCGCACGATTTCAGCGACCAATTGAAGTCACCATTTCGAGAAATCACACGTCCACGAAATTTGACACGCAACAGAGCCATTGTTTCACCAGCTGTGTGGCATGTGGCGCCGTCTTGCTGAAAAAAAAATCAGAATCAATTTCAGGCAAAAAAGGTCAGTCAACTTCGTCCGATAACGCAATCCATTCACTGAAACAGTTGCATCAGCATCATTTTCGAAAAAATATTTGCCAGTGACACCGCCCAAAAACCGCACCAAACTGTCACTTATTGTAGACGGAGAAGTGGGATTGTCCCACTATTTCTCTTGGGTTTTCGGAGCCCCAGATGCGACAGTTTTGTTTGTTTACACGTACCAGACATTCACTGTTCATTCATTTCGAGCACCCAATCAGCGAAAGTACAGCGTTTTGCGTGGTCTGCTGGCTTCAACTCGGGTCTCAACTGGACCTTATGAGCATGTAGGCTAAAATCTTTATGCAAAGGGGTTGCGGATAGGCCCAATTCCTGTGGTCGTTTTGAAATGGACACACCTGGGTTTTCAGTCACACTCTGCTGACCTTGCCAGACGAACATGAGTTGGAGTCTTCACATCACTAACCTGCCCGAGACGTTAAAATTTATCGATTAAATTCACTATAGCTATGCGAGAAGGCATTTGACGATGACCGAAAGCAGTACGAACTTTACGAAACGAAACAACCTCCTTAAGGTCGGCAATTGCTGCCGGTTTATTGGCTGGCTTAAGAGCGACAAACCGCACGATCTTGGCGTGCAATTGACGTCGGTTCTTCGTGAGATTACACGACCCGGAAACTTCGCCCTCGATATCTCCAGTGTTTCGTTCGATGTGTGGTAGGTCCCACCGTCCTGTTGAAACCGCCAATACCCATGATGAAACTCGAGTATCATGGCCCAGTACTGATCCCCGTTGACAGCCAGCGCCCATTCACGCTCACCTTCAAGATCCGATTATCCCGCTGGTCTGTAATTCACACCAAATAATGAGGTTTTCGGTATAATCTCTCTTGGATTTTAATTGCTCCAAAATCGTCAATTTTGTCCTTCAGACAAGATGATTTTTTTTACCAAAATTGGGATCGGTATCCAACTGCTCTAGAGCTCAATGCGCGACGCATAGAATGATCAGTAGGCTTCAGTTCTTGAAGAATCTGAATTTTCTACGGAAACTGTCCCAAATCCTTTCGCAAAATTCGCCAATTTGAAGAGTACGAAACACAAAATTGCGACGTTTTGGTTCTCGCGTACACTCTGTGCTACTGCACCAGTCTTTTCGGTCGACCGCGCGTTTCGTTAACGTACTGGGATCAGCCACTGAACCATTTTCCTCGAATTTCTCCATAATCCTTTGATGGGTGAGCTCGGAAGGACACTCATTACGACCGTAAATCGAACATAACGCGCAGAACGATCCACGAACATTTTTACGATTTCGATTCGATGTTGAATCGTGTAGCGCTCCATGGTAAAATATAGGCAGTGACTATGACAGAATACAATGACAGCAGAATGACTAAAAAATATTTTTAATTATGGCCGCAGTCGCCTGTCAAAGTTCTATCTGAATGATCCTTTAGTTGCTTTAGAGAGACCACACATTCGGATGTTTATGGAAAGGAAAATTGTTAGTGGCTCCATTTTGCGAAGGGATCGACGGATGTTTTTCTTAAGTGCGTCAGATCGTTAGAGTAACAAGGGTCGTTAACAGCTCTGCATAAAAAAAAGTTTAATGGCGTCAAATGGCAGCTGCATGGTGGTCAAGACGCGACTAAAAAGCAGCTTTAACACCCAAATTGGTGCACAAAAGATGACTTGATTTGCTATTTGTGTGGCAAGGGAACCATCCTGCTAGCAGCAAAGCATGTACATACATACAATCTCAAATCATCCAATTGGAACACAAAAAAGGAGTAATCATGTCTCTTTAAGGCAACTCACTTCACTCTTTGAGGATGTCATCGCTTCATTTTTCAATCCATTTAAAGTCCACAGAGAAAATCAATAATGAAGCGGATTGTCCTCTTGATGCGACTCTTGCAAACAATCCAAGGTCTTACACAAGATTCTTCCACTCCAGATACTGCGATTCATCAAGGAAATCGGACTGAAGAAGGTGTTCTAAGTTGAGTATCTCATCCTCTAGAGCTCCAAGTCCGGGTGGCACAGTAGATATATAAAGGTCGAACCCCCATAACCGAACAACAATCTCTACATAATATTCTCCTCAGAGAAGTGCAACTAATGTCCAGTTTCTAAGGTCCTTGAAGCAGCAGTTACTTCGTCTCTGTGCCCCGGACAAGCACGCGAAAAGCTTTTGCTTCACGAGCTTTCTTACAGATCAGGTTTTGTATTGATTACTAGACTGTATTTCTTCCAGCAAAGCTTCATAGGTTTTTACAAGGATTACGAATTTCCGCCTTACGGCTCAAAAGAGTCCAGCAGGGGTACGGGAAGGACCTTAGATCTGAGACCATCCAGTTTCTTATCTGGTAAAAGACTTGAAGATGTATCCCCATACAAAGTGCAAAACGTGCATAATTTATTACCTGCAGACTGACAATCACGTGTGAATAACAGCCAAGCCCTCTTAAGCCTTGCAATCTTCATAAGCCACGAGGCGCATTTCGACCACACGGACACGCGAATAAAGAAGACACTCTTTGGGGGGGGCCTTTACGGCAGAAAGCTAATTGGTGAGTGCTACAGAACGATGATCAACGAGTTCTTGTTGCCGCAAATTAACAAATTGGTTTTGGATAGCATGTGCTTCCAACAAGTGCAACCGCACAAACAGGACGAGTGACAGTAGACATTCTGCAGCAAACGGTACCCGACCACTTGGACTCTCGTTCTGGCCCACAAGATCGCCCAATTTAATCGTTCTAGACGGATCTTGAAGTTAAGGGCTTATACGAACAAACCACAGACTTTGACGACGCTAAAGGACCCAACACCCAACAAAAAAGTGGAGGATTATCAAACTTTCCACATTCGTTTCGATGCACGTGGAATGCTAGGACCCTTAACAGGCCTCGCACAGTCGAACAATTAGCAGAGGTCCTAGACTGCTACAAAAGCCATCCAGAGAACATAAGCAGCGGTTATTTGAAGGCTAAGTCGCGGCAGATTTAGCCAAGAAGTTTTAAGCTTATGATACTCCACCTCAAGCCTAAATTCGACTACACTAGCTCAATATGCGCAGATGCCCCCACAAGGCACAACGACGGCGCCACCAAAGAGTGCTTCTACGGGCTCCTGCAACTGACCAATATGACCAATGTTCTAAATATGACGTCAAAATTGCGTTAGGTAATTTTAACGCCTAACAGTTGGTAAACATAGTCTGCACGACACCATGCCTGGCAACGGACTTAGGGTTATCGACCTTGTTGCTGGGCGAAACGTCAGTACACTCGTAGCAAGCACGGTTTTATCACATCAATATACACAAGGTGACATGGCGGTCTCCTGGTCATAAAAGGGTTAACCAAATTGATCAAAATGCGATCGACACAAGGACGTCCGAACCTTCCGAGCAGCCAACATCTACTTGGATCACGAAGAATTTCCGTGAGAACATATAACGTAGAATAGTTGCAATCGCAATAGACAGCCAGAATCTTCGACGTCGACCTAGTCAGTCCCCTGAGATAAGATGGCTAGGACATGTAGAACGAATGGACACCAGGCTTCAAAACTAACCCAAGGGGACAACACAATAGAGGATGTTTTGCCTAAGGTGGAGCGAAGGGGACCTCAACTAATTAGGAGTGTGCAACTGGAGGCGACCTGACTGAAGACGCTTGTTGGTTGACGCCCAAGTTCATCCCGAAATGTAACATAAGCACATATGTAAGTGTTTGATTCAGCTTCTAACCGAGAATTCATCGATACCAAGAAGTAAATGTTCAATAAAAGTAGCCAAGGTGTCGATATCATTTGATCACCCATCGAAGATGAAGCTCAATGCTAGCATCTGGTTAAGCTAAACCTCCAAGGCAATAGAAAATAAGGTGACTAACCCACCGAATATTTTGACGAATAAATTAATAATTCATTTCATAACACAAATTCTATTCTCTAGTCTCTCAGAAGTTTCATAGACACTCATCCCACTCATGAATCAATAAAAATAACCGTGAAATTAATGACTTTCTTTTCCACGCTCTGTATTCAATCGAATTCGGCTGACTTTCATTTTAAAACGAAACAAAACACCATCGCCTCAAAGCAACATGTTCGACAAATTTAATCCCGCCGATCAATATTTTAACAATCAAAGCTCCAAGCACGCCGTACCGCAATAAATGCGATTCAATCGCAAACAAACGATCATTTTTCGCACACAATTGACTATCTTCTCTCGCATATCCCGCTCAGTCAGTCAAATCGAAATAAAAAAAAAAAAAATCGTAAACAAGACATCGAGTTCAATTTCGATTTCGATTTCACCGCCCACTCCATCTGGGTGTCTGGCATATGAATTTATAGCTCATAAGCACCGTACAAACGATGTCAATTAAAATTACAATCCAATTTCCCGTCCATTGCCACCACCAACGTCGCGCCTCTGGTCTCTGTCGCCAATTCATCGAATTCCATTCGCAAACATCGACTACACCGACATACATGGACTGTGTGGCAGTAGTGTTGTTGGTGGCAATATTATTGAATTTTGTAATCAGACCGAAAGTGTTGGATCGTTTCCTCAATCCCTGCTGTCCCCTATTACTCCATCAGAACTCTTGGTTTGAATTGTTCGCACAAATCCCATCGGAATGACTTCATTTCGCAGTACAGTGCATCGCTGTTATCGATAACCTTTTGAAGTGTTTATAGAGTAATTGAATGCGCAGCAGTGTGGAAAAGGGTAAACCTACGAGTCCGCAGCCGTTTATCTCTAAATCAATATTTACTCGGAAAAGTTCAGGGACACTTAAGCCCGCAGTCGATTGACCCAACTTAGCGAAAGACTAATGAGCACAGACGAGGGGACGATTCGTTTCTTTAAAGTCGTGTCCTCCATCATTCGTGGCCTACCCCACATCGACTGTATCGACCCGATGGCAGGGGCTGTGACATATCCTGTCATGAATTTCATATTCAAATCACGTAATTAGGTTGACAGGAAAAGAACAAACTGACAGTTGAGTTGTTAGCACACTTAATAGGTGGTTAATAGAGGGGTTTTACTGCATGTGGACTGTGTGTGGATTTAAGTTTTTCAGTGGCATAAGCGATGAGAATTTGGCGGCCATTTAAATTTAATTTTTAAGGTACCATCATGTACATAATTAGCATGAATTTGTACGGTGATCCAACACCGTAGGTCAACAATTTTAAAGCTGAACTAAGTTCAAAAACTGGACATCGGGCCAAAATGAGATAATAACACGAAAAAATATCAAAGAAACGTTAAATATGATAATTTATTTGAAAATACAAACAAATTTACAATTTTAATTGAGATTAAACGATTTTGCTTTTTGACGTCATTAATAATCCGTTATCTTGTCAGGTGAACCCCCCAGTGAAATAGACGAAACTGATCAAGCGTTTTGGGCAAGTTATAGAAAAAAATACTAAAATTTAAGAAACGTTTACGTAATAGAACGGGAAAGTAAATATATGTACTGGAAGCTAAACGTCTCTATCCAACTTTACTGCGCAGATTACTTGAGGTACATATGTGGGTAAGCGAGGTTGAGTCAGGTCAGTGCAGCCACATAGGGGCGATGTGCCTGTCCCTTGCCCATTGGTAAATCATGTTCTGTATCCATGAAGTTGATAGTTCAAGATGTCGGTTACTGGTCTACTGGATATTTCTTCTCCTAGAAGAAAGAAAGTATGGGAAACTGGTGTCTTCCCCAAAGATTAGAAGAAGAGAAAACCTGACGGAATGTGGAAACTGGAGAGGTACATGCGTTCTTCCAACTGTGGGTAAACTAATAGCTAAAATGAGAGAACATCTCAATTTAACGCTCGACAATGAACAGGCCTTGCGGATCATCATTGAACAATGCTTCGAGTACAGATCCCCGCTACAATTGCTACTCATGGATTTCGACAAGGCCTTCGATAGTTTGAATCCAGATGCTCTATGGCGAGTCTTACGCAGGAGAGGTCCGCAGCGGAGTACGACAAGGATGCACTCTTTGGCCACTGCTATTCCGTCTAGTAATCACTGATGTGATCCGGGCAGCTCTGTCTGGAGGAAACATGAGACTGAAATGGACTATGACATCATGTCTCAAACATCACACAGGATAATGGACCTACAACAGAGGGCCCATAATCTGGAGTCAGAGGCGATAGAGTAGGGTTTAGGAGGAAAAAGTGGCAGTGGATTGTTCATAATTTACAGCGCAAAGACCGTTCCATTGCGAAGTACCCCATGCAATGTAATCACTTACCCAATCAGGCAGACGAGTAGGCCGCCCTAAGGAGATATGGAGAATAACAGTCGAGGAGGCGTTGTTGACGCCCTATGCCCCACGAGGGGTCAGATGACCTAGGTAAGTGAGTAAGTAAGTAAGCAGAAGTGTCGCCTGAGAAATTTGTAATTAAGGTGGATGAGACCTGAACAGTGACAGAGAAAGTGGGTTGAATCGCTCACGTTGTCATCTCCACATCCTTGGAATAGGTCTTCTTCCGTTAATCGTAGTTTTTACATATGGTACCGCAAAGTATTATGCACAGTGATGGCGCTGGCACTACCAGGATATAAAGGGATTTCAATTCCTTTTGCATAACCCTGTCGGACCTTGTTTTGTCAAAGAAATGCCGCATTCTTCTTGTGATTTCACAATTAACTAAGAAGGCCCATCTGTTGTCTGTCGCCCTTAGGTCGTTGAACCCTGCTTCGAGCTGTGAAAAGAGGTATGTACAACGAGGGGTCTATTTGAACTGATCTAGATTCCGAAGCTCTTCTAGCCAATTCGTCAACATTCTCATTACCCAATAATGTAACCTTGTTCTGTGCTGTGTTTCTCGACAGCATTTCACAAACATGGATTTAATTTCAATAGCAGACACCGCTTTTATTGCCGCATGGCTGTCGATAAAAAAAAAGATACCTTGTGGTATTGCCTTCAACACAGTCTCACAGGCAGCTAATGTCACTGCTATGACCTCTCCTTTGAGTGCTAGAACCATC
Organism: Blera fallax; assembly: GCA_946965025.1. Classification (NCBI taxonomy): domain Eukaryota; kingdom Metazoa; phylum Arthropoda; class Insecta; order Diptera; family Syrphidae; genus Blera; species Blera fallax. Next base: position 49,153,951 of record OX337245.1, read on the forward strand.
TAGATTGTCGAGGATGAACCCTTCACGGGCCCACGTGTCTCTGTGTAATGTCAACTATAGGTGGAGTAGGCTGTGTACATGTGACGAAAATTATAAATGAGCTAAGACGCAAGACCTGTCTAGATATCACTAGGATTTTGTCGATAAGTACGTGGGGCTAAGCAGTAGGGACTCCTGCAGTTAGACTAGGCTAGGAGCACAAGAAGGAAATCATATTTGACTTCCTCAGCGAATTCCCAAAACTAACTACACCCAGACATCGCACATGAGAGATACTTCTGTTCGATGGAGTCAAGCTTGTAGAATTTCCTGAATTCCACAGAAAGGATTAAGGAAAAAAAATACTTTGACTGCCGGGTCACATATTTTTTGTTTTTTATGTAATTAGCACTTAAGTGCATAGTCATTCAATTCCATTACAAAAATGGCCACCAAACCCGGGCAGGGCCGCCTGATTTTGAGGTCCATTTCTTAAATTGTATTTCGTCCTTTCTGTACATATGTCTAGCAACCTTCACGTGTTACATCCTACCTTAAGAAACCTTGTCCAGTTGTGTATCTACATACTGTGCTTATTTCCGGAAAAGAAAAAAAAACAAAAAAGTTTTCTTTAGAAGATGTCCTGTTAAAAGTGTTTTTTCTAAATGACATTAACTTCTCTTTCCGAGGGGATGAGAAGCTTCCATAGAGTCGTACAGCTGCACGTTTTTTCCCAAGGACTTTCTAAGTATCTTGCGTAATTCTTTCTTCTCAATCAGCACGATACTTTTTCTTAGAAAAGTAAGTAGGTATCCTTCTCCATTCCAACAAGGAATACGATATTTCCCCTTACAAGTAAATTTACTTCCTCTCGTGGATAGCCCCGATGACTTTCAACGCCTTTGTTGTGAGTAGAATCTTTCACTTTATTTTCGCTTTTCAGACATCAATTAAAAAAACAGAAAAAAACGATGAAAAAGCTCAGGATTTATCTTAATCCACAAATATCCATCCGTTGGTCGACCCCAAATGAATTCCCTTTATGTCCTTATGAATCGGTGTACGCTTGTAGACAAGTTTACTGCTCTACCTTCCTGCCAGTGTCAAACCAACACTCACTTCGAAAAGAAACCAACAGATGGCACAGCCTTTGCATAGAACCCAACTCAGCCAAGCACAGCTGTGAAGTGTAAATTCGATATAAAATTTCATAAACAAATTGAGGAAGGTGTTCAGCCTAGACCGACAATTTAAATTAGTCCACCAACAAAAACAAAATTTATTCAGAGCCCCATTGTTGTGGAATAGAATCACTTAACTTAGTCAGGAGTTTAAGAAGATATGAATACAAATTGATGGATACTGTGTCGTCTGGTTATATTTATTTTATCAATACGTACTGACAGTATGTCACAGTCAATTAGTTGTCACATAAAAAGATCGATCGTTAATGAACAGAAACACTTAAACGTTAAACTATTTTTCGGTTAACCCTGAAAAAACCGTAATCATTGCCTTCACCAGGAGGAGATCCTTAGAGATCTCCGCACGCTATCACTACAGATAGATTTCTCTAAAAAAAACAAAACATCTTGGGATAACTCTAGACCAGAAGTTAAACTGGAAACCTCATGTAGACAGAACCATTGTAAAGGCGACAAAAGCCTTCTGGGCCTGCTGCAGGTTTTTCGGTAAGAGATGGGGATGAATACCTAAAATAATCCACTGGACTTACCTCATAATCGTCACGCCGATAATTACCTATGCTTTGCTAGTATGGTGGGAAAAAGCTAATCAAAACACCACCCGAGCTGCCCTACAAAAGGAGCAACGATTAGCATGTTTAGGTATTACGGGTGCAATGTGCACGTTCTTTTAGACCTTCCACCACTACACATAAGAATTAATATGAAGACTGCAGTTGCTAGAGCAATAAAGCTTCAACTTCTATGTACATAATAACACTGACACCAATCTAGTAGGACATATGAGAATCCTGGAGAAAATCCCGCTTCTATCATCGCCAGCGATCTGCTCCTCGGCTTTCATGTCAAAAAGAATTACACCGGCCCGCAGGTTTTGTGATAATCCACGTCTTGACTTGATTGCTCCATTGACGGTATGGTGCTCTCATGAAGTAATGCTGCGAAGACATTACTGACATGCCTGCAGCGGCACGTATCCATAAAACTCTTAATAAAGATCATACTAACTGTGTGGGATTACTAAAGAAAACTGATGGTACCTACACGTCGGACCGAACGGACACGATTAACACCCTACTTCAGGTGCACTTCCCCGGTTCGACAATCCATGAAAATCATGATAACTCTAACTCTTAGGGTCTCCATAGCCAGCAGAGTTAACAGTCTATCTGGTAAAATCTTCAGTCCAGATAAGGTAAGATGGGCAATCGGTTCGTTCAAACCTTTCAAAGCCCCCGGTGGGGACGGCATATTCCCAGCCCTTATTCAAAGGGTTATCTACGTCATACTGCCGGCAGTTATCGCTTTATTTAGAGCAAGTTACAACTGGGGTTACATCCCATTCACCTGGATCCACGTGAATGTGATCTTCATCCCCAAGAGTGGCAATAGGCATAGTGAACTGCCTAAATCATATAGACCTATCAGTCTAACATCATTTGTTCTTAAAACTATGGAAAGACTTATCGATGTCCATACTAGAGGCCAGATAGAAATATCAAATCCACTGCACTCAAATCAATACGCGTAAAGAAAGGGCAAATTCACTGAGAGTGCTCTTCACTATCTCGTCAAAAAGGTCGAAGAAGCATTTCAAACCAAGGAAATTGCCCTATGTGCCTTCTTAGACATTGAGGGTGCTTTCGATAATACCGGACACGACTCGATAGCTAGGGCAATCAGTCGTACAGGTATCGAAGATTCGACCAACCAATGGGTCAGAGCAATGCTAGTAAGTCGAATCATAACCGCCTCCTCTGGTGGTGTGTCGGTGTCCGTGACGGTAGTCAAAGGCTGCCCCCAAGGTGGGGTACTTTCTCCCCTATTATGGACACTAGTCATTGACGATCTTTTAGTCAGTCTCCACAGACTAGGCTGCCCGCCGAGCTATAGCACTAGAGGCTTTTATTGGACTTACACCCCTACACATCTTCATTAGGAAGACGGCTGCTAGATGCGCTATCAAACTGCAGCTGGAACTTAAGTATAAAACAGATGGCCACGTGGGACACCTGAAAATACTTAACTCAATCCCAAATATAGACATGTTTATGTCCATCCCAGACATTATGGTTAGGGAATACAGTTTTGGGAAACTATATGAGGTAGAAATTCCAGACCGTGCTAAATGGGCCAATGGGGCTCTGGCACGGGACCCAGAAGTCTGATCTGGTACACTGATGGATCGAAAATGGAATCTGGAGTTGGAGCTGGTGTCTTTGGACCCAACACCAAACTGTCGATACCCATGGGAAGTTGACCCTCGGTATTCCAGGCAGAAGTACATGCCATTGAGATCTGCGCCGACTTAATACCCAGAAAAGGTATTAAAGGCGCCAGAATTATTATCCTTTCGGATAGCCAAGCAGCATTACAAGCACTGTCTTCCAACATGATAGACTCGATGACAGTTAAATGCTGCCACGATGCCTGACAGGTCCTAGCCAGATACAACAAGGTCAAACTTGGATGGGTACCTGGTCACCAGGGTATTGCAGGCAACAAATCGGCGGATGAACTAACAAGGGCTGGATCAGAATCCGTGTTCTTAGGACCAGAACCGTTTTGCAGAGTCAACTGGGCTTCTGCCTTAGGACAATTAAACAACTGGGAACATCAACTTCGTCTAAACCACTGGGAAAATGTCCCTGGTCTGAGACAATCCAAACGTTTAATTAAGCCTTACTCCTACAAGGAAATCCTTAACCTAGATAAGGAAAGCATTAGGAAGCTGACGGGCTTCCTAACTGGACACTGCGGCCTGAGATACCACCTTAACAAAATGGATATTTGCCAGGACAAGGATTGTCGATTCTGCCCCGAGGAAGATGAAACATCCGAACACATTCTTTGCGAATGCCCGGCACTACATTGGTTAAGGATACGTACTCTCCACAGAGAGATACTTACTTCAGTGGAACTCAAGGGATCCGCTACCAAGGATGTACTTGCCTTCATAAGAGAGGTAGTACGTGTTTTGGATTAACTCCAACCCCTCGATACAATAGATCTTTTAGGTCGCAGTGTCGATGCCATGCGGGCAAGGGTTGTACAAGAGGAAAAAAAAAAAATGCTGCTCTCCTCACTGGACATTGCTCTCTCAATTATCATCGCAAGAAAATGGGTCGTATCCAATCGGTCCTTAAAGACACCGAAACAGCCCATCATATACTGAGTGATTGTCCGGCCATAGCTCGGCTTAGGCTTAAGCACTTTAACAAAGACATCACCATCTGATGTCACATCCCCTTCAGCTCAAACTATCTATAGTTTCATTAATGAACTAGATTTCAGCTAGAAGGCAAAATATAGTACAGCAACTTTCAGGGGATAGCACAAAAGATCTTTTCAGGTCGCCGTGCTTATTAGGCTTATGCCTTATCTGCCCCCACTTCTTTCATATAAAAAAAAAAAAAAAAAATCTACTTTTCGCCACCAAGAGCTATCACTTATTGTGATGTAAATTAACTCATTCTCAGAATAATTTTTTTTATATAACAGAGTGACTAGTATTTGTGTAGTTACTTCATCTTAATTTGCGGCACTACTGTATAATTTTACTACCGTTTTTCCCTTTTTGCTTGAAATCGTCTAATGCGATGTTATTATGCGAAAACACATAATCAGTATGCGTCATAGAGTTGGGTTTTCTTATGTGTTTGACCTTTAAATGTCAAATTTCAGATGAACCCTAGGCAAGTGAAAAAGTCAAATGTTATTGTCGCTTTACTATCACTAGATAATGACCCACATCAGATTCCAACCATCTCGTAAGAAGAACGTCAGTGTAATCTACGTTGGGTGTTCATTCAGTTACGACTTTTTCAAAGCAGCCACCGTTTTTGGTAGCCAAAACTACTACCGCTTCTTGGATATGAAATCACAATTCTCCCCAATTATGTAGAATTTTTTCGATGAAAAAGATTTGCCTTATCACCTGATGAACGTTCCCTACACAGAGTACATAGGTATCTCACCCTCAGTCGTTTTTATTTACCAAGTGCGGCAAAATAAAATCGGTTCCACTGCCTTGCATTTACACACAGAACAGCCATTGTTTCTCACCCATTCATCCATAGCATCCATTTTATTTTTCATCGTTTCCGCTTAAGCATCCATAATTCGTGTTGTAAGATCCTTTGAGAAAATGCACCACATACACTCAATTATGGAAAGAGATCACAAAGCGGAAAACTGAGTGTCTATGGAGATAGTGGATAGTGTGTATGTGATTAGCTTTAGACATTTAAGGCACTGGAACACATTCTCAGTGGTTTCGAGACTCTCCTAGTATTGAGCTTCAATATTTTCTCCGGAAATCGATTTCAACATTTTTCAAGTCTGCCACCAGGTTGCCTGGTATATACTTGTGTTCCAGCTGAAATTGAATAGCACATCTAGCCGCCATATTTTAAGTGAAGACTTGTCAGGGAGAATGAAAGTTTTCAGTGCTGCCAAAGTGCAGGTATACATACATATATGCGTTACGCCTTTGATTCCAAGACAGGAACGTCTGTGAATCTTCTCAAAATACATTGCTGTAAAAAGTACTTGCGGCCACCAAACGAAGGTCACATACGCAGTAACCATCGAAGCAAGTAATAGCTCATAGCCAGCGACTGCGAAGAATACTACTTGAAAATTGCAAGTTTCTTTTGTCGAATTAAAGTTATGCAAGGATTAATGGAGAGCTCCTTCTAGCTGTACTACCATAAGACGTCGCATAATGACAAAGGCACTAAGTTGGATTCAAAAGAGAAGGAACGGCAACGTATGTTGAACTCATTAAATTCCGACCTTGACAACATAATCAAATGGGGCCAAATCAACAGAGTGGAATTTAATGCATCCAAAACGCAGTTCTTCTGTTTCTCAAGCGAAACCAAGACCCTCAACCATTATCCATGAATGGTACTTGTATTGCAGAAACCGAAAGACTTGCCATTCTCGCCAAAATGCTGCAAAATGTTTTGGATTCCTTATGCGGTCCAAGAAATGCTTTACCCCGTCTGATTTGGTCATAATTTACAAAGCATTCATCCGCCCAAAGCTGGAATACAACGCCCATAACTGGTCTGGTGCACCCAAGACCATTTTGCACATTCTAGACAAGGTCCAGAACCGCACGATAAAACTAATACATAGGTGATAGAGACATTGTGAGCTACAAAGACTCACTAGAACATCGCAGAAATGTCTCTGGTCTTTCCCTATTTCATCGCTTTTTTCACAAAAAAATGTTTCAGCGAAATAACCACTTGCATTCATCCCCTTCAAAATTTAACCTTGACGATCATCGAACGCTTCACGCTTCGAATGCACATCAGTTCACCGTAGAGCCCAACTTCGGATTCGGGATTCGTTCAAAAGCCGAACGACACGTTTGTGGAATGATCTCCCAGGCTCTGTGTTTCCTATCGTTACAACCTTCAAGCATTAAAGGCCAACGTGCACCGGTGCCTACTCTGTTCCTCTTTCCCCCTCTTTCAAACGCCGGTGCCCCAAAAATCAGCATAGGTGTATACGCCTTTGCCGCGCGCGAATTATAAAAAAAAAAAAAGTTCACCGCTCACCATAAAAACAAGTTCTTTTTTTTAAATGGGTACTTCCGCCCTTTCAAACAAGCTCTGCTTAATTAACGAATACCCCTTGTGTATAACAATCACCGATTTCTTCCAAGGCGATCTGTATCCGATTGCAAACCGCACTCAACGATTTTTCCGATACAAGTACAGAAACATCGTTAGCATATGCTTGAATGTAGAGTCCCTATTCTGGGATTGTTAGTAATGAGTCAATAGTAAAGCATAGGAGAAAGATCTCCACCTTGCTGGCAACCAGCTCCAACTTCATCTGTCACTTTACCGCTCCACCTGTTCTCAGCGGTAAGTAGCCTACGAGATAACATCAAGTAGGTCCTTCTGACGACAATTTTACCTACTGGCAGGTTGCACATGGAATCAAAGGTAGCGATGTCAATGGCACCCTCTATGTCGACAAATACTCCCGAAGGGACGATATAGCTCCCCTCTTATAGCCCATTTTCGATCTTGCAGACAAGGTTATGAAGGTCAGGATATACAACTCTGAGAGCCATGTTGGTTTCCTTATTTTATTTGCTATAAACAGCACACGTCTTTCTAGATCGGTTGGTTACTAAGCTTAATTCATCCAAAGTTTACTACCGTAGTATACTCGTATTGCTCTTAACGACTCCTAACAGGATATTAACTTTTTACGGCAGAGAGTGGTTGATGGCTGACTCTCGCCTGACCAGCTCGCCAACCCGCTCGTTTCCATCAGAATTGCTGTGTCCTACGACCCAGCTGAGAGTAACTCTTGAGTGGGAATATAATTGGTTGACCTCATCATCCCTCGAGAGCACAGCCCCTGGCCCCTGAGAGTAAATTATACAGGTTGCTCTCCAGGAGATGACTCAATGCAGAGATAAACTTTTTTTGGCACTCGTTCAACCACCCTAAGTGCGTGCTAAGATTTTGTTAACGACTGTTAACCATATTGAAGGGAAGGTAACACAACCCTTAGAATGTCCTCCATTTACAATCCTGGTTACGCTGTTGTTACCAAGGAACTTTGTCTTCCAGATTCTGCAGCATAATGACCTTTCAAAGCTCGGGAAATTTAAAAGGGGATGCTGTTTAAAGCGTATATACTATTCACACTACAGTCCTTGTGGTTAGTCAGTAGGGTCAAATAAGACTCTGGAAAGTGTGCTTGAAAGATCGTTTCAAGTGTATCCACTTAATTTGTCGGTCAATACCGTCAGTTTTCTTAAGTACACAGTGCTGCATAGTGGAATCCAAACCTGTCTTAAAGACGTCGATGATGTGAGCCATTTATCGCATAGAATTAATTATGGACTAATACAAAATGTCGATCCTGACTTGGAGAAAGTCGATTCTAGGTCCTATATGAGGTGCTTACACCAACAATTTGTACCATTTTTCTCCTTCTTGGATGGCATCTTAAAAAAAATACAAAAGAAATCGATTTCTCAAGCCTCTTCATATATTCTGGTCCACCCTATACATTTCCCAGGCACATCCACTCAAACACATGCTGATAAATTGATTGGACACGAAGCACTTGAGATCGTGGAAAATGGGTCGCAGCTGAGTGTATTCTGAAGTTAAATGGAACTCATGTGCATTTCCTGGCTGCATTTCCGCCGTTCCACCCCTGACTCTCTTCCGATGTGTGTTTGCCGGCAATTAGAGAAGTCAATGAATTCCAAGGAGATTTACATACCTGAAGCATTTCTCAAACAACCACCCGCTGTCAAAGGGAAATCTAAAAAATAAAACAACTCAAAACGGAAATTAACCGCCCTCTTTCCGATCCAATAAATTATTGATTTCCCTTCTCAGTGCAGGGATAAAGAATTTCTAGAGCAAGTACCACTGACACGAGCATACTCGTATGTACATACATGTGTAGGTCCATATATACCTGCGATGAGCCACTAAAATCAATTTAAGAGGCATTATATGCGATCCACATGAGCTCCACAGGGTGTCCTCCGGGATGAATGTGAAAATGCTCCTTTTTTTCACAGTAGTGCGACACACGAAACGTGCTCGACGAATGCATAAAAGTTTCCGTGTTCCATGTTTTGTTCTAGGAACTTTTACAACCGTAAAATGACAGTAGGCGAGAAAAGTTCATGTGCCAACACAAAAGGATTAGCAATCCATGCATATGCATGCTTTGCTCCCTTTTCAAGATAAAAACAAAAAAATATTTAATCACAAGTTGCTGCATTAAATTGCAAATTAAAACTTTCAAAATTTGCACTTGACTGTGTCGGTTGGACACACGAACAAACACAAAACAAAATTTTTTAAAAAAGTAACACAAAAGGGGTATCCACCAGCAGGACGAAAACAAAGAAAGCAGGAACAACAGGAAGAACAAAAAAAAAAATCGTTTCATGCTTAGCGCGCGAACATGTTCCGCTTTTACTTGCTTCAGCGTGCTGTGTCAAAAAAAAGTATCTTTTTGTTCTAAAAATATCCCTACGCCGTTATATGTATTATGTGTGATATGTACTTGCATTTAGCTAAGTGTGTACATACATATGTATATGCGAACCTTTGTCCTGGCAACATAAAAAGAAAAGAAGATATATTGCACTTGGAGTAATGTACCCTACTCGACGAGGACGTGTATAGCAATGTTTTCTATCTGTGTGTCTATATTGTCGGCTTCAAACAGAAAAGGAAGTACACATTTGAAGAAAAAGGAGAGAAAGAAAGAGAGAAACTTTTCACAACAAAGTTCCTGTTCGAAAGATGTTTTTATACATAGGAGCAGGGATACCCAACTGGGAAGGTAGGCAACGAATATTTCTCCATCTACGAGCAGTAAACTGCTTTTTTGAGGAGAAAACTTATCCACAAACGTACACCGATTCATAAGGACATAAAGGGAATTCATTTGGGGTCGACCAACGAATGGATATTTGTGGATTAAGATAAATCCTGAGCTTTTCCATCTTTTTTTTCCTTTTTTTTTAATTGATGGCTGAAAAGCGAAAATGAAGTGAAAGATTCTACTCACAACAAAGGAGTTGAAAGTCATCGGGGCTTTCCACGAAGGGAAGTAAATTTACTTGTAAGGGGAAATATCGTATTCCTTGTTGGAATGGAGAAGGATACCTACTTACTTTTCTAAGAAAAAGTATCGTGCTGATTGAGAAGAAAGAATTACGCAAGATACTTAGAAAGTCCTTGGGAAAAAACGTGCAGCTGTACGACTCTATGGAAGCTTCTCATCCCCTCGGAAAGAGAAGTTAATGTCATTTAGAAAAAATCACTTTTAACAGGACATCTTCTAAAGAAAACTTTTTTGTTTTTTTTCTTTTCCGAAAATAAGCAGAGTATGTAGATACACAACAGGACAAGGTTTCTTAAGGTAGGATGTAACACGTGAAGGTTGCTAGACATATGTACAGAAAGGACGAAATACAATTTAAGAAATGGACCTCTAAATCAGGCGGCCCTGTCCGGGTTTGGTGGCCATCTTCCTCCGTTTGTAATGGAATTGAATGACTATGCACTTAAATGCTAATTACATAAAAAACAAAAAATTTGTGACCCGGCAGTCAAAGTATTTTTTTTCCTTAATCCTTTCTGTGGAATTCAGGAAATTCTACAAGCTTGACGCCATTGAAGAGAAGTGTCTCTCATGTGCGATGTCTGGGTGTAGTTAGTTTTGGGACTTCGCTGAGGAAGTCAAATATGATTTCCTTCTCGTGCTCCTAGCCTAGTCTAACTGCAGGAGTCCCTACTGCTTAGCCCCACGTACTTATCGACAAAATCCTAGTGATATCTAGACAGGTCTTGCGTCTTGGCCATTAGTAGACGGAATTTATAATTCTCGGCATACATAGACTGCCGTCCATAAGGTTGAAATCACCATCTAATTTTTGCATTCTTCGTATTTTTTTATTTTTGGGCTCGTCAGTCCATAGCACCTTGCTCCAGTCCTCCATCGTCCAATTTGTATGCTCTTTGGCCCACAGCAATATTTTAGGTAGATTTTGAGACCAGAGCAAAGGTTTTCGTGCTATTCAGCCTTTTAAGCCTGCTTCAATCAAGTGTCTTTTCATGGTAGTTAGAGAAACAAACTGATGGCGACCAAAAAGTGATTCCAAACTTATGGCCGGCAGTGTATGTACCCAAACTACTCCACATGCAGTTGAGACTTTACAGAGTACCATCAAAGACGTGAAGATATGGCTTCGCTCAACACGTTTGGAACAAGCGGACCACAAAACGGAGGCTGTCCTCATTAGCAGCCGCAAGAAGGTTGAGTGCCTGACCATACAGGTAGGAGAACACACTATTGAGTCAAAGCCCTACATAAAGTACCTAGGGGTACTGCTTGACCATAGGCTTAACTTTAGAGACCATCTAACCTACACAAGCGTGAAAGCTAATCGGGCTGTTGCCGCAATATCCAGGCTGATGCAAAATATTGAAGGACCCAGGCAGGCAATAAGAAATCTGCTTGCGACAGTGAGCAAGTCAATCCTCATGTACGCAGCCCCTATATCGGCACCGGCAACAGCCATAAACTCGTACATGAGAAGTATAAACTCTGTGCATAGAAGAGCATCGATCAGAGTATCCTGTGCATATAGAACAGTATCGGGGGATGCAATAAGTGTGATAGCGGCGCGAATGCCTATCGAGCTAGAGGTCAAAGCAGCAGCATCAATATACAATAACGAAAACCGGGAGAGAAGAGCCATCAGAGCAACTGCCGAAATAGAATGGCAACGGTGATGGAACACATCAGAAAACGGCCGATGGACATACAAACTGCTGCCGAACATAGAAGAATGGACCACATGTTTAGCCACGTAAACATGCAGGAGCATGGAGTCTGGCATAGCTCGTAGCACGGGCTACCGAGTTTCCATAAAGGATACGTGCGTCCGTGAAGGGTTTATCATCGACTCTATAGCTGGTAAACTGCAAGCTAGAAAAGAGCGACCTTAAATCGACAACCAAACAAGACGAGATCCTTCTATATTATTCCACTAGAAGACCTAGCCGAACGAATTTAGCGCTTTAAAGAGAACTAATTATTAAAGAAGATTTCGTTTGGCATAGAACTACGTTTAGGTTTCCATAAATTTTGCATATGTATGTCTATTAATGAGTCCGACTCCCTATACCCTTTGAGTATTTGGATGTTATAGGTTTTGCTCAAGGAGTGTGACAAATCGGAAATCCTTTTGTAAGAATAGGCCGTACGACATCGGTGCACGTGCAACCCAAACAACATGTTTGATTGTGATACCATCTTCTATCAAATGTTTTACTGCAGGCGTAGATAACGATACATACAAGGTACGTGCTTCCCTACCTCGCTGTATTCTGCAAACTGAAGAAGTAAAATCGGATCCAGACCACATCCAAGACATGCTTCGGGATCCAAGCTTATCGATTCAACAATCACAGCACTCCGGAAGATCGGCAATCCTCTATTTCCGACACATAAAATGGATTTGAGTTGGCTGGAGGAGCCGAGAGGGGACACTAGATGTACGACTACTGTGATCAATGAGAAGTTCTTGACCTGCTTTGGCCAAGGCTATGGAAGAGAAGAGCTCGAATATGAAGTAATTTTCTTCTGAATATGGTTGGACAGGTGCAGACGAAATTAAGGATGGTTTCTTCCTCTGCTTAATCTTTGCAGCTACTGCAGATATTGTTTGACCAGAGAACTTACCTTTTGCCATGCAAGCCTATTGGTCAGTGTGCTTTGAGTACACATATAGAGGAGCTGATATCTTATCACATCAGAAAGACCCAAACCATTTCAGAGTTTTTGATCCAGCCTAGGCCAAGTTTGGATATTTCCCACGTCGTGCAATGCTCCCATCTCCGATTTGTCTTTCTGCTAGCGTCCCGCTTGAGTAGAAGTTTACGAGTAGCAAAGCGCATATGCACAACCTGCCCTTCCGGTAGGATATTTAGGGTAATGTCAAATCTGACCTGAAATATCTCTGCGGTCTGGCACCCAGCGTAAGTGAATTTTGAACTACTCTGCCATCCCCGTTAAAAACGAGCGACAGTCTAGTGTAACGAGAAGTAAAAGAGAACGACTTCAGGAACTTAATTGCTTGGCGGTCAAAGAAATTGCTAATATCGCTGGCAGATATTGCATTATATTTTAGCTAAGCCAAAGCTTCCTTAATCGCTAGAATTTCCTTCTGAAAAATGCTAGAGTAATCTGATAGGGGCCGTGGCACAGTGGTTCGCGAATGTCTGACGAACGTCCGAGAATAATAACTGTCATGAGAAAGCCTCTTAAAAAAACAAAAGCCTTCCGGAAATGCCTCCAAACTGTAGGTCCCTTCCATTTGTGTGGAAAAATATAACACGCACAACACGAATAATTGCGAGCAGCTAGGCCCTGAACCACATACGGTCTGTTGCGCCAAGTTTTTGTATTTAATCTGAGAGGAGGAATGAGATGCTCAGGTTGAGCATTTCGGAGAAGACACCATCCCCACCTACGTTTTCGGATCCGTCTGTATAGAAGTGAAAGGAACTTCTTCCTGTGCGACAACCTTTTCCCACTCATTCCGAGCAGAGATAGTTTCGGTGGGCTGTAGTCAGTGTTTTCAGAAGTAAGGTTCAGTAAATTTAGGATCGAGGTGTGGCCAGCTTAGGGACTAGACCGCTCAGATGAGGATTTCAGACGACCAGCCGCACTAACAGGCCGTGAATAGTGGCAAAAGTTGGAGCATTATGTCAAGTGATGCATCCTAAACGCACCACTAAATTTCTCTACACAACTCCTAATTTTTCTTTTTCTTTATAAGGACACTAAAGTCGCCAATCTTTCTTCAAATTAATCTTCAGTTACTTTAAGAAAAAAATGGTTAAATTCAACTCAGAAGAGTTACCTAAGAACTCAGTCCATAAAGGTGCCTACCCCTAAACGCATAGAGGCCAGAGAAAATTCAAAAGACAACCATCCTTAGCCACCTCTACTTTCCCACGTTTCCCTGGATTCAGCGAAAACCTCGTTAGATACTTATTAACCCTTGCAACCCCAAACTGTATAAAAATTAACCTCCCCAAGGTCAAATCCAAATTTAATTAGTAACTCAAAACCAACCGTCGTTACCACTTACATTCTGATCATCAAAATCGGTACTTTTCCCCCAACAGAGTCAATTTCATCGTTATTTACCCAATCGTTCAGATTTTTTTATTTTTTTTTTTTTTTATTACAAAACTTGGGTAGTTTCACTATAGTATGCGCCGATTTAATCAATACCCACTGCCATCATCACAGCATGGTTTGAAGATTTCTAATTAAAACTTTTTCTCACCGAAAGTTTCTTTCACTTTTTAGTGTTCGGTGTGCGATTTTATTTCCTCTTCTCTTTTATTTTCATTCTACTTTATCATCATCTTGCTGCCCTCCTCTGTATTTCTGTCTTTCATTGTAACCCAATGTCGCCTTTTTTGGAGCAGTACAAAATTAAGTTTTAATAATTTAATAACGTTGAAAGCAAAAGTTTTTAATTCAATAAATCGAACATAAACAATTGGCCACATACCTACGTGTTGCTATACTGGGAGGTACTGTAATCGTACAGTGTGGGACGGAAAAGTGAGTTCAGATAAAAATTGTAAGTAAAAGGTGTAGGGTTTCTTTGGTTGGATTTTTATTCGCTATGGTAGTACATTGCTGGGCTAGTTTTAATTCATTTCGGTCAATTTATTTGTTTCTGTTTCATCGAGGCTTAGTTTAGGTAGATTTAGGTCGAGTCATTTGATGTGGAAGAGCAGGTAAGACTTAAGTGCTTGAATGTAGTTCGTGCAAAGAAAGCTTTGAGAAACGTTTGAGTGGTCTAAGCCAATTTCGATAAGAAAGCCATGACATGATGTGCCCTAGATTGGTTTGAAAGATGAGCACAGACAACGTCCCAAAATGGCTACAATCGGTTGATTTTGCCTAAGATTTCTGGGAAACTGTTACCGGGGAGTGATTGTCAAAGTATACTTGTCCGTAGAAGGTAGCATATAGTGTGTTTGCTTGTGACCAAGCCGGTGTAAGTTCAAGCCCCGCCAGGGGAACAGCAATCACAGCCACCAAGCACAACAGAGAAATTAATAAAATCTAAGTTTGGGTTGCTGCCTGGAAGTACAATGGACCGTATAGGGTCTGAGTACTTCTAGGCTTTGATTGCTCTTTAAAAAAATACTTGTCCGTAAAAAATAAAGTAAGCGACTGGGGTCGTAAGAAGCTTCCTCATTGTCGCATCAATCTGAGCTTCGTTACTCATGATTTATACAAATTAGGGAGTTCAAAAAATGTAAGCCTTAGGTTAGGTTAGGTAGAAGTGGCTGCCAGCTAGGAGTCGCTAGCACACTTAGACCAATGGTAGGTCCATTGTGATACCACGAGAATCATGGGAGAAAGTTTCTCTCTACCTACTCGTTAAAATCAATTTGAGCTTCTTATGAAGCGTAATAGGCTTTTAATGTCAGTATTCATCAGGTCGCCTGGATCGTTATAATAGGGGGTCTTAGGTTAAGCTTCCTTCTACGGGAAAGAGCCGGGCAGAAACAAAGAAGGTGAGGGATAGTTTCTTCCTCTTCTACATCCCTGCAGCTTCTACAAAAATCGTTCGCCTAGCCTTGTAGCATCAGTGTCCAGTGATGACACCTATTGTGGTGCCGATATGCAGTCTATTGAAAGAAATCAAATTCTTAGAGCGTTTTCGATTCAGCTTGTCCACCTAAGATTTGTACTCTCGACAGCATCCAGCTTAAGTTTCAGTTTACGAGTAGCGATTGGAATACCTAAGGCGCCTTTGTCCGGCAAGATGGGTATAGTTGTTCCGATTCTGACGAGTTCATCGCCTTGCAATTGCTTCTTTGATCGCCACTTATTCGGTCTGGAACACGCTACAATGACGGAAAGAGAGCTTAAGAAAGAGATCAAAGAATACACCTGCACCAACTCCGTCTTTGGTTTTTGACCCGTCAGTGTAGAATTGAATTGATTCTTCTTCTGAAAATGCATCTTCCTCCCAGAGTGATCTAGAAGGGATGGTGACAAGGAAGTTCTTCTCAAAATTTAGACGTGGGATGGTGTAGTAGGGATTTTCGAGAGAGATTTTGAATTTATTCAGAATGGAAGCGTGGCCAAATTCTTTTCTAGACCACTGTTGAATGTCAGCCTTAGTTCGAGACGAATTTATAGCAAATAATAAATAAAAAATAAAAACTCGCAAAGTTTACATCACTGCTGCTCGAGTAATACTCAACGCCCCCGCAAAGGCAAAGTGTGCAAAGTGTTGAGTTGTATCGAGTATCTTTAACTTGGAATTATACAAATGCAAGGCAGCACACCGAACGGCGAGTTGTAGTGTAAGCGTAGGGCTTCTGTTTTTCCCCTTTTTCTATCCTAACTTACTTTTGCAGTTCCCCATACTCAGGACAAAACCTTTGAGCTCCATAGCGATGATGAATGTACATACACGTCTGTGTTTCTTGCGGAAATTCATCGACTTTAAGGCCACATATGACAGCATTCGTCGTCTCGAACTCTACCAGGCGATGGCTTAGTTCGGGATACCGTCAAAACTTATCCAGATGACGTCGCGTAACACTGGAAAACACGCGATAGTCTTTGCAACTCGGAAACAGCTCTTTTTCCAAACATGCACCGGATTTTGGCAAGGAGATGCGCTGTCATGTGACTTCTTTATTATCGTGTTGAAGCAGATAGTGCGCAGGGCAGGTGTTAACACGGAAGGCACTCTCTTTCACAAGTCTATCTAACTGCTGGGATACGCAGACGATATTGACATTATCGGAAAATCCCGGCAAGCCGTCGTATAGGCATTTACGGCTATTGAAGAGCAGGCGAAACGAATTGGTCTGGAAGTGAATGAAGACAAGACGAAGTTATCAAAAAATTATCTGTCCAAAACCTTGGACAAAACGTCACTGTTAACTAACTACAACTTCGAGGTAGTTAAAGAGCTCACCTACCCCGGAACAACGAGCTCGAGACGGCAGAGGATGGAAGGCAGTTGTGTCTCAGGCAGAGACTCTCCAAGGGTCAGTAGCCCTTTAAGTAAATAAATAATATCAGTATCAGACCTTACACAAGAAAGGAATAGACACGCTTTTAAAAGCCGCATTTTTTCAGAAATTTCGCGTAGAGTTGGTGGCTTTTGGCGGTATATCGCCTGTTTTGAAACATAAAAAGCATTAAAAACGTTCGGACATCAAGAAAAGCCTGGAACTTCGATGAACTTCTTCAAGTGTTTGAGCGATTTTTTAACGGTTTAGTTCATGAACACCTCCGATATAAGTGCCGATATAAACTGGCGACTTCTCATGGCAAAGAAACGAAAAAGCTGATAGAAAGGCGACTTCTCAACAAGTTTAAGCATCCGGAAGATCCACTTTCTTAAATTTTTTTTAATGAACAAAATGTCAACCAAGACCAGAAGGTCAACAGAAGGAACGACAGCAGCCTATGTCCAGAGCCTGTAGATACCCCCTACGATGGTCATTGGAATAGTCAGCAGCGGCGGTCATGTTATGCTTCCCTTCTGTTTTGCATAAATTCATCGAGTGAATGTTCCCCAATTCATCAAGATCCAAGTGTTACATTAGAAGGAGAACTATAAGTTTTCCACCAGAATTCTGCACCGAAACTACACAAGAATGGGTGGCGATCAATTTTCATGATCACAGAACACCAAACTTATGGGCACGTAACTCGTCAGACCTTAGTCCGTCATCCCTACATCCCAGCTCTAAAAAATTCGATTGTGCAAGTGATGGCCAACATCAACAAGGACCATATAATTCAGGCACGTTCACGTTTCTGACCATGAATTGAGGTTGTTATCGATATTGAAAGTATTATTGGATACACATGCATAAGAGCTACAGACAAATACAAAAATTTGACAAAGCAGACCGCATGTGTCCCAGGGCGTAGCTTCTCGCGACCGTTCTCGTTGTGCATGTTAAATTTTTTGTCACAAATGGACGGGCGCTCCTGTTACAGCCATATTTTTAGAGCGAATTGAGAAGCTTTCTCATAACTATATTATCGGACGTTTGTCAGGCCTTCACGAGAGGTTAGACCACGGTCTCAAAACAACTCAAGAATGGCGCCCTACAAGGGGCTAAAAAATATAAGAAATTAAAATGATTCCTAGACAGTACACATGATACGTAGAGGTCTGGTGAGTAAATCTTGGGGGTAGAGGTCAAGTATTCTAAGAAAAATAGACCCATAAATCATTATGGGCAAGCAAAATCCTCCTTTACAGTCACAACGAGCAACGGACATGACGAAGTGCGTCGTCCCTCTGCATTACTAACACCATGCGGACGTGCTTAACGGCAACCATGTTCTAGACCTGACTCCTTACCACCGAATCGAAAGAATGTAATGCTCTCCTGAACCAAGCTTTCACTTTTTTCTAACATAAGGAAATTTAACTTCGAAAATAATTTCCTTAGAGAAATGAATTCACAGAATATGCACTGCGTCACACCACACAATCAAGTGGCAAACAGAACTGATTAAGGAACTGGGTCGAGGGTGTTCGGACCAAAAAAGTAGCTCTACGAATTAATAGACAAGTACACAAATATATTTTAGGGAGAAATTTCCTTACAGGAAATACAATAATTGTTACACAGAAACAATGTCAGACAGTCAGGCAGACATAAAAGCGTTTAACGCTCATGTAATTTAGTCCAAAACTGGGTGACAATGCCTACAAAAACTTAACCAATACGGTTATCGTCTGCTGGGTATCCGGCCATGTTAATATTAAAGGCAACAACCCCCTTTTTGGGACTTGAACCATTCTGCGGTGATCAAGAGTATGATCACCTATTCCGCAGAATTAAGTTAATGGAGAAGGAAAACAAGCCCAAAGACTGGAAAAACGTTAAAGGACTGAGGCGTGGTAGTTCGCTCTCAGGGAACTATGTATAACCAAATAAAATTTTAAGCATACATTCGTCTAAACAATCACGTATTTTCAGACAGGAATCCTAATCGTCCTCCGTTGCTCAGTGGTTAGTGCGTTGGATTACTGAGCGGAAGGTTCGAGGTTCGGTTTCCAGAAAACATCAGCAATATTTTTTTACAGTTCCTCAGAGTACATGACTCTCTTACACAATTCTTGAAAGAAAAAAGGAAACTCTAAACAGCATACAGTAGAGGGTACTAAATACCCTCTTACAGTAATAATACCTTGCAGAACCAGCTAAACCAGTTTAAGCCAGTAACCGCGATTCTTAAGCGCCATCTTGAGCTTAAGGTCATGATGTAAAAGTGATGTCATCGAGTTCGCCTAGCAAAAGGTAGACAACAATCTTTAAAAGCTGTTTAGATTCATACTTGTTATATCCCTGAGATAAAGACGAAAATTGGATTTCAAACATCGCCTTTATTAACTACGGTTAGAGCCTTAAGCACAAACACTGCAGAGTTCAAACACAAGGTGTTTTCAATGTATAGCATGCGTGAAGACTCATGAAATAGAATCTGCCTGAAAAAGAGAGACTTGAAATCAATAAAGTACCACTCCAAGATGGATGCCAACTGTCCTTCACATTAGTCTTGCACGTCCTTTGCGATAAATTCAACACTCACTACTCCACTCTTTCGTTTTGGGTCAGTAATTTAGTCAAAACCGCACGTTCTAATTTTTGGGATATTCTTACTCTTTCCTATTTATGTTTCCAAAAGAGGTCAAAAGTGGTAGAAAAATAACCATACCTCCCTGCTCCTTTACGAAGTTCTGGCAGAAATGATTGCAGTTGCATCCGGAAAAACAATAGCGGTGGGTGCATACAGTGGTATGCATTCATAGGCCCAACTCGACCTACATTTTCGTTGCATCCTAATCAGCGTGAACAAACTTCATGGAAATGAGACTAATTCAGGTACGGCAATTCGGGCGAAGTTCTCTGTTAAAATCTGGGCCATGGTTCTTGCACATAAATTTGAAAGCAAAATAGAATGCAATGCCACTGCACCTGGGTATTGTTCCACGTTGTACGTTTAAAGATACTTTTTCCACTTATAAGAATGAAATTTATGTTTTACCTCCCTTAAATGGAATATGGATGGACTGTGCAAAGCCAGAAACAAGTAAATAGTAGGGAGGTTTCGAAATTGATGCCAAATACGCCAACATTTTCATTAAAGCTGGTAACGGGTCACGGAACATGAGGTTTTGTCTTATATTTGACCTAAATCAGTAAAATATTCGAATCTATATAAGTACATAGCTCATCTTCGGTTGCATTGTTGGATTGGGAAGACTTAAGAGTCCTAACAGAGACATTCCAGGCATCTGCACGGCAGACGAGATCGCCAGACAGGGTCCTACTCTAAGGATTCCGCCTGATAGGCGATCCCTAGGTATGCCCCTAGCTACATGTAAGCATCTACTAAAGCTGAACACTATTAGCAAGACCAACCTTAGATGGGAAAACGGCTCAACGTGTCACATCCCGAGACAGATCTGGCCTAGGCTGGACCATAAACGTAGTGCCGAGTTGGTCAAACTAAATAAAAGAACGCTCCATTTAGGGTCCCCCTTCCTTGAAGACCTTGGC
Organism: Blera fallax; assembly: GCA_946965025.1. NCBI lineage: Eukaryota > Metazoa > Arthropoda > Insecta > Diptera > Syrphidae > Blera > Blera fallax. The sequence continues at coordinate 49,174,301 of OX337245.1, forward strand.
GATCTGGCGTCTTTAGGCGTCATGTGCATACATCGCTTTATCAAAAGCTCCGGTTGGTTTTGTTAGTCCCTGAGTGGTCTAAGTGAGTCTGCACTCTCGTGCGGACAGCCAACCTAACCTAAGAGTCCTAACATTCTGCAAAGGTTCCCAGTGAGCATTCGAACTAAAGGCCATAGATGTCTTGACTACGGGGTGAAATCTATCTTGAAAAGTCGGTCATATCAAAGGATTTGTTTATTCTAGGTGGTACAAGGATTCTGGAGGTCCTAACCAATATGCTCATAGGCTTCTACTTTTCGGTGACTATGCAGGTTTGGGCACAGTTCTCTTTTCGAAGATTCTTCTGGATCGACGCGCTCGTGTTAATGAACTGGAAAGCATAGGCACAAAACTGATCGTAGTGCTGTCGATGATGATTTGGCTGAGGAAACCAAGACTGAATGACCTCCAAATGAGATTTTCACTTATAGCCAACGGAAAAGAAAGAGGAAAAAATGTGGCGATCCTGCTGCAAAAAGATGCTCAATCAGGTGAAATCGTAAACGTTGAAGAGAGTATTTTTTTTGACGAAGAGAGAGAAGAGGATTGGTCAGCGAACTGACTCAGTCCTCAGACGCAGCGATGCCTCATGTTCTTCAAACTCAAACAAGACAAAGCAAAAGAAATGGGCTCTATGTCTCCCACCTATTGAAGCTTGCCGTCTGCAATTAACTTCAAAGTACGGCTCTATCTGATACAGTCCGGAAGCTTTATCAAGTTCGCATGTCCTAATGGTCATGGACTAAGGGATAGGCGGAGGAGTCGGAGTATCAGCGCCTACACTGGTAGTTAGGCTAGGCTTAGTGCTTTGTTCAACCCGTAAACCAGTTCCAAAGTAGTTTTAAGAAGGCAAGAATTCTTCGAAGGCTGAACTCATTGACTCCTGTCTAGGTCACACGGGGATCTACTAGTCTTAGGATGATTTCTTAGGACCTGAACCTATGTTTAGTCGTCTGTGCCCTAAGTCAGATATCCCATAGACGGTTGGGTTTCCTACGAACACAATAGTGTGGTACAGCTCTCCAGGATCTGGGCAGACTAAACCAATCTGCCTCTCAGCAAAAAGACTGCAGACAACTTTCTAGCGTTTGCTGGGCCTAAGTGACACTACAGTCTGCAACGCTTCTAGAGAGGGTGGCAAAACCTTTAGTCATTTCCTTTGCGATCTTATTCTGACTGCACTTGTATCAGCTGAAAGATCTTCGGTGTCGCTCAAACTTCATAACTGAGGTGCCTTCTCGACTTACTACAAAATACGAGAAAATTCATCTAAAATGGATAAAACAGGAGTTTGCTTCCAAAAACTCTTCCAACAATCCCCCAGAGTTCGAACATTACGACAACAGACTGAGCTTTAAGACTCACGTAGAGTACTACAGTGCCATGCTGCAAGGTAAGGTTAGGTTAGATAGGGTTATAAGGTTAGATAGGGTTATAAGGTTAGATAGGGTTATAAGGAAAACCTCATAAAACACTAGTCACCAGAATGGGCCCATCGCGATCCCTGGGGAACCTCCATAAAAGCAAATGCAAACCTAAACACTTTCCCTGAAACACTTGATCTCCCTACAGAATTTAAAAAGCCTGTTTTGGTTGATAAGACCTCCCTCTTCTAGGTTGCTGAATAAGTAGTTACCTAGGTATTTCCTACGATTTCGAGCTATTCTCTGGCATTCACATAGTATATGTGTGATGTCCTTTTCGACGCATATGTCGTAACAATATCTACATACATCTGTGTCTGTAAGGCACAGTCTCTTGGCGTGCTTTCCCAGAAGGCAGTGCCCGGACAAGATTCCTGTTTAGATTCAGAAATTCCCTAGTTCTTTTCCGGTCGAATTCTGGCCACAAGGCCTTGGATACCCTGTGACTTGCTGCGTTTGTCCATCTTTGGTTGGCTGTTTTATATACTTTGCCTTTAATGGTAGCCTTAACTTCGCACGAAGGTGGTTTGATATCCACGCGTTCGCCTACTGTCAGTTCTCCTCAATGTCTTGCCAGTTCATCAGCAAGTTCATTCCCTTTTATACCGCAATGTCCTGGCACCCAGCATAGTTTTACGCGGTTCTGCGTGCATAATACCTTTAGCATTGTGCGGCAGTTCCTGACTATCTCACATTTCATGATGTTTGTTTCTAGCGCTTTGAGTGCAGCCTGACTATCGATATAAATGCTGCCAAACATCGTTGGACCTGAATACGCCAGGAGGATCCTGCTATCCAGTGTCACTTACTCACTCCTTCTATACGCTGCTACTGTGCAGGCGGTGTGTAGGGAGCACTTACAACGTAGGAGACAAAATGAAAGATCTCGTCTGCATACAGGTTCTGCGCAATAAGAACAATATGTGGTTTCCGAGCAATTTTAGACGAAGCAGCCTGTGTTACAGCGGGTATGGCCCCATCGACATTCTTGCCAACGAGATGCAAAATGTTTACGTTAGACGAACTGCGAATTGATAGATGACCAACGTTATCAGGAGGTTAAAAGCAAAACAAAAGAAAACTTCTGTAGCACTGTGGTAAACCAGGTGGGATAACACGACAAAAGGCAGATCGACCCACAAGCTGATTCCAATGATCGAGCCCTGGACAAAGAGTGCACACGGGGAACGCAACTACCACCTTACGCAATTCCTGTCCGATCACGGCGACTATTGGAAATACATTCACAGATTTGGGCAAGATAGATCACCCTTCTGCCCAAGAGTGACCAGATTAAGAGGAAGACCACGCAATGTTCCACTACATACGCTTCGAAGAGGGAAACATAAACCTACGGAGCTTCTAGTAGGTAATAACGAGCGCGCAGAATGGTTTAAGAAGACTCGAAAGATTAAGATGAGCCGAAACGGTACATACAGAGAATTTAGCGTGAAAAGAATTTTCGAAACTCACAAGCCGAAACCAAAGGCACAATTTCAAAAGTCTATGTATACGCCGAAGATATTGATATTTTTGCAGAACTCAGACGCCGTCATCAGCACCACACGCAACTTCGACGAAATGAACATCTATAGCTTCGCGGTAGTAAGGGACTTTGTCAACCTTGGCTCCGCTATTATATCTGACAAGAACATCAGCACGGAAATTAAACGAAGGATAACTGCCAATCCCGCCGACAGAATGGACATGAGAGCAAAACCAAGTACATGCTGTCAGCAAGAAGGGACACACAACATCGACAAATTGGACAGAACGTCACAGTCGACAGTTATAACTTCGAGGTCGTAAGGGACTTCTACCTTGGCTCTGCTATAAATTCTGACAACAACATCTCGGCGGAAATTAATCGAAGAATAACTCTTGCCAATCGGTGTTTCTTTGGGCTGAGAAGGCAATTGAGTAGTAAGGCCCTATCTCGAAAGACTAAGGAGACGATTTATAAGACCTTAATCATCCCAGTCCCGCTTTATGGCGCTGAAGCATGGACTTTTTCGAAAGCGAATGAGGATATCCTCGGTCGTTTTAAGAGAATAATTCTTCGAAAGATATACGGTCCCGTTTGCGTGCACGGGCTTTGGAGGAGAAGATTCAACGGCGAAATTTACGAGCTGTACAGCGACATCGACCTAGTGAAAAAAAACTGCGCATCAGTCGCCTAAGATGGCTAGGATATGTAGAGCGAATGGACACCAATGCTCCGGCGCGCAGAGTCTTCGAATGTAACCCGGAGGGACAACGCAGTAGAGGACGACCTCGCCTAAGGTGGCGCGCACAAGTAGAAGGGGACCTCAACCAACTTGGAGTGCGCAACTGGAGGCAGTTAGCTAAGGACCGGGCTAACTGGAGAGGCTTGTTGGTTAAGGCTCAGGTTCCGAACTGTGGCGCCGCCTATTTATGTAAGTTTTTGAGAAACCCATCGGAGGTTGCTGGACTCTGCAGAAGATTTAACGTCGAGTTATAAGATCTTTACAGCCAAATCGATGGTCAAAAAACTGCACACTGGACGTTTAAGATGGCTAAAACATGAAGCCTGCAGAATTTTCGAATCTAACACGGAGGTACAATGCAGGAGAGAAAGACCTCGAAATAGATGGCCTGGTCAAGTATAAAGAGATATCAACCAGCTAACACAGTGCAAGCACCTGGAGTCTGGGAAGCTTTTTGGTTGAAACCAAAGGTTCACCTTGAATTGTAGCCCCAAAGTAAGTAAGTGCTCCTGGAAAGCCCATCACTACTACTATTGTGTTATAGCAAAAAAAAAAAACACTTTCTATGACATTCGTTGGCTGAAGTTGACTTCCCTATTCCACGAAATAAGTCTTCTGATTCGTCCCAGTAACAACCTTCACTACTTTTGAGTAAAAGTGCTGTCTCAAATATCCTCCATCGCAGACTACCTACCCACGATTGGGATTCTCAATAACTCACAGACCAAAAGTTAATTAAAATTCCTGAACACACTTTTGCACATGCTTCTTCGCTATAAACGTCATTATGTCACCCATCTGGCATCCTTTAACCACGAATTTCCCCTGTCTACCTTCAAAAATGTCACAAATTCCAAATAAAATGACAGATTATGGTCTACCTCAACAACTCGTGTCGATGCTTACACAGACAAGTTACGATTTTCACTGCCAAAAGCATAAAAACAAACGAAAACTTGTGTTAATCGTTTTGTTACTGTCATGCAAAACTTACGTCATGAAGCGTCAGTCAGGGTATACGCCCTTAATATACACGCATCAAAACGCGCCATAATTCTCCATGGATTTTAGTACAAACAAAACGAAAAACAAGGGGCGTCATGCAATAGTCGCTCATAAAAAAAAAAATCGATACAAAAGACATGAAGGCCACAGTGGAGCTTGCCTCTCATTGCGATTGTAAATGAATTTCAAGACCTCTTCTGAAATCAACTTCCCGTAATTTGAATTTGAATGAAGCCACCAGTCTTCAATTTTTATACTGAAAGGTCTGATGTTGCGACAAAAAGCGAACAAGTCTTCAGAGAAAAATCAGAAAAAACCATTCGAAGTTGAAAGCGCTCAAGAGGAGAGGACTGAAGGATGGGTCGTCTTACCCCGCAATGGGTCTCCTTTTTTCTCCTGTTGTTGCACACTTATATTGAAAACAACACATCGCCCATGGCGTTGACATATGGTGTTGCATGCGAGTTATCGAAATCGTTTATCGGAGGAGAGGTCACTTACAATAGATCGAGTTCCACAAGACTGCTTCTGGGCATTTTCGTTGTTGTAAACAGAAGATGATGATTGCGATTTTTTTTTTATCACTGTTTTGCTCCTGCTTTCTGTTTTGTGTTCGTCTTGGATTTCTTTGGCCTTCCGATGCCTATTATGGTTACAAAGTGAGCTTCACATGAAAGATGAAAGAGATTGCTTCTCTTTTTTAGGGAAAAATGCCTGCTAAGTGTCGGGCTCAGACATCAGGTGGTGTCAAGGCTTCCCTTGTGATGGTTAAGTTCCTTTCGGTTTTTCTCTTTGCAGTGGAAATCCTTGACAAATTACCAGCGTATTTTTTTCTTTTTTTTTATGTACACACCATGAGACTAATAAAGGACGCAGAAAACATTATACAGTGGGTCATGGATGGGAGTATTGGATTTCACCGATAATTCACAGATAAAGCGATGGGTTTGTAGATTCATCCAGCTTTGAGTGGGCAAAATTTCCTGTGTCCTGTTTCGGATCGTGCAGGAGGAGAAATAAGTTCAGGAACATAATGGAAGTATTTAAAACCAAGGGGTGGGACACGTGCTGGTTTCTTTTTGAAAGCCTAGCCCGGCAACAGTAGCACACTTAGAATATTGACAGATATGCTGTATCAAGCTTCAACGGTTAGAAATGGATAGTTTTTAGCTTAAACAAAGTGAGTAAAAGAATTTTTGGTCAAAATGAAGTGCCTGCAGCACCTGGTGTTAGGAAATTCATAGACAAAGTTCGTAAAACTGACGTGGAGACCAAACAATTTCTGGTGTTGCCCAAAATGTGGGTGAAAACGCAAGAACTTCAACCGCGCAGCTGCGATTTGATGCCTTTAGACTTTTTTATGGGGATCTGTTAAGGACAGACGTAACTTAGCGATTCACAAACGACTGGTACTTTTAAGGAAAACAGTCACCGAGCCATTCGCGAAATAAAGCGACAACAAGTCAACCAAGTAGAATCTACAAAACTACGTTTACAGGATGATCTACAGCCAAATCAGCCATGGTATCCATATCGAAAAAAAAAATGTGCTCGGCTGTCTCTTGATCCTTCAACTAAAGCCGACAGAATTCAGAGAGAACTTTATCTACTTGACTGAGCGGCCAATGTTCGGTTAGGAAGTCTGTCAGAAGACTTGCACGTTCTCTATAGACTGATAGAGGCCTCTTCCTAGCAGTTTGTGTCTGTTGCGAGCTATGGCAAGACACTGCACATATGTTGCCAGGTCGCGAGGTAGTCCCCTTCTAGAAGTTTGTGTCCGTTGCATGCTCTGGCGGAACATAGGAACAAAACTTTGTTTACTACATTGATATGGTACTTAAGCCGCCAGGGCTTGGTTAGGAAGTCCGTTAGGAGTCTTGGACATAATCTATGGAGTGATAGCAGCCTCTTCCTAGGAGCTTGTGTCGGCTGCGAGCTATGAGAGGACATTCGCACGACATTTGCATGACATTCGAACAAAATTTACTCGGCTCTCTTGATTCTCCACTTATTTATTTGAAATGGAATTTGAGCTAACAAGAATCTGGTAAGAAAGTCTTCTAGAGGTCTTCCACAAGACGTGGTTTCAGATATTTATGAATTGAGTTCTAATTAGAATTTGGTCCTTGTTATTTCCAAAAGTTCAACTCTGGCCTTAGGTGATTTATGGTTAAACCACAGAACAGCAGAGATCACATGTGTGCTGAGAGCCGCTTACCCATCAAACAGATTGTAAATTTTGGATTTTGGTCACCAGATCGTGAAATAATGCAACCTGGCAACTTTTCGCGCAAAACATCACGTGACAAGTTGCGGCCTATTGTTGGAGCCACATGTTGTCCACATCAATATCTACGATTTCGTTGCAGAAATACTCGGCAAATATTACCTTTTGGACATGTATTACTGTCTCGTAAGAATTTTCCTCGCCCAAATACGAAAATTTTTCTTACTGACGTATTCAGAGAGATGAAAATGTGCCTCATTTGCCTCCCTGGGTGCGGGGAATCCAAAGAGAGACACGCGCCACTCTTTGGTGGGGTTTTTGGGATGGTTGAGTGATTAGGCCGTACTTCTTAAATTGCGGTTACAGTGTAAGGAAACGATGAGAACAGCATTGATTGATTTGGATCTTGAAGGCATGCCGCAGTACGCGCGAAACAATTGGGTTGTTGCGCGAAAAACGTTCAAATAGTAGATATAGGCTCGAGAAATGAAGATAAGAATTGGCCAACAAGAACATGTGATTTGACACCATGTGACTTCTTTTTTTGAGTAATTCTTTGAAGTTTTGTATGTCAATAAATCACTAACAACTCCCAACCTTAATGTGGAGATTCAACATGTTACTGTCACTATAGAGCCACAATTATGCAACGAAGTCATCAAAAATCTCTTCAAATGACCAAAAGTTTGCCAGGAGATCCGTGAGGCCCATTTAATTTACATTTTGTTCCATATTTAATCATAACATTTATACTTCACCATGAAATAGAAGTATCAACACTTCCTGTTGAAATTAAATAGGTAATCCCTCTTTTTCTACGTTACTTCTTTATTAGTTTAAACTTCTGGTTTCCAAAAAAAAGAAAGAGGTACGACGACGACGTGCCCTCTACCACGAAGCTTCAGCAGGAAAGAGAACAAGAAAGAACGAGTCTACTGACATTTCCCTTTCAGTATTTTACTCTAAGATGGCGCTAGAGCCGCTTAAGTGATACTAAAGCTCTTTAAGGACTGAACCGAATAAAATCTGTAAATTTGAAAAATGCCTATACGTCCCATGTGTACATAATTAAAAACCATTTTGTTCTCAATTTGGCTTTCAGACTCGGTAGTCTCAGTTTATATTTGATTTTGGTTAGGTGCAGTTATAAATATTTTTAAAAGATGAGTCAAGAGGAAAGCCGTAAAAAGATCATCGACAAATGGCTTAAAAATCCTTCGCGACCACACCATTTCATTGCCAAAAATTTAAACGTAGCACGCAGTACTGTTAACTACCAAGCGAAAACCGAAAAGTGGACAAAAAAAAAACGGAGCGCATGATAGAAATTTGGACAAAAACATAGTGGGTGTTATCGTTAAGAATCGGGCCATGTCATCCAAAAATGTTGCTAGGAAATGTAGTGACAACCAAGCAATGGTACAAAGATGCAAAAAACGGGCTGGTCTAAAAACGCGGAAAAAATAAAAAATACCAAAAGTTATTGAAAAGCGAAAAAAGGCAATAAAAACAGGATCCCGAAAGTTGTACGACTTGATTGGAAGCAAGAAAGCCTGCTTGGTTTTAGACGATGAAACCTACGTCAAAGCCGACTTTAGTACTCTTCCAGGTGACCACTTTTACAATTCTTTTAAAGGAGACATTCTTCCGCAATCAGAAACATCGATTGGAGTGGAAAAGTTCGGATCGGACTATCTCGTGTGGCAAGCTCTTTGCCAATGTGGACACAGAAGCACACCACGAAGGTTCAACATTATTTTGACCAGATTTGGCTTCTGCTCACTATGCTCAAGCGACGTTAAATTTGCTTGTGGCCAAAAACATAGATTTGTCCCAAAAGACATGAACCCACCCAATGTCCCACAGTGCCGTCTCATTGAAAGGTATTGGGTCTTGGTTAAAGCCATATTAAGGAAAAGTGAGCAGTGTGCTAAGGACCATAAAGATTTTAGTGCCAATGGAAAAGAGCATCCAAAAAGGTCACGGATGTAACTGTCATCAGCCTTATGAAGGACATAAGAAAGACGTTGAGAAAAGAATGAGCATCTAAATAACTTTTCAATTTAATTAACTGTTAACAAATTTTTAAAAAAATGTAGTTTTAAAGCAAATAAAAATTATTTATATAAACAAAAATTTGACAAAATATTTTTTTTCCGCTATGACGTTTCCAAATTTTATTCATTTCAGTCCTTACACATGATTATAACACTCACTATAGCCAATAAGTAATATGTTCAATTCAAAAGCAAAATCCGCCATTTAGTCCAATTAAGAAACAAAATTGGAACACCGTTTATATAGTGCAGTCGAGAGCACGAGCTGTATAAGTTTCCTACTAATTTGACAAACTTTCCCCGCATTCTCTTGAAGGATTATGCCCGTCATCCTGTTTTAGAACACACATCTTTCATCGAAATCAACAAAAAAAAAACGTTTTTCCGTTTCAATTGCCATGTAAAACGTGTACTCTTTCGAGCTACCTCAATCTTGGCTTTATTTTACGCACTAGCAAGCAGTGTTCCAATCGATTTTTTTTTATTTTATGAAAATCACGTACATAGCTACATTATTTCTCTGTGTGATCAATCTAAATACGATTCCATGTGTTCATCCTTTCAATCTCATTCCCCTTATGACATTGATATCGCCTTCCCCTTGGAATAAACCGGTTCCATCTTAGTCAAACTTAACTTCCACAATGCAAAGACTGTCAGCGGCAGAGGGTGGCGGGTTGGAAGGAAATAGCAAAAAAAAAAAAAAACACAAAAAAAAGGAATAGGAAAGCAAATGTAATTTATTTCACTTTATTCCAATCAGTCCCATTCGTGTGGACTTAAGTATTTAAAAGAAAAGAAATGGAATAGATGAAAAAAAAAAAAAAAAAAAAACGGAAACACACCTCAATATCGCTTATCGATTGATATCCTCCAGACACAGCATGGGACGCAGGAAACTAACCGACATTAATCTTTTACCCACAAAAACAATGAAAAAAAAAGAAAAACAGAATTAAAAAGACACTGGATACCGGAGGGATAATGACAACGACAAAAGAGACGAGGGCGAGGACGAAGAACAACGAAATGATCCGCAGAATTAATTTGCATAATAATTTTTGTGTCAAGTGATATTATGGCAAATGTACACTCTCGGCGATTCCTGTGGTTTGAAGTATTCATACAATTGTCGTTTGACGATATTTTTTTAAAGTCGTTGGGTTACGTTTTTGATGCAACAGCAGGATTATACGGGCAACCGGGGAATAGATATTTATACCAATAGACAGGCAGGCATGAGGAAGAAATGCGCTTTCGTTGTCTTTAAAAATTTTGTGCTTTGTTGGTCCTTTGTGAGAGTTTGCTCCCTGTTTTTGCTTTGCTAGCGTCATGTGAAATTAAATTGTTCATCCATGTGTGTACTAATGTGTCTGCATGACAAACATATTGCAATATGGACACTTGAGTCGAAAAGTTTTACCACACAAAAAGGCTAAGCCCAGCAACACAGTTCCGAAAGACTTCAGGTTCATAAGCCAAACGTCTGTCATTCTGAAAACTTTTTGAAGACTGATTAGCATTAATTTTTTCACAAACAATTCACTTCAGCCACTGAGCTATTCCCAAAATAGGGCCAAAAATAATCGAGAATGTACTGCCAAATTGGGTTGAGAGGATGGATTAGTCTAAGAAAGCAACTGTAGCAATTTAATTGAAATTATTTTCCATGCCTAATCGAAACGTGTAGGTACTCTGTTCAATGAAGCAAAAATCATTGAACAATTTCGAATGAATAGATAAATATTTGGCACAACAAAGCGTGTGGGGTCAAGGGACTAGCTTCACATAACTATTCGTGTTGTGCTTGTTAAACATGGATGAACCCTGCAGTTTAGTGCGCTATGAAATAAACGAGTTTAGTAGCTTTTTCTAGACAATTAATAGTCTTGGACGTTTGTCAAACATTTGCGGATCAAAAATAAACTTCTCAGTGTTTTCTAGGATTCGAACCTGGAATCTACCGCTCAGAAGTCCAACGTACTAAGCATTGATCCACGTCCTCACTCTTTCCAATAGATAAGCTTCCTTTATTTAAAACCTAGCCCACCGCAAAACTAAACTATAGGCTCGACCCATAGAATCCATCAACGTTGTTCCGCTGAAGGTTAGCGTTGACGTTCACTTATTGCCGGAAAGAACCTTCCCATAAAATCCGTCGCATACCTACGTTGACAGATGACAGCCGATGACAGTTTCTCAATGCTCTCTCCATATCTGTCAACTGTCAACTGTCAACGCATCAACGGACTAAAAAAGTAGAAAGTAAACCTACTTTGTCCGTCGAAGTTTATACATCCGTTGGTCATGGGCCACCTTCCATAAGAATGCGTGTATTCTATTTAGGTGTCAGTTAAAAACGACGCAACAGCGGATCGACGGATTCTATGGGTCGGGGCCTTGTGGATTAACGGCGCTTGTATTTACTGCAAGCACGTTATTAATCCCTGTTGACATCACGCTTATGCATACCCTTGCAGACGAAATACAGAGACACTATATTAGCAAAAAAAAAAAAGAGTCCTGTCTAGGGAGTGTCGAAACAAAGAAAGTAAGCAAATTTTGGTAAAGTGGTAACAAATATGGAACACAGTAAAACTACATAAGAATATAGATAAACTCTAATTGGACATGAGTGCTTCTGGCCTATCTACAGTGGACAGGATTTTTAAAAAGAAACAATGATCAGTGATCATCGTTCTGTAACGATCTTCATTGACAATAACCTAAGTTGTAACCTCATTTTAACCTCATTAAATTTTAATTATCCTGCACACTTTCACTTTATTTTTAGTACGCACATTCCTTTGACGTTTTTTTATTGTTATTGCACCATTCAGAGAGTATGTGATACGAAATTTATCCACAGCGCCAGAAAAATCTTGCGGTCGTCTATGAGATTTGCAAAGCGACAAAGGATTTTCAAAACAAATTTAGATATTGTGAGTATATTCTGGATTATTTGCCAGGCTATACTATATACAGACTCATCCTCAGAACACCAAGTGCAACGAGCTGAACTAAGAGTTCGAAAACTTTTGCGTTCCCAGTCAGTGGCAGTATTTTTGGTTCCCGTCTTCTTGTTTTTTTTTCTACAGTTGATGGCGCTACGTGTCATACGGCGATCGAAACCATCGACATACTGAGATCACAATTTGTCGACGAATTGATTTCCAGCAATGAACCTGTCAGTTGCTCTCCAAGATGGTGGGAATTTGACAGATCGGAAAAGTGATCCAAAAATCTTGCGCTTTGGCAAGAACAGCCACGATGGTCACATGCATGAACTTAGTTTCAAAAATTACCTTCATGAACTGATGGTTCAAATAAAAAAAGATTTTTGATCAAAAGTTAGTTTCCCATTGATTGTGTCAGTTTCAATGTTTTTCTATAGAAATTTATGAAACTTTCACACACCACTGTAACTACAAAGACTGCTTGGCACAACAAAGTGGTAGGGATTACCTCACCCAAGCATACATTCGGTTGCTTATGTACATACATGCATATGCCCGTACATATGTATCTACACGTATATCTATAGCAACGAAATGCAGAAATAAAATATTTCACCGACGACGACGACGATGACGACAGATATTGTATGTGATGTCCACCACTTAATGAGAAAAGAGACAGTCACCGAGAGAGAGAGAGATTTGTTCCCTACCCTTGGTGGTTTTCGAAGACTAGTGGTCAGAACCAATGCAGAGGACATTCAATTCAAGTCTTACGGGTACGGTTAAGAGCACACTTGTATCTCGTCCCTAAAGAGAGAAACCCATGGACAAAAATGGCAACCAGATACATACAACGGTAAGTTCATACAAAATGCTGTAAACCAAAAATCCCCAACTTTTGGAGTTCAATGCATCACCTCACCGCAAAGGTCATTGCAATATATATGAGGACGACAAAAAGGCAGTGTGGATGTGGGCACTAAGGACATAACGCCATTCGTATGTAAATTTTCATTTTTGAATGCAAAATTTTATGCGAATTTAATGCAGGTAGATTAATAGAAACGAAAAAAAAAAAAAACAAAGTATACCTCAAGTTAAGCAATTAAAAGTTATAGCAGTCCTTTGTGTGACTGTCAGATACGAATCTAAATCTCACTCGAAAATGTATACCGTCTCTCTAGAGAGGTTAGATAATGCACGGTTGAGTTAAAAGTGAAAGTAAAAAAAGGATATCTGGCAAAAGTAAGAGACAATGAGGAGGACATTTTCACTTTTTTTTCTTTTTTTTTGCTGCATGAAATGACACAAGGGAAAGGACAATGAACTCAGAATTCGAAACTTTTAACTATTTCAACCGAAAACTTTCGAAATGAATTTAAAATGTCGTGTCATATGTCACATGTGGGCTTCCAACTTTATCAGGGAGTGCCTGTCATAAAAACGGTAAAGAGAAAAATTTTGGTAAATAAGTGTGGCAGAAGGACTTGGAGTAAAGGGGAAGTGTCACTAATGTTCTTCGGAATATTGTAGGCTATTGTTTTTCAACTGGCACGATGAGGACCATTCGTACCACTACGATTCAAAAATTTGTTCAACTCAATGGTGATGCCATGGTAACTTATTGAACTTACACTGAAGTTGGGATCCTGATATACTTCACATCCATCGGCGTCCCGCATGAGTCTGTGCTTGGCCCCATTTTATAAAACGTTATATATGACGCCATCTTGAAACTCAAAATCATTGTTTTTTATCAACATCATTGCCACCCATGTTGTGAAACGGTGACTACTGTCGATCGATTAGTATTAGCGGATCAAAGAACGGAAGCTCGGAGAAGCTTGGCCATAAATGTGCTGTTTGCGCCGTTTGTAAATGGCTCTTCAGTCGAAAAAGAAGGCACACAATCTTGGAAAAAAAAAATCCCAACTTAGCTCCTGGAGACTTTGTGTGGCAAACTAAACCATTCTTTGATGCCCCCATACTCAGCTATCGCAAAACATACAGAAAGGTTACAGTCCATCTGGAAAGGATTATGTGATAATGGATCCCACACTTACAGCCTTTTATACACTGAAATACAATGATACCTTTCTATTTAAAAGCTGGATCCTCGATTTTAAGAGATTTGATCGGAAATTTTTTTGAAAAAGTAGGCATAGTCTGTGCAGCGTTCCTAATTTTCCTTTTAAAATAAAGCTCAAAGGTCGCCGTAAATAACATTGAAAAGTGAAATTTTTATTTTTAGAGAAAACGTCCTACAAAAAGTAGGCGGGGCTATATACAAAATATGGTACACTTCTACTCGTTCTGGTTCCAGAAAGCTTATATTCCAAACTTCATCTTCCAAGTTCAATATTTGAGACCCGAAAAATGGTGACAGACGGACGAGCACGGCTCATTCAACTTGGCCGTTGATTATTATGTGTCAACTTTAAATTTGATTGAAATGGATGATACGTGGAATTAATATGGGTTACCTACTCATGTCTCTGGTTAATCCAAACGCATTTATAGGATGCAAATAAGTTACGCTTTTGTGGGACTTAAAATTTGTGGAACTTGTTCAAAACTATCTCACGTCTTTAATGAGATGGATAGAGAATGCAACATACCAGAGCAAATATTTTTTAGGGAACTGTAAGGAGGCTAAGCATTGTTCACACGATTATAAAAAAAAAGGAGTATGAGAGCAAATTAACGGCAGCTGAGATGAAGATGCTTCGCATGACAGCAGGAGTAACAAAGTTTGATCGAATTAGAAGTTCGAAAATCCAAAGAAGCCCTCACGTCAAAGAACCCATCTCGAAAAAATTGGAGCACGATCGGCTGAGTTGGTATTGCCATGTTCGAAGGAGGAATCGTACAAACCCTGTCAAAAGGGCAATGTCAATCAACGTTCCTACAGAAGCGCGGAAGAGAGGCAGGCCAAAAAACTCCTGGATCACCTAAATGCAGAAACAGCAGCATTTGATCGGCCTCAGCGACGAAGTGATCCGAAACCGGGAGGCCTGCAGATATTTTCTGAGGTCGATTCGGCGAACCCCACAGGCGGACCAGTAGGGATGCAGTAAAGTGGGAGGGTTATGATTTCTATAATCCTGATCATAACCTCGCCGAACAAAAGGAAGAAGATAAAAAAAAAGGAGTCCGTCTGAACCGCGCCAACTTTAAAGGTATGAGTGTCATCCGGATAGAAACTTGTTCGCTGCATTGTGTGGGCACCTTAAGCTCTTTGTCAACAACCAGATTGGTTGATATTAGTCCGGCTCCAAACTTGAAAAGTCCAAAATCGACCAAATATGGAGAAATCCTTTGAATTTCAAATCGGTATCCAACATCTTACTTACTTAGGAGGCGCTACAGTTCGTGGTGAACGTGGGCCTCAACCAACAAACCTCTGCAGTTAGCTCGGTCGGTTGATATAGAGACAAGCTGTACGGAGCAATGTCTAGTTTTGGCATACCTACCAATCTCATCCGGTTTTGCAGGATGACGTTGGCAAATGTACGCTGCTTCGTCGAGATCGCGATTTCAAAAAAGGATTTAGACAAGCCAGGCTTCTTTAACATCGTTCTTGAAAAAACTGTGCAGAACTTACACGCCAACAGGTACAATCTTTCAAAAGTCAGTCTCGTCTACGCCGAAAATATTGACACAATCAGAAGAATGCAACGTGATGTTAGCGGGCCTTTCGTGAGTATTAACCCAGAGATGGGTATAACAAAACAAATTACATGCTGTCGACAAAAAAGGACACTCAACACCGATGGACACAACGACACCGGTTGACAGATACAACTTTAAGGTAGCTAAGGTCTTTGTCTAAGCGCAAGATCAATCTCTTGCCAACTAATGCTTCCTTGGACTAAGAAGACAATTGAGGAGAAAAGCCTTCTCTCGAACGCTGCTGGTATGGCGCAGAGGCGTGGACTCTGTCAAAAACAGATGGCATTGCCTTCCGTCTGATTTGAGAGAAAAATTCTTGGGATGATCTTCGGCCTCGTCTGCTTGGACGAAGAATGAAGAAGATGATACAACCACGAAGAGTACGGGCTATACAGCGACACTAACCTTGTCAGAAGAGTCCAAAGTCAAGGACTAAGCAGCAGAGGAAGACATCCCCATACATAGGTGATGTACATAACTAAAAATAAATCTCAACAAATTGGGTGCAACTGGCTAACGATTGGGCAGGCCAGAGAGGTTTATTTGTAAGAAAGACTGATAAACTAGATGGACAATCTATAGACGTTGCGGTCTATACACCTGTAAGTTGGAGCTGGATTCCGCATAGGCACAATTGCAGGCGTCAGTACGCAGCACAAGTACAAGTAAAACACATTAATCACTAGATTCGTAGATATACTAGTCATTACCTTTGAGAGTAATGATCAACTGCAACCGGAATTCAAATAAATTCATGCGCACAGAGGCATCTATGAGAACTGTTCCATTCGAGTAACTTTTCCTCACGGAACACACATTAAGTACTATTTGTCGCTCTGTTATTAACTAAAAAAAAAAAAAAAAAGTTTACACGCAATTGTTAATCTATAGGACTAGTACTGAAATTAATATTCTGGTGAATAAAACAAAATAATTGTGGGAACCTCCCAGAAGAACCTCGAAGTAATTGCTAAAATCCAGAAACGGACACTGATATCTGCTTTTAAGCAGTCTCACTCAGTTACTTTTACTGTGTCTATAGTCTTTTCTTCAATCGCTACAGCCTTCAAATGCAGACTTCAAAATACTTCCCATGGTGTTGTTTGTATTTCCTTATTTGTTGGTACATGCATACATACATATGTAAATGTATTTAAAGGATGCGTTTGCATCTTTGGTCGCATAATCGGTGTATTACTGCATAGCTTCACTGTTGTTTCCCTTTATAAAGTGAACTTTAATAACAAAAACAGACAGTACAAGGGACCTCTACACGGCATGTCCAACGAAAGACAAATTCCGACTTTAATGGAAAAATCAATGAATAGTCCTCATCCCAAAGAATGACAAACCACCAGAGCAACCATCGTGAATGCTTGACCCATTGGGACAAAATTGTACGCACAGAGCTACTGCAATGAAGGAGACTCGGGACTCTCTAATCAACAGTTCGGCTTCAGAAAGTAGCAGTAGAGGCAGTGTGTGACATTGCGCGTAAAGCGAGCGCTGGACAAAGAGGGCTAGGAGGAACGACCCGGTACTGAACCATCGTAACACTCGACGTTAAGAACGTGTTCACCTCATGCAGCTGGAGCTGCATAGTTAGATCGCCAAGCGACAGTAATATGGATACAAAATCACGGTAGGAGTTCCCCAAGGGTGAGTGTTAGGCCCAATTCTGTGGAACATAATGTACGATGGCATACTGAGATTGTCGAGGCCGAGCGGAATGAATATCGTTGATCACGTTGACTACATTGCAGAAGTCGTTGTAGCAAAATCAAAAGAACAAGTGTCGGAAAACGACAGTCAGGTGATCGAAAATATGAGTCTGTGGCTACAGGCATCAGGCGTGTAGCTGGCTTACCACAAGACGGAAGCAGCAGAAGAAAATTAGTAGAACTGCTAACCATACAGCTCGGTAAATACATCAGAGTGGAATCCACACATCAAATACTTCAAAATGTTGCTGGACCACAGGCTCAGCTTTAAAGTGCACCTGTTACAGGCAGGTGAGAAACCCTCTCGAGCAGTAGCGATATTGTCCCAACTAATGTCAAACATTGGAAGACCCAAACAGCCGAGAATCGGTAAGCAAGTCGATCCTTATGGAAATATGCGTCCCTTATATCGGCACCAGCGACAGACCAATAGAACCCGGAATACGCGCGATAAGTACAATCTCAGTCCAAACGCCCATTGACCTGGTGGCAAAAATGTCCGCAGGACGACGCGAGGGCGAGCCGGAAGATAGAAGAAATGTAAGCAGAATGGCAACACAGGTGATACATCGTAACTAGAGGAAGAGAGATACATGCATCGATCCGCAACAGAAGACACGCAGATATAAACTATTACCCGACACAATTTCTGTCGGGTATGGATGGTTCCGGGATTACCCTGGAATACAAATATGAGAACGTGGATGACCCATACTGTCCACACTGTGAAGGAAAAAACCATAAAGAACGAACAGCGAGAAATGAGCAGTCTGACAATCAAGTCCCTGGATTCGTACTCTTTCATTTCAAAGGTGCCTGTAAACTCTCTCTCGGAGATGACGGAGGAGTTTAACATTTACCTCTGCTGGGTGCTTGGCACATAGACACATTCCGGGAAACTGTAAGGCTGATGAGCTCGCCGGAAAGGGTACGACTCTTAGAATTCTACTTAAAACCTGGGTATACCCCTAGCTGCATGTACATATGTACATATATAAGTATCTACTCAAGCCGGACGGTTTCCGTAGGACCAACCACAGATGAGAAAATAGCTCGACTTATCCTATACATATCTACCTATGCAGAAACGTAGTGCCGGGTTAGTTATGCTAAACCGATCGCATATCATCCACCTGGGTATACCCCTAGCTGCATGTACATATGTACATATATAAGTATCTACTCAAGCTGGACGGTTTCCGTAGGACCAACCACAGATGAGAAAATAGCTCGACTTATCCTATACATATCTACCTATGCAGAAACGTAGTGCCGGGTTAGTTATGCTAAACCGATCGCATATCATCCACGTAATCGGTGTCGTCATGGGACACTGTCTGATACGCCAACTGGATAAAAGGCTTACCGTCTTTTCAAATGACTTCTGCAGAAGCTGCAGGGATGAACTAGAGGAGGAAACCATCCTTCATCTCCTTTGCACCTGTTCGGCCATGTCCCAGCGAAGACTGCTCCACCTAATGTGGGAGACAGACTGCTGGTATTGATACCATGGTATAGCAATACTACGTTCTATACCACATGTCTGTCACTGCCATACCACGTTAAAACCTAGTATACCATGAATAGAACCTAGTATCGAGATTCGCAAATTTTTGGTGGTATACCACCATCTTATTGCTTGCAGCGCCACTTTCTCTCTATTGGTGGTTCTTCATAGCTTCTTTGACAATTCAAAAGCAAGCAATCACAGCGAAAAATGTTTTGAAAATGGATTAAGGACGACAATTTAATCTGCATTGGAAACAATGAAGTAAGACAAGTTTAGAGGACTTATATCGGCGAGCTACGAGGAGCAAGACGCAATATTGAAGTGTTGCAAAAAATGTGTAAGGAGCTGGAGGAGGCGCAACACAAATGTCAAAGTATACCACGTAACGCAAAAGTCAACGTATACTACGAAGTGCAGTCTGTCAGGGGTTATAGTATTCACTATACCGTGGTATTCATACCATGGTATCAATACCAGCAGTCTGTCTCCCACATAAATCACCTCAACGAAGTTCCGGACGTTCCAAAGTTTCTTAGAAGTTCCGGGTGGTCCCTGAGCCAAGAAGAATTAGATCCATGGTATCAACAAGGACCTACTCTGGTCTAAGTGTGACAGCCATCCTAACCTAACCTTGGTTTCCAAACTGGTGGCATCATCAGACCTTATTTCTTTGAAAATGAGGCGGAGCTACCGTTGCGGTCAATGGAGATTGATGCCTTGGAAGCCAATGGTGCTCGGTTTATTCGTAACATACGGCCACAATTGTCCCAAATGGAGACCCAAAATATGACGGCCAGAATGTGCTTCATCAAAAACGGCCGCGATATTTTGATTAAAAACTAACTTAATATCCGATTCTCGTCCTTATTATGACACTTTGCACTTGACTCCAAGACAGCATACTAACAACAGCTATAATTTTACCAATGGATCCTTTTTTATAACAAATTTATATTTATTGCTTGTCAACAACAAATTCTGCTGGCAGTACATTCTCTATGAATCTTCCGCCGATCTTAGTAGACAACCGCCGTCCTCTTCAAACAATCTACAGACCAAAGATAGCACCGACACGTGTGCCCATTTTTATCTCACAGAACAACATAAAACAGTCTCTACTACACCGATAAATCAACCCGCACCAGCAACCTGACCCATCAAGCCGTCAACACGGTTCTTCGATTTCCCTTCGATGGTGGTGATGATGATGATTATAGTATCGTATGTCCGCTAGCTATCTAGCTTCCTTCCACTCCCCCGCCTCTGGCAAATTGTTTGCCAAAAATCAATTAGTTAATTAGCTTTCCGCACAAAAATACAAAAATGCCAAATTTATTAACCGTGTTCCGTTGTTTCTTTAATTACCACGCAAATTACCTTACCCCACCAACAACCAGACAATCAACTCGTGTCTTTTTCAGTTTTCTCTGAATTGAGTATCTTTGATTTATGAAATTCAGGCCGATATGGGACGGATATAGAAAAAAAAAAAAAAAAAACTTAAATCCAAATTCGATAAATCAGTCCCGTGTGTGCAAAGGTAGATAGCATACTTCGCTCCACATTCCCATAACCCATTCATCATCATGCTGCAGCAGCAGTGGTACACACAGCGACACACTACTCTCAAAGTTCATTGCATTGTGTGGGACGTTCATAGACATGGAACACCCGTACTAAGAACCCAGCCACCATCATAAAGTGGGCGTTTGGCGGCGGCGGAATAGAAACGGATATTTGTTGTTGTTGTTGCAACTTAAAATTTGAACTTTTTCCCCCGGAAAAACTCACTTTCCATGTGTACACCATCATCAATTAAAAAAAAAAAAAAAACGGTAAAAAAGGACGAAAGGGTTGAAAATAAAATGCCTCAATCCTTTCGATTCACAATTGAATTCAATGTAGCAATGTGGGCCAAACAATAACAAAAAAAAAAAAAAAAAAAAAAACGAGACTCGCCATGCACAGAGAAACACACACTCCTTAACACCATCCACTCGACTTTATTCCGAAGGGGATGAACTTTTGTTTACTTCCTTCCGTCTCGCAACCACTATAAACAACAAAGGATTTGTGAAACCCTATGTGTGTGTTTGCGCGAGTGTGGAAGGACTACAATATGCATAGTGTGATATGCAATTTCAACTGCATTATTAAAAACGGTTTTGAGTTCCACGTTTAAGGGTGGAAGAGCACAAAGTGCTCTGATACGTTCGTGCACAAGGGATGTATTCAAAAAACTAAAGTTATGGTGGATCTGGAAAATCCTGTAACTTGAAAACTTGAATACCCACAAATTAGAGGTATTACTCGTCGTGTTTTCGAAGCATAATTTATGCATGACATTGACTCACGCATGCATAACTAATTACGAAATGAATCATGAATTACACGAGTAAATACACGTATAAAAAAACGCACACACACTATAAGGAGTTTGTATACTTTCTTATTGTTATCTCTGTGTTAGATTAGAATTGCTCTTTTCAACGGACGCAAAAAAAAGGATCCATTTAGTTGAGTCAACTGGACTGACAGTTGTCGGCGTGTTGAATTTGTTTGCAGATAACTGTGAAGTGTTTACACGATACACTGTTCGTTTATCCGGTTTTATTCGTGTGACATTGATTACAAAGAGTTGGTTAAAAACTTAAACTGTCAAGACCCCGCCCCCAAATCAGATGTGAAATTGTGTACAAATTCAATAGAAACGTCAGAAGTCAATTTGACAGCACAAAATGTCAGAGTACAGGAAATAAACTTTGACATTTACGTCCACTGAGTTACTTTTGAATGACATGGGTGAAAACGAAAGTGCAAACGAACAATGAATATGTGTACCTAGATAGTTATAGCTTTTGTTGTTCTTGTTTGTATTTGTGTTTATAATGGTTTTCATTTTCATTTGAGGAATGAGAGTTCGGTTACGGAGAAGAGGCCTATTATGCTTATTTATTACGACAGACTTCTACATTTTTAGTATTTTTTTGCTTTAAAGCAGCAATAGATACTTTTTTCAAGAAAGTAGTAAAATCTCATACCATAAGAGCGGAGATGGGATAGGATGTCAAGACCGACAATATGTTAGCAACTGAAACCCAATGAAGAGTGACAACGGATCAACAGTATTACAAGTCGAAATTATTTCTGCTTTATAGCGCTCTAACTCTTAAGGAAGATGGCGATGTTTCATTAGGTTAGATTAGGTTGAAGTAGCTATTAGCTTAAAACCAATGATAGGTCTATTGGATTTTGGAAAAATAAATTTTTCATTGCCTACTTGTAGAGCCAAATGGAGCTTCGGATGAAGGATAAGAGGCTTCCCATATTCGTATTTATAAGATCGCTTAGATCGTTTGGAAAGAAAACTGCTTAGTGAAGTTTCTTTCCTTGGAAGAGAGCTGTACAGGTACTAAAAAGTTGAAGAGAGGTTTCTTCTTTTGCATCCATACAACTTCTGCTGAATTCAATATAGTAATCCCTCGATTTACGTCGAGAGGTGTTCCAAGAAATGGGGACGCAAATCGAGACGACGTAAACCGAGAAGTACAAAAATTGGCTGTTAATAAAGTCGAAAAGTCGAAATAAAGCAAACATGTACAATGCATATTAGTATACTAGTACTATACTGGTTATTCTTCCGTTTTCCTCTCATTTTTACTAAATAAAATGTTGATTAGATATCAGAAACAATTTCTATAGGGTTAATTTACCTAACCAAAAAAAAAATTTTTGAAAATCGCGCGAGCACGGAACCTTTTTGTAAGTAAGACAACAAGGGGAATACACTTTCAACCACATACAATGTCAAATTTTAATTTGTGTGAATCCCCAAATTCTTGAAAAATATCACTCTTCAACTGTCAAGAAAAAACAAACCATGGGAATCCCCGATTAAGTTTCATTTAAACTGCCTAAATTAAGCAATATCAAATCTAAACGTCTAAGAAAATCCCCGAATATGACAACGTAAATCGAGAGATAGGACGACGTTAAGCGAGGCAACGTTCATAATTTTACACAACGTAAATCGAGACGACGTAAACAGAGGTAACGTAAATCGAGGGACTACAGTATACGCCAAGCCTTGTTATACGCCTATTAGACAGTGTCCACTGATATTACAGTGCCCATATGAATATTGTTGGGAAATCAAATTTCTTAGAGCGCTTCACATCCAGGTTTGGGCAATTTGTTTTGTCGCTAGACACGTTATACTACCTGTTCACCACTGACTTGTTCTTTGAATAACATCCAGTTTAACATGAGTCCACCATTTAACCAGGGTAACTTTTGCCGGTAGAGGAGACATTGTTGTTCATACCTGGCAAAATCATCAGCCTTACAATAGATTGTTCTTATTGCCTGGCACCCAAAAGAGGTGAAATTTGAACTGCTCTCCAATCTTTATAAGAGATAAACGGCAGTTGAAAGCGGCCTTTGACGTAAAGGAGCACGATTCCAGAGACTTGATTGCCGCTTGGGTGTCAGTGAAAATGGTAATATCCCTGACAGATAGTACATTACACTTCAGCCAGGACAGGGCTTCTTGAATCGAGGAAGACATCCTCTGGCCAGAATGACCTGGAAGGGATGTTGACTGGGAAGTTTTTATAGAACTTTAACTAGGGTGTGGTGAAGTCAAAGTTTTCAGCAAAGATTTTGAGATTATTTAAAATGGAGGCAAGACCAAGTCCTCTATTTGTTCATTGTGAGTTTGCTTTAAGGCGAATAGTTGCACTAGAAAAGGTAAGTTTTCGTTTAATTGCATACTTTTTCGACGCTGGCAACACTAATTCTGACAGATATCTAGTGTCAAGCCTTCGTGATAAGAAATCTTTCCTTTTGCGCTCGAACAACGTTGGGACAAATGCGAATGAATTGCTGCCGTAGACCAAACTGTACCTAAAAATCCAAGAACTTCAACAAGTCGCACTTCTCTGAGCAGAATATTGTACAAAGACCTCGAATTATTTCTTACAAGGTCCAACTCAATCATAGGTGAAACAAAAGGACCATCCGCTTCCTAATCGCTTCCCTGTGTGGGCTTTAAATGAGTTAGACTTTGGTCGCAAAATCATCTCCCCAGGCAGAGCTCATTTTCCATTTGAAGGCAAGCAAAACTATAGAGAAGCCAATTCATCCTGTTTGGTGTTTGGTTCTTAGTGCTGGCATCACCGCTCCCTACTTCCTTGAAAATGAAGCTGACAACAACGTTACAATGAACGAAGGGCATTGCGGAGGCATGACTGATTTTTTGTGGCCGCAATTGAACGAGCTGTGATTCCAGTCTGATGGCGACAAGTCCCAAACCAGCCGTCAGACAATCGATCGCTTTTACACTAAGTTCGGTAACCGCGTTATCAGCCGTTTTCGCGCTCTTTGGGCAAAGTGCTGAATGTCTTCCAGACTGAAGTCATTGCCATACTTGGAGTAGTAGGTTGGATAATCAATGAAAAATGATTTGGTAGAAGGATTACTGCCTGTGGTGACAGTGAGGCTACACATAAGGCGCTTGGGACTCCTAAAAATTACTCAAAGGTTGTACAAGTGTGTAAGTATAGCCTGAGCAAACTTTCTGGGCCATAGCGAAATCTTAGGAAATGAAGTCGCCGATGCACTTGACAAGAAGGGATCACAGACTATTCCCATAAGTCTGGTGTTAATTTAGTAAAAGTTATACGTTGGATCGACTCTCAAAGGGTCTCTTAACATAATAAGAAATGGTCGAATCTGGACTCATAGAAAACCACTAAGTATTTGGTGAAAGGGCCTGTAGGAGCACTTCAAAATATCTGTTCGATTTCAGGAAGGCCTATAGGACTATGATTGGGCTGATTAGTGGACACAGTGCATGTGGTCGTCATTTTTACGGGAACAGATTCTATTTAATCTCTTTGAGATTTGAACCAGAGAAGATAATCCATTTTATGGCCTGAACTATGTAGGGTATAACAATGAACTTCATAAAAAGAACTGCAGTGCCCCAGTTGTGGTCAGATGATCTTCTGTTAGAGAAAGTCTAGAAAACCTCTGTAAAGCTGCATTTCTAGGGTAAAAAAGGAAATGTGCTCCTGGACTTAATTCATTTAGACGTTTTAGCTCTGATAAAATCCTGACTCTAGGTACAGAGACCTTCCCGGATCCCTAAACCTTAACCGACTTTTCTTTTCCTGCCAATTTTCCATTCTACAAACATATTCCAATCAGAATTGTGTTGAATGATTAACACAAGGAACCAGCCCACGTGATGATGTGCTTATCCTCAACCACCATAACCAACAAACCAAAAGGAAGCAATCTATGAAAAATCAAGTGCAACTGGTACTTCGTGCAACTGCTACTACTTCGTTTTTTGAATTAATAATTATTCAGATGCATTTTCAAATCACAGAGAATTAGCATTCCTTTGGGAAGATTTGTTTAAACCTCAGGATGATTGGATACTACTCCTTCAATGGAATGCAATTTCGCCACAGTAACAGCAATACAATCACATTTCTCCAACCCCTCCAATCCCATTAGAAGCTAATCTAATCGTGCCCCAAATACCAGCAACACCCCACCCTCCCCGACGCCAATTCAAAAACCAATTTCACAGTGCTTTTCCGATAACACAGCTCCCCTTTCCGATTCATATCAATGCCTGAATGCCTGAATGCTCTGAACAACGATAATCGATATTCATTTCAAAGCAATGTATGCGCATTGCAGTTCCGATAGTAAAATCCATATCACCGCGACAAGATCACAACCCCATCGGAGCAGTTTTATGATTTCTTAATCATCACTACCCCCTCCCCAGGGAAGTTGCAGTTAAAACGTTATATTGGCTTTCTTCTGTCGTTCGTGGTATGTATATGTACGTCCCTCTCAAAAGAAAAAGGGGCCACAACGACGTCCATAAATCATAATTAGCGTCCACACTGGTGTGTATGTGCTTTTAAAAACTGTTTTCGATAGTTGCTGCGAGTGACTTGAATTTACTCCGAGTGTGTGCTACACGCAAACACTATCACGAAAAAACTCAGCAGAGAAGTCGAGCCGCGGAACTATAAACTTAAAAATAAAACAATAAAACCACAAAAAAAAAAACGGGAAAAAAGGTCACACGACCCCTAAACGAGGTCCCCCCACTCCAGGGAGTTGATAAACTAAACGCACTTCAAAAATAGAACATTGTGCGAGTGTAGTTGTTACAGTTGCAGTGTTGTGTACGGTACGGTTCGACGTGCTAATCGAAGGCACTTGGTGTCTTTCTGGTGCAATGAGAAGAACAAAGCATCACTGGGATGGTATATGTGAAATGTATGATGAAGGCATCAACAAAAGGACTCAGGATGCCGCTCGCACACACAGACACCATGTCATAGTACATAATAATCCGATCCCAATTGGAAACAGAAGCAGCTGAGTGAGGCTGAGTGTTTCGTTGTTTTCGGGAAAGATTCGTTCGCCTTTGAGATCTTCTTCGCTTCTTTTGTGTTTTTTTTTTTCCTTTTTTTGTGCATCGGCATCGCGCTGTTCAGCGTCGTATCTTTTTCCTTTAGCCATAAAAATGTCATGGAAAATCTGCTGGTTGCCTTTGCCTGTGTTGTTGCAGGCACACTACCACCATGACAACTGTCATTGCGAGAGACATAACACCAACATAAAGGAATGAATAGCACAAAAAAAAAAGGAACAGAAAACGGGAATTATGGGGATTAGATGCGGGGTGCTGCCAGATATGCATATTTTACCTTGAATCAGTAAATCGATTTTATTACTATGCTTCTACGAGTATGTGATACAATAATTTAAGAACAAATTTTATTGAAATGAAGGAATATGAGGGAGCAAGTCGTTATCAGAAATCCTTTGCTGATAATTTATAAGGACCACTTCAACAGATTGTCAAACGAAAATTCCGCTCGTAGGCAGAATGTCCGGTGCAATCCGTACGACGACGGCCTTCATTGGCATCTATCCGACTCTGACTGGTCCGAATCATTGGCTAGGGACGTCCATTACAGACTAAATGTTGACATTGCGGCTGGTTTGAGGGGAGGCCAAGAGCTCCAAATCGTTTAAAAAGAAGCTATAAATAGCCATGCCAAGCCTTGAAATCCCTTCCGAACTTGTCCGTATAAGATAACAATGGCGGGTAATAACATCCCCGAAGGACGTTATGACGTGCTTTTATGTAACATCATACGACGAAGGATTGTAAGCAATTTCCAAGTAGCGTAGATCGACGACATCAGCATTATTTTGAATAGAGTGTGGAAAATGCAGCTAAAATTTTGAAGCAATTAAGGACCTTGATCCTCCTCTACGATCCACTTTAAACTATAGAAACGGATCTCTTGCCAAGGTCTACCGTTTCTTTCGGCTAATAAGGCAATGGATTAATAAATATCTCCACATACGAGTAACAACTAAGGAGCCTTTGTATAAGACCTTCAATAAACAAGACGTTTAAAGACCTTCAATAGCATAAGAATGATCCCAAAGAAATGTATGCACGTGTTCATTAAAAATTGAGATGACAATTTAAAGACGAATTACTGCAGTCAAAAAGATGGCTAGGATACCTGGAGGGTATAGGCATCAGCGGTCTGTTCATGAAATATATTTGACCTCAAAGTAACACGTCATGTAAGAACTGAGCTATACGACTATTGTTGGGCACAAATTATGTAAGCCTTCATAAGTCAAGACCGGCATAAAACAAAAGTGGTGCATGCTCTCTTAAATAGACATCAACACCACATGAATATCCCTTATTCACTTTGTAGACCCCAGATCATAGCCACTGCATAAAGCGATATCAGACTTGTGTCTGGTCTATCTTTAACTGGAAAACGCTGAGAGAATTGATATCAAAGCTCTGTTTATCAAGTTCTATGAATACCAGCAACCAATTAAGCAAAAGACAGTAGTGCACTAAAGAGAGTGTACGGATAGAAGACTGATATGCCGATGCTTCAGATACAGACTTCTTAAGAACCGACCACTCGGTAACGAGAAACAAGCGATCGCAATAGCTAGTGGTATTAAGATACATAAATCGAGCACAGAGGACAGTAAAAAATTACACAGTATCATAGGAGGAAGCCACAACGTTCGGGACTGGAACTTATGTATGACGGCATGTTTTGACTAGAAATATCAAATGAGTTCGAAAGCTTGGGATTCGAAAACTCCATAAACAGTATTCTAGCTGCACAAACATCTTGCCGAACATCTTGGCATCACAATTAGCCTAAATCTAGCTAAGCATGAAATAGAGACGACATTAACTAGCAGATTAAGGTGGAGAAATGCTAATATACGCACCTCCTGTGAATAGACACGAGATGGTATCTTAAGCGAACTGGGTGTAATGATTGTATTAAGACTAACATTGGAAGAGCGTTTAAAAATATAAGTAATCCAAGTTTATGATTCTCTATTACATCAGTATGGATCATAAATTTAGACCTGATGTGTAATCAGGCAATCACTCTCCTAACAGTCCACACTCTCACAAGGTCAGATCAGCGCCATATTTTCGTAATGCTACCAATTCACAAGTCTGAAAAATGAGACAAGTTTTAGTAACGAGCAACAGCGCTGGAACCTTTCACTTAAGCGTGAATTAAGGTACTGTGTTACATCGAATACAAAGTTTAGGAGAAGATACAATTGATTGAGAAGATCGAAATTGTATTCGATTATACTAAGTTCTAAAAAGGAAGAATCTGGGTAGTGACTTAGAGGGTATGAAAAACACGCGCTGTTGAGTCAGTTCATTCAGAGTTGGTTTTGCACAATGTCTGATAATGATTCCCATATACCATATTTGCGCTCAATACAACAGGATCAAGACAAGGGACACGTAGGAAAAGGAAACATTTTTAGCCTTTCACACAACAGGTTCATGTGTACATAACGTATAAGCATTGATTGACAACTCGTCGAGAGGGTATTGAATTTCTGGCGCGTAAGAAGCATTGCCTGACATCAAACTGGATTAAGCATTGGAATCATGAAAGCAAATGTTCCACTCTACAATATATAGAGAAACCTAGGCTTAAACACCAAACTGCGGCTTTTCCACTCAAACGTGGGGTCGATTACCACTAATGTCAGAAGAAAGTTGCAAACTTTTGTTAATCGAGGTCTCAAAAATATATTTCCAGTGTTCCGTCCAAAAGATTATGATAGCGAAGTGCCAGAAACGTTTAGATGCGATTACGCAAAAGCAAAAGCAGGACAGTTAAAGAAAAATCTGAACATTAGAGCAGAGCCTGTTAGGGACCAATAAAAGCACACGTAGAATACACGCGGACCCATAATGTGACGGAAGACCCAAGTTTCTTAGTAATAATACACTCACATTCCATCAAATGTGATCGAAACTATTCTTAATAAGATATACACGCTAAGTCCGAAAAATAGAGTCAACCAGAAGAACGACCAAAGAAACTTGTAACGCGTCCAGAAGAATGCACGATATTCCATCAAGGTAACATTGCAGATCGCGAGGCAGCATCATATGACTTTCTTCACTTCATTCTTTTTCAATCCATCATCATGGATACGATTTTTCTGAGGTCTGTAAAACTGATCTCGACGATCAACCACATTGACATGAGAAGATATTTGAGGCCTATATGGGGGCATCTGAACTCAGGAATAGATTTGCAACAACTAAATCCAATACAGACAGTCCGAGTTATCCAAGTAAATATTCGACTAGAGCTCCAGGTCAGGTTCCAACGCCGTCAAATTTTGCCATATCGGTCCTCCCAGGACAGTGTGTCACGATGTTTTACGTGGTTTCAAAATAATTTCGGTGTTTCAAGCTGAGGAAAAGCAGTAACAAGAGATTTAAAACTCTCATATGTGTTCAATTTGCATTAGTGATCCATCTTCAATTCCAGTTTTGCCGTAGGTACTCCCTCCAAAACCTTTCTAAGCAATGGTAGTTTAATTTTGGTTTCCCGAGCAAAGTCCTAGGACAGAAAATTCGGATTTTTCAAAAGTGATCCACTCCCATAAATGATCCGTCCCAAACTTCTATTTTCGTTTTTCGAAAACATTCATAAAAACGAAGACTTGAATCTCTCGTCTTCAATTCAGAACGTTTCTGTGTAATCCTGCTTTGAAATAAACAAATCCAGACGTATGAGTTAATCACTTTCATATCAATTCAAGTTTTAAGCAGCATTTTGCCTCACCGAGCATGCAAAGCATATAAATTCTCATGAATCTATGTAGTCACAGCAGCATAAATCTAGTCACCCTCCCTCGGTATGTATTTTTAATCCTCTTCCTTTACACCCTAGAACTACAAAAATAGAACAGACACATGTATCACTCGATCTTACAGGAGCCTTATTCCACTACTGGCTGTTAATCTTCATTGAAATACCTTGGCAAGGATTAATTTAAGTAAATATCCTGACAGTCATAACTTTTTCTAGAGCTGGCAATGCTGCATATTATAAAAAGTTATCAAAAGGAATAAAGAATTGTGGGGTATGAAAACAACGAGAAGGGGCAACTTCGAAGGGGTGTTGTGTCCGCCCCATTCCGAAACCAAAATAGACGACAGTCGGCGAGAATACACAAACATTTTGGCATTTCCTCTTGTTAGACAGGGGGCGGCGATCACAACCACCACTACTGGATATACTATCTATGAACCGAACACACATACCTTTTTTTTTTCCTTTTTCGCTGTTTGTTGCCAATTGTATCCTTTACTGGTCTCCTTCTTGTTATTGTTGTTGCTAGTTTCGATAACGAAAAAAAAAAATCGACAAAAAAACAGGAAATTACTCCTTTCCTTGTGTGATCTCAATTAATTCACTTAATCCAGAGGAGAAATTAATTTAATTTTTGTGGTGAATAAAACATCAGAACACAGCACTCACGTAAATAAGGAAAATCATAAAAAAGGAACTAAAACGGGGCACGGGCCCACCGCAAAGATAATATCCCAACACAAGGGGGGCAACGACGACGACGACGAGGTGATGGTACAAACACCGACAGACGACGACTTCAGCTTGGCGAACGGGCGACGGCGGCGGACGCGAAAAAAAGGAAAACCGACAAGCAGAAGGGCCGATTGGCAAAGCAGCTCCGTTAACACTTTTTCATGTATACAATTTTTTTTCTATTTTTCAACTGATTGGGTGGAAATTGTCGCAATCCACTTCATTGATCACTGGATTTTTGGAAATAATTCGCACTTTTTCACATGAATTTGTGAATTTTTTTTAAAAACTTTTCATAAATTTTCGGGGGAATTTTTCTTTTGATTTCCCTTTGGCTTTTCTTTTGCCTTGCACCACACACAATTGAAAGAGGAACAGCACACGCAACGGCGAACAACAGAACAGCACCCAACGACAAGAGCAGAGAGAGCTAGACGTCAAACTAAGCGAACAACTGCACCGATAAACTCTCGGCCATTTTGTGTTTTGGTTTTTGTGGGATGGCAATGGCACAGCGAAAAGGGTAGACGGTTTTATTTTCACTCTGCTTTATCGGCATGTTCTGTGGATTTTTTTTATAGAAATTTTAAGTGTTGTCTCACTCAGATGCATTGTGGGTGCTGTTGTGAGAAAAGGATATAGACTTTGTTGGTATGGCGGAATTCGCCGGGAAAGAGCGATTGAAGATGACTGTGAAGTTGAATGTGGTTGATGGTAGTGCCAGATGTGATTTATTTCTAGGCGAAGTATAGAAGAAAATGCTAAACAAATGCGCATCGTGGGTTCTTTGACAAATGTTTGCTCTTTTGAACACATTTTTAATGACATCGTTGCATAATTGTAGCTCTAAAATGGCAATAACACCTTTGATCTCCACCTCGAGCTGAGGAATTGTAGTTTATTAACATATGCACTTGTATGCGACTGCAAAAAAATTCTTATGATGGAAGTCGCTTGGTATCAAATCAAATCAAATCACACGATCTTGCTGGCCAATTCCTACCCGTGTTTTGTGACAATTTAGCCATCCTGCTAAAGCCACATGTTGTTAGAATCAAAATCAATCAATTCTGGACACAATAAATCAATTATCATCATTTTGTAACAGAAACCGTTCACTGTAACTGCATTTTTTAATAAGTATGGCAAAATCGCCTCACCAGCCCAAAACGGACCTAAACAGTGACTAGTGGAGGATGCGTTGGTTTGGTTTCATGATTCTCCACACCCGACAATTTTGTTTATAATACATATTGTGCATTAACGCCAGAAATTATTTTTTTAACAAAATGTTGATAACTAGAAACTAGTAGAGGTTTCCCTGCTGTCAACGAAATATGGCGGATCAAAAGAGAAATACTTGAAAAACCCGTAATCCTAGGTTTACAACTGACGTCCCAGCCTACATGGGGGGTTAATCACTCTTCCGTAGTTTCTTGTGGGAACAAAATTTGTTCAAGTATTTCAAAAATTAATAAAAGGATACAGCCCTAAACGCATCTACTGCCATAGATATTGGTCTACTCTTAGACCTTCCTTCCATCCCGAGTGGGGATGGGGATGATACCATTTTTAGTCCAATGGAAGAAGCGGCACTTTTATTAGAAACCGTTTCCCATTGTCGCCTTACTTCATGCCAATGAGCAATAAAGTCATATCCGAGCGACTTAGAGGAACAGCCGCACGCGAACTCTTTAAATAGTTAGTGACAAAGGGGGTCTCCTTTGAGCAATTCCGCAAAAAGCCAAATGCCTCTGTGATTCTAAACGGAATAACTTTAACTTTAAACTGATGGCATGACTTCCATGTCTAAAAAGCCTTCTCTTCAAATACCACAAAACGTTTTAGTCAAGTTTTGAAAATTTTTAAGGTTAGAATTATCACCTCACAGTTCCCAGTAACTCTGATTAACAAGAGACAAATCACTTCAATTCAGGATAATATCTTCGATAAGATTCTAGACCTTACAGAAGGCGGTATAAAACAGAAATTCTGAAGCAAGCCTTCAATACAGAGACGACTTCCTTCACCGCCAGTATGCGCGTCTGACTTCATGCCGAAAAGAATCAATCGATATCGTTCCTTCAAAGTTGTCATTCTTTCTAATATCCTTTGAATTTGAGTTTCAGCTTGTTTAGAATTGTCATCAAACTTTCTTACAGTTACCTGTACACAGTACAATCACGGGTCCAAGGGTACAGAAGCATCTTTGGCAATGAAACTTAAGAAAATTGTTATTAGCTTATCGGACATGTGCCTACTATGCCTTTAGGGCACTGAAACTGCAAAACATATGTTCTATGAACGTCGCTTTATCCATGAACTTAATATTACCTAGAAGCCTTTGTCTCATACCCGCTAACCGTTTCTTATTAAACAGACTGTACGCTCATCTCTCCCAAGAGAAGATTAAGAAAAGGAAGTGTTAATCGTATATTGCATACGTTTTTGGATGAAATGAAAACTTTACGAGTCTTATTAGGACTGAATTCATAATTGCATTTAAAGTTTGCTTCAGATTACTGTAAGATTGTGTCTCAGCTAAAATTATTGAAATTCAACATAACCGATTCCGCTTCAGAACTTAACACGAATCTAATATACGAACCAATAAACACATTTTATATACAACTATTTCCAACTTCACACCACTATGGTAATTCGCCACTGTCACTGCCATTTTTTCTTTTTATTTTCGCTTCGCAGAGATGGACGCGCTTGCCTTCTCGAATTTGGTTGTGTTTGTAGTTTGTTTTAAAGTCACATAAACAAAACATTAAATATTGTATTTATTTTCATCAAATAACACCTATAGTTAAAGCATAAATATTCCCAATAAAACACTTAATTAGATTCTGTGGAAAGTGACTAAGAAAACAAAGCAAAATGCAAGCGCACAGCAAGAAAAGAGTTTGCTACTATTACGACAGTAAGTTTGGCCTTTTAATTGATACTAATTAATTTATCAAGTTTTCATTTTGTTAATATTAACCGAAAAGTGGTACCTTAAGCTCATGGTCATCTAAATTTGGTGGTTTTTTGCCGCTCGAGCAAGCGTGGGATGCGTAAACAAAACGAATTTCTCTCAATTGTCCGAATTTAAGTCGATTGTCTGTGCAGAGTACACTTTCTTCGTACAGCCGTTGATGTCTTTCTGTGGACGTGACGTATCCGTGCGCGCGTTTTCTACGGTTGTTAATTTGCAGTGCGATTGAGGTGTTAACGGGGGAGACAGTCGAATTAAAATTTGAAAAAAAGAAAATTTTATTTAATGGAGTAATTTTTAATGTTTTTTTTTTTTGTTTTAGGTGATATTGGTAACTATTACTATGGTCAGGGACATCCAATGAAGCCACACCGTATACGTATGACACACAATCTTCTGTTGAACTATGGACTGTACAGAAAAATGGAAATATATGTAAGAAAATTTTTTTTAATAGATTGCAATGGATTTATTTTAGGATTCTATAACCTTAAGGGCAGCAGCTCTCCCTCGTGTCAGTGTCGGGTTTTTGGCGTTGCTTTTCAGTGTCGCCAATTAACGAAGGATGTGTGAATTGCCTTGAAAAGGAACTTCGTTGTGTATATGGTTCCTATGTAGTGAGTTCCAAAGTTCGCTAAATTTTGCAGAATTTTTTCCAAAGCCAAATATTTCTTCAATAATTCTTGTATTTCGTTATCTCGCGATTTGTTCTTGTATCCCAGCTTAGAATAGTGTAGGTAGTTAAATCTTGTTTTCTAGAAATGCTCCTGCAATGCCACTGTGTTACAGTTTTTAACGACGTTCCATTCATAGGTATTTGCTTGCCACAGAAAGGGAAGAACAAAAAATCGGATAATATCATTTAACGTATTTCTTATGGCTTTACAGCACGGGGTGAGCTTGGCCTTCACCACATTCATCCATATAGATCTGTCTTGTGCGGTTCCACAGTAGTTTCTTCCTTAAGATGTGTTACTGTTCGATGTGAAGTTGGCCCTAATCGACAAATTTTTCCAATTAGCACGGTTTTTAGTTAATCTCTCCAATTGCACTCTCCAATTTGGTTGAGGTCTCCTTCTACTTGTGCGTGCCATCTTAGGCAAGATCGTCCACTACCACGTTGTCCCTTTGGGTAGGAATTCGCAGACTGCCGGCATTGGTGACCATTCGCTCCACATGTCCTAGTCATTTTAAGCGACTGATGCGCAGTTTTTTGACTAGGACTATGTCGGTGTATCTTTCCAATTCGTTGATATTGTGTGTCTCTTGTTAACAGCATAAGTATGTACTTCCGTTTCGATACGGCTCTGTATAGCTCGTCTCCATAAATTGTGTCATAGACGGCTTTGAAATCTATAAAGAAGTTATTTGTATCGATTTGGGCAGTTTGCGATTTTTTGTAGGATCAATTGTAGACTTTCAAGACCTAAAACCGCAGTGACAGGGGCCGATGAGATTGTTGATGAAATATTTCAGTCGTTCACAGAGTATAGCAGATAAGATCTCATACGCGATGTTGAGGAGGCTGATGCCTGTGCAATTGGCGCAACTGAGGTAGCCTCCTTGTGGATCGGGGAAACAATGCTGAGATTGCATTTATCAGGCATATACATATTCATCTGATCAGGTTGTTGAAATGAGTTTGTATATGTTTAAAGTGAACAGCTCAGTAAACAAGCCGCCAAGGTAACAAGCCTTTTTGGAGTTAATTTTTTGCCCTTCGGTAAAACTTCCGAATATTATTCATAGTGGTACCTCCCCATGTCGGCGATCGCGTGCTTTTCATTTTCTTCTTTTTGTTGGAAGAAGCCGATGTTCCTCCCACTTCTTCTGCATAGTAGACTCGCAAGCAGCCCTCGCAATAGTTTATATGTACTACATGCTTGGTAGACTTCATTTGTGATTTAAATTTCGAACTGGGAATATGTCGGCGGAAGTTTTAGTTGCGGCTCTTGCTATCGATGAGATTTTGTAAAGTGAGGAAAATGAGAAAAAAGATAAAAACGAATGAGGGGTTAGACCTTTAATCAAAAAAAGGAATACATTTTTAAAAAACTCCTGCAATTCTTATGCTTAGCTGCGGTGTTTCCTCATCGAAATCAGAAACAAAAATGAAAAATGTTTTGAGGTTGTACGACAAACGTTTACGTTAAACGAAAAGTCTGTCAAGCAGAGCAAAAATTGAAAAACCTTACTACAAATTGGATGAATTGCTTGATTAGTGTTCAAATTGTATGATTTGGTCGGTCCTCAAGCAAATCGTGTAATGTGAACCCCGCTAATGAGAAATTCTTTGTTTAGATTTAGATTTTTTTTTACTTTTTTGAAGCATTAATAAATGTTTGTTAAAAGTTACGATTTCAAACTACATATTACGCTTTGAACCATTATTTTATTTCTGTTGATTTCTGGGTTGCAAGTTAAGAAGGTCTATGAGGAATTGAATCATATGATTGCTCAGTTCGCTCCTATTATTAAAACTGCTCTGACATAACGCTATATAAATTCATTTTAAAAATGAAAAAAGTAAGACAAAATAAAACAAACACGAACTGAATGTTTTGCGTCGTGGCCGGACATAAGTGTCTTAATAGGTGTGGCCGCAATTGGATAATTTGACCACAATAGACTACGTGGTCCAGGGCCTAGGCTTCTCGCAACTATTCGTATTCTGCGTGTTTTATATTTTTGCACAAATAGATGAACCGGGAAGGGACCTATAGTTGAAATGTAGATCCTTGTCATTTGTGCGAAAAATATAACGCGTCAAATATGTACAGTGTACTCCGACGGTTCTGAAGAATTTGTCCGCTTATGAGAGTCCGGTTATGAGAAAACAAACAAAAGGACATTTGAAAGAAATGTTCTTTGAAATCTGTCCGGTTATGAGGGGTGTCTGTAATGAGAGAGTAAACTGTACATGCATTTTCATTTATCATCGTCCCCCGTCTCTTAGAAAAATTATCTGCTTGATAACTGTCAGTATAGTTTCCGGGAACAGCGAGCAAAAGAAGACCTAATTAGTATTTTTCCCGAATATTAAATAATTTCGTCATTATCTCTAAAGATTCCAATTGAGTGTGTGGTGCCTATGTTAACAAGTTTGGAGCTCATAGCGATTAATACAGGCTGATTAATATCCTTGATATTTTCTCCGCTACTCTAAATCTAATCAAAGGCTTGCGAAAATGCAAATCGAGTTCAACAAGTCACAATCTGAATGCTGTCTCTGAAGCGGGCTGCGCAAGATTTAAGATTTGATTTCGGTACCTAGATAATTAATTTTGTAAAGATTTTTCTTTTAACATTGAAGAGCACATTATGTGTATTAGTCCAGAAGCACGTGTCTAGTTTTATTTTCATATTGTCTTTGCTTCCCTCATGTTAGATGAAGAAACCAAGTTTGTATACTGTATAATGGCATAAAACCGTTCAACCTTTCTCCCCTCATTAAATTCTTAGAGAGTGTAGATATTTAATCACATTTGCGGAATTGGTTTTACCGCGAGTACGTCTGAAGATCGCTCCACTTTCGTTTTCTTATTTATAAATTTTATTGCCCAAATCCTTCTCTCTCTACGTCTCTATATCTGGAGCCTTAAAGGGTGTAAACGTTTATTAACTCCTTCAGACTTATCTACCTTTTCTTTTTTAATTTCCTGAAAAATCGAAAATGTGTTTGTGTAATACACAAAGACTATGCTATGAACAACGCCCTCAGAGTTGGCTACCACGCTTTTTTTTTCTCCAATTTTCAGTCTTAAATTCTTCCTAATAAAATAAAATACTTCACATTTTTTTAATAAAAACATGAAGTCCTGAGAAATATACGTCTCGACGGATCTGTGATGGTAATGAATTTACTGGAAAATTTAATTGTTTGTCGATAAGTCCTAACTATTTCTCTTTGGTTTCTGAATTCGGGGGATCAAGGTTAAGTTATGTTGAAGGGCTACCGACGACGTCGTTACAGCTTCAACTCACCTTAGCGTTTCTTAGATGAGAAAATCGGAAAGCTCAGAATTGCACGTGCACTTGCCTGAAACATTGACATACTGACTTCGCACAGAATTTCAAGACGAATGTAAAAAGCATTTCTGTTAGGTCGTGCAGTTCTGCATAAGAGATGCTGCCAAAGACACTTTTGCGAATCTATTTAGGCTACGGCATAAGCACAAGAAGTAGGTTTCCCTTGATACCAGTGTTTCTTTTTTGTTTTACAAAGTACGTTCTCCGGACCGATAATACGGTTACTACGGATATGGAGACTCAGCTTAGTGTAAATAAAATTTTTTTTCTTAACTACTGATCATCAAATTTTCGTAATTTTAATTTTTTGAGCGGCTACCAAAATGGCTTAAATTTCCACATAGAAAACGCCGCTCAGATGCAGATTAGAATGGCTTAGGACATACTTCTCTGAGTAGATACCTCCAGAGCTTTGGTCCACATTTGATGCACATGTACGTATTTGTTTAGATCTTTACAATCGAAATAACGGGGGGCATATAATCGTCTTGTAGATTTGTATCATCAATTTTGTCTAGAATAGCGTTCGGGTGAACTATATACGTATGTATGTAAGTGTCATAATTTTATTGACAGTTGGAGATTCTAAACTTCTTTCTCTTCAGCTGTGCGATTTTTTTCCCTGTTCCATTTTATTTCTTTCATTTTGATTCATTGTTTAATTTCCTTTCCAGAGACCACACAAAGCCACCGCTGACGAGATGACAAAGTTCCACTCTGACGAATATGTACGCTTTCTGCGGTCAATCCGTCCAGACAACATGACTGAGTACAACAAACAGATGCAGCGGTTCAATGTCGGTGAGGATTGTCCTGTATTTGACGGATTGTATGAGTTCTGCCAATTATCAGCTGGTGGTTCAGTAGCAGCTGCTGTTAAACTAAACAAGCAAGCCTCCGAAATTTGTATCAACTGGGGTGGTGGTTTGCATCATGCAAAAAAATCCGAAGCTTCCGGTTTCTGTTATGTAAACGACATTGTGTTGGGCATTCTGGAGCTTCTCAAATATCACCAACGTGTTCTGTATATTGATATTGATGTTCATCACGGTGACGGTGTCGAAGAAGCCTTTTATACCACAGATCGTGTTATGACAGTCAGTTTCCACAAATATGGCGAGTACTTCCCTGGAACAGGAGACTTGCGTGACATTGGTGCCGGCAAGGGCAAGTATTATGCGGTGAATATTCCTCTGCGTGATGGTATGGACGACGAGGCTTACGAGTCGATATTTGTTCCGATCATCTCAAAAGTTATGGAGACCTTCCAGCCAGCCGCTGTGGTGCTGCAATGTGGAGCTGATTCCTTGACTGGCGATCGTCTGGGTTGTTTCAATCTGACTGTAAAGGGTCACGGCAAGTGCGTAGAGTTCGTGAAAAAGTACAACTTGCCATTCCTCATGGTCGGTGGCGGTGGTTATACAATTCGCAATGTGTCCCGCTGTTGGACATACGAGACATCCGTGGCCCTGGGAGTAGAAATAGCCAATGAACTGCCGTACAACGATTACTTTGAGTATTTCGGTCCTGATTTCAAGTTGCACATAAGTCCCAGTAACATGACAAATCAGAATACCAATGAATATCTAGAAAAGATCAAGAATAGGTGGGTTGGTTAAAAAGATTTTTTGTGTAGAGCAGTGATTGAAAATTGATATTTTTCAGGTTATTTGAGAATTTGAGGATGCTTCCGCATGCGCCTGGAGTTCAAATCCAGGCGATACCCGAGGACGCCATCAATGAGGAGTCCGAGGATGAAGATAAAGTCGACAAAGATGAAAGACTGCCACAAAGTGACAAAGATAAACGTATTGTTCCCGATAATGAATTTTCCGATTCAGAGGATGAGGGCGAAGGCGGTCGCCGTGACCAGCGTTCATACAAAGGACAGAGGAAGAGGCCGCGTTTAGAGAAGGAATCAAAGACGGAGAATTCCGACGTCAAAGATGAAAAGGACAGTAAAAGTGAGTTTTTTTCTGGAACGGTCTTTTCCAAGTGTTTTTTTAAATAATATTCTCCCCTTTCTAGTGGACACAGCAGAAAGCGAAGAGCCCATAAAAGCAGAAGAAACAAAAAAAGATTCAAACATTTGACGAGACGACCACGTCTAGGTACTATCTAAGGAGTCTACTGATTAGATGTAATATACAATTTTAATTTGTAAACTAAAACAAGAACAGAGAGGGCGACAGGGGAAAAACATTTAATTTTATTATGTGTACTTCTATAGAAGAAAATAATTGAAAAAGAAATATAAAAAATTACGTACAACAACAATTTGAAGGCACTATGTTAACCTTTGGAGTTAAAGCTGTTAAGGAAAGTGTATCCCGTTACTACTAGGATACGAAAGATTTGTAGAAGAACTGACAACATAACGTAAAAAATTCGAAATGAGTTGACAAATAATACAGCAATCTGTCGGCTTACGATCGCAGGAACGGGGAGTGAATGTTCTCTGAGAAACCAGCCGAGGTAATAATTCTAAACTGGGCACATCAACGCAGCTATGGAGAGATAGGAAAATGTGTTTGTCAAACGTAACGTACTGCTTCGACTTTTTTAAATGACCAGTTGAATGGAAAGACCTACAAACCCCCAAATTCGTGCAAGTCCTACTCTACCATGGTTCAAATCGCACCATCCGTGAAAGGATAGGCAATCGTGCAAACAAAAATTACACGATTCACAAATGAACGACGATGATGTATGAAACATAAAAATTCATGTTTTTATTTAAACAATGTTCAAAGTGTGCATACGATTGTGGCCGTCTGATCGAACGGAATTGTTATCATCTCATGTCTGGCCTTTATAGCATACGCTTACTACTTCAATAGCCACTGGCTAGTCTTTGATTAACTCTAGAGATACACACGAACACACCAGAAAAGAGTGGGTCGTAGCAAACTCCGTTCACTGATTGTAGACTCAAAGGCAAAATCATCTTTTTGTTGAAATGATGGATAAGAGAATTTAACTTTGTTTTGTCACTACTAACAGCAATCGTCGTCCCGGCAAACCTGTAGGAATTGTACTTTACGAAGTTGACATTAAATTTCTCTTAGCAAGTTCAAATTTTGGTCCGAGATGGAAATTCAACAAAGCGGATGCCTTCATCGGAAACACAGGATGTTAATACATCTTGGGTGATACCCACAATCCTAAAAAGAGCATATACAGAGTCTTCCTTAAATAATATGGATATATTCCTGGATTCGCCACATATTTAATTAATAATGTCCATGCTTCTGAGCCTTACAGCAGGACTGAGATGGCTTTTGTATAGTCTTACCTTATGTTTTCGATTACTCAATTGGCCACTTAGCCGATAGAAATAGCAATTGCCAACAGTAATTTGCCACTCGCCGCTGATGTTGTTTGCGGGGTTCTAGAGACTAGGGAGGTAGTTTTTGATTAACTCTATTGAGACGTTCTGACCAATACGCTGATGTGTGGAGAACATATGTACATATGTCTATATAATGTGCGCCGTGGCTACGTGGGACTACTGAGCGTGAGGTACGAGATTTGAATCTCACAAAACAGCAACACCACGGTCGCACCAGAATGTCTGACACCTGTCCGAGAGTAATAACTCTCATGAGAAAGCTTCTAAATTAAAAAAAAAAATACCTTTCTGACATAGCTCTAAACTTTAGGCCCCCTCCATTTGCGGGAAAAATATAGCACACACAACACGAATGGGCACGAGAAGCTAGGCCGCAGACGACATACGGGCTGTTTATTTATTTATTTATTTATTTATTTCAAGTAGTTGGAATTTGTACAACTTATCTTAACACTTATTTTAGAGAATTAGGATATAAGGATCCTTTACAACTATGATGTGATAATATACAATAAGGTGAAGACTATGTTTATATGAGTATGCAAGGGAAAACTACTAGTAAAAAACCCTTATGTGATACTTAACCTAGTATTGCATTTGCCCGTCTGTTTTTAATGATTTTGATTACAATAAGATTATTTAATTTGATATTAATTGAGTTATAAGGGCGTTTTCAGATAAAGAACAACTTTCATAGAAATATGCTTTAGATCTGTTGATGAGAAAATCTATGAAGTTGACGTTGGCTTTTTCATGAAGTCTGGTTGTTGAATAGTGCCAAGGCAGATTTAGCATCATTTTTAGGAGCTTATTTTGGCATCTTTGGAGTTTTAACATGTGGGTTTTTGCACAGTCGCCCCACACAGGTGCACCATATAAAAAAAATGGCTTGGAATATTACTTTGTAGATTAATAACTTATTTTCCACATTTAGCTTTGAGTTCCTGCAAATCAGTGGATACAGAATTTTTGTTAATTTATTTGCTTTGTCGATTGTGGTTGAGATGTGAGCCTGAAAGTTAAGTTTCCGGTCTAGTGCCAGACCGAGATATTTGCAGTTGTCTGCCCAGTCTATCTCCATAGAACATAGCCGCAGCTTAATGCTGGGTAGGAAGCACTCTTTTCTACGTCTACTGAACCAAATAGCTTGTGACTTTTGTGGGTTTGGCTTGATCTTCCATTTAAAGCAGTATTGCTCAAATTTAGAGAGCGCAGCTTGCAGCTGATTATAGACATCTAGAAATAAAATTCCAGACGCGAAGAAGGCAGTGTCATCTGCAAACATTGCTATGTTGACATTACTATCAAGAGTGGATAAGTCTGATACATAGATGTTAAACAGAATAGGCCCAAGGACAGATCCCTGCGGAACACCATGTTCAATTTGTTTGATGTCTGACTCATGATTTCTCAGTTTGACTACAAATTTTCTATCATTAAGAAAGTTTTGAACCAGTTTGGTGATGTATACGGGCTGTTGTTGCGTCTAAGATTTGTTTTTACGTGTCCATATGTATTTTGTCTTGCTTTTACTCACCGCTAAACTCTTCTGCCTGTCTTAATACTCGCAAACGCTCCGTTGAGTTCGCTCAATAACATCAATGTCATTGGCGTAAACAAGTAAAAGTTTGTACCGCTAATGTTGGCTTGGGAGTTGCGCGTAATACTTTTAAGTATCCATTGTGTTAAGGAAAACGCATTGTTGCGTATCGCCTTGTCAAAGATTTTTCTTGACATCAAGAAGTTCGGTGGTGTCCTTCGTATGTTTTTAAAAAAGAAAATGAGCTTAGAGGAATTAAGAAGTCCTTGCGGTTTTATTAACTTCGTGGTCTGGCCTGCCTAGTTCCTTTTCGTTGTCGAAACTGAGTCAGCTATGATATCAATCTTCTACATATTGGTAAAGCAGGTTTGCGGTTTTTAAGAACAGTGGTGCGAGCACAAAGCACTGATTTGCTGGTATTTTCTACAGAAAGTGCCTAACTACAGCGTTGATGGAATTTGGAAAATCATGTTAGTTTGAACGGTGACAGTGCCGTATGTTGTGTAGCCTCACTCGGATCTATATGGATCCAATGTGTTCTCCGTTGTGGGATCGTTCGGAATCAGTTTCTTTAGGTCGATGGTTGAATATGTACCATCCATCCCAGGTTCAAGATAAAATATAGCATGGCTTCTGGTCGTGTTTCTGACAATTCGTCTAAGTTTGAAGAAATATTCTCCAAGGGATGCTTTTCTGGTCACACTGAGGCTTGGGCACTTGTATAGTAGGTGGGTCGTGTCTTCTGCATATATGTACATACATCACCTGACAAGGTCGGGGAGTTTTTTTTCTACATTATGTGATATGGAGAGAACGTCTAAGGCAATGTTGCATTTAAGGAAACTCACGGAGGTCAGTACTTCTTGGTCGCTCAAATATTGGTTCAGTTCTGAACCTTTTCTTGCTAGCTCACCGGCCTTCTCGTTTTCTTAGGCACCTCTATATCCCGGTTTTGAGGCTCGCCGTGACAACGTTTGACCAGTTTTGTTGATCTCTGTGGAATTAATGGCTTTGATGTGTGCTTATACATACATATGTATATGATGTATATGTAGATGTCAATATCTTCTTTCAGTGGTGTTAGGGAGAGTAGCGGTCGGCAGCTTCGATAACTTGAATGATTTATTGACCGCGTTCTACCAAAAATATTCCAGAGCCTACACTTTCGTTCATTTTCGAGCCATCCATGAAAATTGATATGTTGATGAAGTTTATGACTTCTACTGTCCGCCAATTCTTGTTTATAATTTTGTAGGATTAGACTGAAAACGGGGTATGGGGGTAAATAGTATGTGACCCATTTGGCCATCTTTTCCAGAGATTGGGTTATTGGAGACATTCATGTCATTTTAAGCGGCTATTTTCCTTGTGATGTCGATTTATATAAACGCGGGCGTAGCTTTGAGGCCCAGTTGGGGCATTTCAATTGAAAAGACAAACTATAGTAAAGGTACCATTTACCAAACCACTAAAAAGATTTGGTCTAAGTCAACGCTCAAATGGTCTGATCTCGCCTATCAAATTGCTCAAACTATCAGTATCGTAACAAGTCAACCTTCTATAGGCAGGCATACAGAAAGATTTGGCCTGAATTTGGATAAGGAGAAGCATAAAAGAGTGCTTAGTTTTATTTGTCCAGTATTCTCCCAAAAAATTAAGCTATTTCTATGCTTTAGCCTGTTTCTACAATTGTCTTGGGGACGTTAAACACGTAGATGTCAACACCTTTCTGCTTGATTGGTCTAAATGTGCTTATGGTATCAACTAGAACCTTACCTAACCATGCAGTTTGTAATCGTGGCAATGAGGATGTGTGGAGTCCATTTATTTGACTCTCGGTTAAGAAAAGATGCGGCTTTCTCCATAGATGCTGATGTGATGTGCTATATTAGTGAATTTTCGATATATTATCAGAGACCTTCTGCTACAAGTGTCTTATCAGTTTTCTTTGCATTAGATGATCGAAACATCCTTGAATCAGTTCC
This sequence comes from Blera fallax, assembly GCA_946965025.1. Lineage (NCBI taxonomy): Eukaryota > Metazoa > Arthropoda > Insecta > Diptera > Syrphidae > Blera > Blera fallax. Next base: position 49,219,008 of record OX337245.1, read on the forward strand.
TTCCTATATCCAAATGGGAGATGAATTTATGAGTACATATGTATGTATGTATATATATCCAGAATATTGTTATTAGATATTAATGCAGAACAATGCAAACCTCTCTGCATCAGTCCTTAGAAAATATTTCTGGAGTGAAGACCGTGTCCGATTATGATCAAAATTAAAACAGCTTTCTTTCTTCACCTAAGTACAACCGTCTTAAAGTGAATTTTATAGGAAAAAAGAGTTCATCAAAACACATTTTTACTCTCGATTAAATTTTATCTTTCAATAAACACTTAATGAAGCTCTGTTGGCTGCAGATACTTTCGATTGCGACCATGAACAGCAATAAGATATCTGAGTGTAGCATGACGTTAATGTGATAATCAATTCTTTGTCTTCTGCCTTAAACACTCACAACTTTCAACTCCTTAAAGCCTTCAATGCACACAAAAAATTGAAAACAAAATCCACTTCCATCGATTCCTAAATTACCTCGCAATAAACAGCTAGCTCCTCCTTAATTACCGTTCTCTTCGGCATTCTCAACGACGACGAACAGTGAAGTCAGGAATGATGAAGCGAAGTGCAAATTCCTTTCCAACACCAGCTACGAAGTTCTGCCAGCGTTTCGCTATGCAGTCAGCAATCAAAAGATTCCTGTTCCTTCTCTTCCTTCTATTCGTCCTTTTCAACTCACTTCCGCTTAGGTTTTGTTGTTTTACCGGCTGACTGGCTGACTCGCTTGCTGGCATGTCTGTCTACTCTGCGGAATTCTCAAGATAACGAACAATCAATTTCTAACCGACTCCGAGGAGATGATGTTAATTGGAAAATTTATAGAACGGTACAGGGCATGACTGCAGCAATCTATTGCTTCCTCGCAAGGACCATTATCATCAACGTTGCATTGTGATAGATCAACAAAATTCCCCCCTCGTCATCATTGTTTTCGTAGTGCACTCGTCCCTGCTGGTTGGCTTGGCGACGTTAATTAAAAATTGTTTTATTATTATTTAGATGTAATAATTAATTATCGGAGCGTTCGATGCGGAAGGAAGTCATCCAACGGTAGGAGTAGAGTTATTCCAGGTGATGTGCTAGGAATTCTATTCCCATTGTCCTACGACGACGGAGGTATTTATGACTTGCCACTTTGAGTGAAGGGTTTCACCAGGTGTATTCGCTCATATATTGCAGGCAGTCGTGAATACTGCTTCCACTTGGCAAACTTTGGAGATGCCACCAAATGCAGGCCAAATGAGTAGAAGGAGGTTACGGAGAAGCATAAAGACGCAGCCTTACATAATATTTTAGGGTAGATCATAGACGATATTTTTAGGGCGATGTATAGTTAGTTATATTTGAAGTCGTTAGGGGCAGGATACGGAACGCTGAATGTACGATTGCAGGTAATACTACTCCAACTCCAGTAAGTAGTATTGGGAATGTACAAGGTCCATGAGTGTGCACTGAGCGCGGTAAACGATGCGAATAAAGATTTTTACTGGTGACAGTTTAATGTCGGATCTCTGAGTTTAACAACATACCTTAGGGAATTTCTACCCAACCGAGGTGTAATTAGGTTCGCAGGTGAACCAGTTTTATGATCGGTCGTATGAGCTTTTTGTTTTACAATTCCTTTGCATTTGAATTTTATAAGAGGAACTCATATATATTTCGCGGACGTTATATTTTTATTTACGTTGAGCTTTGTTTTGTTAAACTATTTAAAGGTTTTGTTACCGCTTTGATGGAGCTCAGGTTAGTGCTGGTTGATAAAAACCGTCATCCAACATGACTTTTGCATTTAGGAAAAGTTTCGTCTTGTTTTACAGATCATTAACAAGCTTAGTGAGTGTATAAACGACAAATGACACGTTAACACGTTTATGGCCATGAACATAAAGCAGTTGAAAAAATGTTAAGTATTTCAAGGAAAACTTGTGATGACTATATGGCACTCAGATGAAAGTGGAGAGATGGAATCTATGGTGGTAGCTGCATTTCTAATTGCTTTACATTTCCGGTCGCTTATCCTACGGGTATAATCCAAGGATGTCTCTATCATAAAGGTTAGTTACGGCTACCTACTTATGTTGGGGTGGTGTCTCTTTCATGAAGGACAATTAGACACCGGTCTGAAATACTACTAGACAGCATTTGATAACATTACTCGTATTGGGAATGTCCAGCGAACTAAATATGCACTTGAGAGGCAAAGTTAAAGTGTGCATAGCGATGGGCGTGGTATTTTTTTGAAAGTATAGAGACGACAGGAATATAAAGGCCTTGATGAAATCACCATCTGTACCAAGATTTTTCAGGAAACCAGAGGGTAATTGGATCTTACTAATAAATATTTGTGGCAAATATCCCATAGAGGGACCAAATCCTAGTTTTTCGCAGCCATTCGTGACGGGAGTGTTATAATTTTCGCATATCAATGCCATTGTATGCACTAACAATTGATCCATAGCGCCCATCTGAGCATCTGAGGTCGTAAATGTGGGTGGATACTTGCCCTCAAACTTGCCAAGAATTTCCGTCCTATCAGTCAGATTTCTTTTAAAAATTAGTAAGTTTACTGGAAAGGTTAGTTTAAGTATAGTCGTCCTTATGCTTTAAGCTGAATAGCGAATTTACATATATCGGATTATCCGATTACACTAATGGAAACTGCCATTTATTAACTTGTGGTGCCGTGGCGCTGCTGTTCATCTGCTAAAGTGTCTATAGGAGGCACTCTTGCCAGAACGCATACTACATCGTTCAGGGCGCATATTTGATATACGAGTACTTGAACAATCTTATGGTTGTAACATGTATTCCTTGTGGTACAGGCCTAAATTGGTGATGCAAAAAGCATCACAGATTAAACTACTCTGACTAATTTCAGTAAGCTAGAGAGTTGAAATTTGACACAAAGATAGAACGTAATGAACCTCGTAAAAGGTGGACAGATTTGGACACAGTTTTGGCAAGCTGCAGGAAAAAGTAGTTTTGCCCCCTGAATATCAAATGAAGCGGTGACCCAAGGGAAAAATGGGTTTCTGTAGGGTTCAAGAAGGATCAAAGCTTTTCTTGACTTCTTGGCATTTTTTTTTTGGTTAAGACCGTTGTTCGTCCAATGATTCACAAGAAATTTATAAAAAATACAGCCAAAAGCAAACGAAAAAGCCAAGACAGTTGTTGCAGTTATTTGAATGAAATTACTTACTCACTTAGGTGGTGCTGGGCCTCAACCAATGAGCCTCTCCAGTAAACCCGGTCTTTAGTTCACTGCCTGTAGCTGCGCACTTCAAGTCGGTTGAGGTCCCCTCTTACTTATGTGCGCCGCTTAAGGCGAGGTCGTACTCTACTACAATGTCCATCCATGTTAGATTCGAAGGCTCTTAGGGCCTAAGCGTTGGTGTCCATTGACTCTACAAGTGCTAGCCATCTCAATCTTTTAATGCGCAGTTTTTCGACAAGGCCAATGTCGCTATACAGCTCGTGAAGTTCGACGTTAAATTTTCTATAGCCCGTCACGCAAATGGGACCGAATATCATACAAAAATCTTTCTTTTCATCTGCTTCCGACAGAGTCCATGCTTCAGCACTATAAAGCAAGACTGGGATGATGAACGTCTTGTGTAGAATGTCCTTACTTGTTCGGGATAGGGACGCACTACCTAATTGCCTTCTTAGGCAAAGAAACAGCTATTGGAGGCATTCTTCGTTTTATTGCTGCTGAGGTGTTATTTATAGCACTAGTGTATCCTTTCTTGTTTAAATATGCTCGTATGTATTTGGTTTTTCCTTATTTAACTCTAAACCGCCTTTGGCAGCTTCCGTTTCAATACTAGCGAACCCATCAGTGGTAATCATTCTACCAAATATGACAATATCGTCGTTGGACGCTAGTAGCTGCACAGACTTTTGAAAGATTGTTCGTCATAAGTTTCGCACAAATCTTTCCAGCATGATGTTGAAGAAGTCACATGACAGTGCATCACCTTGTCTAAATTATTTTTTGACATCAAAGGTCGCGGTGAGATCGGTGCCGAATATGGCAGTAATGTCAAAACTAGGCATGGCTCTGTATCGTCGATATAAATGCTGTCACATGGGGCCTTCAGATGGCTAAAAATTGGTGATTATCGATGTAGACTTTGGTTTTCTTCGAACTACACTGACGGGGGTCAATCAGGTTGTTGACGAAGGACAACGTGGCAGAAAAGATGGCAGAGATGATCGCCATTAATCAGTCATGTTCACACTTTTTTTAACAAAGGCGTTTCTATGAACTGTGCTAAGATTTTCAATTCAGACTGGAGCACCCCACCTAGGAACTCTATGCTTTTCCTTTGTATGTACACTGGGCACTCGAGAACGCCATAGCATTTTCTGTTTCCATTGCAAATTGAAGGGCTTTTAACCCATCACTATGTTTCGGAAAAAGGGCACAATTTAGAGTCGTCTATAAAGTCTGAAATTAAACTTACCTTTTAAAAGTTTAAGAGTTTCTTTACTCATCTATAAGAATAAAAACGTCCCAAAAACCAAGTGTTTATATTCCTTTTTTTCACATTTTATCTGTCGTATTTGTTTTTATTTTTTTTAAGTATATTCGTGTTTTTAGTTCTAACAAAAAAAGTAAATTTAAATTAACAAAAACAATAACTATAAATATAATCAACAATAGTCTAAAGCTCGTAAGGGACGGAAAGGAAGCCGTTTGCAACTTTGCAACTAGTCTAACGACAGAATCGATTCTATGCTTTTCCGATCCCTTGGCTCCATTTGAGGTCCACCTAGGTAACTAATTGGATTGAAAAATTGCCGATGCGTTTCATTTATGAAAATTGGCGCCACATTTGCCTTAGGATTTGGTTTGGTGACAAATGGTGCAATCTCTACATCAGATATCTCAAAAGCAGGTTCACCTATTTGAAAATGAACCCGATTTGGTGAATCCGTAACGTCATCTATACTGGAGAGGTCTTCCAACGAAGTTGAGGATAGCGGGGCAGTTCCAGCACCCGGCATAGCATACTTGTTGAGTGGGGTATTTCTATTCAGGCGCCTGGATTCTGCCTGAGATAGCACAGGTTTAGCGGTTATCAGGATAAGTTTGCTATGATTTTGATATTTTTTGTTTTGTGAAGTTTTTCGTTATAATGATGAAAATGAAAGAATAGAAATGTAAACCAATCAAAAGAAAAAACAGAAAAAAAAAGAAAAGAAATAAAATGAGAATTTCTTTGAAATTCAGCAGCACACAAAAATTAATGATTTTTAGGTGCTTGCAAGTGCTGGAGCTACAAACCACAATATCCAGGTACTGACTTGGAGGTAAGGCAGCTAATACTAGTGAGCAACTGTTAAAGCAACGGATATGATGTTAAAGATACAAAACAATTAAAGCAAACACTAACAGCTGAAAAGCAAGCAAGATACTATGTACTTAGATATTTGTACTTACTCTTGTCTGCTTCTATATATTACTATCGAATAAGTTTCGGATCTTAAGATTTTTATTAATCGCGAAAGTATAATGAAACTCACAACTATGGCAGCAATAGTCGGATTAAGGTTTTGTTCAAAAGTTTACAAAAAAAACTGTTTTCAGTGCTGCACCACAGGGAAGACATCTAGTTCCTTTACTTTTCATTTTATTAAAAATTATCTCCCTTCATTCTAGGGATGAGCGATGTTGACAAAACATCGATGTTGACATCGATGTCAACATCGATGACTAAACATCGATGATCGATAATAATCGAACTCAAAACATCGATGTTCCTTAACATCGATGTTTTAGAATGAATTTATAGAATGCCGACGAATGGCGTGAAAAAAAACAACATACAATTTTTAGCACTATTCTCACCCTTAATAAACGTAAACGAAAATGATCAAAGAAGAATAAACTAAATTTTGAACTATACTGATGTGAACTGAATGGAACAATGTATGAAAGAATGACGTTGGTCGTGTTCATCAATGGATGCGTTAATTCACGGAGGCGTTTATCAGTCACAGCCGATACCTTATCTACAAGGGAAAGGCAATGGAAAGTAGCCATACCGCCTATTCTCATATAAATATATAGGAAGTTTGGAATTATTCATATGTATTTATATGGCAAAGCATGCTGTCTTCAATGAAAAAAAAATATTCAAAATCTGCAATTAAGAATCGGTTACCTTTTGCCAACATCGAAGACCGATGTTTTGTTCTTAACATCGATTGTCCGATATTTTACGTACTTAAACATCGATGTTGAAACATCGATGTTTACTCTCTCAACATCGATGTTTTGTGAACATCGATGAACATCGATCATCCCTACTTCATTCAATCAATAAATCTAATAATTTAGGATGTGTCGATGATTAGTAAATATGTATTCACAAAAATTAATTCAATAGTCCTTATCAGAAAAGGCCTGAGAGGGTAATTCCTCCTTTAATTCATATGTTGCAGCATGCCTATCGTAAGCTAAAAATTTCCGCTGATTGCCATCGGCGTTTCTAGAGGATGTTGAAGGACTGGGAATAAAACAAAGTTCCAAAAGCCTCACAGTCACTATATTATTCCCTATCACGACTCTGACAGATATAGATTCAGCTGGTTTGCCACAGTAAACTAGGGCAGTGTTATGTTTCAGTGTACTCTCCTCCGTCAAACCATTTTATTTCGCTTAATTCCAAGATGTCAGTAACGCTGTCACTCATAAGCTGCAAACCTGTGTAAATAGATGTTTACGTATCATCTTAAAGGTGTTCTGTCCGAACCGTTCTTGAACGATCAACAGCTCTCGAGGAGAACGAGCCAAGAACCTATTGACATCACAATAAGATGAAGGAATAGGTCAATAGGAATAGGTGAATAGGTCACACCTTACGGCGTGAAGAATATTCTGTTGTAAAATATGCCATGTACTAGAAATAAGCGAGCTGATGAACTAGAAAGGCGGAGATCGGCTCTTGATCGCTTCCTTGCGGAGACGGTGAACGTCCCGATGGGGTCCTAAGGGGTAGAATCCTTGCGCAGAGGTTCATGTGGCCAGAAAAGGCATTATATTTAATGCACATTGATGCAGCTGCAATATTGCCAACGAAAAAGAAACAATTCTACACTTCCTTTGCAAGTGTCCGGCTCTAGGCAGTGCAAGACATTACTCCTTTTCCCTTATCCCTTTTAGTTTACGCCCGTTTTAACATCCGACAGGTCACTTGAGTTGTGGGACTAAAACGACACTCTTATGCCAATTATGTTTCAGCATGTGGGTGATACACCACTTGTACCTACCTTCCTAGAATCCACTACCACACCCTAGAAGATGACTGGGCCGCCGTTAACAAACTTGGCGCAGTACAGTTGAGGAGGAAGCAAGGTCTCTGGAAACGAGTTGGAGAGAGCTGAAACACAGTCCAGAGACTCTCACTGGATGGCGCGCAGGCATTGTTGACGCCCTGTGCCCTACGAGGGGTTACGGGAACTAATTCAAACACGAACACGAATTCGACACAAAAACTCCCATTCTCTCCCTAAGAATATATGAATCCGAAGACAACAATACGATATCGCGATATACACCGACCAAACCAAGATGTACCCCGGTATTCGGAAACAATTCGCATTCCTGAAGCGTTTTTCAAGCGGAGACACTGACCATAGGCAAGGCAACAAGATACTTAATATTCGATTTTCGGATATAACTCTTTGTTGACAGTCAAGCCGGTTTAAAATCGATCATATGCAACACAGTCAAATCTAAGGTTGTAAAGAAATGTCGAAACTCATTAAAGAACAAACTTAGTTGAACTAATTTTATTGTCTTGCCTAATAGGATGTAGCCTTCATTGAAGTCCTTTCGACGCTAATTACCATCGGCAGAACTGAGTTGCATCGTCTTGTCAAATTTTGTGTAATTTTTTTTAGGTCTAAATACGCGCTAAATTCTTTGGAAAGACCCCTAAGTAGTTGAAAAGTTACAAAGGTACTGTAGTCTACCTAAAGGTCTTTGGCCATTTATCACAATATTTTCAGTAAAATTATCATTACACCACTTGGACGAAGGGTAGAGCTTTATAAAACCTACACGTTGGTACTGAAGCCGTTTTAATTGAATTAAATTCCATGGTTATGATGGATATTTCAAATCAATACTTCAGTATTTCCAGCGCTATTTCCAATAGATAACAAGTTCGTTGCACAACCGATGACACTTAAGGATTGAACATCCGAAACAGAATGAATTAAAAATCATTAACCGGCCTTGATCGCTATTCCATCTGCGGATTAATATAGGGCATACAAGTTAACCTAGATGCGCAACATTAGCGTGAATGATTCAACAACCGTCAATAACAACCCCATTAAGGATCCTGCCTGAATGACTGTACCACTCACTTTTCTATTTACGAAGAGGGAGGCAAACATAATTTTTTATTTTTTTTTTTCCTTCTCTATCCACATTATTTCAATAGAATGCGCACGTAGGCAGAGCGGCTCTTTAAAAAAAAGTTCAAGTTTGACATTTCCTGCCCTTATTTCGAATACAATAACGCGTACCCCCTCGACCTACAGCAAGACTTCAAGTGCACACAGAGGCATACACACACAAAACATATGAAAAGTTTCAAAACATCTAGCCCACAATACGGTTCGTCACTCAAAGAACCAGAAGCACAGGCAGAGCATTTTAATGTTACAACACTCAACAGATTGGCACTTCAAGGACTCATATTTGCACAAAAGTTAATGGCTTTCAAGTTGTGAACACAGTTTTTCGTTAGCTTGACGTTGTTGCTTTGTGCCTATTGTGTTTGTGTATTTTGCTGAATGGTCGTCATGGTCAAATAAGTTTTATTTTAAAAAGAAGACAAATTTTATTTTTTAAACCCAGGGGCGTAGCAATGCATGGATGAAAAGGGACCTTGTTCTCTCGTGTTGTTAAAAAAAAGAAAGAATACATGCAGCAGAAGGAGCAAGAATTGTGGCTCACAGCAGCTGCTTGATTTTACAGTTACGGTAACTCTGTGTCCGTGTGTATGGCCCAAGCTTATCATTTCTGACCCATTTGGACAGAAATCAAGGAGTCAAATTTAGCCTTAAACAGGCTAAAATACTCACACTCTTTGAAGAAAGGATCCATGTCCGCATGCCTAACCGATTTCATGTCTCTATTCGTATAAGCATCCGCCACGTATCCATGTACGTATTCGTATCAGTATGGATATGTAAGTTGAGTACATATACACTAGTATCCGGATACGATGTCTAATACCTAGGAGTTGTCCTAGATCCCAAACTTAACTGGAAACTTAGCATAGACCAGCTGGTAAAGAATTCATATATAGCCTTCTATGCCTACAACAGAACCTTCGGGAAAAGATGGGCTCTGCAACCAAAATTGACCCTGTAGACGTATGTACACTGCCATGGTACGTGGTGGCTTTAAAGAAAGTCTATAATATAACCAAATTGAACAGAATACAAAGAACAGAATGCATTGGTACTCTTACGGTCCTTCTGCATCTTATACCTCTAGATACACACATTACAAATATCACAAATTAGGCTCCGAGAGTCCAGGTGGAGAAGGACAGATGAATAAGGATTTCGATCTTACAATATACATAGATTGGACGCGATGTGATGGTTAAAATATGGACTGTGGATTCGGTGCGGATGTGTTTTCGGAATTCTTAAACGTCTCAAAATCTTATAGACTTCCGGATGTTTAAAGTGTTTTCCAGCGGAATTACTCGCTATCTGTGAAGCCTGTCACCAAAACAAACAACACAAATATCCAAATAACCAAAAGGCAAAAGATCGTCATTTTTGTTAATGGCCAGGCAGCTATCAAAGCCAATGAGGCTCAGCCCTCCATTGCTCACTTTCGGAAGTAGTTCGCATCCCGCTCGGGGCAATTAAGGCTAATATTTCCTCAATTTTCCTTAGAAAAGCCAATTTCAGATGGACAAGGCTGATGAACTGCGTCACATCCAGAAAGATGTGGCCAAGCTATAACAAGGCTGGAGCAAACGTTTTACTAAATAAAACGCCCAAATACATTGCCAGAATAACAGGCATCACCACGGGACACTGCCCCTTCGGAGTATATGTGGCCTGACCAGGTTTTTCGTACATATAACTCACACTGTCGCAGCTGCAATATCGTAACTGAAGAAGAAATCTTAACCCACTATATATGCAACTACCCGGCACTAGCTAGGGCCAGACAGCGAACTACCTACCTACCTACTTTACCTATGCGATTACCGAATTTGTCCCAAATTTGATAGATCCTCATCTCACTATAGGGGAAATGTCTTCTTGCTACAGGGTAATCCCATTTGAATACAAATTTAAGGAAATTATCGTTTTTTGTTGTTAAGTAACCATTAAATGAGCGTGTCTGGACCTTCTACGGAATTCGATCCTTTCGAAGAAATTTTCGATGACTTTTTCTTAAAATTCAAGCGATATTCCGCTGAAACTCGGCGAATTTTTTACGCAAAACATCTTACGTTGCACCCGATGTGTGGTAAATTGCATCACCTTGTTGGAACCACATGTCTTTCGCATTAATATCTTCGATTTCGTGCCAGAAATACTCGGATACCGCCTGATCACACTGCGCACCAAACAGTCACTTTTTGGACCAAAGGGAACCATAAGACAAGTTCAGATGCTTCGAACGTAGACGAACCGACAATTCCAGGTCTTCGACCACACTTTCTCTTAGGTGAGGTTCGGTAGACGGGTGTCTTAGTTGACAGAAAGCTGTCAGCGGCTCACATAGACTAAGGGTGAGTCCATTGGGCCCATTAGTAAACCCTTGAGAAGCTAAACGCTTTCATGTACAGCAGCAATATTTTCGACTTAACGGACTCCATGGTCATGCACAGGCCTTAGTTTTTTGCAGTACTTGAAGTCTCTTAAAATTTTTTCACTACCTCGCGAATTCATCGCTTAGTACGGACGATTAAATTGATCAACATTTTCCGGTAAACACAATTTCGATACACAGTTCGTACAGAATTGTTATTTGTTTAGAACAAGTGAATAATTTTAAAACGTGAGCGGTGGATAAACCATCAAATTAAATAAATGTGTTTTTGCAATCCTAGCATTTGACACTTTGAAAACAGTTGCTTACTGACAGCTGCTTGATTTACAGTGCTGCCAACACAGTAAGCTTGAATGGGATCACACTCTATATGATATCTAAATTGACACAAGATCTTGACAGCATAATCCATATTTTGTACATAGTATCACAGAATTTTTCTTCAAAATCTAAAACGCGATGAAGGTGGCTTACAAATTTTCAATAAATTAATGTTGTCTCCTCATAAAAAATGGCATTGCTACGGCCCTGCCCGCAACGTTTGAAAAGAAGAAATTTTTTTTATAAAATTAGTATTTGTGGGCGGTGATATCTATAAGTACATACATAGACTAACACTAAATCTAAGAAGAGTGTAACGAGAATAGAACTTATTTTCATTATTTGAAATATTACATGTTTCCTCAGAGCACTCCGTTGAGTCACAACAAGGACATATGTAGGAGTTGTGTCTGAACAGAGTAACAGTAAAACCTCAACAAGAAGCTTACTAAGTAATGCTACCGACAGAAAGGATTTTCTTTTCTTTGCTTCCATGATGTAGACGGTAGAAGCAATAAAAACAACTTAAGGTACAATCACGATAAATTCACACGTAAGTATGATATGTGGTTATCCATAAGACTTGGGCGCCTTTGAGTGTAGTGTATGCTCCTTTGAATCATTTTGTTTGCAAGAGTTTACCAAATACAAACACTAAGCTGAAGCTTCAGCATAAACCGAACGAAATACAATACACCGACTTGAAGGATGGTGAAAGCAAAATCACATTTATGAAAGTAAATAAGGATATAACACGTGGGGATTTTGATAGCCTTGAAATACATTCCTAAATTCCAATGACCTTGGTGATGGCATTAAATGAAATAAAATCAATCTATACATACTCGTACATGTGGCATAGCTGAGAGCAGCCTCCCTTTTCATGTTCGGTGGTACACCTTGTAGAAGATAGCTAATACGTAGGCGAAGGAGCAGATTTCATGGATGTGGTAATGCAATGGGCAGGTTTGTAGGCACAATTTTCTAGAACTTCATTGTAAACTTCAAACAGAACAGTTCAAGTTTCGTGTATGGGTGACTTTAATGGTTTAAGGTCTCGTCTGGGAAAGAAGGGTGGTAGCCGGACATTTTTTAAGCTCACAGAATGGAATGGAAAGAAACGAACAATTTCGTAATTTTATTTTTCAAAATAATCTACCTGAAGGTGAATATGTAATACTTCTTAGATCTATCAATTCATATTTCTAAGCTTTCTTAAAAATAATTCTCCGGTTTGCCTTTTAAATGTTCTCTTACGGCTAGCTATACTCATTGATCACCATCAACATGCTTTCGACTTAAGTATTTTTCCACAAATTTGGGGACATGAACATGCGGAGCCCTTCGAACTACACCCTCTGCAGCATTCGACATTCTGTTTCATCTAGCATCCCTCGACATTGTCGGCAGGGAAATTGTCACAATTGGCAAATAAAGGACTTGGTCATGCTTCCATTTTGAATAATCTCAAAATCTGTACTGAAAACAGTGACTACACGACACCAAAGCTATATTTTGACAAAAAAATTTCAAGGTACCATCCCTCTCAGGCTGCTTTGAGAAGATGGCTTCCTAGAAGACAAGTCGATACAATTTTGTGCTGACGGATCAAAATTTAACGTTAGAGTTGGTTGTGGTGTCTTGATAGGCTTAATCTCAGCCTCTCCTTCGAAATTATTGTAGAGTGCTTCAAGCGGAAATACTTGCAATGAAAAAGTCAGATTCTAAGCAAAAATACGTGGTATCGCCGTAGATATGTGCATCTTTTCAGTAGCTCTTGATTGCCAATTGTCTCTTATAGAAAGTACGGAGCAGTTCACCTTTTGGGGGTCAAGATATAGGGATATTCCAAGGAATTGTTAGGCTGATGAACTTGCAAGGCACTCAAGATCCATGTGACCCTATAATCACTAGGTGCAAGGCTAAGACTACAAGTTGGATGAGCTAGCTTCTGGAGGCCACATGACTTCATGGCAGGCATGACAATTTGAGTCTTGTAAACTGGTGCGTTTAATAGATTCTCTTAGGTAAACTACACGACGTCGTACCTAGATTTCAATAAACTTTTCTCAAGGACATTCCCGAGCAGGGAAGAGTGGAAAGCTGCCAACTACCTAACTCGCACAGACGGACAGGCTCAGGTATCTTTTCCAAACCACCGGGCAAAACCAAATCAGCTCCCGAACCACAGCAGTGTTTTCCAAGCGGAAGTCCTGGCAGTGAAAATAGCCACTCGGTAGATTGCGTTGAGTGCCATACCTCAAGAAGGTAACACATTTTTCAACGACAACTTGGTAACAATTAAATCGATTACTGCTATTGAAATCGAATCAGAGCTTGTGAAATGCTACCGAGAAGAGCGAAAGGTTCTTTGGACATAGCACAAGGTACCTGAGCATGAGGGCATACCAAGTTACAGTTACAAGAAGGCCGACGAATTAGCTAGAAGAGGTTTCGGAATCTCGACCGTCTTGCACACTAAATCTTGAAGCAAGGGTCATTGCCCTGAGGTAGGCAAACAACAGGTGGGCCTTCCTAGACACTTGGCCTTACGTTGATAAAACAAGGACCGATAGGCTTTTAAAAAGAATTGGAGATCCCTTTTTGCTCTGGTGGGAGTCATCACAGGACATAATACCCTGGGGTACCATATGAAAAAACTGGAAATAACGGTAGAAGAACTATGTAGAGGATGTGGAGATGAGGAAGTTATTGAGGATACAACCCACTTTTCCTGTCACTTTCCAGGTCTCAGTCACCTTAGATAATGATTTCTTGGGCTACACTCCTTCCAACGCCTAGAAGGATTTTCAAGTAGATCAGTGAACGACATCTTGAACTACATCAAATCAACTGAATGGTTTGTTAGTTCAGAAGCGAAGGCAAAAATGACAAACAAGTCTCCCCAGTTATCTGGACACCACCCCTGGAGCTAATGTGAAACCTAATACACCCGAGTTTCAAACCACTACACCAATCTCTTTCTCTCTCTCTCTATCTTTTTTTCAACACTCGCACTGTGTGTAAACATTAAAGGGTATTCATAACCCCTTGAGTGCATGTCAAATTATAAAAAAACGTCCTGTTGGAACTAGAGACCGTCCAAGCCTCAATCGTCAAATTGCAAAGAAAACGGATTCCACTTCTCAAAAAACTACACCTAAAAGTAAATATTTGAGGATTTGAGTAAATATTGAGGACTACGTGTGGATATTTGGAGCCCAAGTCTAGTTTTTTGACATAACCTTCAAAATAAAAATAAGCACCGTCCGAAAAGATGATGTTGCGACCAAAATCGACGTTATTTCCTTTCTCATTTAAAGTCCACCTAGAGAAGCGACAATGAAGGATGGTTGGTCGAGTTGGATCTTGTAAGCAAGTAATCCGAGGTCTTTACGCAAGGTCCTTTCAGAGTATTGCAACTTGTTTGAGTTGGAGTTCTGATGTAAGTTCTTTGGTTTTCACACACACTGAAGCATGACCTCAGTTTTTGTTATCCATAAGTATGACAGTTTCAAGAACTTCCTTTACGAATTTCCCTAAACCAGCCTCTGAAGGGGTTTCATTTAGACCAACAATTATTTTCAAATTTCAACTTTGGAAATAAATTTTGAATATTTCGTAGCGTTATTCAAGCTTAGAGGAATCAATTTCTAACCGCGGAGGTTTGAGTACGCTACATATGTATCTGTTACTTAGCGTTAGTGCTACCAAGGTCATTGTAACAAGCACTTCGAAAAAAATAAACGATGGTCCAGCCATTAGAAACTTTCTTTAGGTCCACCCAGGGATATAATATAAATATTCTGATCAAAATTAAAGCAAAACTTTCCCCTTTATTATGGTTATTGATCATCGATAGGATCCTGAAGAAACTAAGCTCAATGGGTATAGGGGTCACCGCATATGTAGATGATGTCGTGAACATGGTTCAGGGTAAATTTCCAAACATTCTGAGCGAATTCATAGAAGTCGCTCTGACAACTCTTAGTCGTTGGGCAAGAGATTGCGGACTTAATGTCAATCCATCCAAAACGCAACTGGTTCTCTTTACTAGAAAGCACAAGATACTACACTTCAAACGGCCAAAACTGGACGGTGTGGAGTTGTCCCTTTCGAACAACGTGAAATATCTTGGTATAGTTCTAGACAGGAAGCTAAACTGGAATCTAAATTCATAGGAACAAATCAAAAGTCATATAACGCTCTATTCATATGCAAGAGAACAGCTGACAAAACATGGGGGCTGAGACCCGCAATGATGCACTGGCTCTATATAAAGATAGTCAGAGCGATTCTCACATATGGGGCACTTGTGTGGTGGAAAGCAACAAACAGAAACACAAGATTAGGAAAATTAGCGGTGGTACAAAATACAAACGCCCAGTGTCGCAATTACGGGTGCACTCCGAACGACCCCCTCATACATGCAGTGTCTTCCAATCAAAAGTTCTAGCTGTACTCAGGGCTGTGGAACTACTAGAGATGAAATCAATATCCAATAAGGATATTGCCATTTATATCGATAGTCAGGCTGCACACAAGCATCATAAAATCTGAGATACTCAGGAACTGCCGCACAATGCTAAAGGTATTATGCACGCAGAACCGCATAAAACTATGCTGCGTGCCAGGACATTGCGGTATAAAAGGGAATGAACTTGCTGATTGCTGTTGTATTGGTAATGTATGGAGGAGAATTGCAAGTAGGTGAAGCCGTGGATATTAAACAACCTTCGTGCGAAGTTAAGGCCACCATTAAAGGCAAAGTATACAAAAACAGCCAACCAAAGATGCTCAAATATAGCAGGTCACAGGGTATCCAAAGCCTTGTCGCAAGAATTCGAACGGAAAAGAACTGGGGAAATTCTAAAACTAAACAGAATTCAGCTAAGAACAGCAATAGGAATCTTGTCCGGGCACTGCCTTCTGGGAATTCACGCCAAGAGACTGGGCCTTACAGACACGGATGTATGTAGGCACTGCAACGACATGTGCGTCGAAAAGGACATCACACATATACTGTGTGGGTGCCAGGGTATTCCCTCGAAATCTTAGGAAATACCTAGGCAACTACTTTTTCTGCGACCTAAAGGTAGGTCCTATCAACCAAAACAGGCTACTTAGGTTCTGTAGGGAAATCAAGTGTTTCAGGCAAAGTGTTTAGGTCCATTTGCTTTTTATGGAGGTTCCCCACGGATCGCGATGGGCCCATTCTGGTGCCTGGTGTTTTATAAGGTTTTCCTCATAACCCCCTCTAACATAACCTAAGATTAAGCGTTAGCGCCACCTAGTAGCAAGAACTCTTCTTTCTATATCTGCTAACAAGTATGGTCTTCTCCTTTTTTCAAGGTTATAACAAACAAACAGAGAGGCACTCATCAAAAGTTGGTTAAAAGAGAAGAATATTAAGATTCCATCACATCAAGGACTTCTTCAGATATTTTCACACAACACTGAAAGGTTCAACACAAAACCTTTTAATCTCGAAATATTTCATAGAAAAAAAAGAATTATCTTCAAAAAAGGACCTTAAAATATTGTTTATGCTTGAGTCATGAAAGTTACCCAGTTGTGTTTTTTTTACCTGGAAAACCTCCATCATCAGCAAACAAAAACATTTTTTTAATGGATTTCAAGGACCTTCATAAAATGTTGACGAAATTCTTGTCACAGCTGTTGTTACTGCTGTTGTTGATGCAGTTTTTCGAAGTTAAAGTAGGCATCACTTCATAAACAATAAATGCATGCATTAAACTTTACACAAAAACGACCCACCTCCCTTACTCATACGAGTGCACTACACCGCATCAACAATATGTGCACCATGGATGTACATACATATGTGTGTATGTTTATGTCCTTGTGGATATTTCCACTTTCAGCTGCTGCCTACAGTTGCATTCAGCATTCGTGTGCACTAATGGAGGTGTATGGTTCCTCCAAAAGAATGCAATAGTTTTCGCTTGAGATTTAGAGGTTATGCACAAAGAAGTCGGATTGTATCTCTCTTTTTCTCGTTAACGTAACATGCATTTAAAAGGAGGCTACACGAAGAGGTTGTTGTTAAAATGTAGGCTACCAGTAAAGCAAAATTTTTCTGTTGACACAGAAGCGAAGGGGCAGCGAGAAAGCGTTTACTAGTTCACACGTGAACACTTGACATGGATTCTAATTTGTTGCATTTAATTTAGTTTCCTCTTGGAGGGCGGTTTTTGGGGGTGGTGGGGTGTGGCGAAGCCCGAATGCGAAATGTCGACTGTCGTTCTGAACTCGTGCGCACACTTTGAACTTGAAGGTGATTTAAATTTCATTTAAAATGATGCCTTTTTGTTGGGTAAATTAAATTAATGCAAGTGCATGACGGAGAACATCTACTGGAACAAACATAATAAGTGAGCATGTGGCACGGCTTTGAAATGCACGTGCTCTTTAAGTCAACGAAGGAGGGGGGTTTCGAATGAGATACTGTTTAAATTTGCTAGCGATGAGGAGTGACTGATCTTTTGAGAAAGCCTTTCCGGTTTGTATTAACAATTAGGTTTGTGTCCTTGCTAAATTAGAAGTACTTTAGATAAATACACGTTTATAGCTAGTTTTCCTGCTTCGTTGGCCTTGTATTATAGTTTTTTTTTTAATTATTCATTTATAGCAGACACATTTATTTATATCACAACAGTATATACACAAAATTTTTAAAAAAAAGTAAAGAATTTTTCACAATGCTACGAGGTTCGTCTTACTAATGTCGGACTGCAGTGGCCATTTGTGGTGGCTAGTGCATTTTGTGAACGTCTTGGATGTGTTTCGGGTGGTTCCCCATCTGATTTGATGTCGTCATCGGTAGATTCATCGTCTGCAGTCTCGTCAATTTTGAAGGGCAGTTGAATCACATTGTCCTGCGCAACTGGTGGTGGTCCCCAAGATACTTGACGGCTTCTTTGTCTTGTCGGTAGATTGTCAAACTTAACATGTACCTTTTGCTGGACAGTAATTATAAATGTGTATAGTACATATTTAGTAGAGAATATACATGGTATATCTTTTTTTTCTTAATTAGCGAAGACATGCTAGATAGAGTTTTAGAAGATATTTAAGGTCTACTTCTACTTTGTAATTTTTTCTCACATGCTAGGGCTATATGTATATGTAGATAGAAAGTTAAGAGCGTCATGCAAAATATAAAGGGTTATTCATTTCGAGGTTGAGGTTTCACATCCCTGCCACATGGCATCTGTCAAATCCATCTGTAATCCAATGACAGACGTTTGACGTTTTTGAGTTTGGATTTGAATGTTCATCCTTATAATTGCACCTTGCACAACAACTAAAGCCTGCTGAAAAATAGATTGACGCTGCGTACATAAACAACAAGTTCGTTCGGAGAATCCAAATGTGATAGTTTTTCACTACGGGACGCAGACACCACTGTAAAGGCGTATTCTCTACGCTATGACTAAATGATACCCAACCTGAGTTTGGGTATCCTGAGTTTGAAGACACTGATTTAAGCGACATGTGGTTACAACAGGACGGGGATCGTGCCACACAACACAGGCCAATTTGACTCTATTGCACGAAAGGTTTCCCGACGCCTTAGTTTCGAGACTTGGCGCCATCAATTGGCCACACAAAGATCGTGTAGTCTGACCCCGTTGAATTTCTTTTGTGACGCTATACTAATAGTGTCTATGCAGATAATCCCCGAATTTTGCAGCCTTTAAGACCCAACATCCGTGATGTTATGGAAGAAGAGAACCTAATTCTAGTCAACAAAGTAGTAATCTTCCCCCCCAGTATAGAAGAGGTTGGCAAGCCATTCATAAGCTGGAGAATAATAAGACTGTCGGCTCTGGTGGGTTGCCTGTGGAGTTATTCAAATACGGAAGTGATGTTTCAATAGGGTGCATGCGCTAAATCCTACATCAACTATGGGCGGACGAAAGTATGACCCATGACTAGATTATCAGCTCCATATACCGCAGTAGAGCTTTATATGGCAGTTCATGTGACCGCGGGCAAAACGACTTACGTATGCAATTAGCAAACAAGACACCATCTGTCCACCGCTTAGGATGAAACATCACTGTTGCTTAGCTTGAACTTCGAGGTAGTTGAGGTGTCCATCTACCTCGGAGTCAACATTATCACACAAATGACACGTTAGTGGAGATTCGATGAAGAATGGTCCTTGGAAACTTTTGCTAACTTGCCCCTTGGAAACCAATTCTAATTGGTTTTGTGAAACAAATAGGATTAAATCTCCTTATTCAGGAGACAAATGTACGGGCCGAGCGCTGGACGATATGCAATACATATAACAACGCAGATGTTAAATTTTGGTCCTATGTGATAGAAGAGCGAGTGGAGGAGAAGATACAACAGCGAACTCCATGAGCTGAACGTAGATCAAAAGGCCAATATACATTGACTAACTACATTGGCTGAGACACATCGATAGCATGGACAACAACGCTCCAGCCAAGAAAATCTCCGAATCCAAGCCCCAAGATGTGAGACAAACAGAAAGACCGAACCTCTTCCCCTACGTGTTCGATTTATGTTTTCCTTAAGTCGATTTTTGGAGTAACGCCACCATTCAACGAAATCAAGTCGCAGTTGCGTGGTCAAGGCACGTCTTCAAGTTGGCTTATAACACTGCCGGATAACGTTCATTGTTAAAAAGAGATGGATTGTTTAAAAGCTTGTGTGGTACGTAACGTTATTATTCCAGAACCAAAACCCTTCCAAGTCAGAATCAAAAGTTATCATGTATCTGTTGCGCACTTTGTTGATTGTAATGTTGTTGCCAGCTTTATTTTCAAGGAACTAGGGACCACCACTCCAAAATCTACAGAAAAGAGTCACTCTTTGAGGATGTATTGCCTTCCCTTTTCGGAACCCCAAATCCTTCAATTTTGCTGCTTGTCATAGCCTCCGAGATGAAAATGTGCTTCGTCCAAAAAGATGATTTTGCGACCATAATAGACGCCATATTCCAACTCAAAAGAAGTCGACACAGAGAAGCTATAACGAATCGGGTGGTCATAAGGTCGATAAGGTCGCACATAGAAGGTTGCTGCCGTGGCTCAGTCTTTATTGCCTTGGGTTATAGAGTGGCAGGTTCTAGGTTTGTAGCCTAGATATTGTAGACGTCCAAAACAGTCTAGAAGGCCTTCGACAATGTGATGAGATTTTACCTGGCATTTGTAGAAGAATAATAAATAAACAATGGCTGGGTGTTGTAGAAATACGTTAGACTCGGATTGCTGTCAACCAGGCTACATATGTACATATTTGCGTCATGGAAATCAATGTCAACGAAGACGCGACCCGGGCACTTCTTCTGTCATACGGAGAAGTGATTCTGGGCGAATAGAAATGTTCGCGTCAGAGCTCGAAAATTTCCGGGGGCAAGCAATATGATGCTTTCTTATAAACGACTACGTATCGCAAGCTGGAACTTTGGAACAATGACCCATCCAAGAAGTGCGATGGGATGGGCGGTATCTGTTGCTACTGAGTAACGGCAAGAAAAGCAACACATATTTGGATGTGAATTTATCGTTGGAGGCAGGCTTAGGCAAGAAGTCTTAAGTTTCAGACATGTGGGCGAACGCCTCGCAACAATTCGCATCCAGGCTATATTCGCCAACATTAGCCTTATCTGCGCCCCCATAAAGGAGAAAGACAATGACACCAAAGACAGGTTCTACGAGCTCTTAGGCAAAACTTACGATCATGATATTAAAATTGTCCTGGGCGATGTGCCCGATTCTTTGCTCGATTCTCAAACGAGGAGACTCTCTGAGCTCCGCCAACTACAGTGGCATCAGTCTTTTTATCATCGTACATAGGATCTTGAATGCCTGAACCCGTTCTTCAGCAATCTGATCAGTCCATATCAGTGTGACTTTAGGCCGTGAAAGTCCAAATATTCACTTAGACGAAAACCACTTTCAAATATTTTGAGGACGCGTATGATAGCATTTATAGAGACGAGCGGTACAGAATAATGTCTAGTCGGTAAAGACCTCACAGAGACCTTTGATGTCAAATAAAAGATTCAGATAAGGCCACATGCTGTCATGTGATTGCTTACACATCGTTTTTGAAAGAATAGTGGAAAGCGCACGCGCCACCACCAGAGGCAAAATCTTTTAAAAGTCCGTCCAATTACTCGCATACGCCGACATATAGATTGTAGATTGGTTATAGGGGTATAGGCACAACGCGACCTTTATAGATCTGTTGCGCTGCCCCGACTTGGAGCTCTTAGAACACCCCCTCCAGTCCGATTTCCTTGATGAATCGAAGTGTCTGGAGTGGTTCTAACAATGAAAGATCTACTCCTTACAGTTGGTAGGCATCCAGGTGTTTTCTGCTTTTGTGGATCAGTGCTTCACATTCTTTTAGAAGGTGCCTTGGGGTTTCCTAAACATTTCCGCTAATTCTACAGTCTCCACTTTGCTCAATACCAGGTCTCCTGAGGTGCTCCTTAAGTCTACAGTAACGATGCGCAGACGGTTCTTGCTGATGTTTACACAGACTTTACTTCTTTTCCGGTTATAACTCACGAGAAGTTCTTTGGCCTGTCTTAGTCTAGGGAGTTTCTCCCAAAGTCCCGCTCTTTTGCAGTATTCTTCCTTTCTTAGTTTTTCCCGTATCGTATGCGGGTACAGCCCAAAAAAATGCTGTGGGACAGGTTCTCATAGCCCCTTCTATGCAAATGCAAGCTAGCCTCTGTGCTTTTCACGGGTTTCCCTTGTTGTGCTCACCTTGGTTCTTACAACCCAAACTACCGCACCGTACCATCATGGTGTAGATCCACTTCAGTGTAGCTGGGTTACAACTCCAGGTCTTGCCTGAGCTGCTCCTGCACACCATACGTTTTTTTTGACTACTACAGCTTCTTCGTGTTTCTTCACTCACCAGTAATAGCCCGCTGACAATTATGTCAATATCACCAGCGAACAATAGTAGTTGCACCGATTTGATCGTGTGCATAAACTGAACCGCAAACAACTTGGTTGGCAGACGTTTACTTCCACCCCACACTGTATCGCCGTCCAAGGAAAAAGTAAAACCCCACAAAAAAAAATCCACTTCCAAACACCAACTTAAAATGATGGCAATCATCTCCTCAATTATTACCTAACTTCCCCTGCCAACAGAATGAGAAAAAAAGAGGTCCTCCCAGGTGTGTTCCCAGCGTGGTTAAAGCTCTTCCCTTTCGCATATTTCTCATCCCCCTCATCTAAATCCGTTCACCGTTTGTGTGTGAACATTGAATTCATTAATAACTGGCATTCCCACCAAGCGAATTACACTCCATTAGCCTTTTTGGGTAACAAATTAATAAACTCGCCCACAGAAACTTTCTCCCCTAGATAATACACCACCCTGTGAAAGTTGGTTTTAAAAAAAATTACCGCACTCAGCCAAAAAAAAGGTATTCCTTCCCCCATTACCACATCCGTAGCTGCCTCATTAGATAGGGAGTGGGGGTGTCTGTTTTATGTGTGTGTATATGCGTGTGAAAGGATTCTCATTTCATCATCGTTAAGTATGCGTCCTGAAACACTGAATTTTACTTGAGATCTCATTATGATGGAGAACTTCTTAAGGAAGTTCAAACTTTCCATGTGTACAAGGAGACAAAGAACTTTATCCCAGCCGGAGAGTATACGAGTATGTACATGAAAAGCGAACGGGATAAGAAAAAAAAACACAAGGAAATCGCTTCCATATAAAGTGGATATCTCCTCGTTAAGTATGTGTGTGTTTGTGACTGCGTGTGTAAAGTATATTTGAAATGGCATTGAAAGTTTTCAAACTTCTTGGCAGGAAGAAAATGAAAAAATAGAGAAGGAAAAGGATATACTGAAAGACTACAGCCAGGGATGGGTTGATTATACTGTAACGCCATAATTTAAGCATATGGACTGATCCTTTCAAATGCTGTGCTTTTAAAAAATTTCGACTGAGCACGGTGATTCTGGCACGTCTGGCAACGGACTTATTGGCGTTGTTGCGGGGTGAAATGTCACTATTGCAAGCACACGGTTTCCTCATCTCAATACTCACAAGAGGACATGGTGGTCTTCTGATCATGAAACGGTCAACCAAATTCAGAGTCGTACCCTTTCTGGTCAGCTCATCAGCCTTGCAGTTTCCAGAAATATCCTTGTGATTAGGCACCCAGCAGAGGTGAATCTGAAACTGCTTAGCTTCGCGACAGACGAACTATCTATCTTTGAAGTAAAACAGCTCGATTCTGGGAACTTAATTGCCGCTCGACTGTCAGTGAAGATGCCAATATCCTTGACGGATATTGCATTGCATTTCAAAACAATGCTTTCTTATTGCCATGCTTTCCAGATCACGCTAAATTGATCTGGGAGGCGGGAAGAGATGCTCAGATTGAGGTTTTTTGAGAAGACCCACAACTCATCCTACTTTCGTCGGCGTAAAATTTAACTGAACTACCGTCCACGGTGACATCGGTGTCCCATTCAGTGTAGCTAGGGATAGTTGTTCGCAGGTTATAGTCAAATCTCAGTTTCGGCGGGGTGTAGTTGATGATTTTTTCATTGGAAAGGCTTATTGGACTGAGGATCGAGGAGTGGCCAACGATGTAGCTGGAGCACTCCGAGGAGGCTTCATGATGGATGGCCACACTGACAGCCACATGTTTGCAGGACATATCTAAGAGCAGCAGGTAAAACTTATCTGCAATGCTGCAGAAGGAGTAGTGCACCGCTGAGTGATCGCCATACAGTAGTATAGGCCTGATGACGGACAGGTACAGCCAGCGTGTGATTCGAGGATGCATACCCCAGCTGCTTCCTATAGCTTTCTTACGTAATCAGAGAGCTATATTTGGGTATGTGGGTCTATGAACTTTGGGAACACGTGAAAAGACCAAGTTTGGTTTTGTGAGGATTCATACCTATACTTCATTTGGAGGGCCATCTGATAAGTAGAAGGAGATCATATTCGAAGATTACCTTGAAAATATTCGAGTGTTTACCTGAGGCCGCAATAGCAAAGTCAACTGCATAGACAACCATTTTATATTCTATCCTTCTAGTCTTCTAGGTCTTCTAGTAGCCCGTTGACTAGCAGATTCTAGAGAAGAGGCGACAAGACACCACATTGTGACTGGCAAGTCTTCTGGCCGATGCTCTGCCAAGTTGTGTGTTAATAATCCTGTCTGTAAGCAATTGATTGATTGATACTCTGAGCGATGTATTTACCTTAAGGCTTGCAAGTGTGTCCTTGATTGTTTCTCATTGGGCATTGTTCAAAGACTCCTCAATACTATGGAAGGCCACCATGGTGTACTTCTTAATGCTCAGAGATCTTTCAGTGATGTTCACGACTGACCTGACTTTACAGTAAGCATGTTGGGATGCAGAGATCATAGTTGGATTGATGTTCTGGTGCAGAGCGATATGAATGAGCCTTTCCACATTTTTTTTGTTTTTTAGTTGAAAGGAAGAGTCTATCTTCTTATCTATCTATCGATGGAAAATCTTTTGGTATGAAGACGACTTCAACCTCAGTCCACATTTAGGGAACATGGACCAGATTTAGACAGCACAACAGCAGGAATAATACCGTCAGGTAATGGATACTTGACAGGTTTAAAGATGCGCATGGTCCAGAGGATCTTTTCTGTAGTTGCTATGTTTAGGGAGTCGCTGTATGGTGATATGGAAGTATGTAGAGCTTGAAGCATACCAACAGGGGAGTTACCCAGAAAGTGAGTATCCAGCAAAAGATCAATGGACTCCTTACTAGATGTGGTCCCGTGGCTATCTGGATGCATCAGGTAGAGGAGGGGTTTGTGGAGAAGATTTTTCGCAACCTAGACACTGCTGAGGACTGTTTAATGCTATCACAGAAGGGTCACCAGAATCAGCGTTGCTTTTCTCTTAAGTCGATAACTTATACAGGTTTGAAAACAGAATGGAGGTGAATAACCTTCAAATTTCAGAATCTCGCTGTGTAGTTTTCTGTCAACTGATGCGAGTTGATATTTCTAGGATATCAAAGTATATCGTTGCCAAAACACGTAATTCGGTATCCAAGACAGCCGTTAATTTTGGAAGATTGTTTAGATTGTTCAGAATTCTTTACGGTAGGTAGGTCGCACAGTGTGCCCGATAGAAACCGTCAGCCCCAGCCAATTGAATTAGTTGCAGAACCCACCGTATTATGCACTCCAAATGCATGACATCCTACTCTATGTAGTAGACAAGTCTTTAGTCCAAGATCTTCTAGAGGACACAAGTGTACCCATAAAGGAATTTTTCAAATTCTGTACTAACTGATTAGCATGAAATTTATCTACTGAGTAAGTTGCAAGTGGGCTTCAGAAAAGGCTGCTCATCAGTGGACAACATTTTTACGTTTACAAGTATTACCCCCTTCGGGTAGGGGTCAGAATATACCCGAGGTAGGCATGCCTGTCGTAAGAGGCGACTAAAATCCAACTTCAGTATACCGAGTATAGCGTATACAAAAAATGCAATGAAGAAAACGAAAAGATATAATACCCCAGGTGGCAGTCCAGGTTCACTGGAAAATCCACCCTCTTCGGAGGTCGGCTCTACGGATTCTGGGGAGAGCCATTTATTGCAATCCTTTGACCCCTTTACGAAAAGTTCAAGGGTATCTCGATCGCCACCATCAAGATCGAATGTATCCGGGAAAAGAAGTCCGCCGGAAGCGTCAATTCGCGAGAAACGGGACTTAGTGAAGCACAAAAGCTTTGAGGAGGAAAATAACGAACTCCGCATAAAGCTTAACAAAATGGAGCGACTCTATCAAGAACTTAAGAAAGAGATAGACCAACTCCGAGAAGAAAATAAGGCTTTAAAAAACTCTCATGGGCTAAAAGAACGAGAAAGTAGCCCACCCCACTCAGCAAGTCGAGAATATCACACGGACGAAGATGAGCTAGCGCGAGAAACAAATTGGATCTCGAAGAAGAGACCTAGCAAGAAACGAAGAGCTGGTTCTTCGCCCGAAGTCGAGCCAGAAAAAGAAGACAAGCACAAGGAGTCACAAGCGAAACAAATAAAAGCAAAAGAACGTCCTCCGCCACCAATAAACGTCGTTGGATTTACAAATTTTAGCAAACTACACTGCCTTCTAAAAGAGACGTTGGCATCGTCATTTAGATTAACGCCACTGCGCAACGACGTATGGAAAATTAACGTCGATGACCCTGACGGTTACCGAGCATTATCTCAGAAATTAAATACCGAGAAGATCCAATGGTACACTTACGAGAATAATTTAGAAAGACCACTGCGTGTCGTAGCAAGAGGACTTCACCCCTCTCTGACTAAGGAAGATATTATAAATGATCTTCAAGCTAAAGGTTTGAAAATTCTTGATGCCGTAAATATTATCAAGAAGGAGAAACAGCGAACTGAAGGAAATCAGGAAATTTTGGTTAAGCGTGGGCTTCCATTGTTTATGCTCACCTTCGATAAAAATGAAAATATGGAAGATATTTACAATATAAAAACTATTCAAAATATCGTTATCAAAATCGAACCATTACGTAAGAGCACAAGATCGATCCCACAGTGCAAACGTTGTCAAGGTTTCAATCATACGCAGACTTACTGTCAAAAAGAACCGCGTTGCGTAAAATGCGCCGGTAAACATATGTCAGAAGAATGCAAGTTAGATAAGCATGCTCCAGCGACTTGCATAAACTGCAAAGGAAAGCATCCAGCGAATTATAGAGGCTGCGATGTAGCCAAAGAGCTCCAAAAAAGGCGTGATGCGGTTAAAAAAACCTCACGTCCGAACACGAAACCAAATGACAAACCTAAAGCTAATACGGAAAAACTAACGAAAGCAAGACAACCAGTCAAGGAAAGGACGAAAGTTGGACAAGACAAAGCCCCAAAGAAAAAACCACCATCCGTTGGCGGGCAAACATACGCGCAAGTTGCCTCGCAAGAAAATAAACAAGGCGGCATTACTCCAGATCCAATCTCACAAGTTTTCTCTATCATTCTCGAGAAACTTGAAGAGCAAACTAAAACAAACAAGCTTATATTTGAAAAATTGAGCAATCTAGAGCTTAAAACTCGCAAAACAAGAAAAAATCTATAAATATGAAACAGTTGCTTAAAATATTAACATGGAATGCTAACGGCCTTTTGGAAAAGATCGACGAACTAGAAGTGTTCTTGCGAAAAGACAACATTGATATATGTTTGATTTCAGAAACGCACTTAAAAAATAAATCTAGCTTAAAAATAAAAGGATACTGTGCTTATCATGCTTACCATCCATCAGAAAGGGCTAGAGGCGGATCTTCCCTATTCATCAAGGACTGTATTGAGCATTCTTTTAGTACAATTATTGAAAACGATGCGATGCAAGTAAGTACAGTTCGTGTTAAAAACAAGCACTCATACTACAATATCGCATCCATTTATTGTCCTCCGCGATGCAAACTAGAGAAGAACGATTTTATAAATCTTTTCAACTCACTTGGACCGAAATTTATTGTTGGTGGTGATTTTAATTCAAAACACACTTTTTGGGGTTCAAGATGTACTTCAACGAAAGGCAGACTACTTTACGAAACCGGCATGCAATTTAACGTTGACTTCCTTTCGACAGGGAAACCAACATATTGGCCTTCCGACAGAGCAAAAACGCCTGATCTCGTAGACTTCTTCGTCGCAAAAGGAGTACCTAAAAACTTTACAAAGGTCGAGGAAAGCTTTGATCTCTCCTCAGATCACTCACCAGTCATTTTGTCAATAAGCGAGCGTCTAATAAAAAAAGAACGGGCGCCAAGATTAATTAACAACAAAACTGACTGGGACGGCTTTAAGAAATATTGTAAAGAAAACATTGATCTGAACGTGTCACTTAAAACACCGTATGAATTAGAAGACGAAGTCGGCAGATTTATTGAAGTCATACAGAACGCAGCGTGGAACAATACTCCCTTTAGGAGGAAAGAAGTCGTACACAGCGAAGGTAAATATCCACCGGAAATAAAAGAATTGATAATAACAAAGAGGAGAGCACGCAAAAGATGGCAACAATCCCGAGCTCCCCAGCATAAAACTATCCTAAATCATTTATGTAATGAACTCAAGAAAGCAATAAGTGATTTCAAAAATCGAGTGATTTCTACATTTCTTGAAGGTTTGACTGCCGAAAAAAATTCAAACTATTCGCTGTGGAAAGCCGTGAAAGGTATTAAAAAACCCCAAATGCAATCGCTACCAGTAAGAAAAAGCAATGGCGAATGGGCAAAAGGAGACAAGGAAAAGGCGGATTTATTCGCGAAGCACCTAGAAGAAACGTTTAAGCCATTTGACGGAGAGGCGCTTATAGAAGACCTTGGTGGTACTATCACGACACCTGACAACTTTAAAATAAAGAGTGTGTCGCTGGTCGAACTTTGCCAGGTAATACAAAATCTTAAAAATAACAAGGCCCCTGGATATGACTTAATAACCGGACAGATCCTCAAGGAATTGCCAAAGAAAGCCCTGATCAAGCTCCTGCATATTATAAATGCCGCTCTAAGATTATTATACGTTCCAAGGCAATGGAAAGTCGCTGAGGTTATAATGGTTCCAAAACCGGGAAAGTCTCCAAATGACAAAAAATCGTACAGACCGATATCACTGCTTCCGATAATATCTAAGGTATTTGAAAAGCTTTTGTTAAAGCGCTTGCAATCGGTCATTGAGGAAAGACGACTGATTCCTGACCATCAATTTGGCTTCAGAACTAAGCATTCGACAATTGACCAGGTCTACAGATTAACTAATGAAATAGAGAAAACCCTTGAGGAGAGAAAGATATGTTCTAGCGCCTTTCTTGACGTATCCCAAGCCTTCGACAAGGTATGGCATGAAGGGTTGAAGCTTAAGCTGAGGCAGGTTCTTCCGAAACAATTATACAAGATTTTAGAATCCTACCTTGCTAATAGACTTTTCCGTGTAAAACACGGAGGTGAATACTCTGAATTTAAGGACATCGCTGCCGGAGTACCGCAAGGAAGTGTTCTTGGTCCGGTATTGTTCTTACTCTACACTCGAGATATACCCCAAGAAGAAGGAACTGTTGTAGCCACGTTCGCGGACGATACGGCTATACTTGCAACAGATAAATCAATCGAGTCAGCAACTGAAAAGCTTCAACGAGCTTTGGACAAAATTTGCGAGTGGACAAAGATTTGGCGCATTGCTCTCAACGAAACCAAATCAATCCATGTTAATTTTACTAACAAAAAAATTAATAACCTACCCATTTTCATTAACTCGGTACAAATACCGTATGCAAACGAGGCTAAGTATCTAGGAATGACACTAGACGCGAAACTCAAATGGAAGTCGCACGTTAAGAAGAAACGCGACGAGCTGGAAAATAGATTTAGAGAAATGTATTGGCTACTTGGAAGACATTCCAAGTTAAGCATATATATAACAAACTGCTTTTATACAAGCAAGTGCTTAAACCTGTATGGACGTATGGTGTACAACTTTGGGGTTGTACTAAACGAAGCAATAGAGATATCTTACAATCTTTTCAAAACAAAGTGCTAAGAATAATCGTAAATGCTCCGTGGTATATCAGGAACAATGATATCCACCGAGACTTAGGAGTAGCTACCGTCGATGACGAAATAACGAACTTTGCTCGCAAACTCCGTATTCGTCTTCATGGACATTGTAATGACGCCATACTCCAAATTTTGGACGAGACAAACCTTGTGCGCCGACTACAAAGAACGAAACCGTTCGATTTAGCGTAATAGGGATAGCCGTATGTAATGACGGAAACAGCGGGTGCTTTTATTGAAAAGCTGCCTGTCCAACGCGAATATTTCTGAAACGCAAACTACTTGATAAGGGAACTTAGTTGTAGTCAATCAATAGAAGGGAGGTGTTTTAGTGAGTAAGAATCTCACACTACTATGAGCACCGGGCTCATAGTGTCTTTTGAAGATTTTTCACCTACCCACGAAGAAAAAAAAAAAAAAAAAAAAAAAAAAAAAAAAAACAAGTATTACCCGAGCTTATCTTGATTGGGGCGACGAAAGCGCCAATCTGTTTGTACCACGTGACTTCGAGATCCATTGCATTCAAATTCAAACAAATCAGCAGTGATCATCGTTCTATTAATCGTTAATATACGCAGTTATAAATATCTACGAAATGAAATTGTGAGATACTAATATGTGCCAGGTCTGTGCAGAGCAAAAGGAGACCACAGAACATATTCTTTGCTTTGTCTGGACAAAACATAGTGCAGGGCTGGTTATGCTAAAGCGATCACAGATCAGCCACGTAGTATACAGCAAAAGTCAGAAATATCCTCTCATCATTTCTAGGAGAACAAGACGGAAAGGGTGGGGCCTGAAACCAGTCAGCTTATAATAGTCAGACCCTTCCTCATGTATGGCGCTATTGTAGGGTGGATATCAACGATAAAGAGGAATATGAGGGATGTGTTGGTCAAGATATGAAGGCCAGACTGTATTACCATCACAGGTGGTCTGCGCACTACCCCCAAGACTGCACGTGAGGTAGAGGTTTCCCTGTATCTTTTGTCAAATGACCTACAAATAAATGTTCAAAGGGGCAATAGTGTTCTTCTGCTCACTAATTCAGGGATCTTTAAATCCAGTAACATTGGCCATAGCTTCATCCTTAAGGAATCATTTCTCAATATCTCCGATAATCCTGGGTACTCTTGACTCCTTTACACTAGGTATATGAAGTAATGTACCCTGGTAGGTAGGACTGGCAAAGCAAGGCAGTTCCTTTCCAAAATGAAATTTCAGTTTACGCGGATGATTTCAAAACCAGTGAGTGTACGGGATCGGGTATGTAGTCGAGAGATATACATACATATACAGGTGGCCCTAAGGCTTCCGGACGCATGTAGTGCAGAGAATTACTGGGTCAATATCTAACACAAATATTTATGTATCGTTACCTACTTCAACAGTCAAACTGCGCTTAAGGCACTAGGGTAACAAAATCGGAACTAGTGAAGAACTGCCGCAGAATACATAGGGCACTCTGTATGCAGAATCGCGTCGAATCCTGTTGGGTACCTGGACACTGCGATGTGGAGGGTAACGAAAGTGACGACGAATTGACAAAAAAAGGAGCTGAGTTCCCGCATAGTGACATAACTAGAGGCATAAAAACACCGATGAGTGGGGCTAGGAGAGCCATTCTAGCCATTAAAGTGGCTAATCTAAAATGATCTAACTTAGAAGGGCATAGGGTGTCCAAGGCCTTGTGCCCAGTGTTGGATCGAAAGAATCTGTGGAAAATTTAAAACTGAGAAAGAATAGCAGTAGGGATATTCTGTTGGTCATTGCCTTCAGAGTAAGCACACTGTGAGATAAGGCTTGGCCAATAAGGATATCTGCACGTACTGCAGTGGCCCACACGTCTCAGAAGACATACATAAAACCCATCTGTTCTACACATAACAATGCAAAGGCAGATGAAAACCTCTAGGACTAAATCACCTAGGGAGATACTTCTCTGATAGTTTCCAAGAGCTTGGGTCATTGACCTAAAATGATAATTTGCTTAGATTCGGTAGGGGAATCGGGTGCATGGGTGAAATGAAGGTTCCTTAGGAATCGCGATGGGCCAACTGGTTCCTAGTATCTTATGATTATCTCAAACCCTACATAATCTAACCAAACCTAGTAAGGTAACGTTAAGGTCACATGTGTAGACGTAGTCCTGCCATAAGTTCTGTTACACAATTTCCAGCGCTTATCGCTTAAAACTCCTTACATGCATTGTTCAGTAAAGAGTACTAGCCAGTTTGGTTTTAGCTTGTGATCCATTGACATGGAGTGGAGCATTAAATAGAATCGAGTCGGGGTAATAGCGTTGCATAAGTGCGGAAAGGGTGCTGTCCAAATTTTCGAGATGCTAAAACCACTCGGGATATAGAGAATATTTGTCTATTAAGCTATTGTCCGGAATAGAGGACAGGCCAAGAAGTGGTCGTCCGCGCGTCATCCGTACGAGTACCATAGTACAAGCAGTGCGTCAACGAATTCGAAGAAATCCTCTTACGAAACAGATAATCATGTCCATGTCCAAGGAATTGGATACGTCAACCAGATCCATGTCTAGGCTGATTCGGGATGATCTGCATATGAAAGCCCATCGTCGGTTCAGGGGTCATCTTTTAACTACAAATACAAATACTTGGCGCAACAGACGTATGTGGTCCAGGGTGTAGCTTCTCGCGACCATTCGTGTTGTGCGTGTTGTCCCACAAATGGAAGGGACCTACAGTTTAGAGCCATATCCGAGAGGCAAATTGAGAAGCTTTTTCTTGACAGTTATTACTCTCGGTCGTTTGTCAGACATTCGCGAGAGGTGGGACCGTGAAAACTTTTAAGGTGTTCTTTGGGATTCGAACCTCGAACCTCCCTCGCAGCAATCCAACGCACTAACCACTTGAGTCACGGCGCCCACCTACTTTGTAACTGCTCAATTGAAGAAAATTAGACTGGATAGGTGCAAGAGACGCGGACAATGGCCATAAAAACCTTCTGTTTACGGATGAGAAAATTTTTAAAGAGGAAGAAATTTTCAGCAAACAAATTTTATGCTACACCATCTAAGGATGTGAAAAAGTTGCTCCCAGGGTTCAACGTGGTCATCATCCAGCTTCCGTAATGGTTTGGTAGGGAGTCTCTCACCAAGGTGTCACATCGCTCATCCCTACATTTCTGCAAAAAAGGCGTGGAACTGGTGCACAAGTTTACCAACAAGATGTTCTAGAGGGTGTCGTGAAGGGTTTGACCAATACCCATTTCAGTGGAGGAAGATGTATCTTCCAACAGGACTCTGCTCTAGCTAACAAAGCCAAAACCACGCAGTAGTGGCTCAGGGTCAATATTAATGCCTTTATAGCAGCAGAAGATTGGCCGTCGGGCTGTCCAGATTTGAATCCGCTGGATAATGGTTTGTGATCAAAATTGGACGACATGGCTTGCAAGATTCCTTACAGAAATTTGGAAAGCCTTAGAGCAGCATTGACCGCATCAACGTCATGGAAATCGTGAGTGCCGCTGTAGCCCAATGATCACAACGTTTGAAAGCTCGTATTTAAGCTAAAGCCAGAATTTTCATGCGAATCCAATTTTATTTCGCATTTTTATGGCGCTTTATATTTGTAACAGAATTTTTGACAGGACTATGTACATACATTCAAGCTTCAATCACAAGCTAAGAAACACTACCCCGGTAAGACTCTGTGAAGTATTTCCCAATCAACATCTAAGGCTTTATCCATTATGATCCGTTATTACAATCAACCAATTCGCCCTTACGTACCCTATTAAAAAAAAGCCAAAAAAAAAACGAAGAAAATAATCCTCCCGATATCGTTTTAATTATTGCCAACGCTCGGAGGGATTTTGCAGTAAGTCTTAATTTCTTTATTTTTTCTTCTCGGTTGCCTTTTTTTTCCGCCGCGGAACATCGCTTAAATAATATAGTTAATTAATTATGATGATCAAACATTTCACTTTTGGCAAAATGAGAAGTTACAAATGTTATTGCCGCACGCCGCATGCGATACGCGAGCGCCGCGCCGTGGCCACCGCGTTCGAAAGTGAACTCCTTGGATACCCTGGCTCCATTTTTTTTTTTTTTTTCATTAAGAAGTTTTGTGGAGTTTTTTTTGTTGTTTTTTTTTTTGCTTTAAGAAGGAAGAGAAAGGATATGCAAGTTAGGAAGGAAGAAAAAGGGTTTTTCTCGATTAATTTTTAATTAAATTATTTTCTTAGGATTTTCTCCTCGTTGTTTTGCTAATAGAGAGGATTAGTACTATTTCGAGGCCCTGATGTTGAGAGCAATTAATGATGGTGAAGGCTGGAGAAGAAGGAGATGACAGCCAAATGAGCGCTGTCTACATTCATTTCGATAATTGAAAGTGAAATTGGATAATTGTAGGCAGGGATGAAGGTTCCTTGTTGCTCTCTGTTTGATTGTTTTTCTTTTGTGATCCTTTTTTTGTGGAAAGTGATTTATGTTTTCAAAAGGGTTCTGATGTTTTCTGCGAAATATGTAATTACTGTTTGCAGGTTCTTCGAATTGTTTGGAGTGTTGTAGGTAATAGTGAGGGAAGTGACAGGGACACAAGGAAAGGGGTGATTAAAGGACTAGTAAACACATAGTAATTTATAAATCTAACGCTTCAAGGAATTGAGTTTGTAATACAGCTGACAAGGAATGATGTCTGGTAAGTGCTCTGTGGATTTGGTTAGCAAGTAATTGAAAAGGACACGCTCAACAGAGTTTTTGCCGCACATCAGTCACGTGCTAAAGGGATGAATCTATATGAATGCGCTGAGTCAACATAGGTATCTGATTTGTTCGGACGTAGACTTGGAATCGGATTCTGTTGCACTTCCACCACGTTGCTGTTCTTATGACAGATGACCCAGTACGCGCCATACTGGGTGCGCCATTTTTTATGTCGGTATGTGAATATTGAATAACTTTAGAAAAAAACAACCGATTTCCATATATGAGATATTTTTATTTAATTCGGTCCTTTACAATTTATTTGGACTAGTTTTTGAATACAACATCAATCAAGTGGCCGCCTCTATTGATCAAAGCAAAATGTGCTCTTTTTACTGCGTTTTCCATCACTTTTTCGAGCATCTCGGGTGGTACAGCGATGATTTCGGCACGAATGTTTGCTCTGAGCTCGTCAATGGTCTGAGGCTTGCTGGCGCACACTTTGTTTTTCAAATAACCCCACAAAAAGAAGTCCGGAGGGGTCAAATCTGGAGATCTGGATGGTCAGTCAATGTCGCCATTTTTTGACAGCACACGTCCAGAAACTGCATTGTTTGATTTGCAGTTTGGCATGGCGCACCTTCATGTTGAAACCAGTAACCTTCCAGACCTTTTTCACACTTTTGTGGGCAGACATAATGAGCCAACATCCACCGATACCGATTCCCATCGACTGTTTCGTCTTCTCTGAAGAAAAATGGCCCAATGATGGTTTCAGCGCAAACGCCGGCCCAAACAGCCACTTTTTGGTCTTATAATGGTGTTTCATGGATCTCTTTGTTTCGTTCCCCAAATGCGGCTAGAGAGTGTGAAATGGACCTCGTCGTCATCAAAATTTGCTTCCAAAAATCAGGTTCAGTGGCAACCATTTGAGCGACTGTTTGGCCGTATTCCAAGCGACGTGGACGGAGCGCGGTGACGATACGACACATGTGGGTTCTCGGCAACACTCCCTTTTATCGCTTCAACCAGTTCATTGAAACGTGTTGGGCGCTGATGAGCGGCATGTCGACGATCTCCCACTGTTCTGTGCTCAACAAAATTCGACACCAAACGAATAGTGTTATCAGACGGTGCTTGTTAGCCACGATATTTTCGACGATATGCACGTTGACTATTTTCGAAGTACAGCGTCACTATTTCGGCGCGTTGTTCCGGTGTGAGGCGATTCATGGTTAAAATTGTACTGAATTGACGTTTTAAAAACGTCATTTCAATCGGTTGATAAGTGTCAAAGTTGTTTAATGTTTACATACCGACATAAAAAATGGCGCACCCTGTAGATTTACACGTAGTCTCAACGCAGAGATGCAACGGAGCAGAACATGTAACAGAACGAACTTTTGGTGATTGGTCTTTTTATTTAAGTCTTATGGCTAAGCCAACGCCTTTGGTTGGTGTTTGCTGAGGACATTACCTTTGTGACTGTACATAGTCAAACATAACTATGGAACAGAGTCAGACAAAAATTAAGCAATCATAAAAATCTAGCTAGGTTCCCCTGGTTTAGCATTAGCCGACCACAAAAAGAAAGCTGTTCCAATGACAAATAGAAAAACTAATGATTTTGTGAGTCCAATTTGACACACCTGGGTTTTCACTCACTCAGCTACGGTGGCAATATTTTCAGCTGACCTTGCCGGACAAAGAACACCTCGAAGACACACTCGACGGCGAACCAGCAGGTTTCTGCTCTGGATCCTCCTGTGTCGACCACATAAACACCCTGCGGTTCATTATTAAGCAGTGCGTTAAATATCGATCGCCACTTCACCTGCTGCTCATCGATTTTGAAAAGGCGTGAAGGGGCATTCCAGATAAATTAATACCAATTATCAAGGCTACGTACGATGATCCACATGTCACGTTCTGCATAGAGGAAACCTGTCTGAGGAATTCGAAGTTCAAAGTGGGGTTCGACAAGGCTGCATTCTGTCAACAATACTGTTTTTACTGGTGATTAGCGATGTGCTAAATGCGGCTTTATCGACGCAAAGCGAAGGAATTTGATGCACTCTTACATCCGAATTCAAGCATCTGGACTACGCTGACGATGTATGTTTATTAATTCATAGAATAATGGACCGAAGCAGACGTCGTTGGGCTGAAAATAAACTCGGCAAAAACAAAAATAATCAGCCTAAGACCGAACTCATCAACTCATGAGTTGATGCATTGCTGGACAAACGGTTGAGAGAGTGGAGAGTTTCCAATGCTTTGGAAGTATTGCCTCAACCGATGGCGCACCGGACTGGATATAGCCAGCCGAATATGCAAGGCAAATCTGCGTTTGGGATGCTATCCACGATTTGGCGTGGAAATGCAATTAGCTTAAACACCAAGCTACGGCTGTTCCGTTCCAACGTTGAATCCGGGCTGCTGTATGGATGTGGTACTTGGAGAGTGACCACTACTATCACGAGAAAGCTGTGAACGTTCGTTGCCTACGCAACATCTTAAGGATTTTTTGACCGAACCGTATCCCGAACGAACAGCTTTACCAGAGAATGGGCCATGAACCTATAGGCACAACTATACAATGACGAAAGTGGCAGTGGATTGGTCACACATTCAGAAAAGGTGACAGGTCCATAGCTAACCACGCGATGCAATGGAACCCGCTTGCTCAGGATGGCAGAATACGCGGCGGTCCTAGGAGTACGTGGCACAGAACAGTCGAGAAGGAAGCACAGCAACTGGGAAAGAGTTGGGGAGAGCTGAGGCACATTGTCAGAAACTGCACACGATGGCGCGTAGGCGTTGTGGAGACCCTAGGACCCACAAGGGGATATAGGACATAAGTTGCCGGACGTTGCCGGACGAACACGACTTGGAGTTTTCACATGACTAACCTGTCCGAGATATTCAAATTTATCGATTTAATTTCCGATAGTTGTGCAAGAGGGCGCTCGATGATGACCGAAAGCAGTACGACCTTTACGAAACGTCTCCACGATATTTTCAGCGTTTTGTAGTGAATTTTCACTAAAAATGTATCTTAGTGTTTTCTTATCAAAAGTCATCGCAATGAAAGTTGAATATTGACAGTTCATCAAAGGCGCGAAAGTCTACAGCGATCTTTAGCCGCCTGTCCCAAATTGAGTGTTTTATAAAAACTTAGAAAATTAAAATTTCTTTGTTCACTTCCACATTCATCTTTGCAA
Organism: Blera fallax; assembly: GCA_946965025.1. NCBI lineage: Eukaryota > Metazoa > Arthropoda > Insecta > Diptera > Syrphidae > Blera > Blera fallax. Next base: position 49,256,690 of record OX337245.1, read on the forward strand.
AAAAAAAACCCACGGAAGTATGTACATATGTACATAAGTACATTTAATCAATTGAAGGATCACAATAAACTAAAAACTGAAGGAACGCGCTTGAAAGCGGGTTACCGGCGCCAACAAGAATTAAAAATTCGTTCCGGTAAAAGCTGGTTAAAGCTTGTTAAAGCAGGAAGCGACTTCACTATGGATGCGCCCATACATTGCCGGCTTTATTTTAAGCAAGCGTGAACCAGCGGCTTGCAAAACGAGAAGTTGGTTTGTGACCACTTTGCACGTATCCTAATGATTTAGTTCAGGTCTGTTCGAATTTCGTCGGGGATTAAAACCGCTTTTTAAAATCATAACATATTTAGAAGTACCCTTTACTGTTGGACTAAAGCCATAATTCGGTTTCATTGTCATGATAAGAACTTGTCACATAAATGTCAGGCATGGTCGGATCGGTCGGTTCATTTCGTTTTTATAGACTGTTTTCCTCTAGCTCAATTGGAAGGAACCACTGTGCCACGTAATATTATTTCCCACTAATTTTGTCCTGCTGTAGAGTTGCCTGAGCCGTTTCCTTTTAGAGTTTAACTACTTGCTCCACTTTTGAGGTTGGGACCTCTTGGATTCCTTTCTGACTGGGTAAACCTCTTCGTATGTTACAAAGTGTAAGTCTCTTACTTGCCTACCGGCTAATGCCTTTTTGTTAGCTTTGTAATAAAGGACATCTTCATTGTTCAATAAATCACATTTACTACAGAGCAATAGTAGCAATATAAATGAGCTTAACTTGAATTTTATTTAAATGTTAATTTAAATAATTGGATAGAAACCTTCAAATTAGGCTACATTCCCCCCTCCCACCCCCATTAATTTAATATACAATCGATATAATTTTATGTAAAATATTTTGCAAACATTTCCAACAATTCACAATTCACAGTACAAAGCACATTCCATTTTTTTTTTAAATAACTTTTATGTACAAAAAATGATTTATTACATTCGCAAAACGTTTAAATAACATGAAATAAAAAAAAATAAAAACAACACGAGCAATTAACAAACAAATTTTGAGGTAGCTACAGGCAAACAAAACACTGATGAGCGTGCAAAATAAAATGTTAATAAAAAAAAGGATGATATGTAAAAAAAAAAAATAAAAGTAAAATTAACGAGAATACATTTGTATATGTAGTTCATCCGTTGATGGCAATCATAAAATTAGTCAAAGCTAAGGAGAAGGTTAGCTTCGCTAATGGAACTCTTTGGTGCAAGGAATTTTTCTTTGGTGCTTACCGGGTTGTCTGACAGTTTGGTAGTCGTCGCCTCGCTTGTGTCAGAGTCTGAGTCGCCGGCTATTGAATTTGCTAAGCTACCATCGAGGAGGGGTTCTTCGTTGGTGTTCTCAGCCAAAGGATCCCACTTCAGTTCGACGTCCATAAGTTGGCTTTCTGAAAATGAGTACTTGTCCGTTATAAAAGGCCCAACATTTGGAGGGTAAATTTCTTTGGGAATTTTGTAAACGTACCCCTTACCCCTGGTATAAGCGGGACACTCGACTTTACATCTTTTCCAACTTCTGGCATTTTTTCAATTTTAGAGTCACTTGCTACTTCATTTGGTTTGGAATTTTCTTTCGATTTATTTTCTTCGTTTTCTTCTTCTTCTTCGTCAACTTCATCGATTTTATCGGGTTTCGGAGGTATTTCTTGATCACGTGGTACTGTTCCGTTGACGTTCTCTGTTGGTTTGGAATGACCAGTGCTTCCGTTTTTCAATATTCCAACTAAGGGTGCACCAGTTGCTGTTTTTATTTCGGTCTGGGGTAGCTACCAACAAAAGAAAAAAAAGGATTATCGAATGAATTATAATGTGGTAGTGCCACATACCGGTTTGTAGCTGAACGGTTTCGTTTGAATGCCTGGTGATTCATGCATTTTGGTTGCTTGTTCCTTGGACCATATAATATCCTCATCTGTTTCTCGTTCGATACGTTTCTTGTACTCAACATGACTACGATAGACCTCTAGTAGACAACAGATGACAATTATAACGAATAACGATGTCAGAGTAATGAAAACCACTTGGGTTTGTTCTTCTTTGGTTGAGACATCGATGTGTTTGGCGATATAAGGCACACGTACCGGTGGGTCTTCTGCCCAATTGTGATCAGAACCCTATTAAAAAAAAAAACAGTTATACATGTCCAATAGGTCTGCTGTACACTTACCGTAGTAAAGTTAAGAATAGGTTCTTGTATTCTAGGTTCAGGCATATTTTCAAATTGTGCTGCACATTGGGCGCTGCGTACGCCTTGGAAGTTTATCACGGTGATGTTGTCGGCTCCTGATTTTGTGAAGAGCATGTATTCTTCTAAAGGTTTCATTATGTAGTTGTTCACTTGGATGTAGATGTCTGGAAAAGGAATGAAAAAAACGTTACATCCCCATTTGATGTATCACCATGGGTCTCAATTTGCCGCTGTGGTGAAGCTCAAGAATGAAAGATTTTGGAAGACTAGGAAACTGGACAAAACCGGATTATTCTCTCCCCGGTGGTGTTCGCTGGATAGCTATGAAACTTGACAGTGTAGTGATGAGTTTGTAATGAGTCTCGTGGCACATGCTTAGCTGAACATCTGATCGCCTTGAAAAGCGTTTCAGAAGACAACCACAGAAGGAGGACGGCGGTGGAAGAATTCCATCCATGGAGCCACTGCTGATGTTAACAGGTTTGTCAAAGTCTATACGGTTCTCTATTACTTGGACTGAGTCAGAGTGCTGGAAAGAGTCGGGAGCAGCCCAACGTAGCCCAACGGCAATAATCATACTCCTCTATTGTGCTACAGGAACTCTGGCTCATCGTCTGCGGGTATCAAGAAAGAATCTGTCCCTCTAGATTCGGATAACTTTCCTACTACGTACTACGTCAACCGTTAGTCTCGGATGAAATTACTACTGTTAAAAAAAATATAGGCAACAAGTCTTGAGTTTCCGGCAAACGACCACATCATGAGCTAGTGGGCTTTGCCGTAAGTAGTCGTGGCTTACTCTCGGTTTAAAATTCACAGAAGGAAATGGTACGCGTTTGATCGAAAAACGGTCACCTAAACTGATCATGTTGCCATGGACACAAGGCATTTGGTCAATATTCTGGATGTCTAAACAAGGGGCCAAAGTAGAGTTGGATCACTACCTAGTTGCAGCAAATTACCGTTAGCGGATAATAAAAACGGATGCGAATTAGTGAAATGTTGCGAGAAAGTTTGACGTCAAACGGCCAGAATAGCAAGCGACCACTAGGTTCTCCAAGCAAAGGCCTATGCAGCTAGCAGCAATTTCGGAAGACCAGTGGCGCCGCTGCCAAGAAGCCATCCGAGATGCCGCATTGGATATGCTGGGTCTACTAAGTCATCGTAACGAGACCCCCGGTTTGACGAAGAATGAAGCCAGGTACACGCAACAGGGCATGAGAAACTACGCAGCAAGCATGAAAATGCAAAGACTTGTCTATGTGGGAACTACGAGTTCAATGGGAACATGTTTAACTGCAGCACTAAAGGCCCTCTTACACATAGGAATAATGAAGACTGATGCTGGCCACCGCAACCTTCACTTCTTTTTGTAACTTTAAGACTTCCAAAGCATCTGACGATCGTAAACATAACTCCGCGCTATCCACTCCAACTGTTAACATTTCTGACATCCTGCACAAAAGAATAAATCTAAATCACTCTTCAAATGTGATGAACTTCGTCAATCGGGGTGAACTTCAAATCCTTAAAATCCTTAAGAAGCCATCAGAGATGTCCGTTCAGATGTGCTGGTACACAATCTTAATGGTACACAATCGGTTCAAAAATGGCAAATGGAGTGGTCGCTTGAAAGTTTGGTCCTATTTTCAATTCGACTGTGACGGTGGGTAGAGTGACTTAGAGGAGAGTGTCCTTGTCATAACTCTGGAAAAGCATGTCCAAAGGGCCCTAACGTAGTAGGATACGTTTGGACAGACTCCTCTCCTCTAACTACGTAATCTCGCTGGCGCTGAGTCCGCAATCGAGGATATTCTCTAGCTCAGTGCTATCAGAAGAAGAATATATCCAGCTGATCCTTAAAAAAGGCGATAAAACATTCCCTTTAAACTAGCTACTTATAGCCCTAACATTAGTGCTCTCTAAGACCATGGAAATCTTGAAAGAAACCGTCTTCTAAACAAGCGCTACCACGGTTTCCATCAACAACGTTCCATAAGGGATCTTATGGTGCACCTAATAGAAAAATGGAACCACAGTATCACTGCAGTACTACAGTACTGCTACCTCATTCTCAACCAATGCTGGTGTACCTCAGGGCTCAGTCCTCTCTCCGACTCCGTTTTTAGTATACATTCACGACCTTCTCTCTCTCGCAATCAATCAATTCATTTGTGGATGACAGCACTCTTGACTTCGCTTATTCTTTGCCGACTCCATGGCTGAGACCCTAAGCTGTGGAGTCTCACCGACAGCGAATGTCTACCGAGCTCAACTCTGAAATTGATGCGAATAACCGAGTTGAGTTCAATTCGTGAAAAACCCAGCGCGGTCTCTTGTCTCTGAAACGAGATCTAGCCCAACTAAAAATGAAGAATGCAGATATTGAGGAATCCAATGCCTTGTTAACGCTTTGCATGCAACTTACCCTAGACCTTCGCTTTCCATCAGATTCGGTCATATTTCTGAAGCTGCGAAAAGTGGTGCTAGGTGCTTTGGATTCGTCAAGAGGTGTTAACGTTTTTTCAGTCATACACACTTGGTTGCTATCTATAAAGCTTATATTCGTCCGAAACTCGAATACAACTCACATGCTTGAGCGGGAGCATCCACAACTTGTTTGAGTTTATTAGATCGTGACCAACGTCAGGCATGTATGTATGTAGATTGATTGGTGATATGCCAATTTGCAACCAAATCCTTTCGCTAGATCATCGTCGGAATGTCGAATGCTTATCGGTTCTGTACCGATATTTCCACCACAGTTGTTCAGATGAAATCTAAGTATTGTCCCGCCTGTCTCTGCCTCTGTGCACACCCTTATCTTTAAAAACCTAATTTCGGTCGCAGAGTGAAAATCAGAAGCTCGTCCTTTAGCCACTCAACACGTATGTACATATGGGGAATGACTTGTCCTCCTCAGTGTTTTCAGCAAATTATGATTTGCAAAGATTTGAGGTCAACGCACACCGTCACCTAACTCTCCTTCCTTTTCCTACCAACTCCTAACTTCCCCTATACCTTTTTCTTTCACTCCATCAATGGGTTTATAACCTTAAAGGACTTTAGTCCTAAGTGATGAAGTACGAGTACATTAGGAAAAAGAAAATAAAAAAAAACTCCGAAGATGGAGCATACGCTTTCCCCAATCTCAATTCGTTGTCCCTGAACCCTTTTGTGCCCTCTTTACTAGCCAACTAGGTTAGGTCAGGCAGACGGGTGGCCATAGTTGACAGGAGACTATCATCGGCTCACTTATACACATGAAGAGTCCATTGTGCCAATTGACTCCTGAGAACCTAAATTTCATTATCGACGGCTGAATTAAATCACCCAGATACATATGTATGTATTTTAGATTATCTAGCTCCGCAGAGAAGTGTTTCCTAAGAGTGTCCTTCCATTTGGTGGATAGTGGTGGACAATCACGTAGCAAGTGGTGAATGGATTCCATTTCCTCTTCGTCCCTGCAGTTCCTACAGAAGTCGTTGTAGGATAGTCGTAGCCGTGCTGCATGATTGCCTATCACACAAAGTCCCGTCCCAATGCCGAAAGCTATTCGAATATCCCTGCAACTGAGTTTCATAAGATCTGCGGATCTTTGTCGTAGACTCGCCATAACGATTTGGCTATGGCACATGTATTTAATCGATACCAACGTCTGTTAGCTTCCTCGTTGGACTCAATATCTATGTAACTACTAGCCAACAAGAAAAGCTCTCAAATTGGAATTCACAAACAGGTCTTCCATTTCCAAAAAAAAAAGGATCAATCGTACTGTAGTAGCTCCGTACAGTGACAGAGTTTGTTTTGCATCTCGTTGTTATTGTTGCGGATGTCTATGAAATTGTATCTCAAGAAACTACCACTCATGATGTAGAATGCACAACATGAGTAAAGGAGCAGGAAAGCAGAAGCAGTGCAAGGAAAAAACGATTGTGGCAACTCACTCCACATGCATGTGGATCGTTAATATAATCCTAATGAAATAATCCCTGAATTGCACAGTAAGTCAGAAGATAGGTTGAATCTTATGAGAATTTAATGCGAGGCAAGCATTAAAAAAAAACGGAGTGCAACTGTTATTTAATTAGAATGCTCCTTGTAAAAGAGATTAAACTAAAGGATGTTGGTAAGGTTAGGTAACTGCCTTTTCTCAGACAAAGAAACCCTTATGTCTGCAGATGATTTTCAGTATCAGTATCCTTGAGCGGAGAGGGAGAGAGTGGCAGAGAATATATGTACGTACATGCATAAGTCGAACTTCATTGATTGCAAAGGGTTCTCATTGTTTTAGGGAGGTTCCAAGTTGTGTCTTCTGGAACGTGTCGATGTTTTGGGATATCTAATCTTTTGGATTCGAAGATTTCCGGTCCCAGAACTTTCATGTCCATACGCTCTACATGATCCATCCAGCTCGTTCGTTAAATCTTCACTCATCTGACTTAGTCGATGTCGCTGTACAGTCCGTAGAGTTCGTCCTTGCATCTGCTCCTCCACTCATCGTATATGCAGACGGGACTGAACAATTTCCGACGAATTTCCTTCTCAAAAGGGCCAAGAGCAACCTTATCCACAATTGACAAAGTCCATACCTATGCGCCATGGAGCAGGACTTGGGTGATGAGGGTTTTATAACTACACAATTGCCTTCTTTGCCCAAAGAAACAGCGGTTGGCAAGAGTTATTCTCCTAGGCCGTCAACGCTAGCAGTTTTGTTGAACTTAAGCTTAGATATGGTTGTCTTCACTTCGTCCAGGTCGGGTGGACGAAACCGTTGCTCTACATCGTCCAAGTTGAATAATTCGTTCTCTCTGACGGAGAGATTCGATTCGTTGTCGCCGTTATACAGTCTACAAAAATGCTTCTTTCATATTCTCGGCATCGACTGCGTTCCTACTATGATGTTCACTTGATCGTCCTTGCAGGCTTCGGTTCGGGTTTCGTAACCTTGACAAGATCTTCTTACCCTTTGATAAGACTTCCTAATGTCAATTTTACAGTAGCATCTCCCACGTGCTTATCAAGCTACCTTTTTTCTTCAGAGAAGCCGGTGTTCGTCCTTCTCCTCTGTTCGTAGGGCTCGCCGGCAGCTCTAGTCTTTCTGTGAAGCGCTGCTTTGTAAGCCTCCTGTTAAACTGCATGTATTTAGTAGACTTTGCTAGATTTTTCAGATGCAGTTCATGTCAAAAAGAAATATATACTTCGCCCTATTTAATACAAGTGTACTGGAGTTCACCTATATGTGCTTGCGTGGGACTTAGTGTTCAGCTTTACATATTCAGTCGGGCTCATCATGCTACATTTTGTCCACTTTATATACTGTGCTACCTAATCCAAAATCGATAGGTTTTTGTTAAAGCTCTTCTTCTCAGTGCTTAGCATCACAATTTAACCGGGACTCACAACAATACTCTGGGTACAGGAGGATTTTAGTGCGATAACCTATGAGATGCCCGACAATCTAGTGAAAGAGGGGACAAAAAGTTCTTCCCGAGCCTTGAAATCATCTATCTATTCTGTAAGATGGCTGCATACTTTACAACAGAAAAGTGGAAGTGGAATCCAAAAGAGTCATGCTATGGAGGGAACTCTTAAGACTAAAGCAAGCAAAAGAACTTCAATTGAACTACAACCGGAAATGATTCAAAGCTACCTTGAATAGGAATACGCTGAGAATGTTTTTAGGGTTTCTCACAGGGAACTGCAACGTAAAGGAAAGCCAAAGGAAAGCCCTGTTAAATATAACAGGGTATGACGATTCTACGGGAAAACAAGTTAAGAGCAGAAGCACTTGTCTGAACTCGGCCTGCAAGATAGACCTTCCGTCTACAAATCTCCTTAAGTCAGTGCAACTAAACTCCAACCATTTATTCACGTATGAAATGGAACAAACCCTTAACTTCTAGGGAAAGGCTTTAGTCTAATCACTCGGAAAAGCACAGATCATCAGCTTTTACAATTACTTTTAAAATACGAACTATACGAGCAACTATAGCCTTCTATTCATGCAGCAGAATATTTGGGAAATCCTGGGGTCCCTCTCCTAAAATAATTCTCTGGATGAACAAGGCTATAATAAGACCCATAATGACTTACGGCAGTCTTGTATGGTGGCCGGTGGTAAATAAGGCCACTAACCCAATGGCCGTCACCAAGGTTCAAAGACTAGCGTGTATCAGGACAACCAGTGCGATGAGGACAACTCCAACCTCTGGACTCGAGGCTATTCTCAACCTGCTTCCGCTAGATATCTTCATTAAAACATCGGCAGCCATTAGCGCCATTAGAATCAGCCAGTCAGAAAGATGGAAGTCAAATGCAATAGGGCATACGACTATCCTTCAGAATGATATTGGTCACGTACCTATTACGGATTAAATCACGCCATACTTAGAATTTAATAGACCTTTCTCAAGCGCCTATCCTAGCAGGGAGGAGTGGTTAAGAGGTCAGATACCAAATGCGCAATCCATTGCCATATATACAGACGGACACCGGCGTAGGATCAGGCATCTTCTCCGAATCGCTACGAATATCGAAATTAATACGCCTCCCAGACCACAGCAGCGTTTTCCAAGCAGAGGTCTTGGCAGTGACAACAGCCGCCCGTAAGTCTGCAGTAAGGGCAATACCACAGGAGGGTATCACCTTCTTTATTGACAGCCAGACAGCTACAAAAGCAATAACTGCCACAGAAATCAAATCAAAATTTGTGAAGTGCTGTCGAGAAGAGCTCAAGGTTCTTGGAACACAGCACAGCACGAGGGTATACCAGGTAACGAGAAAGCTAACGAATTAGCAAAAGAGGGTTTTGTAGCCGTTTCAAGACAAGCAGAACCACTCGTGAACATCCCGCCTTGCGCACTCAAGCTTAAAGCAGGGAAAACAGCCATGAAAGAGGCGAACACCAGACGGACCTCCTTAGATACCTGTGTAATCACGAGGAAACTATGGCCGTCCTTCGATAAAGGCAGAACCGGGAGACGGGGAGACAGGAAATCCCTTTCCATCAGCGTTGGGGTTATCACGGGGCACAGCCTTCTACGGTATCATTTGAAAAAACTACGTCTGACGGAAGAAGAGTTCTGCGGTGGCGAGGGAGCTTTTAAGGACACAACCCACTTCCTATGCCACTGCTCTAGTCTCCAACACAGCAGGAATAACGTTAGCTTCCTTGGGAGTTACTTTTTCCAGGACCTAGAAGAACTCGCCAGCACGCCATCAGACAGGATAATGAAATTCATCAAATCCTCAGGATGGTTTGTATGCAAAGACTCGCAACAATAAATATCGGAGCAAATTAGAATCAGAACTGGGTTTCAATTGGCAAAGGACATCCTTTCCCCCAAAGGGACATCACAATGGGTCAGTATTGACCTGAGTGTTGCGGGGAGTAATTCTCTCCTCGCCAGCCCACCTACCTAACCTAACCTAGAATACGAATTTAAGATTGATGGTAGCACTAAACGACATTCCTTATTCACCGACAGGAGCTGTTGCAGCATTCGAGATATATTTCTTGAAAATTCCTTGGCAGAGGATATTTATCTCATTCCACCTTAGAGCTATTCTAATTATCTCCGCACTAAGTCCTATTAAGATTATTATGTTGTTCTTCTTTTTCATCGATTTTTCATTAAGCCCGAAACATTAAAAAGTCCTTTGGCCTTAAAAACTAATTTATTCCCTTCTAAGTCGTTGCTCGGCTCCATTTCTTTTTTATCTTCTTATTCAGTTAGAGTTTTTAATTGCTCTTCGCGCTCATAAATAGGGTCGTTTCTGCGTTCCACTTCTTACCCCTAAATGAGGAAGAATGACAATTCCTGTCTTAATTTATGTTCCATGCATGGCTAAAGCATGTGTACCCGTGTTGTTTCGATAACTTTTACGATGTAATTTTACGGCCTGAACACATGACTCGAGAAGATGTATGTATACTCGTACATCGTTATAGTATCTAACCTCTTTTGTTCCATCCCATTCAACCTCCTTCGCAAGGACAAAATAATCAAATAAAACAAAACGGCAATAATATCACACAATTACCCTTCCATTGAAAAGAATAATGGGTTCAGGTGAAAAGGACAACACGGTTACAACAGGTACAACCTTGGTAGGCGGCGAAGAAAAACTTTTAGCAATACCATAAATAAGGACACAACAACGACCAGGATTCGCTCATCTTGTTCCACTCATTTTGGCCCATAAATAATTTTACCGAATAGTCAGCAGTCGACCGTGTACCTTATTACTCGTCGAAAAGACTAAGGTATTAAGAGCTCCTTAAAAGGATACTAATAAATATTCTGTTCCACAGAGTTGAGATAGAGAAAGAAATGGCAACCGGCAACCGGCGACCGGCGTCGACGACGATGGAAAATAAATGTACTCGCCGACGGAAAATGAGAGAATCACTGAGAATCCTTTTGCCTTTGTAAAATGGAGAATATCCAATATCCTCTCGATAGTCAGCTTGCTCTTGTTTTTCGGTGGGTCCTTGGAAAATCTCATTTTTTTTGGTTCGATTTTAATGATACGGATGGAGCAAGTTTACGAGTATATATGCGAATCCTTCTTGGAACCCTTGTCAGAAGCTCCACGAACCGTTAAGGATTAATAGCACCGACGCTGGAAATTTATGCGAATGAGAGAAACCCCCCAGGCTTCGCGAATGCAAAATTCTAAAGTGGAACTGAAAAATAATCTTCAATCTAACTTACTTGACAAACAGCCACTGTAGCTCTTGTAGACAGCGAATCTGGAATCTGTCGTGTTGATTCCACCAATTTGCACCCGATTAGCGCCCGAATCGACGGCGTTCGGCGTAAGGGGTCGATTGGCAACCGGTGCCAGCGGCACCTGTTCACGATCAATCAACAGAGACGCTTCAGTACCATTACGCAGATAGTAAATTGAATGTCGTGCACCGTTTAAGAATGTCCGGTCGATGCGTGCACCAACCGTTGAACCACCTTCACGGTCCTCCTCAAAGACTAGATACCCGTCGGTGTTAATTGCTACCATGAGATAGTAACTTCGTTCGTTGTTCGTCTGAAGCAGTAGCATGACACGATTGGTGCGTTTCATGTCCGCACTGGAGAAAGCCACTTGTAGTTTGACGTAGTCCACTTTGCCGATTAATTCGAATTTACGTTGCAGGGTGGATTCACCACTAAAATCGGCACCCTTCTCTTCCATACAGAATTCACCCAGAAAGCTGGTGTGCTCACAGTCGCATGTGGATTCTTGTTTGGCAAAGTTCTCCTTGCAGATGCCACCATTCTTGCAGGGTTCGGCATCGCATTTGATCTGACAGTTTGGCAGGACACCCTCGAGAGCTGCAAAGACAAAGAATTTTGAATTGAAATAATGAGGGATTGATTAAAGGGAGCTTAAGGTATAAATTTGTTGGTCTTGTAGTGTAAATCTCTTAGCTGTTCATGGGTAATGAAAATAATTCGACTCTCAGATAGGTAGACTTCAAGAATGGCTACAGAAACAGTGCCTGGTTGGTTGTGGATATTTTGGGTCATTTTCAAATTCATGAACTGGAACTTGAATTTGAATTACTGTCGCATCCTTCAGGTTTGTGTGACACATACTCGTACATAAGTTCCCTAATTAAAAAAAAAACACTTGAGAGGATCTTTAGCGATTGAATAGATCGAAGCTTTTCGGAGGCCTTTTGCGGAAGAAACATTTTTCCAATGGCTATAGAGACCCGAAAAAAAATCGATTGAGCTTAAAGGAGGGGAAGAAAAGTAATCCTTTAATTTCTGAGCTTGCTTTCATGGTAAGGAAAAATTTAGAAGAGCTGCTTCCGATCGCAAAACAAAGATCCTAATTAGCAGCCGCAAGACAGTTGAGCACTTGGCCATGCAGGTAGGTGTGAGTACACTATTGAGTCAAAGCCTTAAATGCTCGTAAAATACCTAAGGACACTGCATGGCCATAGACCCAACTTTGGAGACCACCTAACCTAACAATAAGGATCAAGTGGCGCGAATGACTATCTAGCTGGAGGTCAAAATAGTTACATCAACATACAATGGCGAAACCCAAAGGGGGGGGGGGACAATCAGATCCACAGCCAAAATGTACTGTTAACAGCGATGGAACAGCTCATAAACCGGTCGAAGGACATACAAACTGCTATCTGAGTGAACCAGAAGAAAACACACCTTGCAGGACTTGGAAGCTTCCAGGAATATCTTCATAAATACATAGGTTATCGCAGATGACTAATTCTGCCGTCCTTGTGAGAACAAAGTCCAAAACGCTGAGCATGTTTTTTGCTGGAATTCCGGCAGTACAAAGCCACCAGAAATATCCTAGAACGAGAGATACATAACACAGTAACCCCAAGGAGACTAATATTTTCATGCTATCAACGAAGGGAGGGTGGGATTACTCCAACAGCATCACGCTTAAGAGGAAGATAAGCTTGGATCACAAGGGGAAAACATGACGTCGAAACCTCGACTTGAGTCGGGCATAGGTCGTAGTACGGGCTACCGAGTATTTATGAAGGATTTCATTTCTCCAGTGCATCGAAAGAATAAGGTTACCTCCAAACTGCGCATTGCATTGCGTGTTCTCCAGCGTTACTCGACGCAGCTGGAATACAAAAGAATAAAATTGTGGCTTCCTGAACATTTGAACATCCGCATCAAGGGGTTGTGAATACTCCTAAAATGTTAGAACACAGCGCGGGCTCCAGGTCCACAACCGAAGAGCGGGGACGTGAATCTAGAAACGAATATGAGAAGCTAAGGGTACTGTAGTCAGCGAAGGAGTTTATTCGATTAGAAGTAGCAGACAAGAGCTTATTTATAAAAATGAGAAAGAGATTCGGAGACAAAACGGAACCTTGGGGAACACCAGCATTTATGTGGTGAATATCAGACTTGAAGCTGTCCAAAACGCTTTGAATTGAACGGTCCTTAAGGTAATTTCTAATCCATTAAAGAAGAGATTCATCGATACCATATGCACGCATTTCGACAAAAGAGCCTGATGTCAAACTCTGTCAAATGCTTTTGAAATATCAAGCGCAACCATCTTTGTTTCGCCAAAGTGATGTAGAGATTCGTTCCACTTCTTGGTGAGATATGCCATCAAATCACCAGTGGACCTGTTTCTACGAAAACCGTTCTCCGGTCATTGAAGAGTTTTCGTGAATGAACATATTCCGTGAGCTGACGATTTGTCAGCGTTTCCATGAGTTTGGAAGAAAGGGACGCAAGTGCAATGGGTCAGTAGTTGAAGGAGAAGCCTTTTTTAGGGACGGGCTGGACAAATGCGCGTCCATCTACTCGGAAAGAGTCCAGAAGAGTAAACCAGGTCAAAAAGCCCACGCAGCGGTTTCGCCAGCTTGGGAGAACACCTCTTCAAAACGGTAGGGGGGATACCATCTGGACCAGCGGATTTGTGTATGTTGAGACCTTTGGAAACTCCTGCAATTGTGCGAGTGCAAAAGTGGACTTGTCCCATAGGAAAATCGACGCCCTCAAGCACAGGGACGGATAAAGCAATATCTTGCAGTGTAGAGTAGGCTGCGAAATGGGCAGCAAGCAGATTGGCTTCGTCCAAAGAGCTGACAGCTGCAATGTCATTGTAAATTTGTAAATGAGCGTCGGGATTGATGACGGGGCCGAATTTTTTGTATTTTTACAAATGACCAAAAGCTCTTACTACCTTTGGGACCCTTCTTCGCCTCAACTTTTGGTCATATGAGAATTTGACACGTTTGATGGGGGCATTGCAGTCATTTCTGGCTCGTTTATATTTTTTTTGATATCCTCGGATGGATCGGCCTTATAAGACCGAAAACTTAACTCCTCAATCTGATAGCCTTCTTACCGCTCAAGTTGTACCACGCATTTTTTAGGAATGAAGGATTTCATGCCAAGGAGGATGGTGTTTGTGAAGATATCGGCGGCAGAATCCACGTCGCTATCGAGGACACAAAGCGACCAGTTAAAAGAGACCATTCAAGCTGTCCCAGTTGGCTTTCTCGTGCTGCCATATTGTTCTTTTAACTGAGTGGTTGAGGTACGAGAAATTAGACGAACCTAGAGGCGACAATGCATTCATATTGTATTTATCAGAGTGGGAGCTAAAAAACAAGTCAAGAGTGCCGGCGGTGTGACTGTCGATGTCTGGTATACGTGTGGACTCATTTACAAGCTGTGTCACATTATTTAACGCAGCAAAGATCTCAACCTACCTTCCTTTGGGTATTGCCCAGCCAGAATGTCGAATTCAACCAGAATTGAAATCGCAGGCAATAGCGATCTCAGTATGAGGATAATGGACATGATGTTAAATCCCGGATTGGAGCAGGGGCCATATTGTGGTAGAAGTTAGTAGGCTACATCACTACGTATGTATATAAACGGCGAGGTCACGACGGGAAAAGAATAACGGCACCAAAAGACTTCCTACGAACTATAAGTGAATGTAAACATAAGCAGAGACGTTTCTCACGTTAGAACATGCAGTGTAAACTGAAGAAGTATCTCAGGACAGTGCGCTACTTATAAAGTTAAGGCGACTGCATATTTCGCAGGGAAATTCCCGCCCAACTTATTAAGGTCTGTCTAACACTGAACTAAAAACCAAGCAATTTTCTTAGGGTCTATCCATAAATAGATTTACCATCGCTAAATGTAGCCTAGCTACTAAGTTCTCCAAGGTGGTTAGGTTGGAAAGGGTCCTCCACCTTAGATGCACGACAATCGCAGCCAACTTTAATAGACTATCGGAGCCTTAATGGAAAATCCCTAAAATGAATTGATGATCTGACATCTGACGAATGGTAATTACGAGTGTTATATACATTTATTCAATGAGTTAAAATAAATTACGAACAACCGATGCGCTACAGATAGACATTCATACTACTCACCCTGTGCAATATTTCCCTCATTTAGTTCAGCCAAATCGATTAGATTCTGACCGATTTTCAATCCTCTTACGCAACCAATGTATCCCTGTAGGTCCTGGTACTCTGTATTTGTTCGCAGCAAATTCGCTGGATCATAGCCACCGATGTTGAACTGAAAGTACTCAGTCGGTGGTGCTGGAGGACGGTGTGGCGACAGGACTTCTGTAAAATACCACCCCAAAACCGAACCCAACACGACTTATCAAATGAAAAATCCCTGCTGAAAATCTCGTACACGTGCACTTACCTCGTTCCGGATTAATCCATGGCTTATTGGCATATTCATCGAGTAGCAGTGTACCTCTCTCAACCATCACACTGCGCTCGTTGACGTGCATCACCGTCTGCTTTTCACTCCTAATTATTGCCACCTGGATGCTCTTCAGACTGCTGATTGTATCATCGACAACAGTGAGGTTAACTATCTCGTCGCCGTAATTATAGAGGAAGACAATCTCGTTGCCATCGTTTATATAGAGGTGCACGAAATTGTTGTAATGATCGTTGGCATATAGCACCAGCGAATGTGTGTCGTAAGTACGTAAATTAATGAGTATGTCCTGGCTAAGGATATTCTTAAGGATGTCTCGTTTATCTTCGACAGATGCATTTGAACTGAGATAGTTACGCTTGAGGAATGACTCTCGGGTAATGAATGTCAATGCCTTTTCGTTGACATCTAAAGGAGTAAGGAGTGCACACATACAATTATGTACATGCATACATAACCATTTCATTTTAATTGCTGTCAAAAGGATAAATTTACTTACTTGTCTCGCAGAATTCACCGAGATGTGCCCATGGATTACTGCAGACACACTGAAAGGTACTCCAGAGTTCCTTGCATTCGGCACCGTTCTTGCATGGCGATGGAACACATGATGGCTTACAGTCTTTTATTATCTCTGACAGATGCACTGACATATAGCTGTAGATGTCGAGTATTTCACCGTTAACTACCAAACCGCGGAAACATCCTATGAGTCCCTGTTTTACTGACAATTTCTTCAAAAGATCTCTGCATGTGGTGCAGTTCCAACGTTGTACGGATGGGAGGACAAAAAAGTAGAAAAACGATAAAAAAAAAGAATTAAAATTGAGATGTAATGTAAAATTTGCTTTCGTTGTATGTAGCGGTGAAGTTAAATTTTTACTTTTTCAAGTTGCCGTAAATTTGTTTCAAATTCACTTCAAGAGTTTTGAGTACATTTGAATTACATAATGACAAGGAGGAGAGAAGTAGTTCCTTTTAGATATTTTTTTTTAAAATAAAAGTAAAAGTCTGAATGAAGTTCTCACTTAGGAAACGCAGAAAATACTTTTGCCCTAAAAGGGTAGTCACTAAATTGCGTTGGGTTGTTCATATGATTTTTTACAACTTAATAGTCTGCTCCTGACTTGGTAATCACCTTCTCCTTAAGTAGAGTTGTGTAGAAGAATTATGTGGTTTCTAGACCATCTTATTAGACCAGAACGAAAAAGCCGATGCCTTGGCAAGAAAGGGGTCAGAAATGAACATCAGGGAAGCTGACACATCCATACTGCGAATGTTGGTACATTATTGGTCATCCAGGGAGGACTGTGGCCCCTTTCGTACATTAGGGCCGAAATTGAATAAAACAAAAACAAAGAGCCTTTTGGCACTAGACCGGTCTTCCATCCGCATGCTGACAGGAGTAATCACAGGACATTGCGCCATCGGAGCTATGCTCAGCAAATGGAATGCAGAGTCTAACGATATATGCAGAAGCTGCGGTGACGAGGAGGAAGTGGAATCGATCCAACATCTGGTACGCCACTGCCCCGTCCTGCAAGAACGACGCCTACGTACTTTAGGATGCAGGTTCTTCGCAAGCATCGCACAGGTAGCTGTACTCTAGATACCGGATCTCCTGCACTTCTCAAAAAGCAGCAACTGGATAGGTTCCATCACGAGTTACGTCCCACCAATATATAAAAGGGGATTCACAATGGATCATTAGGCCACCGAGTGAACGTGATGAGTCTTATCCATCACACACCCTTCCTAACCTATCCTAAACCTAATCTAGGACTTATAAGTAGAAGGATTGTAATTAAAAAAAAAAAAAATTCAGTTGTTCTTACAATAAAGGACATGCTTTCCGACTTTATAAATGCTTGTTACTTGCCTTTGTTTGGGGGGCAAAATGTCGCATCTTCACCTCCATGTTATGCCCCCTGGATAGCTACGTAGTAGTGAACTAACGATGAGCGTATGCCAAATCCATCTACCCATGTGTAGCTGAACACTCGGAACTGCGCGAACTCGGCTGGGTGAACTTCAGCACTCATGTGGGACCGGATGAGGCATCTCTTGTTGACCTGAACGTCTTAATGCGTCTCAGATGTCTAACAAGAGCTCTCAGAAGGAGGGTGGATGGCGGATGAATTCTCTCGACGGAATCAACGGCGGAATACATGGACGGTTTGGCAGACACCTTTCATGAGCTACTTCGACATATTCGAAGCTCAGTTCTGTAAGGATTTCCATGACTGCGTCAGGGTTATGGAATAGAGACGGTGGCGGATGAGCCCTAAACCCTGGCTTAGCAATTTTATGGCGTCCTCCTCATGACGTGGTTGTGATAGAATTTTCAAGACCAATATGAAGTGAAGTCTAAGCGCAAACACATGCAGCGGTGGCAACCCAGTTTCCAGGTACAACATGTAGCTTGGCGTATTTTACGGCAGTCTAACTTTTTTGTTTAGGAACTATCTCAAAAGTTTTTCAATTTTCTCAAACTGCCAGATCCCCCACATTTGTCTGGCATAGCACATGATTGACTCTATGACTACTTTAAAAACATTTTTCCCAAGATCCCTTTCCAATTACAATTGATTGGCATTTCTGATTCAATTAACTTCTCTTGAAGGTGTTTTCTAAACGATAATTGTGGGTCGGTTAATATTCCGAGGTTTTTGTATACTTTCACCTTTTCAAGTTCCTCACTTTGCCAGGTCCATTTTCCATCAATTGTGCTCCGGAAAATCATAATTTTTGATTTGCTGGTGGTCAGTTTTAAGTTCCATATTTGGCAGTATTGATGCAGCTTACTTATCATGATTTGTAGCATGTTCGGGATTTTTGCAAGTATTAGATGGATCAGCGTAATCCATCGGGAGGTATTCCCCTTGGAGATATACATCAAGATCGTCCAGAAACATCGAAAACAAGAGAGGGCTCAGTGGTTGCCCTTTACTCATGTAAGAAAGCGGTGGGCCCTACATGGGGTCTGTAACCAAATATAGTGTACTGGCTACACGCATTGCAAAGGTGTGTTGGACCGCCTTGAAGAGGAAATCCAACTTAAAACAGATGGAAAAAGCTCTACGAGTGGCATATCTTAGCATCAGGGGTGGGCTGAGAACCTCTTCAACAGCGGCGCTTCAAACCATGCTTCACCTTCTCCCAATCGATATCATCGGCAAGCAAATGGCTACCAGCTCTGCCCTTCGACTGAGAAACTCTAACCTTTGAAAAGAGCTAGACACTGGCCATGCAAATTTTAGCTTGGGCTTCAGACACTCGACACCGGACAGATAAGAGTGGA
Source organism: Blera fallax (assembly GCA_946965025.1). Lineage (NCBI taxonomy): Eukaryota > Metazoa > Arthropoda > Insecta > Diptera > Syrphidae > Blera > Blera fallax. Next base: position 49,275,450 of record OX337245.1, read on the forward strand.
CGCAACGCTATGTCTCACATAACGATTCGCTGCCTTTTTTCACGGATGGGTCCAAAACACAGGATAGACTGCCGATGCCGGAGTCTCCACGGAAGACTTAGGCATCCGTCTCTCCCTCAATCTATTTATATCGAGGCAGCATTGTAACATCTAAGGCAGTGAAAAACAAGACTGCTGGACAATACACCTCACGATGTTCCTACTTCGTGTCTAAGTGTAGCTCTTCGAGGGCCACATCAACCTACCAACCATTACCTTTCTCTACACTCTTAGGTTGCTCAGTTTATAAAAACAGGGCTCCTCTGTCGATAAAATCAAAAGCCGTCTTGAAATTCTCGAAGAACGTCCGGTTGATGCTTGTTAGGGAGAAAATGTTGTCAACCGTGGAATAGTCTTTGCGAAATCCAGCGCCGATCAAGTAAGCAAAAAAGCTGCAAACCTTCATGAATAAATGTTTTCGCAACATTCTAAGGATCTTCTGGTCGAACCGTATATCGAACGACCAACTACACGCGATAACGTGGGAGAATTGGAGCAGTGGATTGGTTACTCTCTACTGTGCGAAGACAGTTCCCTTGCGAAGTACGCCATGCAATGGAATCCACTTACCCAATGAGGCAGACTTGAAGAAGTGCAGTCGAGCAGGAATCTAGATCATTGAGAATGGCTTGGAGGGAGCTCAAACGCGTTGCAGAAATCCGAACACGATGGTGCGCAGGCGTTGCTGACGAACTATGCTCCACCAGGGGTCAGAGGACCTAAGAACAGCGTAGGGGACTCGTTGCTGAAATCCTATGAATGATTGAAAGTGACGGCATATGCAAATAAGAAGCTGTCCTAACCAAAAATTTATGGAACGCTGCGTTAAAAGGTAGTTCTTCCAACCTTTTTTACGCGCATTGAAAAATGCGTCATTAATCATCCAGCTACTCGCCTTTTTCCTGCGCCATCTCCAAAATTCAATTTGGAACATAAAATCAACCATTCCAGCCAAAGTATCCTCCAAAATGGAACTAAATAATCTATCAAATCACCTGATTATCTCCCACAGTCCTAAAAACTAGCTTAGCACTCCTTAACTCCATTTACTGGGAAATAAAATAAAACTACGTCTATGAAATTCAAATGCTAGCCCATAAAAAATCTCTTAACCATTTAATGCCAATTTGCAAGCGAAAAACCCAAACACAAAATAAATTAAGTTATAAAAAATGCAAGCCACCCCCACAGACCCTATCTACCTACCCACCTACCCTTTGCTCGCGGTACTAAAATCAGCAGTTTATGTTGTGCTGTTTATTTTCTGAGTATGTGCTGAATCAGGTCCCAAAGTAGTAGATCCGTCGAGAGAAGCGTATAAAATCCGCGCAATTTATCCCAATCTGCACTTGAAAAAAAAAAAAAAAAAAAAAACAAGGAATACCGGACCAAAGGGTATGCGAATACATTGTTAAACTGCATGAAAAAACAACAAAAACAACAACAACAGCACCCGACATCAGCCCACAGAATTGTCCTTTCCACTTTGTGAAAATATAGTCGGCTAGGTAGAGGAGTAAAACCCCACCATCAACTCTAGCGCACTTGACACAACACACCGACATATGTACATCGGCGAATGTCCTTGTAGCACAGCAGCACAGAACACGGTTCGCGTAGTACAAAATCCTATTAGGGATGTAAACATGAAAAGTGCGAAGCTATTAAAAATTTATTTAATGCCCTCACAAGCAATTAAGCGCTCATTCAGTTTTCAGTTTGCAGAATGGTGTTTTTCGCGTGTAAGCCCAAACCTCAAATGCATTCAGCGATGTAATTATTATTGAAAGTCCTTTTTAAGGATAAAATAATGTAATTACGATCACCGTGGGCGAGTGTGAATATATTTGTGTCTGTCATTACGCAAAGCAAGGGCAGTGTATGACGTCCACCACATCGCCACACATGCTGCCGAGATTTATTTTCAATCGTGGTAAGCGTATGACTTTTATTTGTTACGTATACGCACCGTATACCTACGAGTGTAATGCACTGGATGCAATTCAAATGACCACATGAGGTCGCTGTTTAAGATACGACTCCACACACACACACACGCACGAGTACCTAATGAGCTGAATGAGAATTTTCCAACTGGAACGAGGCATATATACAAAAATTGGTCCCGAAAATTGACACGAGGGCAATGTCATTAAGTTAAATAGAAAATCTACACATTTCGTTGTGTTTAGTCCTGCCGCACGGGCACAAAAACAGAAGCGATTTCAATGTCATTGTTGTGTAAACAAATTGCCTGGCATAATAAATCAAAAGGTGAGCGCCGACGAGAATGTATCATTAATCACTTTGGCAATGGGAAATACATTAGGCGTCCTCCCTCGATCGTCCTTATTCGTTTTTTTTTTGTTTTTTTTTTTTTTCAAACGAATGCCTCTTGATGATACAAATGATAAATATACCATCGAATCACAAGAGCCTTACAACGAGATTAGATTGGCATGACCTTGTGTAAGGACGATAAAGTTCAAGACGTCTCCTAGAGATGGCAGCTTAAATTCTAGCTACAACCTTTGGATGGGATGTCGTTATTGTGTTCGGAGAATTTTTAATAGAAAATCATAAAAACAACGTGGCTGGGGTATAAAGTAGGCCGCTTATTTTATGAATAATGGTTTGGTAATAAATTATAATTGAGATACTCGTTGGAGCAAATTAAGGCAACAGGTCCGATGGCAGACACTATGAGGATGTGGATCAGACGCATTTTTACTTAGAGGCGATAAGAGTGGATTAAGCCGCCTTGAGTAGATAATTATCAAGGGACCAAATTGAAGAACCTTGATAGCCAGAACTGACACTGGAGTTGTAATAAAAGGTCGTGGAGAAAACCCAAGAAATCCAAAGCGATACCCACCATTTTTTTTTTTTTATTTTAAAGCCGCATACGATCTACACCGCAGTTGTTCGTCCTGCGTTTATATGCGCTTCGCAATGCTGGACCATGTACAAAAAGTATGAAAGCAAATTAATGGCAGCATGACAGCAGGAGTAACAAAGCTTGAAGCTTAGAAGTTCAAAGATCCGAGGAAGCCTTCACGTCAAAGAACCCATCTCGAAAAAATTGTAGCTCGACCGGCTCAGTTGGTATTGCCATGTTCAAAAGAGAGATCCTACAAACCCTGTCAAAAAGGCACTCAAGCGCGGAAGAGAGGCAGGCCAAAAAACTCCTGGATCACAGACATGCAAAAAGAGCAGCATTTGATTGGCCTCAGTGACGAAATGGTCCGACCGGGAGGCCTGCAGCTCCTTTTTGAAGTCAAATCGGCGAACTCCACAGGCAGACCAGTAGGGAGGCAGTAAAGTGTGAGGGTTATGATCCCTATAATCCTGATCATAACTTCGCCGAACAAAAGGAAAAGAAGAAAATTTTAAAGCCGCATATGTCTAGTCCTGGTCCATGCCAAACTCGCCCGCCTGCGCAGGACGAATACGGAGAATGTTCGCTGCTACATTATGGTTGGTAGCGACGTCGTCTAACCCGATACCATCGGCTTGGCACTGAATTATGAACTCTGTCGAAAGCGGATGAAGTCGTTTTAAAAAGAAAAAGTTATTCGATAACGTTTTCGTTCGCAAAAGATTCAAAGACGAACTTTACGAGCTGTACGGCGACGTTAAACTAGTCGAAAAATGTGCATCAGTCGTCTAAATGGCTAGGATATATAGAGTGAATGGAGGCCAATGCTCCGGCCCACAGATTCTTTAGATCTAACTCAGATGGAAAACGAAAGCGAGGACGACCGCACCTTAGGATGCGTGCACAAGTACAAGGGGACGTCAAGCGACTTGGTGTGCACAACTGGATGCGGCAATCTAAAGACGCGGTTAATTAGAGTGACTTGTTTGGGGCAGAAGTCACCCCGAACTGTTACTAAGTAAGTAAGCATTGAAAAGGTTAGGTTAGGTAGATGGGCGCCCTAGTTGACAGGAGACTGTCAACAGCTCACTTAGACTAACAATGACTTCATTGTGCTCATTGCGCCTAGATTTCATTATCGACTGCTGAATTAAACTATGCAGATATATGCATAAATCTGAGGAGTTTGTTCAGCTTAATGTTTCTTAGATCATCCAGCTCCGTAGGGAAGTAGCTCCTAAGAGTGCCCTTCTTTTTAGTGGCTGGACAATTACATAGTAAGTGGTGAATGAATTCTATTTCCTCTTCGTCGTTGCAGTTCCTACAGAAGTCGTGGTGGGGTATTCCTAGCCGTGCTGCATGTGCCTATCACACAGTGTCCCGTCATGACTCCGACAGCTATACGAATATTCCTGCAACTGAGTGTCATGAGATCTGCGGATCTCTCTTTTTCATAGACTGGCTCTAACGATATGGCTATGGCACATGTATCTAATCGATATCAACCCAAAAGGGGCCTGCGAGGCGTTTAGATCTGACTCTGCCTTGGCTAGTTCATTCGCCTTTACTTTACCTAGTGACCCGATACCCAACAGAGGTTGTTGTTGATATTTGTTTGGCACTGAGATATCACCCAGTTGGACATCTCCGATGTTGAGTGTAACGCTTTAATGGGTGCTTGACTGTCAACATAGATGTTTGTTTTTGAGAGATGTTATCCTCGCTAAGCATGTCCGCAGCTTGTTTTATGACAGCAACTTCGACTTGAGAAACACTGCAATCGTCCTGAAGTCTGAAGGACCAGTTTGTATGTCGGGACTCGCAGTAGACACCAGTACCAGAATCTATATCCACTTTGCATCCATCGGTATAGATAGCCAGTTCATTTCCTGTACAGACTAACCTTACAGTGTGTAAGGCTTACACCATCCTTCCTGCTAGGAATTCTGGTAGGGAATTTCCAATTGCAGTTTGTTAATGGATCGATGTAGTCCGTTTCTGTCTAGACTCTAGAGTTTCAATATATTCCACCGGTTCAGAATTGAGGCATGACCACAAGGTTTAGTTAACCATGGTCCGGCTTCCCTAGGTCTTAGTGCAGTGTTAGGTGAAGAGTTGCGGCAGTAAATGTTAAGAAGATTCAGTATTGCTTCCAAGACTGCTCTTGGTGTTGATCTCATTGATCTCGTTACTCCCAAGCCGTTGAATCTTTGTCACCCTTTCAAGATGATATTTCTTTTCCAGTGCCTTAAACCAAACAATCGAACCTACTTGGAAAAGTAGATCTAATGCATCTGAGGTAGGTTACAAGACTGTTTCCACATGTTCTGCTTCGAATTGTAAGGAGCTTATAAAGGATGTTTATTTAAAAGCCCCGGGTTTCCAATAGAGATAACAGTCAAAGAAGCTATCATTGTTTTAAGTGTCAATGGTTCTTGTTTTCAGTAAACTCTAACAATTCACCACGGATAGATCTACACCGCAACAACGTTACCAAAGGTTGATTGAAAAGCATGAAGCTGATAAAGCCAAGTACTTGGGAATCATCCTCGATAAGACACTAAGTTGGAAACCCAACATCCTGGAACGCGTCAAGAAAGCCACTACAGCATTGTATTGATGTAAGAAAGCGTTAGGAACTAGATGGGGACTACAGCCACGAATTACATAGTGGCGTCCTTGGAGAAGGCCGTTCACCGCAACCATTTAAGCCGACTGCAAAGGTCGGCTCGCATTTGTATAACTGGAGCTCTAAAAACTTCACCAACAGCTGTTCTAGAAATGCTGTTCCATCTGCCACCCTAAGATTTACAGGTGGCAGCGTATGCAGCAACCCGCATGAAGGTCATATCTCGGTAGTCTAGTCTTCGTAGTGGATACTCCACCATTCTAAATAATCTTAACTCTCCCACAGAAGACATCGAATATACCCTTCCTCAACTTCTGTTCGAAAAATGTTTTGAAACCCGAATATCCACCAGAGACGATTGGCACGGAGATCTCGGGTTGCAAAAGGTATCCATGCGGAGTAGGGGGAGGTGTATCCTCCAATAATTACAACCTTACAACACCTTCCGCCTCCCGGCGTCTTCCCGGTGGATATCACGGCGATAAAAGAAGCCTTGTCGTGGATCAAGTACATATCTAAACGAGACGTCATCATTTTAACTGACAGCCAAGTCGCAATCAAATCCCTGGAATCCTGGAAACCTTCAACTCTCGAACTGCCCTAAACTGTCGCCTGTCTCTTAATGAGGTGGCTGAATAATTCAATATCCACCGTATTTAGGTGCCGGGACACAGTGACTTTCCAAGCAATTGCATGGCGAACAGTTTCGCCGGGTAAGGTGAACCTCGGTATGCCTATTGCTGCAGTTAAGCGCTACTCAAGCTTAAGGCTACAAAGATTACTAATCGCAGATGGGCAAATGATATTACCTGTTAAATCACTAGACATTTCTGCTCTAAACTGGATCTCAAAAACTGTTTGATAAGACAGAAAAGGTAGCTCATCTCCAGCATAGTAGGGGTCGTTACAGAGCACTGCATTATCGGTCCTAAGGAGGGCCTCTTCGCTAACGACTTCTGCTAAAGCTGCATGGATGAAGAGGAGGAAAAAGCCATTTTACATCTTCTTTATATACATATGTATATTAAGCTCTCTCCGCTCATAGCAAACTGCATTTAGGGGCCTACTTCTACTTCTTCCTGCTAGCTTTAGCAGCCCCCAGCGCTTCATAACTAGCTCCTCCTGGTTCAACGGGTAGCTCTTTTTTGGAGATGGTAACCCTGTGGTAACACAATGGACCTTACTGGTCTAAGTGAGGTTCCATACTTGCAGCCCGCCACCTCAACCTAACCTAATACCAATTATCTACTCCTTTCGGCTACCCAGAGGCCAATCAAACCAGTCGGAGCTTTTGATAAAGCGGAGGGAATTCGTGACGATTCAGCCAGTACGCTGAGGTAATTGAAGAAGAAAGCCAATAAACGAAGCTGTCTTCTTTGGGCAGCCCTTACAGACGTCAATTGAAAAGAGCCTCAGGCCCATCAGCTGGTGTCCCGTGAAGATACCGATTACGCGGCTAATCTTTGATCGCCTCAGCATAACCCACTCGGCACTATGTTTCTGATCCAGCTTAAGCCAGATCTGCCTAGATGTAAGACACGTCGAGCAATTTTCCCATCTACAGGTTGGTTCTGCTGAAAGCATTCAGCTCAGGCAGAATTCTAAGAGTACCCTTTCTGGGCAGCTCGTCAATCTTGCAGTTTGGTGGAATGTCTCTATGGCCGGCCATCCAGCAAAGGGAAATGTTGAAGTGCTCCGTCATCTCTTCGATAGATGAACGGCAGCATTAGGCGGCCTTTGAAGTGAAAGAGCACGATCCATAGACTTGACTGCCATTTAACTGTCCGTGGAGATGCTAATATTCTTGTCAGTTTCCAAGCTACAAGCTACAAGCTTCCTTGATGGTCATATTTTCCGTCTGAAAAACCTGGGAGGCGGAAAGAGATGCTCAGACAGAACGAGGAGGCTTTAAGATAGATGGCCGTACTGACAGCCATCTGTTTGCCAGACATATCTCAGGGCAACGGACGAAAATAATGTGCAACGTTTCAGTTTGCAATTTCATTAACTGAGTGTGGTAGGCAGCTCTTTCAAAACCGCGAGGTGGGACCATGAAAAAATTTGATGGTGTTTTCTGGGATTTGAACCCCGAAATTTCCGTTCATTAATCCAATGCACTTGCCAATGTACTTCGACACCCACTAGAGCATTCATGTGAAAAATCGTCTAAAGTTATTAATGCCCTTCAACGGCTAATGAGTACTCGCTGAAGAAGTTAAAAGACTAAAAAGGGTCCGAAATGGCCGGGTTAACGACGAAAAAGGGAATGCGAAAGGAATCCTTGAATCGCAACCTGGCAGCAACAATGGAACAAATCCTTAAAGGCAAGGTGGAGGGATCGTCTTATATCAGTGACTGATGTCGGGATATAGGCGTTTCAGAGAATATTTCTGTACCCGCGACGCGCTTCCAGATTGCGTAAATGTCTCGGAAAACACGGAACATGTGCCGAGAGAATCACTTTACGGGACCGATTTGGGGAGTGACCCACTTCCAAGAACGTCTTGGCCATCGTAAAACGTAGCGGTAAGGTATCGAAAGGTTAGAAACAAAAAACCCGCGTAGACGAGAACGAAGCCTAAAAGGTTAACCAACACTGCGAGGTAGTACCTTACAAGTGTTCCACGGGGAGAGTGGTTGAGGTGTTGCTTAGTACGTAGGTACGTTCTTAATTAGGCAGTCCTTGTTGATCTTGGACAATGGTGTCTGTTAGAGCTTTGACAGTACTGTAAGGATTTTTTGTTGGTTTTATGTTCAACCACGCTTCAAACTTATTCCACTTGTTCCGCATAGTTTTTGTTATTGATCCCACCTATTCGGAGGGAAGAACCTTGCTACTAGCAACTTAAAGAGAATTATAACTCAATAAATGCGTAGGGTATCCCCTTTCAGTTCATCTGTTGCCTGACAAGTCTTATTACCATCGCATAAAATCACCAACGAATAGGACACACAAAACTTTCGGATATATATTGACTTTAACCATCAGCTCCTGACTGCTGAAATGCAATAATCATCACCCAACAGAATATTCTAATGAATATGCAAATTCTTCGAGTCCGCAATTCAAACCAAATCCATCCAAAGAGTCAACAAAGGAACCGCCATCGTATGCAAAACTCACATAAATCTGTCAAAATGAAATATTCAAATTTTGAGATCAATAAACCACCTCCTCCGCCTTCGTGTCCACCCCCGATTTGTTTTAAGTGCAAATTTAATACTAAAGACGAAATAAGCACGAAAGGATCTCCTTATCGACTACACTTCTATCAGAATCATGGGGGTGGCAGAATTTTTAATGAACCCAACTTTGGAAAAAAATTATTTTTACTGCGAATTCCCATCCGCAATATCATAAATCTTTCATCATTTCAAGTTTTATAGTAAATTATTCCCAGGACAAGGCATGGCCTATCTCGAAGTTCCAAGCTAAATCACTTCCAATGCAAACAAACAATCCTGGGCATTGGATTTGCCATAATAATTAGAGACACAGCCGCCAGCATCAGTGACAAATAGAAGAACGTAACTAAGATGGATATCCTATCGCAACCATGCCACCCCCACTGGAAAACCAATCAAACCATCAATCACATTCGTGGATAGCTTCCTCCAGGGTCCACCATCACTACCGCAGAATAAACATTTCAAACTGCAAACAGATCTGGCAAAACTTTTGCCAGCTCACTAGACTGTATCTCTCTATCTATCGAACGAAAGACCGAACTACTTCCCCCCCCGGGCACCCCCCCACCATTTGTATTACTTTCACTTACCCAGTGGCTCCGCCAATATACATACTGCCCTCGAACGGGCCGAACTCCTCCTCGGGCAATAATTCGACCATCTGGTAATCAGTATTAATCATGAACCGAACATGATACTCATTATAGTCGATCCATATTTTATGCCATTCGCCGCCATTGAATTTGCGCACCGAGTCAATGACCAACTTACGTGTCGTGCCCGTGCTAAGGGTGAAGTTGAACGTGAGCTGATAGTCACCGGTGAGGGCGACCATAAACGATGGATAGTACGGGCGTATCGGTGGCTGGAACAGAAGAATAGCCTTCTCACCTGTGGTCCGGAATGAGAAGGCGATGTCGCCCTTCCTCCAGCCGGGCACCTCGATGTACGACTGCGATGTGGTGAATGTGACCACATATTTCTGGGTATCTACAAGTAAGAAGAGGGAAAGTGCGGTTTTAGATAGATATCGTTAGATGGACGGATGGATGGATGGATGGATGGATGGATGGATGGGTGGGTGGGTTGATTTTTTGTTCTTTGGGTGGAAAGGAGATTTTATGGAAATTTACTTACGGTAATTAAAAAGTAGTTTGTTCTGCTAATTGGATGAAATGGGCGGTGGCTTAGCTGGAAAGTGAGAAAATCACGTATATTCGTAGCTCGTGTAGGTAAACAAATGCCACCCAGTAAGCTCAGGAAATATTTTTGTTTGGCATGTTTTATGTTTATTGGGTATTTCTAAGTGCATCCATGACTTCGTTTGCTAATGAGGTGTTAATTAAGTTTTCCATTTAAATGCTAACGTTAGAGTCTTGTCGACTATCTCCCACCAGAGCGATTGTTCGTTTTGTGAGAGGTTTCAGTGAAAATATAAAAATCTAAGACTCGTAGCTGATGACACTTAAACCTCTAGATAACTATTCTGATAGAATCGAAGTTTTGATGAGTGCAATGACGACTCAATCAGTGGAAGGGAAACTTGTTTTAAGAACAAAAATTTACGGAGAACTTGTTAAACTTATAAAGCTTGAAACATCTCGGCAACTTTTATTTTTTTTAATCATTTTATCACTCGCAATATTGTAACAAAGCATTAAAATTTAGAAACATTTTGATGGATGGGGAAGCATATTCTTGTAAATGAGAAGCAAGGGGCTCTCCACACGTAGTCGGCAAGCAACAACCGAAAGATCGCCGCGTCAGCTGAAAAGTGAACAGAAATCGCCTTTTGTATGTGGCATCTACAGCGATCCACTGCAATACGCAAATTGGGAAACAATGCCGTAACTGCTAGGTACAGCTAGGAAGCAGTATGGCTCTAGGCTCGTATCAAGTTGCTGAGGAGGAAAATCTTATTATACCCAAGGAGCACAGGGAGCCAATAACGCCTGCGGTCGATCTTTTCTTCCAGCGTGTATCATCCAGTTACTTACTTACTTAGGTGGCGCTACAGTTCGGGGTGAACCTGGACCTCAACCAACAAGCCTCTCCAGTTAGCCCGGTCCTTAGCTAACTGCCTCCAGTTGCGCACTCCATGTTGGTTGAGGTCCTCTTCTACTTGTGCGCGCCACCTTAGGCGAGGTCGTCCTTTACTGCGTTGTCCCTCCGGGTTACATTCGAAGACTCTGCGGGCCGGAGCATTGATGTCCATTCGCTCTATATGTCCTAGCCATCTTAGGCGACTGATGCGCAGATTGTTGACTAGGTCGATGTCGCTGTACAGCTCGTAAGCTTCGTCGTTGAATCTTCTCCTCCAACGCAAACGGGACCGAATATCCTACGAAGAATTATTCTCTCGAAACGACCGATCCGCTTTCGAAAAGTCCATGCTTCAGCGCCATAAAGCGGGACTGGGATGATTAAGGTCTTATAAATCGTCTCCTTAGTCTTTCGAGATAGGGCCTTACTACTCAATTGCCCTCTCACCCCAAAGTAACAACGATTGGCAAGAGTTATTCTTCGATTAACTTCCGCCGAGATGTTGTCAGAATTTATAGCAGAGCCAAGGTAGCCAAAGTCCCTTACATCCTCGAAGTTATAGCTGTCGACTGTGACGTTCTGTCAAATTTGACGGTGTTTTCTTGTTGACAGCATATACTTTGTTTCGCCCACATTTACAGCTAAACCCATTTTGGCGGCTTTTGTTTCGATACCAGCGAACGCACGGTGAAAGCCCGCTGTGTTCTGCCAATTATGTCGATGTCATTCGCGTAAGCTAGTACTTGCACAGACTTTTGCAAGATTGTGCCTCCGGTGTTGGCTTGTGAGTTTCGCACAATTCTTTCAAGAATGATATTAAGGAAGTCACATGACAGCGCATCACCTTTTCAAATCCTTTTTTGAAATCGAAGGTCTCGGTGAGGTCATTACCGACCTTGATGGAGCAGCGATCGTTCTCCATCGTTATCCTGCACAGACGAGCGAGCTTGGCAGGGATGCCAAAACTAGATATCGCTCTGTATAGCTCGTCTGTAGAAATGCTGTCATATGCGGCCTTAAAATCGATAAAGAGATGGTGAGTATTGATTTGGACTTCTTGGGTTTTTTCCAGGATTTACCGGAGTGTGAAAATTTAATTGACCATGGACTATGCTGGCCTGAAACCACACTAATAGGGGCCAATCAGGGTGTTGACGAAGAGTTTCAGACGTCCACACAATATGGCAGATAAGATTTTGTACGCGATGTTGAGGAGACTGATGCCTCTGTAATTGGCGCAGTTGAGGGGGTCTCCTTTCTTGTGGATCGGAGCTGAGATTCCATTCATCAGGCATACACTCGTCTGACCAAGTCTTGGAAATGGGTTGGTGTATGCTCTTTACTAGTACATAAAGAAAGTGTCCTACTTTCTTGACCTGTTGTGCTAATGTGAGAACAGGCAAATAACGTCAACAAGCTCTAGAAATTTTATATAAAATTGCTTAGTCCATGGTTTCCTTCAATCAATGCTGCGCGAAGGACATGGTTATGACCAGAGGTGAAAGTGTGCACCTCTGTCATACTTCCATTTAGACTTCAAAGTCCTCTGACTCCTTGTAGGAGGCCTTAATAATGGCAGTTGACCTGTTTTCCTGCCCCGCTGCGCAAGGCCAGCTTGAAACCACATCGATTAAGGCTGTTCTCAGAGTCGATTAACTCTCAGATGAAGCGGAGACCTATTCTTAACGCATTGCTTAATGATGGTCTACATGTGCGAGGGGATTCAGACTAGAGGCCGAGAGTTGAATCTATATGCTGGTTAATTCTATCCAAGACTATTGTAGATGTAGACTTGGCAACGGCCGGAAAAACGCTTATACCTCTCCGATCCTATTCTATCATGAAGAAGCTCGATTCTTCTTTTTGACTCCTGTAAGGAACGCTCACTGTCCTATGCTTCTCATATGTAGCCGATATAATTGGCGGCGTCTGGAAAAGTTCAGCAGAAATGCCGTCAATGGCAACCGGCTTATTTTTCTTGGGAGACTGGATTGCTGTTGTTATTTCTGTCATATAAGTGGTTTAGGACTGTATAAGGTTCTGTACATCTTCTAAGTTGTTCCACATCCGAAATTAGAAGGTTAAAGTCTAGACTCTTTACGGGGTGTGGCTTGCAGTTTCCACTACGTTTAAACTTTTTTGTGTGGTGCTGTAGACAGTCCTACTGCTACTTTAGCCTTCGTTACAAGTACGTTGATGTGCAAATATTTTTTTATGGCTTTTCCTTAAGGCGATATTGGGTTTCTATCTCGGTTTTCTAAATTGCTGATGCTGCTACAATACCAGCTTTGATTGCGATACGCTTATCGATGTGTCAAAAGGAGTCTGATGTTAGTCACGAGCGGTAACTTTTTGATCTTTTGCCGATGTACACAGGTACGTGCTCCAACTGTGTTGTAGTCGTCCAGGCTTTCCTGCACTGTGCTGCTGGTTATTTTTGCTTTCACGCCAAGATGGTAGCTGAATTGTTGGCATTATACAAATACTTGGCGCAACAGACTGTATGTGATCCAGAGCCTAGCTTCTCGTGACCTACATTTTAGAGTCAGAAGCTTTCTCATGACAGTTATTACTTTTTGACTCTTGTCAGACATTCGCGAGAGGAAAAACTTTTTGGGGTTTTCTGGAATTTAAACCTCGAGCTTCCCGTTCAGTAATAAAACGCTCTAACCACTGAGCTGAGCTAGTTAACGAAACTACGGTCGGTGAAATTGTTGGCATTATACCTTCTTATTCTGAGCAAGTTGGAGTGGTTGTTATTGACGGATGCAGTACGAAGAGACCAACGAAGCTAACAAATGATGGTAATCGCGTTTCTTTCCAATATCAGTTCAGCATCTATATTGAACGTCTAGGTTACAATTCTTAAGGCCTCGCAAGGTGTTCTGCTTAAACAACATTCCCCAAATGACCAGTCGATTGGTATTGCAGAAGTTCACGAACCATTCCGTTTTTCAAAACCGTGAAGCAGCTGTCACATTTTTAAGCATTAAGTCGACGCCTTCTACATATGTATGTAAGCATGTGTTGAAATCTTTTGTCAGTATTACGATGTCCCCGTTAGGCGTAAAATTGTAGACGGGTTCTAATTTACTCTAAAAGGAGGGCTTTTCCTTCTATTTAACTATCCGAAGGCAAATGGTTTCGATCAAAGGTTTAACATCTTGCGTTGAAGAAGTAATTTTGTGGCGTCCCACAGGGTAGTCATCTCGACCCATTGCTATTTATTTTATTTACGTATGACGTTTATGAAATATTCCAATTTCGCAGATGATTTGAAATTAATTCTTCGTATAAATAATCTAGCGCACTGCATTAGATTCCAGTCGGATATAGATGCATTGTCGGAATGGTGTTCTCATTGGAGCCTAATACTGTTACAATACCGTTTTTATGGTTCATTTATAAGCGATTGTAGACCTTAATGAATGAATGAATGGTTGAATTGCTTTGCAGTTGTAGAAGTGTGAGTAAACTTGAAAATTTAGCGAAAAAGTCACAGGAAAGTTTAATATGTCCTTACTCACAGATTGATTTGGCGTAGAATGTCAGAGAGAATTGATTATCCTACTATAGCACGAGCAGTGATAAAAAATTAGTTAAAACCTTTCAATTTCAGTAGCAACTTATAAGAGCTACTGTCCATTTGCATGACACCATTTACGTAGTAAGATGCCATAAATCTTATTTATTGCACATGCAAAACTGGAACTATTAACAAAACTAGAATGAAAAATCGTGTAAAAGGTGAGAAACGAACAATATTTCTGTTTAAGTACTAAAATTATTGCAATTAAGGTGTAAATTTGCTGTGGAAGCATTTTAATTAATTATTGTTACAAACTTTCATTGCGATCGCATTTTGGCAACACCTTAAGCGCTGCAACAGCAGCTGTGAGCGAGTATAGCTAGTACGAGAACCTTTTTAATTTTATCTATATAATATCGTAAGAATAACGTGAAAAATTATATTTTTACTGGCAATCTTGCACCACGTATTTTTACTTACATGAGCACTGCTTGATAGTCTCAGGGTTAAAAGGTTAATGGGGTTAAAACAAGTCCAGAGTATGTTGGCCATCGGTATCAAGGTTGTACCGCTTTGTCTTAAGACTGAGTAAGATTTTTTAAGTCAGAGAAAATCTCCGACCTTCGACAATCACGTGTTGTCAATACGGGTTATCAGAATAAACTACAATAGTATTGGAAACACACTAAAAATTCCCCATAAGCCTGCAGTACAATAGAAGAATGTTCCCACGAATGCAGTTTGCCTACTTACCGGGACGGCAGTCGAAGTATTCCCGAGCTGGCCCAAACTACTCGGTGAATACCTTAAATGAGCTACTTCGACATTTTCGGATCTTACTTACTTACTTAGGCTGGTGCTACAGTCCAGGGTGGAACTGGGCCTCAACCAACAAGCGTCTCCAAACAGTCTCCAAAAGGAAGATGGACCCATCGACTTATTCCGGATATCCAAAAATGGATGGACCGGCAACACGGAGAAGTAGATTTCTACCTTCGCCAGCTCCTAACCGGACACGGTTGCTTTCGAGCGTATCTCAACAGGTTTGGGCTCGATGAATCTCCCATCTGTCCAAACTGCGGAGAGGTCCCAGAAGACGCTCAGCACGTATTTTTTCAGTGCCCACGTTTTCATATAGAGCGCAGAGAAATAGAGGAAATAATTGGAGAAATACCAACACCCGAAAACATTGTGCACCATATGGTAGCATCGAGCGCAATGTGGGAAACGGTGAAACAGGTTGCAGTGAAAATTATGCAGGAATTTAGGCGGCTGGAAAGAGGCAGAGAGACCAACCGAGCCCAACCGGCAACACTCTTGCAGCACAGAGCGGTAGACAAGGAAAGAAGGGCATAAATTGCTAACCAGCCCCGCGAAGTAATACCTAACGGTAGTCCCGCGGGGAGAGTGGTTGAAGAGTGCAGGGTGTGGTTTAGTACGTAGGCGTATTCTTGGCATCGAGTATTCAGGTTTGCGAATCGTGCATACCAGTGGCTCGGGCTACAGGTATCTTTAGAAGATTACACATCCTTTGGCGCAACCATTAAAAAAAAGAAAAGCCAGCTCGATATTTAGCCAGCTGCCTCTAGTATCGCACTCTAAGTTGGTTGAGATCCGCTTCCACTTGTGTGCGCCACCTGAGTCGCGGTCTTCCTTTACTGCGCCGTTTCTCGGGAATGGATTCGAAGATTTTCCGGGCCGGAGCATTTGTGTCCATGCGGTCCACATGATCCAGCCAACCTCAGTGACCTTCTGATACTATGGATCATATGGAAACAACCATCAAATTATATCGCTCCTTTTAACCAAGAGGTCCAGCAAATGGCATGTTCCACCAGGTTTTGGGAGAGGTTAACTGCCCTTTATCGATATCGCTCACCAGGCCAAACAGAAGTAAGGATAGCAATATCAGAACTCAACTAAATTGCTGGCCCTGATGGTTTCTTTGCCGAGCTATTTATTGCAGCTAGCAACGGTAACTCTTGTCGCTCCAATGATTGAGGATTTAAGTGTCGTGCCGGCTTTCTAGTCAGTGTCCCGAGTTATTGTTGTTCCCGACCAGGATTTCAAAAGTTCAAGGGTTCCCTTACAAGTGACCTTGAATTTTATGCCCTTACCCAAGTTGCCATCCATAGTTGTAGTTCTCAGTAGAGAAACTTGAAAACGATGTTGTCTTGTCATAGCCCTCTGAAAAAGGACACCACATGGAGGGCCTTCAACATTTCAAACATGCATCGTTAAAGTAGAGATTTAACCGGCATTACAGTTCATTGAATACTCGTTTAGTTCTGACAAACCAGGTCGCGTCCTTAGTTTTCGAAATGTCTTTTTCCAACAAACCTATTACCATTCCCATCCTCCTTAGCAAGGACAAACAAATAAATATTCTTTCTTCGTAAATACATTTGTATTAGTCTCATAGCACACGTACTATATATGTATACTTACTTGTTTCTACACACTCTAATGGACCCAATGTGATTCGTCCTTGTGCCTCTTCATCTAAATCCTTCTGCTGCAGGAAGAACATATTTGTAATTCCTAAACTGTGCGGTTCGCTATAGTATCCTTCGTCTGAATACCATTTGTTTTCTTTCACATCACAATTGCATGATTGATTTGGGTCCACACATGTTTTGTTGACGGAACAGGAGCATGCTCCTCTGCGAATATACAAAAAAAGGACGATTTTGGGTAAAAGAGGATTCAACAAAAAAAAAATCTTAAAAATAGAAAAAAAGGAAACTTGAGCTCCAAAAAAAGGCGAATGTCAAATGGTGAGTGACTACACGTGAAGAGGTTTGATGGATGGCTGAATAAAATGGGTGAATAAGAAATACA
Organism: Blera fallax; assembly: GCA_946965025.1. Lineage (NCBI taxonomy): Eukaryota > Metazoa > Arthropoda > Insecta > Diptera > Syrphidae > Blera > Blera fallax. Next base: position 49,292,598 of record OX337245.1, read on the forward strand.
AAGCACAGAGAGAGAAAGAGAGAGAGAGAGAGGGAGAAAAAACAGAGGGAAAGAGGCAAAATATAAATAAAATACTTTTAAGGATCCAAATTTTTGTGAAGGAAACAGGAAAAGTCGCCACAGCAGTAGCAAGTAGCACATGTGGACAAAAGGTCAGATAAAGGTCAGTAGGAGCGATTAAATTTTTAATTTGAAATTTATGGAAACAAGCCTGCTCGGTCCGTTTTATTTTCATCTACAGTTACTCGTAGATAAAACGAATTCAATTTTAAGTGACTTCTGATGATTGCCAATGATTTACAAAGCGGTTAAGTGTCATGAGAGTGATTTGGGATAGCTTTCAGGTGTTCCTTAAATGTCTTGTCTGCTGAGGTTCTTTATAAAATATTCAAGACGTCCATTTGCACCTGAAATTAAATTACATTTACAATACAAGAGAGGTTTGGGGATAAGAAACCGCACATGACCTTTTCGTTTATAGTCGGTTTTGTCTGTGTGATTTTAGGCTCAAAAGACGAATGGGTATAATACGTTCTACGATTTAGTTGCACTGGCTGAAGATACAGCAAATGTGGTAGTTGGACCGTTTATGTTTCTACCAAGGAGCTCATTGTGGCAAGAATTTCTAAGCAACACCCTGTTTAGAGCTTAGACTTACTTAGATGACGCAACCTTTCGGGATGAACCTGGGCCTCAATCAACAAGCCTCTCAAGTTAGCCTGGTCTTAGCTAACCGTCCTCAGATTAGCACTCCAAGTCAGTTGACGTCGCTTTCTACTGCGCCATCAAGGCCAGGTCTCCTTAACTGCGCTACCCCCTTGGGCAAGATTCGAAGACTCTGCGGACCGGAACATTTTTGTCAATTCGTTCTACGTGTCCTAGCTATCTTAGGCGACTGATGCGCAGGTTTTTGACTCGATGTCTCCGTCCAGCTGTAAGGTTTGTCGATGAATCTTCTCCTCTAAAAATTGTCAACCCAAATAGGATCGAGTATCTTACGAAGAAATTTTCCCTTCATCCGCTTGGATGCCCCAGCGCCACCAGGGGCGAAAAGTCTACAGAAATGGCAACAGAGATGAGATAGCTCTAAAAAAAGGACGCTGGACGTTTAAGATTATACCCATCAGCAGGAAGCATGGAGATTTAAATTTCTACCTGACGCGGGTTCTTACAGGACACGGATACTTAAGAGCACATCTTTACAGGTTTAGCATAGTAGCTGACACGTGATTAGCTCCGAAAATAGTTGGAACGACGTTAGTGAAATAGCGGCGATAATTATGTCAAAGCAGCGACAAAGGAATCTGGTGCAGGAGCCTGAAACTGCAAATACAAACGAGTAATGAAGTACAGCTTTAGAGTTAACACGGCAGTTCCGCGGGGAGATTGGTTCAGGGTGTGGATTAGTACGTAGTACGTAGCCATATTCCTGACATCGATTATTCAGGTTTGCGAATGCATGATAGTAGCCCGGGTTACAAGTATCTTTAGAAGATTACACATCCTTTGGCGCAGCCAAAAAAAAAAACACTGCTGACAGCCCTTTGTGTCCTGACAATTATGCCAATATCGCCGGCGGGCACTAGCAAGTGCACCAAATTTTGAAGGATTGTGCCTCTTGTGAGTTTCGCCCAATTTTTGATGATGTTGAAGAAGTCACATGACAGTACATCACCATGGCTAGATCCTTTTTTGACATCAAATGTCTCAATGAGGTCGTTACCGAGCTATAAGGAGCAAACGCACAAACGGAGTGGTTTGGCACGGATGTCAAAACTGGACATGGCCCTGTATAGCTAGTCTTTTTGAATGCTGTCATATGTAGCCTTAAAATCGATAAAAAGGTGGTGAGTATCAACTTGGACTTCTTGGAAGCATTTTGCCTGACGACGTTATGTTGGTCTTCGTCGTTGTACAGTCGGAAGAAAAAGTTTTTCGAAAACTCTCAACACTGCCTGAGCGAAAATCTCGATTCAACGTTCGACAACGAACAGGCAGGCTTTCAAGCTGGATCGTTCTGAATCATCATTAAACAATGCGCCGAGTACAGATCTCCGCTACATTTGCTGTTCATTGACTCCTAGAAGGCCTTCGACAGTTTGAATCGAGATGCTATATGGCAAGCCTTTCGTCACAAGGAAGCTGCAAGCCTCCAGAAATATTTCATAGACCTTAAATCAAGAGAAATGATCCACTCCTCCTGGGCAATCGGAGGAGACTATGTCATATATCGCAGCCAATACTGAAGAGGACTAAAAGCTGACAGGAGTACTAACTGGACACTGTCCGATAGGTGCAATGGCCGTCAGATTGGGCATCAACTCACCTGATTATTGCAGAATCGTCAGGACACAGAAGAAACAGAAACCATCAAACACCTGCTTTTTGACTGCCCCAGCCTCCACATCCGTCGCTTCCGATATATGAGAAACAGGCTATTTGAGGAACTAGAGGACCTGGTGGAAGTCCCACTCTGGAAAATGAGTTTAGTGAAGAGTACAGGTTGGTTCAACCAAGTTAACCGATAGAATTTAATTATGGTACCACAACATACTAGGGAAACGCAATGGACCAATTGGCCCCCGTGAAAGCACCTTTTACAGGTGCGCGTTCCTCTTACCATACCATTTATAAATAGACCGAGGTGGGACCGTGAAAAATTGTATGGTGTTCTCTGGGATTCGAACCTCGAACCTCCCGCTCAGCGATCCAACGCACTACCCACTTGAGCCACGGCGCCAACGCGGCGAGGAACCAATAGACGTCAAAATACGGAGGAGAAAGTGGCATTGGATTGGTTACACACACGGCGCAAAGTACGCCATGCAATGGAATCCACTTACCCAATCAGACAGACGAGAGGGCCGCCGTAGGCAGAAATGGAGATGGACAGTAGAGGAATCTGGATTATTGGGGATGATTTGGAGGGAGCGTTGAAGAATTCCGAACAAGATGGCACGCAGGCGTTGTTGACGATCTATGCCCCATGAAGGGTCCGACGGCCTAAGTAAGTAAGTAAGTAACACTGACTGAGGTATACTGCAATGTTCCCTTCTTCATCTCTACACATTTCTGTACGGATCCTGTTAGCTTGAACCGTTTTCTTTACCTTTTTCGTAAAACTTTCGAACATTGTCCCGGGATAAATTTTCTCTCAATATTTTCGCTTCCTGTAGAGGGTGTTTGCAGAGCTTACGAGCAGCGCTGCTGTTATTTAGTTGCATGTGCTTGCTGGCATTCTTCATTAAACCAAGGGTGCTCTTGGTGTTCGAATGAAACTTAGTACATCGGTTGCCACGTTTCTGATGGCATGTCACTGATTCTACCGTGATATAGAGGATACATGTACATATCTGTGTTAAATTGTGGTGTTCCCACCTCCACCCTCAATCGTATCCATTACAAACTCGTGTTGTGCTCGTGTGACACAAACAGAAATTAGGATCGCAGCGGTCAACTTTATTTAAGAACCAACTACCAAACGCATTGGCTTAATTCACTGCGATTACTTTGAAACCGCATTTCTAAACTCGCCCACGGAAAAATAAATTATAAACTCGCTCACTCGCAATACAGCACAAATATTTCCGTTTAATTAAAACGAAACTTTCGAAAGTTTGCGGCAACTTTTCGAAATTAGATTCGGCCACACAAAGTGCCACCGGCGCGCACTCTGTACATTCTGCACCGATGACCACATTTATCAACATAGCCCTGGCCTAATTACATATGCAATTATAATTAATTTTACAGATTAAATCGTAAATATTTAAGGACCTAATTCCATGTCGGGTTATTGCGGCGTACATCATTTAGTCCGGACGGCCAAAACTGGAACTCGTAACAGATTCAATTGTCGCCCGTCGCAGTCCATGCTCATGAATTTACCCGGCAGACACCCGCCCATCTACTGGGGGTGCATCGGGATGTTTGTGCAAACTTAATAGGAAATGCCTATCAATTTCTGTACTGAGATTAATTGCACAAAGTGTCATGATATATCTGAGACCCGAGAGCACACAGGCGAAGTGTCCGTTCGCAGGTACAACGCACGCAGGACACTCAACAATGGTGGAGGCGTCAACCAGCGGGGTGGCGTCATCAATTACGTTGACAATGTGATTGATTCTCAGGTCTGTGCGTCTTTCGCATACAATTAAACCCGCTTTTGATGTTTCGGTGACTGTTGTGTGCGGTTGATACAACTGGACATGGATAAGGGTTGTGAGGAGGGATTACCAACCGCCCACAATAAGAAAACATATTAAGTCGGTTGGTTGGCCTAATCCTGTTGAATGAGGTGGCATTAGTGCGGCTAGATTCTGGTCTCATGCCGATTTGTAACAACTCATGCATGTGACATTAATTGTGCCTACAAAAACAACATCAGTGGCGGAGTATAGCGGTACAGAGAAAACTAGTTGAACGGATGAATAATTAATTATGCTGAGCTCGACGGACGATTGCAGATGAGGTTCTGTGACGAGCATTGAAGTATTTGAGGGTCGACATGGAAGATAGAAAGGCGGGCTTCTTGTTGTTGGGTAAAATGTTGGGAACGGTGTTTCAACAAATCGAGCTTGCACCGGGTAGAGGAACACCTTAGGAAGGGGGTATCTCTCCTCGACAGAGAAGGAGTCAAGGTAGTCGCGTATGTGGACGACGCGGTGATTTTGATATCGGGAATGTTTCCTTCAGTTCTCAGTGAGATCATGGAAGGTGCCTTGGAAAAAGTAAGCACAGGGCTACTAGTAAAAACAGAACTGATGCTTTTTACCGTGAAAACCAAAATGCCGACCTTCACGCCTCCCTGGCCAAACAACCATTTACTCCCCTTATGGTCCAGCGTGAAATACCTAGGCGTTAAAGTCGATTCAAAACTTATCTGGAAGCTTAATATAGAGCAGCGAGTTACAAAAGCCTGTGTAGCCTTTTAGGCACTGCGGGGTAGGAGCTGAAATCTTGTCGGAAACGGTTCATACAGGCTTCTACATTCATAAAGCGTCTTCCAGGCTGAAGTGCTGGCAATACTCGAAGCTTGTTGAGTTTTGGAAGACAACCCTGCATCGATTCGATACATTGCCATCGTTATCGACAGCCAGGGTGCCATCCAGACCCTAGCATCGAATATTACATCTTTTAAGCTGGTAGAACAGTGCAAAGAGGAACTCACTTCGTTAGGTCATTGCTTCAAGATCAGTCTCCTCTGAGTGCGGGGGCACATTAACATAGAGCGGAATGAACGAACTGATGAGCTGATGAACGCGATTTAGCCATCGACAGGTCCCTCGTGATGTGTGATCACATCCCGTTGGGAGCAGTCAAGGGAAGAATCTTCCTGCTTTACAAAAATCTACAAAATAGAACTCGCACAGACATTGCAAGGATCATAGCGATTAGTCTTCGACTATATTAACGAAATCTTGGGGAAAAGTTATGGGAACTAGTCAGATTCCTAAAAACCACAGGATGGTTGTAGAGGATTTCCGCTATCTTCTTCTAGGTTTTAACAACAACATTGGGAATCAGGCCAGGCACTATCATGTGATTTATTGAATCTAGTGCTGGAGATATAGTGCGTAGGACAGGTGTGATTACAGAAGGCACTTACTTCAATAAAACCGTCCAGCTGCTGAGATACACAGACGATATAGACACCATTTATTGCTTCCAGTGTGCCGTAGTAGACGTTTTAATCGCAACAGATGAAGTGAAAAATGTTTTTGCATATAAGGCACCTACATACGCCTTCAAAAAGCAGAGGAGCCACTGCACATGATTATCAGCAGATCCCAGTGGACATATTGATGAGTGAATCGTAATCAAGGCTGGCATTGTAGCAGCTGAGGAGAAAGTGGCAGTAGATCGGGTACACCTTACGGCGCGAAGACAACTCCATTGTAGAATACGCCATGCAGTGGAATCCGCTAACCCAGTCAAGCAGAAGAATGGGTCGCCCTAAGCTAACGTGGCGCAGAACGATGACCAATCGAGTTCATTGGGATTAAGGTGGAGACAGATCAAATGTTTTCTTGAACTCCGAACAAGATGGCGTGCAGGCAATGTTAACATTCTATGGATCTTGAAGGGTGAACTAAGATGGCTGAAGGAAAGTAAGAACAACACAGAGTAACAAGGAACGGGCAGTATAGCTCTCATAATTGGTGTCCAATAGAAGACTGAGCTTAGACCTTCCGACGACAAGTGGGGTTACCTATAACCATAACCCATAAACCCACTACTTCTGCTATTCACGTAGAAAAAAAAGCCTTGCCATCGGAAGGTTAAAGCTCAACTATTCGCATGGTTCACCATCTCATTCTTTAGTCTGTAAAGATGGGAATACCTCAGGAGTCGATGGTTTCAACAACCTTATTTGTAGGTCGCATTAGTGATCAACTAGAAGATGGTATCTTACTATGATTTTGCTTCAATAACACGCTCTCGAGTGCTCACATCCCACTCATTTAAGGAAAATAAATACTTGGCGCAAGCAACCCATGTAACTATAGAGTCCAGGGCTTGCCTAATATTCATTCGTGTTAATGTCGTATGAAATGCAAAAAGTTGTTTAGCGTTGGTCAGAGGTGAGACCGTGGTTCTCTTTGTGATATGAACGTCTAACCTCCGACTTAGTAGTTCAACGCCCTGGCTATGGCACCAAGCAAACTTAGCTGACCGAAATTTCATTCGGTTATTCTCAGACGTTTGTCAGACATTTGCAAGACGTAACACCGTGAAAGAACTGTTTAGTGTTTTCTGGAATTCGAGCCTCGAACTTTCAGCTCAGTAGTCCAACGCACTAACCCCTGAACCATGGCGCCCATCGTAGCCGACTTATTCTTATCTATAGGCAGGCGGCCACTGCACCAATTTCTGGTTTTAAAATCAAGTCAAAGCGGGTTTGTCGCTGTCGTGAAAAACTGAATATTTCTTGGCTCTCAGAACATTATCAATCTCTGCTCGGGCCTTGGTAATAAGAACATATCCGGGGATAAGATAGCTGACGAGCTAGCAAAAAAGTGGTCGACAATTGACTACAATCGAGCATTTCAATCGATCAAGCCTTCACTCTGCAACCCCAATGAGTGGGTGGAACATAAGATCCTAATGACAGCCAACAATATATGGAACTCGCTAACCATCTGTGATGTGTCAAGCAAGTTCTGGCCAAGACACGACAAAACCAGAGCCAATAAACTCTTACAAAATGACATTAAGTTCCCATCAATGTTGGTAAGTGACCCGACTAGCTTCACTTCTAGGGAAGTTCTAAGCTTGGAGCGAAGGCCACTGAAATGGGTGGTAGCGTTATCTACAGGTCATGGAAATTTCGGGTATCACCTAAAGAAGATGGGTCTTCTGGAGGAGGATACCTGTGAACTATGCCTGGAGGAAATCGAGACGGCGGCACATATACTGTGTCATTGTTCGGCATTACCTAGCAGAAGAAGAGAGGTCTTGGGACCTCACTGTGTAGAACCCCGAATATGAACCAGATTTCTGTTAAACAAATGCTAGTGTTGACACGAGGAGTCAAAGCCAGAGAAGAACTGTGTAGAAATCCGGAAAGTCTCCAAGGCTAGATGGAAGAGAAACAAAAAGGGACTGTGGTCTGATTCGGTATCTCTCGAAATAATATATAAGTGCACTGACTGCCCATAACTTTCCAGGAAACCACACAATGGAACTTAAACTCAACATCAACTCAATGCCAAGGCTGCCGTGATAAAGAAGCCCTCAAGGACAAAATTCACTTCCTCTGCCATTATCCGAGTCTTTGTGAACAAAAAATCATAGGTCATACAAGAGCTGACGCTCCCTTAAGCAATCTTTCCAAGCGTTTAAGGACGTCACGATGGCTGGAGACCCTAAACACGAATGAGCACATAGACTGCTCCAACTTCCCCAATTGGTCGTTACAATGGGTCCACAAGGTCGGAAGTGTGATGAGATCAAGTCTTTTCTCCTCCTCATCAGATGGAGATACTCCCACGGCAAATGCTTCAAAGAACCCAACCGAGTGATGACTCCTAGAAATACGAGATTTTAAAGTCTGAACAGATAGCCTGCAAGGAGCAGTATCTTCATATTCATCTAGTAGCCGCATGAAAATGAATTTTACAACAGGTTACACGGGGATGAACGCATTTGCATAAGATACCAATCTCCAGCTATTCACGTGCAGAATCAGCAGACATCTGTAGGCACATCGAGGCGCTATCCCTTACGTTACGACTAAAGCTAACAAAATATGAAAAAATTCAAAATTCATCACTCACCTCTTAACGTTTCCCAGGAAGTCCACCGTATTGTTATTGTTGGACGATGTGAACCACGTCGCCGAGTGTAGTTCCAGCGGTGCCTTGAAGCAGTCATACTTGATGTACTGTGTGCAGTACAGCGAATGTGATATCAATTCCTGCAGCATTTCCGGCGAGAACTCCCTGTACCGTATATTATAGCTAAAGTCTGTCTCCTTCGAAGATCGGACATCGATCTGACTTGGAAGGTTGTGTTCGACAATTGTCTTTGTTGCATTCTCCAAGCTCTGGAAGTCACACTTCACGTGAGCCGGCGGGAATACCCCATTGCCATCAATATCGATGAGATACACATCCGACTTGGTATAGCTGAGTAGCGCCAACTCCTCACACGTTTTCCTGAACTTGGTAAAGTGGCAATTCTTTCCAATGTAACCAGTATCCTGGCAGTCGCACGTCACCCTATCATCCTTAACGAAGCACTTACCGCCGTGCTCGCATGTATTCGGTCTCTTGCATGGATCGATGTAATTGCAGTTATCCAGTGCAACCTCGCCCACTACGCGTTCCGTCTTAACCACATGACGTGGCTCAATCAGGTGACCGTTGATTTCGATATCCCGGATGCAGCCGACCAGACCAGACGCGGGTGCTTTCAGACTGCTACCAATTATCAGCTTGTCACCGATATTAAACGTCATTCCAAACATCTGGCTAAGGGTGTTCCTATAGTCCACGGTAAATTTAATCTCACCCTCTCTGTAGTCTAGCTCGACGGAGTGCCATGAGGTGGCCCGATTGATTTTAATTACCGTCGAATGGGTGACATTATTCGTGACATCTGGCACTAAATCAAAACTCAATTTATCCGTGGTAAGTCGTATCTGGGGAGCCAGCGGTTGAGTGTTATCGTTATCGAAGGCCGATGGTCGCGTGGCGGAAACAGTTTCGGGCGTTCATTAGGGGTGTGATGGTCATCGATGTCGTTGGGGTTTGGTATTTTTGTTTAAAACGCGCGTAAAACATCGGGTTGAGGTGATTGTGATCCGAATTGATTGTGGATTTTCGGGTTTCGGTGTTCAATGGCGTTGCCATTGACGGTGGCATTGGTTATGGTGGCGTTGGTGTTTGTGACGGTTTTTTGGTGGTGTTTGCCGATAGTGATTTTCAATTTTGGAAATTCGTGGTGCGAAATCCCCCAAAAAGTCGATGGCGTCGCGCAGTAACATGAAATTAAAAGGAAGAGAGAGAGAAAACACAAACGAATGAGATAGATGCAGTTTAAATCATCATTTCAATAAATATATACGAGTATAATAAGGGAAATATTTTGAAAAGCGAATAAAGTCGTTTACGGGTGAAATTTGCATTCTCATTTATTTTGGAATGATTGCTTTTGGGTTACGCGATAGTCGACAGTGGTCAGGAATATATGCAATAGTCCCGGAGTAATTTTTTTTGACGAATCGAACTGGAAATAGTTTTAAACATTATTAAATACCGCATAATAAGCCTTGTGGATATTTGGACGTGTTCCGGGAACATCATGTTTGCACTTAGTATGAATTATGGAGAACACTGTTGCCTGTGTTGCTCTAGGCTAGGAGTACGCATGTGATTTTGAACGATTTTTTTGTTGGAAAGTAGAACACATATGTAATTCTTACATAAATTGCAAAGAAAAGTATCCAGCGAATTATAGAGGCTGCGATGTGGCCAAAGAGCTCCAAAAAAGGGGTGATGCGGTTAAAAAGACCTTACGTTCGAACCCGAAACTAAATGACGAACCTAAAGCTGATACGGGGAAAGTAACGAAAGTAAAAAAACCCGTCAAGGAAAGGACGAAAGTTGGACAAGACAAAGCCCCAAAGAACAAACCACCATTTGTTGGTGGGCAAACATATGCACAAGTTGCCTCGCAAGTAAATAAACAAGGCGAACTTAAAACTCGCAAAACAGGAAAAAATCTAAAAATACGAAACGGTTGCTTAAAATATATTAACATGGAATGCAAACGGCCTTTTGGAAAAGATCGACGAACTAGTGTTATTGCGGGAAGGCAATATTGTTTGATTTCAGAAACGCGCTCAAAAAATAAAAGGATACTGTGCTTATCATGCTTACCATCCAACCGAAAGGGCTAGAGGCGGATCTTGCCTATTCATTAAAGACTGTATTGAGCATTCTTTAAGTACAATTATTGAAAACGATGCGATGCAAGTAAGTACAGTTCGTGTTAAAAACAAGCACTCACGCTACAATATCGCATCCATTTATTGCCCTCCGCGATGCAAACTAGAGAAGAACGATTTTATATATCTTTTCGATTCACTTGTACCCAATTTTATTGTTGGTGGTGATTTTAATTCAAAACACACTTTCTGCGATGCAATTCAACGAAAGGCAGACAAATTTACGAAGCCGGCATGCAATATAATGTTGACTTCCTTTGGGCAGGGAAACCAACATATTGGCCTACCGACAGAGCGAAAACGCCTGATCTCGTAGACTTCTTCATCGCAAAAGGAGTACTTAAAAACTTTACAAACGTTGAGGAAAGCTTTGTTCCCTCCTCAGAACACTCACCAGTCATTTTGTCAATAAGCAAGCGTTTAATGAAAAAAGAAGATGGCGCCTAGATTAATTAGCCACAAAACTGACTGGGACGGCTTTAAGAAATATTATAAAGAAAACATTGTTCTGAACTTTTCACTTAACACACCGTATGAATTAGAAGACGAAGTCGGCAGATTTATTGAAGTCATACAGAATGCAACAACACACCTTTTAAGAGGAAAGAAGTCGTACACAGCGAAAGGTAAACATCCACCGGAAATGAAAGAATTGGTACCAAAAAAGAGGAGCATGCAAAAGATGGCAACAATCCAGAGCTCCTCAGTATAAAACTATTTTAAACCATTTAAGTAATGAACCCAAGAAAGCAGTAAGAGATTTCAAAAATCGAGAGATTTCTACATTTCTTGAAGGTTTGACTGCCGAAAAAAATTCCAACTATTCGCTCTGGAAAGCCGTGAAAGGTATTAAAAAACCCCAAATCCAATCGCTACCAGTAAGAAAAAGCTATGGCGAATGGGTTAAAGGAGACAAAGAAATGCGGATTTATTCGCGAAGCACCTAGAAGAAACTTTTAAGCTATTTGACACGGACAGGCGCTTATAGAAGACTTTGATGGAACGATCGCGACATTTTAAAACAAAGAGTGTGTCGCTGGACGAACTTTGCCAGGCAATACAAAATCTTAAAAATAACAAGGCCCTTGGATATGATCCTTAAGGGAGAGCTAAAGAAAGCCCTAATCAAGCTTCTGCATATTATAAATGCCGCGCTAAGACTGTTATACGTTGCAGGACAATGGAAAGTCGCTGAAGTTATATTGGTTCCGAAACCGGGAAAGTCTCCAAACGACAAGAAATCGTACAGACCGATATCACTTCTTCCGATAATATCTAAGGTATTTGAAAAGCTTTTGTAAAAACGCTTGCAATCGGTCATTGAGGCAAGACGACTGATTCCTGACCATCAATTTGGCTTCAGAACCAAGCCTTCGGCAATTGACTGGGTTTACAGATTAACTAATGAAATAGAGAAAACCCTCGAGGAGAGGAAGATATGTTCAAGCGCCTTTCTTGACGTGTTTCAAGTCTTCGACAAGGTATGGGATGAAGCTTAAGCTGAGGCAGATTCTTCCCGAATTCTACCTTGCTAACAGACTTTTCCGTGTAAAACACGGATCTGAATACTCTGAATTTAAGGACATCGCTGCCGGAGTACCGCACGGAAGTGTTCCTGGTCCGGTCTTGTCCTTACTTTATACTCGAGATATACCCCAAGAAGAAGGTACTGTTGTAGCCACGTTCGCGGACGATACGCCTATACTTGCAACAGATAAATCAATCGAGTCAGCAACGGTAAAGCTTGAACGAGCTTTGGACAAAGATTTGGCGCATTGCTCTCAACGAAGCCAAATCAATCCATGTTAATTTTACTAGCAAAAAAATTAATAACCTACCGATCTTCATTAACTCGGTACAAATACCGTATGCAAACGAGGCTAAGTATCTAAAAATGACACTAGATGCAAAACTCAAATGGAAGTCGCATTTTAAGAAGAAACGCGACGAGCTGGTAAATAGATTTAGAGAAACATGATCCAGAATTAAGTCGGGACTAAATATGGTCGGGATTAAATATGGTCGGGATTAAGTGTACCCGCAGAAATCTCATATGTGATATTTGTCAATGTTCAGGCCCAACTCGGTTACAGTAGATACCTAGTCTCAAACAGTGATAAATCCAAAGGCCAGTTACAAGATTGGTGCCAAATGCTTCTTTTTGCTCCAGTCGACGTCCATTTTTTTCAAACAAAAATAGCAACCAAATCCCAGAAGCACTCAGAATCTTTGCGGACCATTGTGCTACCTGGCAGCAACTCCTTTTTTGGTGTAGTAGTTGGGGAAATTAACATTTTATTTGCTTCTCTGTTTTGCTTGGTAACTATGCTTCCTGTTCATGAGTACATTCACAACAGGAAGACTACCTTCACTTGAGCATGCCTAGAAATTAATATCGACGTGATTTATTTCCCTACAGTCGATTGAATTAATTCAAACTACACCTCGACTACATAATTCGAACTGCGAATTTTTCAAATTTATCGTATTTATCGAATCACGTCGAATAACATTGGAAAGTTCTCAACAATCCCACGGCAAATTCTCTTCCAATCATCCATCTAAATTGGCACAGCTGAGCGAAGATTCCACTCTGTTCGAAACTTAATTTCATAATAATTAGCTAAACGAGATTGGCACTGAACTCCCACAGCCTCGTCCTTACCAACGTTGAATGCCTCACAATGAGCCAAGGAAAACGATTCTAAAAACGCAAGGCAAGACGCCTCCAACAATAGAGACGATGATGCTATCGCCCCCAAACACCGGGTAAACTCACTCGCACCCTCTGCCGTTCGCGTGAAAGATAAATGGGTGCCAATTTGTTCTCGCAAAGCTCAAAGCCCCAACCTCCCACGTTCGATATAAATTATCAGCGTGTATCTAATTAAAAAAAAAAGCAAAGAAAAACGAAAATCTTATCTCAAGCAATTTGTACGTACATAGAAGCGATAGCGTGCAGTCGCAGAGGGGTTTGAGTGCCAGGTAGTACTCAAATAATTCCCCAATTCGAGGAGTTGACCTGGGGGGAGGGGGGGCGGCCAGAGAAGAATGTCGTCTCAAGACCAGTGAGTCTCCGGCACCACCTTAAATGGAGTGGATAACTGGCTAAGGGGCTCGTTTCCGATTCGACAGAGGCAGTTAAATTAATTGTCTGTAAAACGTATTCAGAGCATTTGTCGAGCGTGTGTAGCCGGAGGGGTCTGACGCTGGGATATCATCGTAACATGGTCCTATGTGACCTTTCGAGTTGTCTCTTTGGGGTCGGGTCTGTTAATTTAATTTGACATGATTTTTCACTCAGAAGGAGAAGGGGTTTGGGACTTGGAGCGAGACGATTGTCAAGGGATATACATGTGTGTGTCTTTGCTGTGGGCTGAACGACATGCAATTCTGTGTATCTTTCTTCGTAACTCAATGACGACTGATTGATTGGATTCGTACGGTTGGTTTGGGTTCTCCTTTAGGGGTGGGAGCTTAACAAGAACATCTGTTTAAGATGGATTTACATATGCAATGTACGGCGAAGGATTTGGTCGACATGGAATGGACATGGGTAAACAACGGAATGATTTATTTGCGCCCCTGACCTTTGGCGGTGACGTTTATTTATTGGGTGTTAAGAAACGCGTGTAGCTTAAGGAACGCGGTATGAAAGACGATGTAAACGATGTTTGTAATGAAAAGTGGAGAGTTTCAGCGTATGACCAGTGGGGTTCATGTGATAGGAGAGGAGTTGGTAAGGCAGTGTTGCCACGTCACAATAAGAGTTGTTTCGAACCAAAGAAACTGCTGCTCTTTAGAGAGACTTTATTTTAGAGACAAGTGGGTCTCTTTGAAATGGGCCGACAAGCATAAGCCTGCTGACTTGGCCAAATTAAACAGTGGAAGCAATCACTACCTATAGAGACTTTATCATCTATTGAAAAGGATGACAAATAAAGAAGTTGCCATGTGATTACGAGTATCTAATTCGAAACGATGAAAGGGTTCAAGTAGGAAGTCCTTTGGAAGGACAACTGTGAGGAGGGCGTTCACGGGAATACGATTTATTTCCTCTGTTAGTGCCCAAACGCTTGTCATTTAGAATGGGAACAATTTTCCGAGATGCAGAAAATATTGTAGTAGGAAGACGAGTATTAGTGGTTTTTTCTACCATGGGTAAGAATTTACTTAGATGGGACAGTAACATCAAATATCTCCTTTTCGTCAAACCACTTAGTAAACTAAACTAGTTCTATTGGGGAATAGGTAGGTGGGCTGGCGAGGAGAGAACTACTCCCCGCCACATTGAGGTCAATACTAACCCATTGTGATGCCCCTTGGGGGGAAAGGTTGTCCCTTGCCCATAGAAACCCAATTCTGACACTAATTTGCTCCGATATTTATTGCTGCGAGTCTTTGCATAAAAACCATCCTGAGGATTTGATGAATTTCATTATCCTGTCTGATGGCGTGCTGGCGAGTTCTTTTAGGTCCTCCCTCCTTTCGAGTAACTCCCAAGGAATTTGTTCCTGCTGTGTTGGAGACTAGACCAGTGGCATGGGAAGTGGGTTGTGTCCTTAAAAGCTTACTCGTCACCGCAGCCTCTGCAGAGTTCTCCTTCAGGCGTGGTTTTTTCAAATGATACCGTAGAAGGTTGTGCCCCGGGATAACCCCAACGAGGATGGAAAGGAATTTCCTGTCTTCCCGTATAAGTCTCTCGGTTCTGCCTCCATCGAAGGACGGCTATAGTTTCCTCGTGATTACGCAGGTTTCCAAGGAGGTCCATCTGGTGTTCGTCTCTTTTATGGCCTTTTTCCCTTCTTTAAGCTTGAGTGCGCAAGGCGGGATGCTTACGAGTGGTTCTGCTTGTCTTGAAAAGTTATTGCTCTTATAGCCGCCTGGCTGTCAATAAAGGTGATACCCTCTTGTGGTATTGCCCTAACTGCAGATTCACAGGCGGTTGCTGTCACTGCCAAGACCTCCGCTTGGAAGACGCTATTGTGGTCTGGAAGGCGTATTGATTTCGATATTCCTAGCGATTCGGAGAAGATGCCTGACCCTACGCCGTTGTCCATTTTAGAGACATCTGTATATATGGCAATGGATTGCGCATTTGGTACCTGACCTCTTAATCACTCCTGCCTGCTAGGATAGGCGCTCGAGAAAGGTCTACTAAAGTCTAAGTATGGCGTGATGTAATCCGTAAATCCTATTGCTTTTGACTTCCATGTTTCTGACTGGCTGATTCTAATGACGCTAATGACGCCGATGTTTTAATGAAAACATCTAGCGGAAGCAGGTTGAGAATAGCCTCAAGGCCAGCGGTTGGAGTTGTACTCATCGTACTGGTGGTCCCGATGCACGCTAGTCTTTGAATCTTCGTGACGGCCATTATGTTACTAGAGACTAATCGAATCTTTCTTTGTTTTCCTTTATTCCTCTCGGTACCTCCCTCTTTCAAAACTCCTCCGAGGGAAGGAGTAAGATTTATTCAGTCGATAACGTTTTTGAAGACAACGGACGTCGTCTGAGTTACCATCGCTGCAGAGAATGGACAAAAATAAAACTGAATTCTAGGTACGATGCAAAACTTCTTTTATGCCATATCTTAAGGCTCGCAGGGTAAGCTACAATAGCAAATTGTTGTGATACTGGACACTGGCATAAAAGAAAGGGTTACAGTTAGCAGCAGTTAGTAAATCGCTTCTTTGCTTCTAAAGACGTGTTGTTCCCTTTAATACAAAAACTAAACATCGGTTTCTGGATGAGGCAGTCAGTCAATAAATACACCGCCACCCGGTGGACCACAAAATTTTGCCTAGACTACTTCCATCATACAGAAGTCCAATACGACTTGTATGAGTTCACATTGAATGGAAGGTGATATCAAGTTTTTAATCAGTTGTTAGCTTGGCTAAAAAAAAGCTGCAGATAGAGTGATGTGATACCAGTCAGTAGCTTTCACGGCTGGCTTCTGCAAGACCTGTTCGCCTAAATTTTACCAAAAAAGACACTGTGTTGCCATATTCAAAGTGCTCATACGCCACAGTGTTCATAGACTTGACCGTGGAACCTTTATCCCAAATTACATCTGCTGAAAACTTGACATAGCATGTCCTTCCCCCATCCTTGGCTGGTTTAGCTAATTGGATCCAGATCATGTCCGGCAAGATCATCTGTCTTACAATTTCCCTAAGTTACTCCTGGCATCCAGCATATGTTTGTAAAACGAATCTGCGAGCTACGACATCAAAGCCCACACATTGAGTGCAGCTAAGGTGATTGGGATCAGGTGTGTTCTTGTGTAGAAAGAATTCGGGCCAGGAATGTTAGGATAAAGCATCATTTTCCAGTAGCAAATCTCCGAATGTATGCGCAACTTAACCTTGAAAAGATGTCAGACATCGCGATATTGTCGGATAGCCAAGCAGCAATCAATGCTTTAAACTCCTATACTGATGTGGGAGTGCCATGCCAAAATAGACCGGCTAAGTGCGAACAGCAGAGACACCCTTTACTGAGTACCAAGTCACGTGGGAGTACAAGGAAACAACTGACAAACTATTGAAGCGAGAGAAGGATCAGCATTTACCGGCCCGGAACCATTTTGTGGGCTCGGGCCTCATACAGTACGGGAAGAACTAAGAAAGGAAGAGGACTGCCAAAGAGCTAAACTATGGGAGGAATTCCATAGACTAAGACAGGCCAAAGAACTTCTCGGGAACTACATATAATTGGAAAAGAAATAAGGTCTGTATAAGCATCAGCAAGAACCGGATGCGCATCCTTATAGGTTTCCTAACGAAACTGGAGATTCTGCGTAGATGTCGAGAAAACCCCAGTGTACCGTCTAAAGGAATGATCAACGAAAGACGAAATAGTCTGGATGCCTACCAACTATCGGCAGAAGACCTACCATTGCTAGATCCACTCCAGATACTCTGATTTATCAAGGAAATCGGCCTGGAGGAGATGATCTAAGTTGAGTATCTTATCGCCTTGAGCTCCAAGTCGGGGTAGCACAATAAATCTACAAAGGTCGCTGGAGGTTCAAATTCCTCGAAAAACAAACACCGATTCGGACCACTACCTTGTTGTAGCCAAGAAAAGGTAGGATATCCCGAGGAAATTTGGTACAAGACGTCTGTAATTGCGACAGTTCACCAGAACCTTTATCGGTCGATTATGTCTTCAATTTTAACGAGGTCTCACTATACCAACATCAAGTATAGAAGACCAAAGACAGCACTGTTGAAAAGCCATCAGGGATGCAGCTTTTGATGTGCTTTGTTTCTCGGGACCGAAAACTTCTGGTTTGATGAAGAATGCCAGCAAACACATGCAGCAAAACAAGGTACATAGCGGGCGGCGCAGCATAAAAGGACCAGAGCTCTACAAGCAGAAGAGAAGGGTCCAACCCTAGCTTTTCAGAAGGAAACAGGAGGAGTATGAGAAGCGAGTGATCAAGGAAAACGAGGGAAGCTATTGCAGGAAAGACGTTTGAAAGTTTTATCAAAAGTTAGGGACTAAACATGCATGCAGATGATATGGAAAAAAAAACTCCTTTTCAGACTGTTCAACTACAGTGGAAGTCGCTTTTAACGACCGCATTTGATCGGTCCCTTCATTGTCGTTATAAGCGACTTCCACTGTATCTACAAAGGTAGAGGAGCTGACGGCTTTCCCGACGAGCTGTTTAAAGCACCAATAGGTTAGCGTAAGGAGCATACACCAACTAGAATATCGTTGAATTTCGGAATCTCTCCAATTAAAGGGCGTTCAAAGGAATTACAGCCAGTGACCTTAAAGAGTACAAAGAAATGTTAGCCCCAAAGCAGTACTTTCACTACTAATGGTCCTACTTTAGGTAAGTAATCATTGAAAACGTCATCATCAAGTGCCCTTGTAAAGACGCACTCTGCATTGGGATAAATGCAAGACCTGTGTCTTCAAGCCTCAAACAAAACTTTTCCTAAGTTTTCTCTACTAGTCTTATTCCTCCCAACCCGTCCAATGGACTCCCAAAAATGAGAAAACTAACTCCTATCCCAATTCAAAGGTGAAAGCTCCTAATCTACTGAATATCCACAATCAGAGCTGTCTCACCACAAACTACCCCTCCACTCCAGCTTATATCAAATCTCCGGTATACACTTCATCTTTCTCTAATTTGCAAATGAAAACTACACCTCGTGTAATAGACCGAGGGGTCCTTTGTCTTACAAAAGTTCACACCGGCATGAACCCTTACCATCGCCAAAACCCTAAGTCGAGAGTTTTCCAAAAGCAGAAAACTTAGAGAAGCCATTCAAAGCACGGGGGGGCACAAGCAACTTACCACCACGTCGTCGGTGGTGGCGGCATCTGTTAAGACACAAATAAGTGGTACACTTTGCAAATCGTCGAGTAGTACTTTCGGAACCGTATATCTACGGTCCAACTTCAAGTCGGCTTTCCCCTTTTTAAAGTGTGAACGGAGCTAAAATTTATGAATCCTGAATGGGTAAACGGGGGCCGAGAATGCGGTAAACATCCTCCCGTCCGAATGCATTATTAGCGTAAGGGGTGGAAATTATTTCTCTTAAAGGACTCGAAATGAATAAAAAGGAAAAATTAATTTCCAACTTAAGACAAGGTGGTGTGGGCAAGAATGACGACGCCGATGCGGATGCTGGTGTTGGCGTTGGCGTTGGCTGAAGATTGTTTTCGAATCAAAGAGGTTGCATAATGGAAAGTTTTATTCATTATAAATGGGCGTCCTGGCATTGTGTAAGCTCCTGTTGTAAACGTTCAACATCCTTTCTTTAGATAGAGAGAGAGCGAATGAAAGTGTGTAAGAATGAAATAGTTCCTCCTTATGGGGAACCCAGATGACCTAAGAGCAAGAATCCACTTGTTGCACATTCTCCTCTGACGATGGCAAATTACTTAGCATTTGCATCCATTATGCAGCCAAGTTGAGTGGTCGTTTCTCTAAGGAAGGATGAAGAGTTCCTGGCAAAATGTTAAATCTTAATTGAGAAAGCTTACGACAACTGCATTAAGTTTGCACAATTAAGACTGTTCTCTGGGAAAATGTTGTTGCATCTGTTTACTTTCTGCATGGATAATATAGGTGCATTGGAATAAAATAACGTGTTTATGAAGGACTTCATTTGATGAGATATGAAAACCGATTGGCGGTTCCTTTAGGGGCAGTTAATGCAAAAATTTCATCAAATTTTCCTATAAAAGCTCAGATGGACTTGACAACAAGGAAAAATCAAACAACTTCTTAAAAAGGAACGCGTAAGGACATCACCAGAATAACAGCTCTCCAGAGTGTAAAATTATCATAAAGAGTTCTAGCAAGTGCTTAAAGTTGGACGAAGAAATCTTGAGAATGTCATCCGAGCTAGCAGACGGAGGTGCTTTTCGGAACTTTGTAACGAAGTTGAATACAATCCGTGGGGTAAAGCGCACGAACTTGTCATGAAGAGACCAAAGGGCAGCTAAGTACATCTGCCTAGGTTCCTACAGAACGTAATAATTGTCTTGTACCAAAACCAAATGGCGGTAGTAGCAGAAAGTGATAAAGAGTCGAAGAAGAAAGACAGTTCTACAAGTGTGCAAGTTAATCAGAGCTTAAACGGCGCCTGGTCTAGATGGCCTCCATAATGTGGCTCTAAAATCGGCAATCAGATGATATTCCGAGGTATTCACGGACACATAGGTCCGAGGGAGGGCGTAGTACCGACCCAATTTAAGGCGCAAACGCTGGTCCGGATTCCAAAAGAAAATACAATACCTCAAGATCCCTTACCGAACAGACTGACTACTTTGCACGCTAGATACCACAGGAGCGCATTACAAGCGATAGGCTTGACACAGCATTCGAGGATGCAGGTAGGCTCGCGGAACATTGAAGAGGTTTCCAAAAAATTCTCTTAACGATCGCCGCCATAGAGGAAGTGGTAAGCACAGAGAGGAAAGCACAAAGGATGCGGCAGTATTGCGCTATTATCACTTTGAACATCAAAAATGGTTTCAATACAGCAGACTGAACTACAGGCACTCATTGCCAGAAGGGTGCCCGAAACCAAACTGTACAATATCACATGTCTCGTGTTGTGGAACGTATTGTTCGACGACGTTTTGAAGCTAAGAATCCCACGGTCTGGAAAAATACTTGGCTTTACGAACGACATAGCCATCGTAGTGGTAGCCAAACACATGGAGGATATACATACATAGATCAGGATAGAAACTATTAGGACTTATTGAACTGAAACTAGCAGAACAAAGAACTTAAGTGGTACTTGTCAGCAGTAGGAGAGCCGTAAGAGGGGTGCAAAGGACTAACACACTAAGAGAAATCAGCGCCTCTCGAACAACGTCATGCGACGCGGAGTGTGTAATAGCCGCCAAAGTGCCGCCGAGTGGTGACGAGGATTCCATGTACATCTTTACCTCTGCTAAGTTGCGCAAGCCTTTGATAAACGTGAAGCTTGCAGAAAGCTAAGGTGACAACCACCGCTACCAGGAAAGAGAACCGGAAGCTTTGGACGCTCGTTGCCTTGTCATATCACTGTATACAAACACAAATACTTAAAGCAATGTATGTGGTCTGGGGCCTCCACACAAATGGAAGGGACCTACAGTTTAGAGTCATATCCTAAAGGCGAATTGAGAAGCTTTCTGTTGACAGTTATTACTCTCGGACGTTTGTCAGACATTCGCGAGAGGTGGGGCCGTGAAAAAACATTTTGGTAATTTCTGGGGTTTGAACCTCGAACCTCCCGCTCATTAATCCAAGGCACTAACCACTAAGTCACGGCGCCCACATACATATCTCTGCATCGAGGGATTCGTTGTCTTGTTGTCACTCAGCTACAGGGCTGGTTACCTTCAGATGTTTGATCCGCGAACCAAATTGTCTACGTAAACATATAAAATACACTGAATGCAGACACATTCAAACGAGCAAACTTCGATAGAAGAGAATTAATTGGTAGCAAGAAGATGCATATCGTACCATCATCAAGCAGTTTTTTTTTTTTTTTTTAAAGAGCGGCCAAACCCTAGAACTACTTAGACTCTACACGGTCCATTGTACTTCCAGGCAGCAACCTTGATGGTGAAGTAATTGGAGAAACTCAGATTTTATTCGTTTCTCTGATATGCTTGGTGGCTGTGTTGTTGTTCCCCTGGCGGGGCTTGAACATACGTCGTCAAGGTAACAAGCAAACACACTACCTACAACACCGTGTCCACCTCTTAAACAGGTACTCGAAACCAAAGTAGTCCAAGTTCATGGTATGATGATGAATACTCGTGAAAACGGTGACAGAAGTTGTACTGCCTAAGGTGCTGCAACACACAACAAGGATACTGAGGGAAGAATATTGACCAATCAGCTGCTGGAGTAAGGAAATTCATGAAGAAAATTCGTGAAACTGGTATGATCGCGCAAATGTTTGACAAGCGTCCAAGAGAACAACAGTCAAGACAGTCGAATTTAACTCTAAGTCTTCTATAGCTTATAAAAAAGGCCAAAAAAGAGAGCATAAAAGGGTATAAATTCCGACAGCTTGCAAATAAGCCACGAAGCTGCCAGCTGGCTACAAGACTGGTACGCAAACTTATCACAAGAGTCAAGACAACACTATCAGCGTTTGTTGAATGGACATAACATCGTAAGGATGATAGAGCAAAGTCCACTCAAGGCAATGAAGAAGTATTCAGTTTGCTATGCAAGCAAGTAGGTTAGGTTAGGTTAGGTGGCTATCCTCCGTAGTCGCAAGGATTCACTTAGATCAACGAAGGTCTCCTGGAACCATTTTGATTTTTGGACTAATTTCCAGATGTTGCTGATATCTGAGGAGTCGGCGATATCTGAGAGTTCCTCAAAGAAGTGTTTCCCGAGGATTTGCTGTCTAGCTCAGGATAGTGCTGGGCAGCCGCAGAGAAAGTGAAAAGGCGATTCCTCGTCCTCTTAGTCCATACAGCTGCGACAAATATTATTGGCCGAAATTCCAAGCCTCATAGCGTGCCTACCTACTAGGCAATGACCAGTAAACAGTCCAACTAGGATACTTATGCGTGGTCTGCGATCTGAAGCAGGCGTGTTGTTTTCCTTTTGTTAAGTTGTGGCCATGTTTGTCTCGCATGGTTACATGTATCAAGATTACGCCATCTCTCATTGGCCTGATTCAGTGCCGCCATAGAGATTTTGTATCTTGCCGTTTCTATGGGTAGATGCAGCCCCCCTTCTGCAGTAGAGAGCTCCTTTTTTGTGCCATATCTTGATAATTCGTCTGCTCTGCAGTTAGCTGAAATGTCGGAATGACCAGGAACCCAGCACTGAGTGAGATTGCAATAGTTCCATAACCTATTTAAGGATGACCAATTGGCATCTTATTATTGCTGATTCGAGTGCCCTTAAAGCTGGTTGGCTGTTGGTGTAGATGTCGATGTCCGTGCTCGATACCGATCTCATCAACAGCCCATTCAGCCTCTTCACGAATAGCCTTAACCTCCGCTTGGAATACACTACAGTGATCTGGTAGCCTAAAAGCATATCCAGGGGTGCTGAGAACATGCCTGCCCCGACGCCATCCTCTGTCTTAGACCGGTAACGCAGACGCATGCTGATAAATTGTACTTATGGCAGTCAGTTAGCTGCCCTTTTTCAGTGCGGTCCACCAGACTAAGATTGGATAAAAGTATACCACATGACTGGTGTTCCAGGAAAGACGATCATGTGTCTCGTACCAAATGGCGACTACGATACTCAGGTTTTCCACACAATTTTTAGCAGAAATTTAAATACTCACTGGGGCTCACAAGCGTCAGCATGCTGCCAAAATCAGAACTGGCATTGAACCTCAAGATGCAAAACTCATGGAAAGGGAGTGTGACGCTTAAGTTCTTACCCATTAACCGTTGGGCCAATGACAGGCAGTTTAAACGTTGCAAGTCTACAGGCAACTCTCCTCTGCAAGCAGCCACCTGACATGTTATTTTTACCTTTATCGTTTATGGAGTGGCACCTCTCTATGTGCTCCATCTTGCACTTTAGAGAGAGAGCATCCTTCGCCCTTCGCCCTTCTTTCCAGATCCGCCTTATAGAACTCTTATTTTACTGTGTGTGCCTCCCGACATTCCTCGACAAACCAGGGATTTTTCGGTTGGGATATGGTAAAGCCCAGAATATCAGTTGTGGCTTCCTTGATGGTCACTGGTCTTCGCCACTTGGTGCTGGCGACCTTGGGCTTCTCGAGAGGCTATCTTATACACGACTGGCGAAGGTAGCTGCTATATGTTGCAATTGCAGCTTCTCACAGTAATTGTTCGTGGCGAACTGGATTTGCGGATTCGTTAATGAACCCATCTAGGAGTAGATAATGAAGAACACTGGCGCCTTCGTTATTTTTTAAAAGTACGGTCTGATCTCAACGACGCGACGGTCCACAACGCCCATTGAATTGTCACCCCTGGTGGTGGTCCCTCAGCCTCATCGCTGAAAACGATTTTGTTAGATAAATCGGCGCCAGCTTGTTAATTTTTCAGCACCCAATCGGCGTGTGTCCTATGCATTCTATGGCTAGCAGGCTCTATTTCTTTATTTGGTGCTGATATTTGGAATTTGAATCTATGGACGACTACAGAATGTTAAGGGCGAGGCGAGAGCTAACTATCTGGCACTATGGATGACAGATGTCGGGGATGTGACATTCCAACCTTGAAATGAATATCGCTCTACTTGTGATCAGCTATGGTAACTACTTAACCTAACTTTCACATAATCATCGACTATGAGTAAATATGTTTTCATTTAACCAGGCCTCTACAGATGTATCTATATCCCCTTAGTGCGGATGAACCTTAAACTGTCCTTCAAAAGTAACACAAACCTTTTGTTTTTTACGCACTCCTTCGTCAAGATTTAACGGGTCCTTGAAACATATTCAACATCAAAATCCATTTTAGCCCGACAAGCAATTTAAGTGCACATCCTCCTCCTGAAATGTAATAACTTTCATTGGGGACAATAAAATTCATTGATATCGTCTGCTCGTTCGCCTTTCTTGTCAGCTCAGAAACCAAACTTCAGCCATCCTCCGTAAATTGATTTCTCTATCCACTTGTATTCGGACAAGTTAACCGATTGCCCACTCCGAAAATAAGGATATGAACCAAACAACCAACCGATTGCCATATAATTACCATCGCTCTCAGGCCTGGTCAACCAGTCCTAATGGACCACTGTCATATGTCCTACGACCCCAAAGTTATAAATAAACTTTTATTAGTTGAGAGCTCTCAATAGGTAATGAATAGGCAAAAAGGATATATTAGAGAAAAACCAGTCCAAGGGATACCGCTGGTATGGTGTGCTCCACTTAGTGACCGCAATCACCTCCGACTGTTAAAGGCCAATGTTTTCGGACAATTTACGTTTCGATGGTGTGCATGTATGTGATACACATACACGCATGCATACACATGTATGTAGATACTCATTCACTACCGTTGGGGTAATTTATCGTTGGTCAATAACTTCGCAATGAGACATTTCACTTTTAATTGGTTGCTCCGAGTCCGTGTGCCATGTGTCGATGGTTTTTGTTATTTATGGCTGCCATAAAAGGAGTTAATGCTCAAGCAATTACACACAAACACATACACGCAAGCATATGAATACATAGATAGTTTGAAAGTGGGGTCCAATGTCCGGGATGGAAGTCCAATTCCAGCTCACATCAGCTCTGGCATGCACAATGTGTGCGTTGAAATTTTAATTAATTTGCAATTTATGCTTCGGCGGAGGGAAATTTGATAGAAGCACAGCAACGAAGGACTTTGATGAGGATGTTAAAATCGCGTTTATACATATTTATTGTGTGCTCAGGCATTTTAATGCTTAGCCGTAGAAAGGCTAATACCTGAGGAATTTGATACACGCCGCCGATTATTATTTGCATTGATGAACCATAGCTCGTTGCATGGCTTGAAATCCTTTTATGCTGAGTTCGTGTGTACATTGAATACTCTGGACAGTGCTTAGTTGTGGATTAAGGTATAGTGCCGCTAACCTTTCAGACATTAAATATTGCAAACGTGGATAGAAGGGAACAGATTTTTGCGTGCCTTGAGGAGTGTTGTAAATAAAATCGATTTTATTTGGATAAGTTTAGGTGGACTTGTCTACTCGTCAGTATCGGTCTATGATGAGTATTGAAACGCCTGTAAGGTTTAGACGGTCCTCAAATTCAGAAAAAAATTGAAAATTGATACTGTTTCCAAGAAAAATCAGAACTGCAGCACTTGTGCTCGTCGAGGCATATCTGGGAAAATTTGGATCTGACGAAAACGAGGAGACTATCTTTGACACATGGGAACAGCATTAGATATTTATATGGAGAGGGCATTGTTTGAACAGGAGAATGAACTTTTCTCCCACTGAGATGGAAAAAATAATAAGAAATCTATTGTGCACATGTCCTGTAGAAAAGGGTGGACCATTTCGTCCTATTCAAACTATTATAAGCGCCATAGTGCAATGGTTAGTGTATCGGAGTACTAAACAGAAAGTTAGACGTTCAAGAAAACACTAAAACATCTGAGAGATATGTGTAAATGTCTTGAGAAAATTTCTCACTTCGCCTTTTGGAAATGGCTTTAGTCTTTAGCATGGGGTGGTTGTCTGTACTAGTGTAGATAAGAACCGATCTTTCCACTTTGGCTACTATAGCACTAAAAATTGGAGCTTATGACGCCTAAAGACTCCAGTTCGCTGAGTTTAGTGAAGAAAAGAGGCGATTGACTGTCAGTCATGCTAACATCTCCTTCAGTGCCGGCAGGGTGTTAACCCATTGGTGGTGAGATGGGCGGACAATATGCTGAAAAATAGGGCGGTAAATATTCAGACGGGAATTTCAAGACTTAGACGAAGGGTTAGCAGAGGTTGCCCGCAGGGAGGTGTATTGTCACCCACAATGTGGAATATAATTGTGGACTCTCTTCTAAGAAGGCTTTGAGAGACTGGCATCCACACTGTGGGATATGCCGATGACATAGCAATAAGAAATGAGAAATGCACTCCGAGTGGTGTCGTGAACAAGAACTCTCCATTAATGCGGGAAAGACAGATCTAATCATCTTCACAAGGAAGAAGAAATCTGAAATTTGAGCTCTTGACACTTTTTGGATCGGAACTAAAGGTCACCAAGAGGGTTAAGTATCTAAGAGCATACCTAGATGCTGGAATAACTTTGAACCTTCATGTAGAAGAAAAGTTCCGGAAGGCGAAAAGGGTGCTTCATCAGTGCAAACGGGTATGTCGGCAAAGGTGGGGTATCTCGCCTAGGTCAGCATACTGGATGTACACGATGATAGTGTCAGTTGTATGGTGTCAAAAAGCCTCCCAGAAAACTGTTAAGAAGCATTTAGATAGGATCCAACGTTTGACATGTTTAGAGATAGTCGGTGCAATACGAACGACACCAACATGCGCAATGGAAGTGATCCTAGGCATTATGCCGCTGAACTTATTTATTAAGAAAACGGCAGCATCGACGTGGGCATAGAAAAATCCAGGATCTCGTGAAAAATGAGATCAGGGAGCTGAATATGCCCATGGACGGAATAAAGAGTGTGGGGAAATATACCTCAGTCTATTGCTCAGACAAGGTGGTTAACCGTCGAAGGTTGTAGGAGGAATAAAATGGCTATTAAAGGGCCGACTGGCTACACTCATAGGGAAGTTCTAAGCTTGGAGCGAAGGGCACTGAAATGCGTGGTAGCGTTATCTACAGGTCATGGAAATTTCAAGTATCACCTAAAGAAGATGGGTCTTCTGGAGGAGGATACCTGTGAACTGTGCTTGAAGGAAAGCGAGACGGCGCGGCGGGACATATACTGTGTCATTGTCCGGCATTAACGAGTAGAAGAAGAGAGGTCTTGGGACGGCGCTGGCTAGAAACCCAGAATATGAAGCAGATTTCTGTTGAACGGATCCTAGCGTTGACGCGAGAAGTCAAAGCCAAAGAACTGTGGAGAACTCCGGAGAGTCTTTCAGGCTAGATGGATCGTGGATTAAAATTAAGGTGGGGCACGTTGCATAAGTGCGGAAAGAGTGCCGGCCAAATTTTCGAGTTGCTAAAACCACTCGAAATATCGAGAATATTTGAACTGCTCAGTTGAAAAAAAAAAAATAGCTTGGTAACCCTAACAACCTTCTGTTTACGGGTGAGAACATTTTTACCGTGGAAGAAGTTTTCAGCAAACAAAAAGATAAAATCTATGCAACACCATCTAAGGATGTGATAAAAGTTGTTTCCATCGGAACATTCCAGGGTTCAACGTGGCCATCATATCGCTTCCGTAATGATTTGGTGGGGAGTAACATCCCCCCATTTCTGCGAAAAAGGCGTGAAAACTGGTGGACAAGTTTACCAACAAGATGCGCTAGAGGGTTATGTGATGGGTTTGACCAATACCCACTTTAATGGAGGAAGATGTATCTTCCAGGAAGACTCTGCTCCATGCAGGAGTGGCTCAGGGTCAATATTAATAACTTTATAGATATTTGTAGTGTTTTCATTTTTAAATTTGTTTGCTTCCATAAACAGAGCTCTTGTGTGACTAGTGAAACAGTCATTAATAAAAGCTCAACTCTTGCTACCCGTAACAAATAACGAGGAGTTTAATTTCTTTATCCTCGCATTATTATATCCCCTGCCACCATCTGGCAGCTTGTCATTTCAGTACGTTTCTACTATCATTTCACTTGCAACTTCATAACCAAGTTAAAGTCAAGTTTAACTTTAAATTAAAACAAACTCTCATGCAATAAAAAAAACTCCCCCTCCCACCCTGTATCCATTGAATTAAACAACTCCACACAGAATGTAATTGATTTTCATAAATCCACCCCGAGAGCATAACCCTTCCGATTCGTCTCAACCTCTGTGATCTTCATCCCCCGTTTTGCAATGGTTCAATTCAAAGAGCGATTTAGTAATTTAATTCCCTCGGCAAACACTCTGCCGCCATGCACCCTTGTAATCGTTGCAAATAGGTTGACTCAAAAGCAGGGGATTAATATTTACAACATATTCCTTCAGGGGGCGACCCAACATATCGCTCTGTTACAACTATTTAGGGTATCCGATGCGAGCGCCTCTCTTGTACTTGTGTACATATACATATGTACTTGCCCGTTGGAGTATGGGTCTTCAAAGGAAACCCTAAATTTTGAACTTTCAACCATTTTGCTTGGTTAGTCAGGGCATACATACATATGTATGTATGTACGAACATATACAGATCTATACACTTAGCCAGGATATTGAAGGAAACTAGTCCCATAAAATTATGGGCTACGACACATATTCGGCAAGGCTAAATGGTTTATCTGCGAAAATGTTCCTCTGTGTGTGGTCTTCTGAACCCTAACACAGCGGAAAAATAAAATAAAATAAAATCCAACCATACACTTTCGACTGTAGAAATAAATATACATATGTACATATGTATGTATGTACGTACGAGTACATAGAAACCGTCGTCGTTTTCAATTCAAAGCTGCCCACCTCACCCCCACCGTTTAATCGAATCTACTTACGACGAACATCTTCCACTTCATAGGGTCGGGTTACGGATACAAATGCATATTTGGATAAAGCTGTATGTATGTGTGTATGAAAACTTACCTCCCAAAATCCATTTCCGGCTGAAGTTGTTACATCGCTATATGCAAGGACAGCAGCCGTCCTGCTGCTTCGGAAATCGAATTTAATATTAAATTCTTCAGCTTGATTTATAGGCCACCAAATGTGAGATGTCGCAAAGGGATATGTTATTGGAATGACATGCACTTCATTCTCCTGGAATTCAGCTTGGAGGACACCTATAGGAATGTTGTAATACACAATGTGAATCCTTTATTTTACTTCTTTTTTTTTTTTTTTCTTTTTCAAGGCATAAAGATGTGGTGTAAGGATTGAAAATTTAATTTAAGAATGTATTTATAAGGAATATCCTTTAAGAGAGTATTATCGTATGCATTTCAAGGAGCAGCAGGCAATCGATATCGTCTGTGGAATTCGAGTTTTTACTTTTTCCTCTGCTGGTAAATTTAATTAAAATTGATCCTTTCCCTTCGTTTGGTGAAAATCTGTTCGATATATGTACGTGTATCTACTCGCAGATAAGTCTGAGCTTGATACATTGAAATGGGCTGTGAGTGTTCCATTGGGGTTAAGGACCCATCGAGAGGGCATGAATACATGTACAAGGCATGAGCAATTTCTCACAAATCTTTCTCATACTAATGTCCTTACTTGAGAAGTGGATTTCGATTCATTCAATGCAGACGCTTTTGAGTCGGTTTTTGGGGAGGTCTTACAAGTATTGAATGCGATTTTAATGCTGTTGAAGGAATGAAATATTATCGAAAGGGCTTAGTAAAAAGGATTGCGAACGAAATGGCGTTTCAGGTAATCATTAACGATGTTACAATTTTTAGAAAAAAAAAACATGCAAAGAGATAAAAAGAAAATGACGAAAAATGGCTACGAAGTTTAGCTATCGTCGAGGGAAGCCATAATTCCCAGGACGACCAAGGTCGAGTAAAAATACTGAACGACTTTCCTAGAATAACTTTTGAAAACGCAACGTGCACTTCGATCTGTAGTCGTTCGTACCTATTAATTATTATCTATACATTGCAGTCTCTTTACCCTCATAGTTAGCGTACTTAATAATAGGAGTAGTACAGTGGAAAATCACTTTAAAAACGGGCTTCTATTGTATTCTACAACGCCAACGACGACGACGACGAATACTTAATAACCGTGGGAGTTCCACAAGGGTCAGTGCTAGGTCCACTCTTGTTGAATATAATGGACAATAATGTCTTGAAAGTCCTCATATGTACATATTTATAGCGAAGACAATATTTGATACTATGCAGGCGACATACATGTTTGTAGCTATGGTGTTGAAGCAGTAAATTGTGACAAGCCAGCTTGTATCTACCCGAACTCGAAGTCGTGCTAAATGTCAAAAGGAATAAAACAGAAATAAGCACATTAAAGAGTCGGTAGCCATGCTATTGTTTAGAAACTGTCATTAAGTTCCATCATTTGAACTTGCATGTGTTGAACATTCTGTGGCGCCGTGTCTCAGTGGTAAGAGCCCAAAGTTCGAAGTTCGAATCCAAGAGAACACTAAAGTGCCAACACCGTGAAAGAACGGTCTGACAAATGTCAGAAGTAATAACTGTCAAGAGCTTTTTTTTTTTCTTTTTTTCGAAGTAAAAAAAAGCTTTTTGGATACGGCTCTAAGCTGTAGGTCCCTTCCATCTTACAAATCTACAGATAGGCGGTGCGAATGTTGGTAGGTGCATTCACTTGCTATTACCTTCTAAGAAACCACACTACCACCACACAACAACTTAAATTCAACGTCGTGATGAAGAAGCCCTCGAAGACACAACTGTCAAGGTCTCTGTCACTTAAACGTTTGAGAACATTAGGAAGTTATTACTATCAGGACATTCAGAGTCTATCTGATGTTTCACTACACAATCTTTCAAGGTTTCTGAGCACGTCACGATGGCTGGAGAGCGTTACCACGAATTAACCATATTGAAGGAAACCAGTCCATAAACTGGACCAATGGGTTCACAAGGGCTTAAGTGTGATGATGTCGAGTCTTTTCTCCTCCTCATCAACCAAGTAACTTAACCTAACTTGATTCCGAATTCATGGTGGAGTTGGGTTAAAGTTTCGGGTAGGGATTCTATGTTTCTTTCTTCCAATACTACGAGTATTAAAAGCTTTACATTGAAATTGCTTTTAGAAGGTTGAAGGTAGGTAGGTAGAAGTAGTTGCACTGCAACCACACCAAAACTAGACGGCACCACAATAAATCTCTCAACTGAGGCGAAAGATCTCGGTGTTGGAAAAGGAATGTTGACGAAAGAACAGAGAAGGGATTGAACGCTCTTTATGCCTGAAAGAGGACCTTTGGAAGAAGATGGCCATTGCAACCGCACATCATACACTGGATGTACAAAGCAATCTTTAGACCTATCATCTCCCACGGGTCCCTAGTCTGGTGGACAGCAACAGGAACAAACAGCTACATGAAGGAACTCTACAAAGTACAAAGGCTTGCATCACTTTGTACCACGGGAGTTGTGAAAAGCGCACTGCAAGCAGAGCTGGATATGATTTTACATCTTCTGCCCCTGGACCTGTTCATCAAAGGCTCTGCGACAAAAGGCCCTCTTAGGCTAAGAGAATCCAAATTGTGAAATCAGGCCACCCATGTACATGCGGCAATATTGCGTACAATGAAGAGAATGGGTGGGAAATTTAACTCAGAGCCACATCAGACTACATAACCCCTTATGGTGACTTCAACATCGACATCCCTATCATATTTCTAAGACGAGAAGATTGGGAGTTAAAAAGCGTAGACCAAAATCAAGAGATTACGATCTACACTGATGGCTTCAAGATGGATATTGTTACGGGTGCAGGCTTTTACTCGGAGGCTCTGCAAGAACTGGAGTCGTTCAGACTACCAGAAGCATGCAGCGTTTTCCAAGCTAAAATCCTGGCAATAGAAGAGGCCGCTATATGTTTAGAAAATAGTCACATCCCTCTGTCGGATATAACTATTTTCGTTGACAGTCAAGCAGCCCCAAAATCGATGAAATCACTCCTAACTCCTCCTGGCTATCCAGAGAGGACTGGCCGAAATAAAATAAAACAAAAACAAAGAGCCTTTCGGCACTAGACCGATCCTCCATCCGCATGTTAACGGGAGTAATCACAGGAAACTGCACCATCGGAGCTATGCTCAGCAAATGGAATGCAGAGTCCAACGATTTATGCAGAAGCTGCGGTGACGAGGAGGAAGTGGAATCGATCCAGCATCTGCTATGCCACTGTCCCGCCCTGCAAGAACGACGCCTACGTGCTCTAGGATCCAGGCAAGCATCGCAGAGGTAGCTCAGTAGTTCAGATACAGGATCTCCTACACTTCTTAAAAAGCAGCAACTGATTCCAAACACCATAATTTATATAGGGTTTTTCCACGGGTTACCTCTCACCAACATTCTAAAAACGGGATTCACAATGGACCATTAGGTCTCCAAGTGGAGACACACCCCACCTAACGTATGTCTATAGTGAATCAATCGTACCTTAGCACCTTATGGAGGGCCATTTCTATACGGATCTCCCCTTGGTTTAGTTAAAAAATCGTGAGAGTCTTAGGTTCGTTCCAGCATTCTACGTTATCCTTCGCGGATTCATGACTACGCCTTCCACTCACACATGTCTGCAGTTCAAGAACTCCGACTCAATGGCTCTATTGCTTTGAATAGATGTGTGTTCAATAATTTCCCTCGACCTGACCGTCTGGCGAACCCTTTTAACTATTAAATATGAGACTGAATATTCCTATTGCAAGGACCAACAACAATTTTCGAAATTTCATCGACTCCGTAGGGAAAAATTTAAAATCAAAGCATGCCTTCTGCCCCATGTAATGCATCGTCATACCCCATTCAATCATTCAAAAATCCCTCTCTTAACCAAGATGTGTACGTACCGTGATAATGGACCTTTGGATTGCCCTTCTGCAGTTCATACAATATGGACACATCATTATAGTAGACATACTTCAGGCTTCCAACGAAATTGTTATGCGATGCCAAGCCCTTCTTCTTGTGCAGATCCGGTCCGCCGCCGAAATATATTTCCGGATCGAAGAGCAAATTCGCACTCGCACTGGCCGGGATTTCAACTGTTTTCGTCTGATGGTCCAAGATTATTTTCACAGTTCGTTGCTCGTGGTATATTGTCAAATTATGCCAATAACTGCGTGTCAACTCGTCTCGCAGCACAATCGACATTACATTATCACCAAAGTCCATTTCGACATGTATCGATTGGTTCTTGAGCGATGCGGCTATATACTGATGCTTCAATGACTCTCCACTAGCGTAGAACAGTGCTGAATCATCGTAGTGCGTCCGGAATAGCATGCTGATCCGGGTTGTAGGCGAATGTACACGGTCCTTCCAGTCATAGATACGATACGATACGTAACTGGCACCACGTAAGGTCATTATTGTTGCAGCTGTTGGAATAAAAAAAAAATAAAAATTTAATTGAAAATTAATTATGTGAACTAGTGAAGGCCAGGCCTAAAGGCAATGACAGGTGAGATTAAATTAGTGAATTGACATGTGCCCTAGACAGGGTAAAAAGTCGCACTTGCATACTCTGAAATTAATTGAATTACTCGCATTTGGTTGCACGGTTGTACGCTGCCGGTTTTAGATGGGAGGTAGCTGCAAGGGAGCGGAGGTATTTTCCCGGACATACACACTCGATCATGACAAGTTGCCCACGTACAACTCGGATCCATGTGCACCACCGGTGAGTGTCAAAATCGTCTGACACATTTAAAATAACTTTCCACAATCCATTACCGGTCATTTCATTTAACTTGCCCTCAAAAATTTCCTGAACCTCGTCGTTGCCAGCATTGGCAGGGCACATACAGATGTATGTGTGTGTGTGTGTTTTTCACGTGCGGCAATGGATTGCAGGTGGATATCCTTTTGGTGGTTTAATTCGAGCGGAACTGGCCTGAATGAAATAGTAAAAGGACGACAGCGATGTGGAACGTTGGACGATCAGACGATGGTAACGTCAGGAAACAGTATACAGGACATGCGACACGAGACAGATATCCTTTTAGTGGTCTACAGTGTGAAAATATAATTATTCCCATGGAGTTTGCCAATAATGGTGGAAAATTGAGTTATTCCCCACTTGTGGGTGTGTTGGAGGAATGAGGTCATAATTATCAAATGCTTGTGGCTGGATATGCGCTTGAGAATGACATGCTACTTTTAATCATGCATGGGATGACAGTATTTTGGAATTGAAGTAAAGCACGCTGCTGTTTGCAACGTTTAGCCGCAGCTTGACCTCTGTTTTGGGTACACTTCCTGTGTAAATGTCAGTGGGTTCTATTAACGTTCATATACTCATACAGTGTGTGCATATTTAACCCAACAAGAAGCTTGGTAATGAAAGGATGATGAGGGTTACGAAAATTTTCCATCTGAGTGTAAAAAGCTAAATTTTTATAACCAACAACATGCCGCCCACAACATAGCTCCTAATGGGGACATCATGGGAGCTTTCAACACCACGCAAAGTGGAATAATAACAGTGCACTCAAATACGAGATTAGAGCTCACAGACTTGCAGAGGGAAATGACAGAGCCCAGACGTTTTGTGGAGTTCCGCCATGTTAACCGCTTAATCGCTTTGCTTACATCTAGCGAGATGGAGATGTTGTAAACCTCTATATGGCGATTAGACGATGCACCATCGGAAAATGCATCTTCTATTTTTAACTCAAGGATCGATCCAATAAGGATATAGCAAGTGCCAACCATCTTATACAAGACCGCCGTTCATCAACGGCATTCGTCAACAGCGGCCATTTCAACTTGCTTAGGTAAGTCAAAGTATGATACCGACAAGCTTTGGAATCCCTGAGTAAACCTACAGAAATCGCCTTCCTTTAGAATCCTGTTTAGAAGAGAGATCCGTGTTTGAAGATAGAATGTAAAGCTTAGTGTAAGGCGTATGAATATTGATACATGCTACAACGACTAAAGAAAGACTCAAATTCAGCTCGCACTAGCGATAAAAGTAACTGTCACTGTCACAACTGCGGAAAGGGAGCCTATCCTCAACCTGCTTCTGCTGGATATCTTTGCACAAGCCTCAGCAGCAAAAAAGTATAAGTAATCAAAGAGTTGGAGTCCAAATATAACGGGTTATTATATGATTCTAAAGAGATATCCAGGCAATGTACCTCCTACAGCCTGCATGACACTGTACCTGGATTTTACTAGACCTTTCTCATGTACATACCCGAACAGCGGAGAATGGAAGAACAGTCAGCTACCTAACACGCAATCCATGTTTGCCTTCACAGATGGATCGAATTGGACATAGGCGTAGGCTCAGGTTTCTCTCCGAACCGTCGAGCATATCCACAGTTCGCTCCCGAAGCACTGCACGAAGCAGTTACAAAAGATTAGATTTCGCTTTAACGACAGAAGACAGCATTGAGTTTTCGAAGCACTAAATTCTATTCTACGAGTATTACTTGTACTCGATTTGATTATGCTGTCAAAGCAGAATTTAATACGCTGGCGCTCCATTTCCACAGCTCACGTGAATCAGGAAACGAATATGAGAAGCTAAGGGTACTGTCGTCAGTAGAAGTAGGAGATCATTAATGAAGATAAGACCCTTTCTTTCGGAGATGCATCAGCATTTATATGGAGGTGACAGACTTGTAACCGTGCAAGACAACTTGAAAGGTAACTTTTAATCCAATGAAGAAGAGATTCATCGATGCAATATGCACGCATTTTCGACAAAAGAGCCTGATGCCAAACTCTTGCAAATGCTTTTGAAATATTAAGCGCAACCATCTTTGTTTCGCCGAGGTGATGGGGAGATTGGTTCCACTTCTCGGTGAGATATGCCATCAAATCACCAGTGGACCATTTGCTACGAAAACTGTTCTTCCTGTCATTGAAGAGTTTTGGTAATTCAGGAGTAATTTCATGAGTTGACGGTTTATCAGCGTTTCCATGACCTTGGAAAGAAGGAACGCAAGTGCAATGGGTCAGTAGTTGAAGAAGAAGCCTTTTTTAGGGACGGGCTGGACAAATGCCCGTCCATTTACTAGGAAAGAGTACAGAAGAGTAGGACAGATGAAAAAGCTTGCGCAGTGGTTTCGCCAGCGTGGAAGAAGACCTCTTCAGAACTGTAGGGGGGATACCATCTGGATCAGCGGATTTGTGTATGTTGAGGCCTTTGAAAACTCCTGCAATTGTGCGAGTGCAAAAGTGGACTTGTCCCATAGGAAAATCGACGCCCTTAAGCACAGGGACGGATAAAGCAATATCTTGCAGTGTAGAGTAGGCTGCGAAATGGGCAGCAAGCAGATTGGCTTCGTCCAAAGAGCTGACAGCTGCAATGTCATTGTAAATGAGCGTCGGGATTGATGACGGGGCCGAATTTTTTGTATTTTTACAAATGACCAAAAGCTCTTACTACCTTTGGGACCCTTCTTCGCCTCAACTTTTGGTCATATGAGAATTTGACACGTTTAATGGGGGCATTGCAGTCATTTCTGGCTCGTTTATATTTTTTTCGATTTTCCTCGGATGGATCGGGCTTAAAAGACCGAAAACTTAACTCCCTCAACCTGGTAGTCTCCTTACAGCTCAAGTCGTACCACGTATTTTCGTTTGGCTTGATTCTCTTCACTCTGTTAGGATTGCAGGATTTCATGCCAAGGAGGATGGTGTTTCTGATCATATCGGCGGCAGCATCCACATCGCTATCGACGAAACAAAGCGACGAGTTAAATCACCTAACGAAACCATTCAAGCCGTCCAAGTTGGCTTCTCGTACTGCCACATTGTTCTTTTAACTGAGTGGTTGAGGTACGAGAAATTAGACGAACCTAGAGGCGACAATACATTCATATTGTATTTATCAGGGTGGAAGCTAAGAAACAAGTCAAGAGTGTCGGCGGTGTGACTGTCAATGTCTGGTACATACGTGTGAGCTTACTTACAAGCTGGGTCAACATATCTTCTTTGGGTGTTTTCTGTCCAGAATGTCGAATCCAACCAGGAACAGGGCCATATAGGTAGGCTACATCACCTAGAGAGAATTTCACGGTCTCTTAGATTTACTTCCTCCAGTGAAAAATACCACAAGAAAGGAGACCCCCCCACCTGCGCCAATTACAAAGGCATCAGTCTCCTCAACATCGCGTATAAGATCTTATCTGCCATATTGTGTGAACGCCTGAAACCCTTCGTCAACACCCTGATTGGCCCCAATCAGTGTGGTTTCAGGCCAGGAAAGTCCACAGTCGATCAAATCAAATCGATACTCACCATCTTTTTACCGACTTTAAGACCGCATATGACAGCATTTATAGAGACTAGCTATACAGAGCCATGTTTAGTTTTGGTATCCCTGCCAGGCTCGTTCGTCTGTGCAGGATGACGATGGAGAACGGTCGCTGCTCCATCAAGGTCGGTAATGACTTCACCGACACCTTCGATGTCAAAAACGATTTAGACAAGGTGATGCGCTGTCATGTCTTTATTATCAACCTTGAAAGAATTGTGCGGCTACTACGTCTGTGCAACTACTAACTTACGATGACATCGACATAATTGGCAGAACACAGCGGGCTGCCACCGACCGGGGGATTCACTAGTATGGAAACAGAAGCCGCCAAAATGGGTTTAATTGTAAATGAGGGCAAAACCAAGTATATGCTGTCAACAAGAAGGGCCACATAACACCGGCGAATTGGACAGAACGTCACAGTCGACAGCTATAACTTCGAGGTAGTAAGAGACTTTGTCTACCTTGGCTCTGCTATATGTATATTCTGACAACAACATCTCGGTGGAAATTAATCGAAGAATAACTCTTGCCAATCGCTGTTTCTTTGGGCTGAGAAGACAACTGAGTAGTGAGGCCCTATCTCGAAAGACTAAGGAGACGATTTATAAGACCTTGGTCATCCCAGTCCTGCTTAATGGCGCTGAAGCATGGACTCTGTCGAAATCGAATGAAGATATCCTCGGTCGTTTCTTCGTAAGATATACGGTCCCGTTTGCGTTGACGGGCTTTGGAGGAGAAGATTCAACGACGAAATTTACGAGCTGTACAGCGACATTGACCTAGTCAAAAAACTGCGCATCAGTCGCCTAAGATGGCTAACACATGTAGAGCGAATTGACACCAATGCTCCGGCCCGCAGACTCTTTGAATCTATCCCGGAGGGACAACGCAGTAGAGGACGACCTCGCCTAAGATGGCGCGCACAATTAGAAGGGGATCTCAACCAACTTGGAGTGCGCAACTGGAGGCAGTTAGCTATGGGCCGGGCTAGCTAGAGAGGCTTGTTACCTCATTAGTAGTTTTAAGAGCCTTAGTTTTAATGAATGAATTGTTTTAGATAGAAAGGTGCTTTTCGTTTGCTTCACGCACGGATACGTAACGTATGTAGTTTTATTAGTTCTTGCAAAAAGAAACCAACAAACAGCCCACCCTTTATTTGGTGAGCATTTTAAATGGGCCACCTTCATATATGCATTAGGAGCATTGTAAGGATTCTTCAGACTGAGTCAAGGTTGTGAAAAAAATGGTGGTGGTACAATTGGTATGTAGGGTCTAAGTAGATGGAAAAGAGTGCTGAATGAGGCCTTGGTAGAAGACTGCCTGAAGGCCCTAAAGAAGCAGAAATTATTCAGATGCAAGAAACAAGTACAGAGTCGTCAGAGGGATTCATAGGTCATCATAGACTGAGTTAAAAGCTGGAGAATTGTCTGAATGTAGCCGACATAAACAACATACAAAAAATTTTTCAAATTCATTGCAGCTTTCCCCGTACTTCGTCAGTTAAGGCGACCTAGTTTCAACACAATGCTTTCAATGTATCTGGAAAATACATCCCAAAGTTTAATAACTGCAGCACATATTTTTCAAATATTTTTAAAAACAACCTGAAGAAAAAAAAAATTCATTTCAATATTCGCCTTAAACAAAACCTCCCGGTCTCTCCCGTTCCACCCTAAACGCCATGGAATCGCAAAAAAAGCCCCCGAAAAAAAAGTGGAAAAGTGCAACCAAAAATCGAATTTCAGAGTTTCTAATCCAAAAATATTGCCTCGCACGACGGTATTTGTAGGAATTTCATTTCTATATGGCTAGGTATAGTCAGATAGATACTTACTATAGATATCACAGTGTTCACCCTCGTAGTGGGTCCCGAAACAATCGCACGAAATTCCATAGAAGTGATTAATACATCTGGATCCCACGAAGCACAAATTCTGTCTCGAATGGCATTTATTGGAGCATCCCTCGTTCACGTTTTCATGCTTTGTGGCTACCAATGGGGTGATTGGTAACAGATCGGAGGCAGCTTTTCCTGAGCTTAGGACAACATTTCGAATGCAACCAACAAATGATTCGATAATATACTTGACACCATGCAGCTTCTCTTCCGAGGATAATCCTGTGGATGTTGGTTGGTGTTGATGATGATGGCGTCGACGACGGACCCCGACGACGATGACGATGATAATGATGAGGATGATGATGATGATCATCATAGTGGTATTGGTGGTCGCGATGATAGTGTTGGTATTGTGGCGGTGATACGGAATAGTCGGAGTAGCGTTGATGGGAAAATGTTCCAGGAAAACGTGTGTGTTTCGTGTGAGTTATTTGTTAGATATTCCGGTGCCGCCAGGATACGAGTACATAGCAAACGAGAAAGAGAAGAAAACACGTAAAATAAATTGAGAATTTTTGGACAAAGCATGAAAAATTGAAAAGGATACCCCGGATATACACTTTGTAAGGAAGAGTATCAGCACGAGATGTCTTATTCTACGAGGAGGATGGGTTTTAGGACATGATTAATTAGTGCGCTCTCGGATGAAAGAGATAGTTTATAACAGGGAACGGACATTGTAAATGTGTTAATGAAACGATAGCATCAGTGTAGGCATATGCTCAAAAAATGCCAGGATAACACACAAAAGTGAGCTTAAATTTAGGTAAACTTTCAAATTATTAAAGGAATTCTGTTAGACAAATATCAATCAAATCGGATCAACACACACAGGATAAATAACTTACCTCCGACGAGAACAACCGATGGGAGATTCGTTGAGACGCCATAGTTAGTGTCGTGATTCAGTCCTTTTAGATAGACTTCCTCCTGGCTATTGTCAACGCGAGCTATTAATCTTGCTCCATGCACATCGATACGGACCTGCGAATAGCGTGAATAGATGAAAAGAAATTGATTTAGTTCGACAGAGATAATGATGGCAGGAGGAAGAATTGCACTACTCCTTCATTGTCGTGCCAAGGATCGAAACAATTGGAAAATTGCAATTTCTCTTCTATTGTCTGATATGGCGGAGAAAAGGATTTCTCTGCTGTTTTGTATTGCAACGAGTACAATACTTACCATGACACTATGCCATTCGTCGCGATTTAATCCCTCACCGACAGTGACACTTGTCGCATGTTTTCCAAAGACATGCACCACTTTAAGTTGTCCTTTTTCAACGATAACGTATAAAGCGTACGGATCCAAATCGATGCCGTCAGGATTTTTCACATTGTGATACACAAGTAGACCGTGGGGTAGACGTGTTCGAAATTGGAATGAGATCTCTCTACATAACCTGAAAGGTGACAAAAATTAAATGTGATTTAAAATGCCTGGCATATGTATCTAAGAAAGTATCTAGGAAAAGTACCTAAAAAAAATGCAACAAATTAATTAGGATTAAAAAAAAACAAGATAAATTGGCAGTGTTTAAGGATCGCTTCTCAATTACTGAATAAATTACGAAAAGGAAACAGCAGTCCCTCTCAGATCAACTAAATGTATCGGAGCCTTCCCGGGTTCTGTCAGCGTCTTCTACATGGAGCTTCTCCCGATTCGTGGGGCCTTTATGAGGCTGAGAAATCTCCCAACATCCACCCATTACACTGCTTTCTTTACTCATAGTTCATCCGAAATAAAGTTGGACTAATACACCATCCAAAAGCAGTGCCAGGATGATTATGTTGATGAATAACGTTCCCAATCAAGAGCTACTCTCATTTGAGTTCCAGGGCACAGCAGTTTTAAGGGAGTTGGCCATGCGAGGCTTGAGCCTTAAACTGGACAACCTTTGAAGGAATAGCTTCCTAGCTATGCCATACTTGGAATGATGTCGCACGTTTATTACAAACCAAACACGAACGAGCTACTAAGCAGATTAAGCTCGGATGTTGAAAGGCAAGCCATTGGTCGAAAGGAGGCTAAGGCAGAAATGTATCCCTCACAACACTTTCTTTCGCAGTGATTATCTGAAGTGGAAATGGTTAGTAGGTAGCTGACAATTGGCTGGTCAAATCAATGCTCCATAGATCCTATTACTGGTTGCCCATGATTTGGAGTCAATATCGACATTATCGAAAGCGTGCTTAATGTCTACGAAGGCGCACAAGGAATTTTCTTGGAGCTTTGTGCCCCAACTATCTCTTTGAGGATATGGTAGAAGGCACCGGTCTTGGGCTTAGGATTTTTGTACTCATGTAAGCACGAGAGGGGTTTTTTTTTTTTTTTTTATAATTTACCCGCACTCAAGGGGATATGAATACCGTTTTAATGTGTATACACAGTGCGGGCGTTGAAGGAAGATAGAGAGAGAGAAAAAGAGATTGGTGTAGTGGTTTGAAACTCAGGTGTATTAGGTTTCACACATTAGCTCCAGGGGTGGGTGTCCAGATAACTGGGGATGCTGTTTGATGTCATTTATTTGTTTTGTCTTCTGATTCACAGTATTTTTTCCTGGTCAACCTGATGTCATAAGCATATCAATCATCAACAGAGCGAACAATTTCTCCAGCCATATGACAAACCTACTGCCAGTGTTATGCCTTCGCAGTAGTGTTGTCATAAGCTTTCGCAATTGTTCGGACTGCCTCTTATCATATAATGCTTGCTGACATCAGGGATTGAACTGTGAACCATCAGCTCGACAAACGATGACGCTACCACT
Organism: Blera fallax; assembly: GCA_946965025.1. Lineage (NCBI taxonomy): Eukaryota > Metazoa > Arthropoda > Insecta > Diptera > Syrphidae > Blera > Blera fallax. Next base: position 49,334,753 of record OX337245.1, read on the forward strand.
ACACCATTGCCACCCTTATTCTCAATGGAATGGCAAGCTGGCAAAACTCCGTGAGAAAGTTAAGAAACTTTTTAGACACAAAAGAGTATGAAGAATATAGGTTCGCTTTCACAGACTACAATGACAACTTGAGACGATCGATGCATGCTATATCGAGGAATTGCAGTGGAGCCACTCTTGGCAAGCTAGCAGCTGAATCTGTATTAAGATCGCTGAAATTGTGTAGGGTGGCGGTACCTACACGATGGAGCATCCGAACGCACATGAAAACTTGTGTTGTGTTAATTTCCCGGGTTCGCCTACTTGTGTGCACCATAAGTCTGAGCGCAACTGACCACAGGGTCTGTATTGCTAAACTGTAAAGTAAGGGTAAGGCTAAATGGGTGGTAGGTACTTAAAGCCCCGATAGATGTAGCATATTCCCAGCAAAAAAAAAATTAAGTGCAACTGACCGTATGTGGACAAGGCCTAGCTTCTCGCGACCATTATTGTTGTGCGTGTTATATTTTTCGCACAAATGGAAGGTAGGTCCCTTCCAGAGTTTAGAGCTATTGAGAAGCCTTCATATGACAGTTACGTATTTCTCTCGAATATTTGTCAGACATTCAAGAGAAGTGAGACCGTTTTCTGGAATTCAAACTTCGAAACTTCCCGCTCAGTAGTCCACCTCACTAACCACTGAGCAAAGGCGCCCGCTTGTGTATATCCCCAGCAGTTTGACAAAACGTAATCGAGCTCTTTCTGCCGGGAGTGTTGACTTTATTAAGTGTAAGCTACAACTGGGGATACATCCTATTGTTTTAGAGACAAGTAAATATTAACTTAAGCTTCAAGCCAGGCAAGAGACCTACTGAGCTGAGTACATTCTATAGACCTAGAAATCTATCGCCATTCATTCTTAAAATGACGGCGAGACTCTTTAATGCTCAATTTATTCATCTCCCTTTACAACGCCTTTTCCTGTGTCCTGAAACGCAAAATATGAGAGGCGGGCTAGAATTATCTACCCCTCTCTAGAGTACATACGTGTGTAGAAGAGGCAAGTCACGGAGCGTGCTCTCCAATATTTCCTCAATAGTAGCGACACACAACTCTCAGTGCCTTCTTAGCCATCGAAAACGTTTTCGGTAATACCGGCTACGACTTGGTAATAAGGGAAATAAGTAGTAGAGGGAACGAATATTCTATTGACAATTACATAAGAGAAAGTCGAAATACCTTCTCCTCCCGAGAAGTATCAGTACCTTTAACTTCAGTTAAAGGATTCTCTCCAAGGAAGAGTTCCATTGGCTATGCTGTAATTTGTAAGTGGTGTCAATGGCGCAGGAACAAAAATTTTGTCGTCAGACAGCGCTCCAAGCATTAACATCCAGATTAGTTGACTGAGTTAAGTGCTATTATGGTTGGGCTCCCGCTCACCAGAGAATTATGGGAAACGAATCTGCAAATCAACTAGGTAAGGCTAGCTCAGTATTCGCGTGTCAATCGGGCTTCTGGCACAGTCTGGATTAAGAATTGGAGACATCAACTTTGGATAGAGTACCGGGAAAAATGAGAAAGGCTGCAATCGCAAAAGCCTTTGCCGATCTTCTGCCTCTAGAGCTCTCCAGAAGTGTCCTTGTAGCTATAGAACGTGGAGTGGATGCAGTCATAGTTAAGCTGGATTTCAGAGGCACAAGCCTACTCAACTTCACTAATAAGGTACTACCTCGTGTAATGTTAAAAAGTTTGAAACATTTAAGCCGCGACGTTCTGGTTGGGAGTTAGCAGTTCAATTTTACGCCGAAAAATCGACTATTGACCATATTTTTACTTTACGCTAAATTCTGGAGAAGACCCAAGCCGATACTGTGAGTAGGAATGAACTTTTTGACGTCATGTCAGGCCTTGATATTTTTGCAAATTTTTCACTTATGAAGGATGACGGTAGAGAACGCGCCCTGGGCCGTCAGAAAAGACATCACCCAAATCACCGGAAGTTTTAAATAAGACAACGCCACAGCATGTTTCATCTTCAGTCTGGTACTGGAGAAAATAGCATGAAATTCCCATGTCAACAACCATGGGGTTACACAGACCACATTGGCTTCACAGCGAGCCTTCACAAGCATTGAAGCAGAAGCTGCTGAAATGGGGTCTGTCTGTAAACAAGATGCGAACATCGAAACATAACACCGGCCGGCGTCTGGATCAAAACAATTATAGCTTCGAGTTAGTGACGGGGATTTATATACCTACGCTCTGATATTGATCTTTGCAGAGATCAAAAGTAGAGTAACAGCCTACTGTATTGTAAGGCCCAGAGAAGAAGAACCACGGCAACGTTAGTAAGACCCTTATCATGTCCGTTTTTCTGCAGGGCGCTGAAGCATGGACTTTTTCAAAATCAGATGAAAGTGACCTTGGAGTTGAGAGAAAAGCCCTCCCTGCATTTGAACAACCCATCAACGTTAACAAAAACTATACGAGCTGTAAAGGGACATCAAACTAGTCAAAGAAATTTGTATTCGACTCCTAAGGTGGCTAGGTCATGTGTAGCGGATAAACAACAATGCTCTAGCATGCAAAATCGTTCACACCATCCCTATGGAGAAGGAAGTCATCTTCGATGCAGTGTGCCAGTGGGGGGGGACATTTTACTCAGCAGTAACATCCATTCGAGTGAATCTCTTCCAAAAAGAGAACAATAGACGTATTCGAAAGCAGCGTGGCCGATGATCCTTAAAAGGCGTATGTAGCCTAATCAGTCTCCAATTAGTTGCTAGCCGATAAAGCTCACAAATTACATGTTCAACATCGTTTGCCAATTAAACAAAACCTTCCCCAAATGGCATTAATTAGCAAAAACTAACATCATATCTGACAATGGAGTCCTCCCACAAAGACGTCAGTAAGCCATAGAAACTCCATTTGTGGCATAACAAATTCAGGGGAACTGCATTTACGCCTGCCAATTACCGTCTAGACATTTATCTAATTAATTTTTGCCTTAACTACGCCCTCGACAGCACCAAATCGGTAGACATCCTGTCAATCGATTATTATGCGCTTGAAGAATCCAAGGGGGCCTTGAACCGTCGTTGTCGCCCACGGGACCGTACACACAGCCATACATAGCATCGCATATCGAAATTCTAAATTATTCGTCCCTGTAAGAGACACAAAACGGATTCGAAATCCTCACATTTCGCATTGATCTCCATCACTCATTATTCCTCTCACAGTTGGCCTGCCTGTCGCTAATTTTTTTTATCGCACAACGAAGTTCACGTAATGCTCCTTCGATACAGAAACGATTACCTAGGATGGTCACGTCTCAGCAACATACAAAGCCCACCACCCACCGGTATCCTATGCGAATAGAAAATTTCCCGGCGACATGTGCTGATGTGCTGTCGTCCCCGCTACCCAATTACCCAGAAGCTTTTGTTTAATTCTGTCCCGTAAATCTACAAAAACCAGTCACTGTCCACAGTGGGCTCAATGCCAGCGCACCTGGGTGACATTTGAAACAGTGCACACCACTACCATACCGCGCACCTTAATTGAAAAGTCTGGATGATGTCCCCGTCCATCTGGATAAACGTGTTATTTTTCGCAAAGACGAATGTCTTCTCAAGACCCGTCTCTGCGAAAGTCAGCTCGGAGCCACGTTTGTCGAACAGCACCGGCATATGCGATGCATCATCATAGTGCATCGGGAGTGGAGTGTTCGATTTGGGTGCGACCGCCACCTCGGTGGTTGGTGGCTCCTTGGTTGTGGTCTGTAGTAAATATGGCGGCAGCGTATCTGGAATGGTAAATTGAGAATGTCAGAGTGGAGTTATGACAAATTGAATCGTCCCCGGAAGGTGATGAGACTTACGTGCTCCCCCTATGCAGTGGTATAAGCATTCGGCCTCCGTATTGAAGCGGTTTTGGTTGTTACCATCGCATCCACCCCAGATGAATGTGGTACACTCGCTGGTGGTTGGCTCGAAGCGCCATTTGTAGAGGTAATGTTTACATGGTCCCGGATCACCAGGACCTGTGCATTTTTCATATGTTTTCTCCTTAACTAATGGGCTACTGGCTGTGTTGGTGTTGTTACTGCTGCTGTTGGGGTTATTGTTATTATTGTTGTTGTTGCTGTTGTTATTGTTGTTATTTGGATTGTTGCTGTTTGTGTTGCTAATACTATTCGTATTGGTATTGGGGTTGACGCTAGTTATGGCGTTCGTATTTGTAGCGGCAGGTACTGAAGATACGAGTAAAAGATTCATTAAAACTAGAAAATTGCCGAGCGTCCAGGCTACATGATGCTTCATTGTTGTTGTACTGAAGGTGCGGTCCTTGCTGGATCTGTAATGAGGAAATCAAAGAATCGGGATTAGCATTCAAAGTTTAATCTTTGTGGGTTGTTGTGAGTATCATTTGAGGACTTATAGCAGGAGATTGATAGTCAGTAGTGACAAAGGATATGAAAATGACTCCTTCGCAAAAGCACTAAATTTATTTCTTCGTAAAGATTTATGGTGTTAGTTTGTTTGTTTGTATTTCGCACTGACGCTGAATACTAAGAAGGTTAGGATCAACAAGTTGCCATTTGTGGTCTATGGATTTGATTAATGGAGGCAATTCATATCCTTGGAGAGATATTTTGTATGTCTATGCCAATAACTCTATTTTGTAATCGTAAATTGATGCAGGCGCTTGAATGTTGTTTTAACCGAAGGACCTTTGTTGATGTCAGGCTAATAGTTATATTATTAGGAGGGAGAGTGACTAGGGTATTTAAGGACGATTATCCTTACGTAAGCTTAAGGACAAGTGTGTTTATTTTTGGACAGGCTTGGCAGTAAGTGAGTAGGAATGGACATTTGCTTAATAAACTCGGAAACTGAATTTATTGAAATGTATTGGATAATCCTTGGGCTAATATCCTTCTTCATATTTAGGGCATGTGGTTCGCCACCTGGCAGTTGTACAGCTATTAGCTGTCTCTAATTCGTAGAGTCCTTAGGTACTGCAATGTTGTGACATAGAAAGCATTTGAGGAACTCCAAGGATCTTTAGATAAACAACTCTTTGAATGATACAAGACTGCGTGCAATAGATTAGAAAGGGGTATGAAGAAAGGTAAAAAGAATGGCTTCTTAGAAAAGTACGACTGAGCGGACTAAAATCCATGTGCAAAGCCCTACTAAATAGTGATGAAGTGACGCAGATACTTATAAACAGCGTACAAAAATTGAACGGCTTTACAGGACCAACGTCCTGAAGCTGTGTACAGAATTACGTCTCTAAGGGTATGCTGCGCCTTCCGAATGGTTTCAGCGGATGCAATAAATGTCATTTCAGGCCGAATGGCCATCGACTTAGAAGCAAAGAAGTCTACGACATGAGAACAGGAGAAGAACCATTGAAGCCATACAAATTAAAGGATGAAATACCATAACAAAAGGATTATGGGCAAATACAGTGATCTCTAAACGGGGAAGTAAACTATTACCCCAGGTAGTTTCTGTCGGGGCATGGATGCTTTCAGGAGTATCTTCACAAATAGAAGCACGTGGATGACCCATATTGCCAGCATTGTGAAGGTAGACTACGGAACGTGAAACATGTGCTGACGTAATGCCAGAAGTACTCAAGGGCTACAAGTATCCTAGTAATGTAAATTGGCGGGCCAGTTACCCCAAGAAGCCTAATAGTATTCATGCTGACGTCGGGCGAAGCATGGAAGACAGCAAATAAAGAATTCAGTAAAACGGGCAGCAAGAAGCACAAGAATCGAATAATCGAGTATTTCTGGCAGCTAAGAAGAAAGTGACGTAATATCATACCTGCTCCTGCGAAGGAATGCCGTGAGTGGTGGTGCCGCAAGGAGGAAAATAAGGAGCGATAGGAAGATTATTTTCTGCCACGTAAACGTGCGGAAGCATGGAAAAAGCCATAATTCGTAGTGAAGGCTACAGAGTATTCATATTCGTAAATACCCCTATCTAGTCGATATAGAATATGACGCACGAGGCGATAATTACCAACATCTCCACCATCGACGCAGACGAGCTCTGGTTATATAAAAAACAACTTGGACCTGACTAGATTCCTAATAGAGCCCTAAATATTTCACTCAAAATTTGCGCTGAAATATTCGGCTTATTACTCATGTTTAATAGAAGGAGCCTTTACAGACCACTGAAAGCGACAACGGCTCAGGATGCTCCCAAAAGGAAAAAATAAACCACCTGACGTGCCGCCATCGTACGTCCACTATGCATGCTGGACACAACCGGGAAAGTATTAGAACATATCATTTGGAAAGGACTGAATGCAGCACCAGCAGAAGTCGGCGGTCTGAGAGAATAAAATGGAAAGGAGGCTCATGAATGCTTTCAAAAATGCAGGGGGACATACCGACTAATTCTGCGTATCCGGTCATGAATCAAAACACGAAATGGAGAGTTTGAGCACATGATTGTTACCGCTCTTACCTATGTACATATGTAAGCACAAACGCAGCGGTGCGTTGACTGCATTGAAAACGTAGAGCAAGTGATGTGTCCATGTTCACGATTCTTCAGTGAACCGCTGAAAATCAACCTTAGAATGGAACCAGCGCCAGAAGATTTTCCCCTTCTTACTTACTTACTTAGGTGGCGCTACAGTTCGGGGTGAACCTGGGCCTCAACCAACAAGCCTCTCCAGTTAGCCCGGTCCTTAGCTTACTGCCTCCAGTTGCACACTCCAAGTTGGTTGAGGTCCCATTCTACTTGTGCGCGCCACCTTAGGCGAGGTCGTCCTTTACTGCGTTGTCCCTCCGGGTTACATTCGAAGACTCTACGGGGCGGAGCATTGGTGTCCATTCGCTCTATATGTCCTAGCCATCTCAAGCGACTGATGCGCAGGTTTTTGACTAGGCCGGTGTCGCTGTACAGCTCGTAAATTTCGTCGTTGAATCTGTTCCTCCAAAGCCCGTCAACGCAAAAGGGACCGTATAACTAACAAAGAATTTTTCTCTCGAAGCGACCAAGGATATCTTCATGCGCTTTTCAAAGAGTCCATGCTTCAGCGCCATAATGCAGGACTGAGATGATTAAGGTCTTATAAAAATCGTCTCCTTAGTCTTTCGAGATAGGGCCTTACTACTCAATTGCCTTCTCAGCCAAAAGTAACAGCGATGGGCAAGAGTTATTCTTCGATTAATTTCTGCCGAGATGTTGTTGTCAGAATTTATAGCAGAGCCAAGGTAGCCAAAGTCCCTGACTGCCTCGAAGTAATAGCTGTCGACTGTGACGTTCTGTCCAATGAAGATTTTCACCACCATCGCGAAAAAAAAAATAACTGTAAACTTATTGTTGCAGTTATTTGAGGAAAAGATATATACTACTCAGAGAACTCCATATTCCACAGAGGCGTTAAAAGCGGCAAAGAAATTGAGTAGACCACAACCTCTATAGAGGTCCTCTTTAGATACCCAGCAAACTCCATCTGTTGCATTAAAGTGTGCAAAGCACGATCTTCACTTACTTGCTCCCGATTTGCTCTTTTTTTCCAATGCATCAGGGTTTGCATTTCCTGATACACCCTTGTTCAGGAAGCAAGCAGAAGCCTTGCAAGGCTATTTCTAAGAATCCGTAGATCTTTGCCACATCATTTACCAAGTTTTACTACTGCAGCTCATATCTGCGACTGGCTGTCGATGGAAAAAGAGAATCCTCTCATGGTAATACTCTCAATGGTCTAATGTCTCATCGGTGGCTATTGCCACTGTTAACATTTTGGCCTAACAGAAAACCCCTAATATGGTCCGCAAGCCTCACTCACTTGATTTTCCAAAGTCCAACAGTGCCAGGTTTAGAATCGCCTTGAGTGGTTTCACATTGTATTGCATTGGTGAGTCCAATGTCAGCCGGCAGGTTTTCGGACGTGGTCTTTAGGTTATCTCGAATATTTTATTGCACAAGAGTCATTAGATCAACCTCACGGCGATCACGAATCTGATCGTATCTGCAGGCTTTATCTTTGATATTTCTGCGAGGTCTTCGAAGAAGGGTTTGTCTAGTATATTAAGTTGGATTCTAGCTGTTTGATTCTCGAAGTGCAGTGTTCCAGGCGCAATTTATATTAATTAAGAATGTCATATCCTGGTTGAAGTAAAATGTAATACCTGCTAAGGATATAAGCCTCTCAGCAGCTATAAAGTCTCTTACGAGATGGGATTATACTGTGAGTCTCGAAGCATATTTTACTCGTTTAGACTTGAGGACAGGTGCAGTGTTTTCCAAGCTGAAGTTGCTGCAATAAAACAAGCTGCGGACATGATTATTAAGGAAAATATTTCAGAAAAATAATCAGCATCTATGTCGACAGTCAAGCAGCCATTAAGGCTTTGCAGTCCACATCGATAAGATCCAAGCGACTGGATGGCACCTCAGCGGCCAATACGGTGACTCTGTGTTGGATACCGGGCCACGCGGATATCTCCGGTAACGAAAAAGCGGACGAACTAGCCAGAGAAGGGTCGCTTATGAACTCCTCACGGGCCCTCTCTGAGGCCAGTATACCGCTCAGTACACTGCAAAGGGAGGTAGAAATCGAGGCCATTGAGGATGCCAATAAACGCTGGTGCGATACATGCGCAACAGCCAAATCATTATGGCCAGTCTACGACAAAAAGAGATCTATCAGTCTTATGGAACTAAGTCGAAGGGATATCCGAATAGCGGTTGGCGTAGTGACAGGACGCTGTGTGACAGGTAAACGCAGCATGGCTAGGATTACCACACAACGACAACTGTAGCAGCTGCAGGGACGAAGAGGAAATAGAATCCGTTCATCACCTCTGTGACTGTCCAGCGCTGGCCATTAAAAGAAGACGTGCTCTTGGCAGTTACTTCTTTTCAGAACTGGACGAGTTAGGTAACATTGAGCAAAGCAAACTCCTGAGATTCATGCATTTATCTAAGTGGTTTAACTTAGCGGTCGAAGATTGTTATTTAGGTTCCCAGGTTTTTTAAATATTGGGCACAATGGACTCTTAGTGGTCTAAGTGAGCCCTTGACAATCCAGTCAACAAGGGCACCCATTTACCTAACCTAACCTAACCTACGAGATGGGAGAATAATTTAACATTCATATGTGCGGGGTGCCGGGGCGTGAGGATATTTCATGGATCTGTAGGGCTGATGATCTTGCCATTCATGGATCAACCCTAGTAATTCGGCTAGAAAAGGTCAATCCTTGTATGCCATTCGCAAGATGGCATTTGTCTGAGTTGTACACCCAATTACCGTAGTAATGACTTTGTATAGAAGAAGTTAGAAGAACTGATAGACCATTGAGTCTGGGAACTTCCACTCCTTCGTTAGAATCAGCTACGGTTTCAACCTTAGAGAAAGGGACTTCTTAACCACCATTAGCGAACTATTAGAGAATTCACTAAAGACACTTAATACGTAGGCTAATCCCTAAAATACTGAGCTTGTGCTATTCACTTATAAAAGAACTATTCCGCAATTCAAGCTACCAGTTATTGAGGGGATATCTGATTGATAAGGATATCTGGTAGTGCGAAATACTTACTTACATGTCAATGAAAGAGTAAAAAAAGCTACGACTGCTTTTTAGACTTGTAACCGAATTTTCGGCAGAAGGTGGGGACCAAACCCTAAAATACTACTGTGGATGTATATGGCAATCGTGAGACCTTTACTCACATATGGGAACGTAGCGGATAAAGCATCCAATCTTAAGGCAATGACCAAAATACAGAGATTAGCAAGCACAAACCCAACCAGTGCAATGAGAACTATGTCAACAGCAGGGTTGGAAACAATTGTCTACATGCTACACCTAGACCTCAACATGCAGGAATCTGCTGCCAAAGTGCCTTGAGGATTAGCCAATCAACTGGTTGGAACTCGAATTACGAAAGATATGCACGGATTCTAAAGAAACTCGTAAGTGAGGACGGAAGCAGTGACAACACGTCGCCATATCTCGACTTTGGAAAACCTTTCTCCTGCATTTTCCCAAGTAAAGAAGAATGGGAATGGAGCCGGTGTATTCTTTGAATAGCTAGACGTACACAGCTCAACCAGGTGGAAGTACTGGGAGTGACAGTGGCAGCCAGTACGGTATCAATGTTGGAAATACCACGAGATGATATCACCATTTTCATTGACAGTCAAGCAGCCATTAAAGCAAGTTTTGCTACTGAAACGAAGTCTAAGTTAGCAGCACAATATTACTCTCTGCTGAGTCCCTGGTCACAGGAATATAGTCGGAAATGAGAAAGCTGACAAAAGATTCTAATGAAAGCCAACTATAGGTGGGAAACGGTTCCCACTTCTGACATATCAAAGAAGCTCTGGCCAAGATATGACAAAGCTAGAACCAGCAAGCTCTTAAATAACGACAGGCAATCGCTGTCAATGCTGATAGGTGCGCTTACTGGCCATAGCCTTCTAAGAAGAATGAAACTTTAAGTCAATGACGACAATATCTGCAGAGGTTTCGGTGACGAAGAGGCTCACGAGGATACACCTCACTTCCTCTGTCATTGCCCAAGCCAATGTATGTCATTTGAGAAACAGAACTCTAGGAAGTTATTACTTCTCTAGGTTCCTGAGAACGACGCGATGGCTGGAGACTCCAATCACGAACAAGCAGGAAGGCGTGAACACAGGACAGGAACGGGACAACCCCCCAAATAAATACCAACAATCCAATGCGATTGTTCGTTATCCGCTCGTATAAACAAACCTGTTCGGAGTCCATTCATTTTGTATGCTTACTACCAACCTAAAATTCAAAACTACCTACACACACACATGTTTGCTCAGATTCTCGAAATCTGTTCATGCTGCAGCAGCCAATACACGTTAAATAGAGAAATGCAGCCCTGTTGTCCTGCCGTGGATTTTCCCTGGGAACGTTCAATTCAAAAACTCAATCTGTCGTAAAAACTGAATTATTTGAAATCTAAGCCGAAATATAAATTACTCGACGAATAATTTGCCGCTTCAGTTGCGTTTATAAATAACCGGATGAAATAGGTACACACAAGGTCTGTTCAACACGGAGCCTCTAAGCTCACCCGTTTATGGGCCTTTTGTGTCCATTATGAATGTCAAAATCGTATTCGAAGCCTTCCCCTACTGCCCAGTCCATGGTCGGGTTTCTTGCTATTGGCACAAATAATTGCACAGTTAACATAAATTGTGCACACTGTCCCCTTACACTACGTGCCTATGTGTGTGTGTGTGTGTGTATGGTGCTATAAATATCTATCAAATTTTAGATCCGATTTTACATAAATACGCTGCATCCAGTGTTGTTCCTACCAACACGAGGTAGCGAGCATCACCCTGTTAGTTGGTGGTCTCTCTTCTGTTTGCGTTTATACCAATCGAACCTAATCCCTGCTTTGAAATTGGAAAGTTTTTAGAACGGGGTGAGTGGAGAAAGGATTTATTTGCACGCAACTCTCTAGGTAGGCAATCAAAGCGTATTTATTTGCCTTATCGCATTGATGGCAGAAAGCGTTGCTATAAATCTGAACGGAATTGGTAGGTTGAAGTAACATTAAATGCGAGTGTTTCCGATCACGATTTGCATTCATGAAATTTTGGATGCGCGGATACATAAATGAAAACAACCAATCAAATCTAATGCACTTAATTTCAAAACTCAGTGGGGAGATGGATAGAAAATTGATGGCACATTGAGCAGGCTGAGTATGAGAAACGTACGGAAACTAGCAAATGAACAGTCGAAACGAGTAAACGGGGGCAAAAACAATTAAGCATACTCGTATGCTGTCAACAAACAAAACAGATGACTGTCTACCGCCTAGAAAAAAACGTCACTTTTGACAGCTTCAACATCGAGGTAGTTAAGGAGCTCATTTACCAATATCGACAAATGACAACTCAGTCGAGATTTGATGAATGAAAACCGGTTGCCGGACAAGATGGATGCTGTATAGAATGGTAATCCTGGCAGTTCTACTTAGTACTGGGCGATAAGCAGGATAGCAGGAGGATAAACTGGAGTGAAAGTCAAGCGTGTTCTGTGCATTGTTGACCAAACGCAACATTCTGGAGATTGGTTGGAAATGGCCATAGTTGGTGCGGCGGTGAGGGAGACGAAAGAGCGCAACAGACTAAAGGTTACGTGGGTTAGTGTGAAGGAAGATCATTTCCAGTAATGCGGGGGAATCAATGGTACCAGTTGCACTAAGAGATTGTCAACGACTTCGCGACGTTTTGCAAGGGTCTGCAGGTTTATCAATTTCAGCCGATCATTCTATGGGGGTAAGATATAGTCGTCGGACCAAGGAAGATCGCGTAAGGCAAAACGGATAAACCTGCGCTGCACAAGTTCTATTCTAAGTGAGTGGGTGTCGTGAAAAGGTGACCAAACTAGGCTGGCGTATTCAAGGAGGGGTCTGACAGAGGTAATATAAAGGGATTTTGTAACGTAAGGGTTCGAGATTTATTGGACCAGTGCCAGTGTTCTTTAGACCAGTGTTTTATTGGCCTTGGCCTGGAGTATAATATGATCAATGTGGGAACGGAAGTTTATCTCCCTGTCACAAATAATACCCAGATCACGTATAGTGGAGACTGAGGGAATTGACTCGTTGCGAAAGTAATAGGTTCTGAGAGGAGGTGGGAGGCGTTTACGGGAGAAGGCTTTGGATTGACATTTACCGACGATAAGTTGGAAAAAGTTCTTGTCGCACCATGTGTAGAATGAATTGAGGTAGGGGTAGATATTACCTTAATGATTTCCATGTCGTCCGCGTAAATAGACAGTTCAGAGTGTTTTATGATGTGACCAACATCGTTTAGTGTTAAGACAAATATAAATGGACCAAGATGAGTGCCTTGAGGAACACCTGAAGTGGCGTTAATGCGATCAGAGACTGAAATTCTAAAGAGAACCCTGTATTGACGTTTCTCTTGGTACGAAATGAAGCAAGGTGAAAAACCAAGGGCTTTGGGTTTAAGGTAAATAGTAAGGTGAGAGATTTTATCAAACGCCTTGCTGTAGTCGGTGGTAATGACATCCACTTCCTTACCTTCTTCTAAAGCTTGCAGTGTTTTAGAAACGAATTCGGTTAGGTTAGTTGTTGTTGACCTACCTTTTAAGAGACCGTGCTGTTGTGGGGAAAAGATGGATTTGCAGTGAAAATATAGTGAGTCGTAGACAATGCTTTCGAAGAGAGGGAAAGAAAAGAGTTTGGTTAGTTAGATATGTCGTTTTTACTGCCTATTTTATGGATAGGGAAAATAAAAGAGTCCTTCTATAGTTTTGGGGAAACGGCGTGAGAGAGTGAGAGTCGAAATAAAGTTGTAAGAGGCTGAAACAGAGCATTAACCCATTTTTTAAGAACTATGGCGGGCAGACCGTCAGGACTGGGGGAGAAGTCTTCCTTGAGCCAATTGATTTCTTCGCGTACCATATCAGTTCTTAAGTCAACTGAGGCTAGTGAGGTTTGTGGGCAGTCATTCACGTAGCTGAAATGGTCCGGTTCGTGAACGTGGTCACTATACGATTGGCTGAAGAATGCCTCAAAGAGGTTCTAGTGTAAGATAGCAAAAATCCAACCAAAAGGATCTTTGCATGCCAGATCCCTTGTTCGAGATCACCAGGACGACTAAACCTTAACTTTAAAGACGAAATCATCTCGGATGAAAAAGAGCTTGGTCTTGAAACCTGGAAGCAGAGTGCCCGGGGTCAATGAGATTGGAAAGCTACACTATCTCAGGCAAAGATTCTCCACGGGTTGGGGGCACAGTAAGGAAGCAAGTGCGAATAATCAGAACTAGATAGTTTCGTACAGAAATTTGCAATACTTGTATGTATGTTCAAAGAGATGGGCACTGAAGAGAATATGTCCCCATTTACATCATGAACCCTATTCACCGATACTGTAAACAAGTTACATAAGGAGGCTGACAGCCAATTCCAAATACCACCAGTGCTTTCACTTCTGGCACCTCGAGACGAATTCAGTCTCCACGACATAACATCCGAAAGCCGAAAAGACCGCTCCTGTAATAGAAAAGACTAAACGTGGACAAGCGGCCAGATAAGATAGGTTTTAGTCTTGGTCCGCTTGTTAGGACGTGCAATTGTTCAATCCATTGTTAAGCTTGAAACTCATGCATTTTTAATTGTATTGGGAGGTGAAGTGCCACCTGCCTGTCATTACATCGCAAGGCAGGCTTCAACCTTATGTATTTGGAGCGCGCATGCTCACACATTCCTGCTTCAGCTGTCAGCGACTGCATCTCATTTCTCTTGGCTTTTAAGCACCTCACGAACAATGTTTTCAGAATTCTTTTCCCTTTCTCGGATTAAACACAGGGCGCTGTGGCTCAGTAGTTAGTGCGTTGCATTACTGAGTGGGAGGTTCGAGGTTCGAGTCCCAAAAAGTTTTTTCACGGTCTCACCTCTCGCGAATGTCTGACAAATGTCAACTGCAAGGAGTTGCCTATGGGAGGTAATTTTCTTAAGAAGAAGAAGATAATTTATTTACGAGGGTGTCATGGACAACATACTATTTATGCATCGCAGTGTTGAAGTGATCTTAATGACACTAAAGGACTCGTAGTACTGCGATCTTCTTAAGTACGTTACCATGAGAGACTTTCTCGCAGGCGTTCCTGTTGTACGTGCAGCCCTTGATGACAGGCAAAAGTAGAACAAATTTGCACTGAATCCAGCCCAATTGACCTGGACCACCTGTTGAACTGGAAGAAGAGTAGCGCTCCTCAAACATTATTTCTATGGTTAAGCTCAGTCGAATAGATTGGAAGTTATTTTCATGCTTTCTATACGTAGGTAAAATATCGACAGAGTTCGGGATCCTGTAGTGCATTAACGATTCAGCGGAAACAATCGCCGGTTCCCAACACACAAATATAGACGACCACTGTGGATCTGTGAAAAATGTTTTCGGGACCGGAGCACAGCATCTCCTGCAGCAGAGATGTGTAAGCTTGATGTCGTGTAAAAAGAAGGGAAGTACAGCCTAATGCAAGACATGACCAGCGAGACCACATGAATCCTTCAAATCGTTGCCGATTATGCTACCACCAAGGAGTTCATCAGGGGATGCAGCCCTTAGCAATATCCAGTTAAAAGTTTAGACGATGGAAGTAGCTTTTCTCGACAGTGCTAAATCAGTAGGATGACAAGCACCACCGGACCTCCCATAATACAAGCACTGCAGCTGCTATCAAAACCTCCAAGGACAATAAAGCGGTGGGAATCTTGCCCAAATATGTCCAAGCAGTGCTAAGTAAATCGGCAGAGCTATTGAGTCTTCTAATAGTATACGCATGGGAACATGGGTGTTTTCCACAAGAGTGGAATTAAGAGATTTTCGTTAATTTGTCGAAGAAGGGCAATCTGACAGTCTGCGAAAATTGTCGAAATAAATATAACGAAGATAATCCTGTAAACGATCAGAGAATAACTATATTCAACTCTTGACGTCGAATGAGCAGGCTTTTGCTCAGGATCTTCCTGCATTGACCACAATTACACTGCCTTTCTTAGACTTCGAGAAGGCTTCTGACACTGTAAATCGATAATTCATCTGCTTAGCTTTGCGTAGGAGAGATATTCCAAAAATACTCATCGCCACTATAAAGGCTTTCTCCACACGGGCACGCGAAGTACGACAGGGCTGAATTTTATTACCGCTGCTATTTCCGTTGGTATTTTGTGATGTTATCGTCGCCGTATTATTGGGAAATTCAATGGCCAATGACATTGTACAGCTGGATTTCGCCGACGATGTTTACCTGTTTACAATTTGAAAGACTTGGCAAAGGGAGTAGGGTTGAAGATAAATACAAGCAAACCGAAAGCCTTCATTCTTTTAAGCTCGTTTACGACAAAGTTGACTTATCCATCTGGGCAAGATCGTCTCGGCTGACGGTGGCACCGAAAGCAAGTCTGCATTCGGTATGGTTGGTGAAAAAAGTCCTGAAAAGCAGTGCATTCCGCATTAAAACCGTGCTACGACTGTTTCGCTCCAACGTTGATTCATAAGGATGCAGCACTTGGGAAGTGACCGCCATGGTAACTAGTGTCTACAAACCATTGTGAGTTGATGTTGTCACATCTTCGTTATATGAGAACAGGAGCCGGCAGACATCAGCACACGGCGAAGGAAGTGGTAGTGGATCGGCCATTTTTTACGGCGCAAAGTTTGCCATCCTGTAGAACTCGCTTACCCAGTCCAGAAAAAAGGGGGCCGCCATACGTAAAAGTGGACCAGGACGTTTGGGGAATCGAGGTCACTTGAAATAAGTTAAAAAGGCCCTGAAGAGTTTCGGGCAAGATGGCGCCCAGGCATTGTTGACTAAGGTTTTGAATTATAGAGAGAGCGAACTCGACTTTTTGTCTACTCCATACCATGTCTGTCAGTGGATAGAAATTTCCCACATGTGTATCCTGTTTCGAATAATTGAATCTGGCAAATTGACTACTACGTTGTAACTAAACATGTTGAGGTATTAACGTGGACAAGAAAAATCAGGACTCTCCACAAAATATAGATGATCTATTCGTTTACATTCAGCAAAAACTTTTGAGCACCTCTTCCTGGTTAATTCGTAACATGGAGTGGGTACATGGAGCATCCATGTATCCCTCATCCCTTTTCTAATGTGTGACAAGCCATTAAGTATACTCATCGCTGCTATAAAAACAGTTTCAGACCTTGTCGGATGATTGCATTACCAAGCGATTTTCTCTTCATTATCACCGGCTTCAGGGCACTGCCACACAAAAAGGACATTACCTGTTTCTTTCTACACATTCATTTTCAATAAACATCCGTACAACACAAGCACACACACACTAAGAAATGTTGTCACCCATTTAGACAATATTTTTAATGGATTTCTCTGTTCACACATCATATCCAGATGGAGAGTCCTGCAGCCACCCACCGGAGGGTTCTTAACAAACAAATTTAGCAAAGTTGCAAAACAGCTTTATTAATTCTTCCAGTTTCCATGTCATTATCATCATCGTCTTTTCGAATAATTCAATTGTCCTTAAGCTTAATCCATGTTTACTGTGTCGCACCGCATAGCAAGCAGCACAATCTAAAACGACAACAACGACTGTCATTGGATTAAAACTAAACTGTCCTCTGCTGGTAATGATCCTGTGGATTATATTGTACGCCTACACCTGACGGCGTTGTTTAACGAGCAATTTTCCAACGTTTAAGTCCTAGAACAAAGGACAACATTTCGTTTGGGGTGAGGGACTCGAATGGGTGATGGTAGCGGTGATAGAAGAATATGAGATATCGCATAGAAGTGCAGTGGAGTGGACTTTTACATCAGCCGTTGGCTATTTGTGGATACCCAGGGATACCTAGGAATCGATTTATGAGGTGACACATCCTGGTCTGGAGATTATAACTTTTACATTGTTTAACGTTGTAGACGAGCAAAGTTCTTCCTTCGATGCAATTGATTGGTTTTTAAATCGAACGGAACGTAAGTCGAGATGGATGTTGGACAGATGCTGGCAATTTATAATCGAGTCAGGATAAATAATTGTTTATGGAAAAGTGTGTAGCAGTACTCGTATACTCTGGTTACCAAGAATGGACATTTTTGACGTTAGAATTTTCAACGAATTATGTCAACGCCGTTTAGGAGCGATACTTCAGAAGAGGCACTTGTTGCCCACGCGTGGGTCCTTAGCTCTTTCTTTGGGGTTCCATCTTACAGTGACTACTTCAAGATAATACAATGGAAGATCGATAGACACTCTGACTACTGGGGTAAAGCCTAGGGAAAAAATTCGGATCCTCAAAAAAGGAGACTGTTCATGTGAAAACCATATAATTCAGTAATATTCGTTAAGTTTTGCATAGTTATAAGATTTTATGTAAGAGGTCGCTGCTTGTTAGCGCTTCGACCATCAACTGCCCTATTTCCCTTCCTAACTAACCAAGATCTTCCTCTTTGATCGACAACCCTCCACGAGGTAAGACTGCGAGCTCTCCCAACAATAAAGACCAGAATTTTCAACTCTGTCTTTTTTTCTCTTTTTTTCTTTCTCCAACTCCTCCACGAGGATAAACCATCTATAACCAGCGCCTATTCAAGGGTCTACACGAAAGCACCCACACATTTTGGTCCAGTCGACCCGAATACTATTAATTCATTTCATCATACATATTTAATCGCATAGCGCAGATTTATTTTCTCATCTCGCGCCTACTTTATCATCCAAAAAAATGATCACCGATCAACGATCAGCAATCAGGATCTTCAATTCTTGCCCCGCAAAAATCATCATCCACCACAATTAAACCCAAAAAAGAGACGCATCCAAATTTTAATTGTCTCTTGAGCATATACGAAAACGCCTGTAATTCAACGATCATAATCATCTTTCTCTGTACGCACGATCAATTTACTCTCTCTGGAAGCGAAGACGACCGTTGATCCTCAGCAGCAGTGGACGGCATCCAGTTCAGCCTGCAGTCGCTACATCGACACGACACACATCACATCGGAAAAAAAAATACCCATTAAAAAAAAAAAAAAAGTGATTTCTCATAACAAGATCATCGATCGCAAGTGTAAAACAGGTACGTGAAATTCATTTTAATAAGTGCAAAACCTTAATTATTATTTTATCATTTTAATACGAGTTAGTATATGTGTATATGTAAATAATTATATGAGAAAGAGTGAGGTAATCGGAAGATATAGTTTTCTTTTAATTTTCCAAGACTCCGAAAATTCCTTAAACAAGTGTTTTTTCTTGCACGTGTGCTTGAGTCGCGTCGTTAGTTTCGGCAGACAGAGTTGCAATCTTTTCCTTAGTTGTGGGTTTTTAATTCGCTCTTGTGATATCGCATCCAATAGATTATTCAGCATAATGATCGGATTAGATGATTTTGTGAGTGCTAACGATCAGTTAACTGAATTTCGCAAATGCTACAAAGAGATTCCGGTCGTAGATCAAACTATAACCTCTTTACAAGCATCTAAAGCTCAGTTAAAGGAGTTATGGGCCGAAATCAATAAGTCATATTCATTCTGTTTGCAAGCCAATGATTCTGCCTCGGAACAAGATATTCAAGCCATCAAGGGTATCTATATCAATCACCCAAAGTTATGTGCTGTTCAGAAACTCTTTCATTTACGTTCTAAAACTAGAAAGGAAGCACATGATATCGTTTGCAAATTCGACCTTACTGCTGACAATTTCGATCTTGCGTGGAACGCCTTATCAGAACAGTATGAAAATAGACGGATTTTGGTAAACCGTCAACTTAAAACACTTTTTAACCTCCCTTTAACTGTTTATTCTGGCAAAAGTCTTAAAAAGCTTCAAAGTGAAATTAATGATTGTCTATCGATCCTTAAAGCTTATAAGGTTGATACGACATCCTGGGACCCAATTTTAGTCTTTTTGTGTTCTAATCGCCTTCCTGAAAACACACTATCCATTTGGGAACAATCTATCAAAAAGCCACGTGACCTTCCGGGCTGGGCAGAAATGGATTCGTTTTTAACCCAACAATATCAAATTTTAGAATCGGTGTCGGATATCAGGGATTCGAATGCGAAAGCAATAAAGACGAAATTAATTCAACCACCAAAGCAAAACCAAAAAATTCATCGCGCCTTTCATACAAAATCGCATACTTACAGTTGCAGCTTATGCCAAGCTCCTCATCCCCTTCGACTTTGTCCAAAGTTTTTGCAGCTATCGATCCCCGATAGAATAGCAAAAGTCACAAAGTTTAATTATTGTGGAAACTGTCTTTCATCAACCCATGTCGCAAACAATTGCCAAAGTCAATTTACATGCAAACTGTGCCGACAACGTCATCACACACTTTTGCATAATCCCACTCAAGTACAAGCTAATCGAACTTCATCTTCTTTCATTGCGAATACCCCACATCCCAGTTCTTCGCAACAAATGTCCGTACAAAATATACAGTCCACAAATCATACACCCGATTTCCAAGTCCAATCATTCTTTTCTCAAAACAGTAAAAGTGTTATTCTTGCTACTGCTTTAATAGATATTTACCATCTTGGTACAAAATTCACTCTACGTGCTCTTCTCGATCCTGGATCGGAAGCGAGTTTCATTTCCGAAGATGCACAGCGAAGATTACGTCTTCCTGTAAAACCCATTCAAGCCAACATCTCAGGTATGAGCGCAGTTGTTACGGCCACATCCTCAAAGCTATGCTCCTTAGTTTTGAGTTCCAGACACCTGGAGTCATTTACCGCATTTGTTAATGCAATTGTTTTGAAACGCCTTACAGGCAATTTGCCCTCCTTTAATATCAATCGGAAGGATCTAGCAGGGCATGTCGACCTTGAACTTGCCGATCCCTTCTTTTACCAAAGCTCCAACATCGATTTCATAATTGGAGCCGATCTGTATCCATCGATTATTCGTGATGGTATAAAGACAAACGTCTTTGGTTCATTAGTTGCCCAAAACACTGTCTTTGGGTGGATCTTATCTGGCCCTTTGCCCCAAGGGAATGTTAAAAGTTTTAATACGATCCTATCTTTCTTTCCTGAAATCTCGTTAGACAAGCAGGTTTCTAAATTCTGGGAACTTGAAGAGATTCCAGAACACAAATTACTTACTGCAGAAGACGAGTTCTGCGAAAAACTCTATTCAGACACAACAACTCGTGACATTAATGGTCGCTATATTGTACGGCTTCCCTTTAAAGATTCTGCTTCCCGGATAGGTGATTCTAGAGCGGTCACATATCAACAATATTCACGTAATGAAAGATTGTTATCCAAAAACGTTGATCTTTACTCAAGATACAACGATGTGCTCGAAGAATACCTCACCCTAGGACACATGAAGGTCGTTCAGTCACCTGAAATTTGCGATGAGCAAGAAAAGTCTTTTTATTATTTGCCTCATCATGCTGTGGTAAAGCCTGAAAGCCTTACCACAAAGGTCAGAGTTGTCTTCAATGCGTCAAACCCTTCAAGTAACGGTGTAAGTCTCAATGATATTCTTCATGTTGGGCCAGTGCTACAATCTGATCTCATGAATTTTATTCTACGATGGCGATTCTATCGATATGTGTTTAGCGCCGACATTGAGAAAATGTATCGGCAGATTTGGGTACACCCTGAGCATACACCTTACCAAAGAATCCTTTTTCGAAAATCTATTTTAGACGAATGTCAAGATTATGAGTTGAAAACAGTTACGTTTGGAGTCAATTGCGCACCCTATCTCGCGATTCGCACCTTAAAACAACTTGCTATTGACATAGAATCAGAATTTCCTATAGCCTCTTCTATTCTGAAAAATGATTTTTACGTGGATGACGTTCTATCTGGTGCTCACGATATCGAATCCTGTTTACATGCGCAAAGGGAGTTGACATCGGTCTTGGATTCCGCAGGTTTTTCATTACGAAAGTGGACATCCAATAGCGTCGATTTAATTAAAACACTTCCACAACCATTTCTCTATGACGAAGATTTCCTAAAATTTGAAGACAAGAGTGTGACAAAGACTTTAGGCATCTCATGGAACGCACGGCTTGATTCCTTTCAATTCCTCTCAGAAATATTTAGCAGCGATACCCCAATGACAAAACGTGGAGTTTTATCAGTTGTTGCACGGATTTTCGATCCAGCAGGGTGGTTAGCCCCAGTAGTTATTACTGCTAAGTTAATTTTGCAGCAGATCTGGCGGGATGGGACGTCTTGGGACATGCCGCTTATGCCCCTAACGTGTCAACGTTGGACAACTTTCTTTGCTGCTCTAGCAAATATCCAACTCATTCGAGTTCCTCGGTGGGTTGAATATAACCCTAATAGCTCGGTTCAGGTCCACGGATTTTGCGATTCCTCTGACCACGCTTATGCAGCCGCTTTATATTTGCGTATTCAACAGTGTCCTGGTACTTGGTCCTCGTACTTATTATGCGCCAAGAGTAAAGTAGCACCAATTAAGCAGATACCTTTGCCTAGACTCGAACTATGTGGGGCGGTTCTCTTAACAAACTTAATAAACCATACTCTACCAGATTTAAAAATCACAAATTATGAACCATTTCTCTGGACTGATAGTACTATCGTCCTTGCATGGTTAAGCAAACCTCCACATACATGGAAAACGTTTGTTGCTAATCGTGTCTCCAAAATTCAAACGCATTTTCCAAAATCTCTATGGCGTCACGTCCGTTCAGGAGATAATCCTGCTGACTTAGCAACCAGAGGAGTGCTTCCACTCGACCTCCAAACTAACCCTTTGTGGTGGAAGGGACCCCAATGGCTTCAACAGCCCGAATCTGATTGGCCACAATCTACATATCACGCTCCCCAAGAGATTGAACAAAGACCGATTAAGGCCCATGTTACCATGCTCATTCCCAATATTGAAACAATACTTCAAAGATTTTCCTCGTGGTCAAAAATGCTTCACGTGATGTGTTACGTGTTACGTTTTATCCACAGGACACATTCCCGACACAAACACGCTTTTTCCTACACATCAATATCAATTTCTCATAACGAAATCTCCCAAACCAAATTATTTGTTATTAAGAGTACCCAACATCTTCACTATCCCGAAGAATACACTCTCTTAAGCCAAGGTAAGCCTACGAATATATCAAATAAAAGCCCTCTCCTGAATCTGAATCCAATGATCGATTCCAATGGGATAATACGCTCCAACGGAAGATTAGCCTGTTCTACGCTCTCATATAGTGAAAGGTTTCCGATGATATTACCCTACAACTCATACATCGCTTCACTTCTTGTAAAGTTTTATCATTCGCTTTCAATTCACGGTGGTAACCAGCTGGTAATTCGATTGATTCGGTGCGAATTCTGGATTCCACGAATCAAAACTTTGGTCAAGAAATACCTGCGGTTATGTAAAACTTGTACCATCCACAAGAAACAGCTTAAGACTCAAATAATGGCAGCCCTGCCGGTTGAAAGAACTGTTATTTCTCTCCCATTCACGCATACAGGACTCGACTTTACAGGTCCTTTTGCGATAAAGAACTTCGCTGGAAGAGGTTGCAAAATATCTAAGGGATATGTTTGTGTCTTTGTGTGTTTTGCTACTAGAGCGATACATCTTGAGCCGACTAGTGCTCTAACCACTGAATCTTTTATTGCCGCATTGCACAGGTTTGTTGCAAGGCGTGGATTGCCGACATCCATTTATTCTGATAATGGTACGAATTTAGTGGGGGCAAGTAAGATAATTGCCAACGAATTTAAAGTTTTCCTTCAACAGTTTTCCTCAGACGTTGCGGAAAAGTACAAGGTTCATAACCTGGAGTGGAAATTTATTCCACCCGGAGCCCCACACATGGGTGGGCTCTGGGAAGCTGCGGTTAAAAGCTTTAAGCTCCATTTTCGGAAGACTGCAGGAGATCATAAGTTCACCTTCGAAGAGTTCACGACTCTTTTGGTAAAAATTGAGGCTTGCCTGAACTCGAGGCCGATCTCCCCGATTTCTGAAGACATCAACGATCCATTGCCTTTGACGCCAGGACATTTTCTTCGTGGTGGTCCGCTTTTAGCTACCCCTGAGTCTGATATATCTGAAAAGTCACTCAGCTGCATTCGTCGATGGGAAAAGCTAAAGTTATTACACCAACAGTTTTGCGCACGGTGGAAACGAGAGTATCTATGCGAAATGCATAAACGATATAAGTGGAAAAATCCCCAAAGAGATGTTGCTATTAATGACCTCGTAGTTATTCGAGAGGAAAAACTTCCTCCAAATGAATGGCGTCTAGGACGCGTAGTCAAAATATATCCAGGTTCTGACGGTAAAATACGCGTTGCAGATATCAAAACCCAATTTGGTATTCTAACTAGGCCTATTGTGAAGCTCTGTGTCCTATTGAATTCATAAATTTCTCTTTATCCGTTTCTATCGCCCGTACTTATCTTTATTTTTCTCATAAGCTTGAATTTAAGAATAAATGAAGTTTGCCTAATATTCAAATTTTACAATTTATGAATTGCACTTATTAAGACCGTATTTCACGCATTTGATACATTCTATAATTTGTTTATATCATTATTTCCAAATGTATATCATTATATTTCTTATTTACGTTTACACATAAATATAAATTTATTTATTGGTTTCCTCTACTAACCTATCCTTCCCCAATGGAGTGAGTGGATTCCCTCCAAAAACAAAAGGATCCCAATAGTTCTAAGTTCTATTTCATGAATTGTATTTACAAATTGCATCCTTTATCTTCTACAAAGTACCTTTACTTGTATAATAGATTGCGTATCTTTTATTTTGCACCGGTTGCTGCAAGGCGGCCGGCAATGTTCATGTGAAAACCATATAATTCAGTAATATTCGTTAAGTTTTGCATAGTTATAAGATTTTATGTAAGAGGTCGCTGCTTGTTAGCGCTTCGACCATCAACTGCCCTATTTCCCTTCCTAACTAACCAAGATCTTCCTCTTTGATCGACAACCCTCCACGAGGTAAGACTGCGAGCTCTCCCAACAATAAAGACCAGAATTTTCAACTCTGTCTTTTTTTCTCTTTTTTTATTTCTCCAACTCCTCCACGAGGATAAACCATCTATAACCAGCGCCTATTCAAGGGTCTACACGAAAGCACCCACACAGAGACCCTCTGCGCCAACTACAGTGTCTTCTTAACATCGCATATAAAATGTTATCTTCCGTATTGTGTGAACGTCTGAAACCGTTCGTCAACAACCAGATCGGTCCATATCAGTGTGGTTTTAGGCCAGGAAAGTCCACCATCCACCAAATATTCACATTACGGCAGATCTTGGAAAAAAACCCAGGAACTTCAAATCGATACACACCACCTTTTCATCGATTTTAAGGCAGCGTAAGACAGCATTTACAGGGACGAGCTATGTAGAGCAATGTCTAGTTTTGACATCTCTGCCAAACTCGTCCGTTTGTGCAGGTTGACGATGGAGAACGCTCGCTGATCCATCGAGGTCGGTAATGACTTCACCGAGGCCTTTGATGTCAAAAAAGGTTTCAGACAAGGCGACGCGCTGTCATGCGACTTCTTTAACATCGTTCTTGAAGGAAGAGTGCAATACTCACAATCCAACACCAGAGGCACGATCTTTCAAAAGTCCGTCCAATTACTCGCATACGTCGACGATATTGACATAATCGGAAGAGCGCAGCGTGATGTCAGTGGCGCGTTCGTGAGTATTGAGGCGGAAGCGGCGAGGATGGGTTTAGCGGTTAATGAGGGCAAGGCTAGGTATATGCTGTCAACAAGGAAGGGCAACCTTAGGGACTTTATCTACCTAGGCTCGCCTATGAACTCAGAAAACGACATCAGCGTTGGGATCACACGAAGAATAACTCTTGCCAATCGCTGCTTCTTTGGGTTAAGAAGGCAATTGAACAGCAAAGCCCTCTCTCGAGCAACTACGGTGACCCTATACAAGACTTTAATCATCCCAGTCCTGCTTTATGGCGCAGAGGAATGGACCCTGTCAAAAGCAGATGAGGTCGCTCTTGGCTGTTTCGAGAGGAAAATTCTTCGGCTGATTTTTGGTCCCGTCTGCATAGACGGTGAGTGGAGGAAAAGATACAACAGCGAACTGTGTGAGCTGTTCAGCGACATCGACTTTGCCGAAAGAGTGAAGGCCCAACGATTGAGGTGGCTGGGTCATGTAGAGCGTATGGACACAAATGCTCCGGCCCGGAAAATCTTCGAATCCTTTCCTGAGGGACGGCGCAGTTAAGGAAGACCGTGACTCAGGTGCAAGGGGACCTCAACCAACTTAGCGTTTGAAACTGAAGTCAGCTGGCTAAAGATCGAGCTGGAGACGCTTGTTGGTTGAGGTCCAGGTCCAATCCGGACTGTAGCGTAAGTAAGTAAGTAGAGCAAAAGTTCATCAACCCCACGAATTTTGTTGATTTTAATAAAGACACAGTAAGAACCTTAACGGTCTACCCAACCAATATGGCTTTTGGTTAAATTATATGGGCTAGTACAAAAGATTCCAACAGGTCACAGTACATAAGTATTTCGGGCCCTAGCATAGGGTATATTGTATGTGAATGCCTAGAAGTTTTCAACAACAATTAGTCCTTATCGTTGCGTTTCTATGCTAGATAGGGTCCAAAACAGGCGAGTGGTTGACGTGGAGATGGCACTATATCATCATATTTCGGTAGACATAGTCAAATTACGTACTGTAACGGTTCGAAAAGTTCGTAGCACTATCAGAATACCCAGGCATAATATCGAGTGGCTCCTTAGAAATCCAATAGTCAATGGAGGCCCTGACCGAGGACGCGCCCAACAATCCCAGTGTGACCTGGGACCAAGACAAGAGTCAAAGTGTTCAGTCTTGCAACCAAATTCAAAGTGTAGTTGCATTCTTGTCTTGGGCAAGGTCTTAAGCGCAGCCTGATTATCACTACAGACGCAGATCCTCCAGCTCCTCCACACTGAAAGCCTTCGGCTTACATGTATGCGTATGTATGATTTTCTAAGTGATTCCAGATTGGTTGGTTTGCCCTTTTTGAGAACTTCAACCAGCCCACTGATTGGATGCACCGAGTGTCTCGATTTTTTCGCAGAAATCTTTACAGGATGCTCTTTCGACCGACGAATTAAGTAGCTTCTTATAATCTTCACCCAAATCTGTCTTTAATAACAGATTCCCTTTCTAAGTCGCTGCCGTTTCGGGTTCCACCATGGAACTGATGATCTGCATGAGGTTTTCATACACCGTACAAGTCCGTTCGAAACATCTGGTGAGGATACTAGTCAGATTTTGAACATTATACTCCAGCTATCATTTCGTTCTGGATTATGGCGGAAATTGACTTGGCTATGGATCACAGCCAGGCGATCGCTTGCCACCTCAAAGTCAATAATTCTTGATTGATTCGGTTTTTCACGACGAATCTGCATCCTACCAGGTATTACCTTTTGTGGCACCTGTAAAATATGTCGTAGTTCCTGATTTTTGTCGAGATGTCTGCCTTGAGCTGCCAGAGGATAGTTGAAGTTTTTGAGTAGCACCCCAAGTGTATTTTCTACGCATATTCCATTTGCATATTCATACGTCATGTGTCCTTTGACGTTCCGGGTCCCGTTGCCGCTTGAGGGAAACACTCGCTATGTTACCCTTACGAAACAAACAAATAAGCAATAGCAACCAACGGATAGCCCACTCCCGCTCAAAATTGATCTTTTGATTGAAATAATTTTGAGCATTCACGATCCCACCCGAAATTAATTTTTTCGATCGAACATTTGCGATCCATAGCAAATGATGCCACTCGAATTTCAATTATTGATTGAATGAAACACTTTTCCAATTCGATTGAATTCAATATCCTTTATTTACACGGAATGTAAAGAGGTTCAGGGAATCACATGTCAGGTCAATTTAATGCTTTGTGCTAGACTACGTTCTTTGTTTTGTTGCCCGTCGCGTAAATAATCAAAAATGAAGGCTTTCCAACACGTGAACATGCCAAATATAATTGGCCATGCGAGAAGCATGGGAATGCGAGATTGATCCCACTCACTTCCAAAGATTGGCCTTGCGATTTATTGATTGTCATGGCGAATGCAAGGATTAAATGTCGAATAGCCTCATTTAAAAAGAACCGTTGTATTTGTGGGCATTCGTCAAGAAATGTCTAGATTCTGGTAACTCGGCGTAAAGCAAAGAGCGCAATGGTTCTGACTTCTGGTGGTTGCCTCAACGGAACGGTGGTAATTTGACTTTACCACCTGCAAAACCCAATCTTGGTTTCTCCGAATGAAACTTTAGCGCATTGCAATATTGGCAAATCACATTTATGGGCCCAATCGTAACACATGGCGGTTCGCTGTAGTAAATCGTGCAGTCATATTGAAAATCGGCGCGATGTAATTGGACATTCACGGCAACTTTTCTCACCCGACGATTGGCGTTTGATTCAACTTGACGAAGCAGATCGCGATTAGGGCTGCTGTCTCAGTCGTTCAGCAGCTGCGTGTGGTTCTCGTTCCTCCTGAGTTCGCCCTGCACGAATTCGCGACGCATGTGCTCGAAGCTGTTAATTCGCTTCGGCACGTTGCTTAGGGGTTTGATTTGCACTGCGAATCGCCAATCTCCGTCCATTGCGACTGCGTGAGCCAGTGTTTGATCTTCTTTCGATAAACTCACTGGACTCACTGAAATTTCCACCTTAATCACCGGCAAAATCAGAAAACATGAGTTGACAACTGAAGAATCGTCAAAATCACGCTGAACTTCACTTGATTAAGATGAAGGAATCGTTCACGAATGGTTTAGGCACAATTTGATTATTGAAAATCTGATAATTAATTTTAAAAAAGTAATTTTAGTGCAGCATCATAGACTACCTACGAGTATAACAGACGGCAAACTTGCATTTCCTCTGCCCAGGCATTGTCCAAAATTGGGAAAATAGGCGGAGCCTAAATTTTCCTGTCTGTGAACTGTGAATGCATGTGAATGAGCACGTGGCCATCAACTGTCTAAAAGTATAGCGTGTTGTTGCTTTCTTTCCTTTTGAACACAACATTTTGGGCAGCCTGTCATCCCCTTAACAACAACAAAATGTACAATAATGATCTAAAGAACATGGCTGCACCCATGGCTTCCACCTACTTGTAAGAGTGTATGAGTAAGGCTCCCATTTGAATTTGCTGGAACGTCAGAATACATTGAAGCATCTAAGTGGAAATGGGCCAATATTAGCTTGGTGGAGCGAATAGTTAGTAAGTATAGTCAGACTATGGTGAAATGACGAAGGAAAAAGGACACCTGTCAAATTGCATATGAATGTGTGGGAAAAGGTTTTTCCTATTAAAAATTTTCCAAATTTGAGGCTCTGCCAATTAATTTTAAGTATTATTTCTTCAAAATGAAAGAAATTATTTTCCGGGAAACTTTTCCCAATTTTAAGCCTTTGCAACCATTTGAATTGTAATATTACGATCAAAATGAAATAAAAAAAGAAAATTCCCCATACAAAATGTATGGAAAATTGATTTTTCCGAATTCTAAAATTTTTCTTCAAAATTTTCTAATTTTTTCGCCGTAAAAATGTTCCTTGGGCGGAGACAAAAAAAAAGCTCAAATCGGACCATCCGTTCCCGAGTTATGAGCGGTCTTACGTATGCCAACTCTTTTTTATATACATATATAAGAAGATAAGAATTCTGTTCACTTCGGTAGTACAGTTTTTTTTAAGTGTCTATACCTATATCTTAAGCCACCTATCCGCCACTCCCTACGTCAATATTTCCACCTGCAAAAATGAAACAAATAAAAGGGCGGCGAAGATAAACCAATAAAACTCACTTCAGACATACGTTTTGCGATTCCCAAGCCCAAAAAGGTTTTACCATCGTATTTGTCATCACAATAAACTCTTTTACGAGTACTCAGACTCATGCATGACTACTCGCATTAATCAGATGTTGTATCTTTAAAGGTTACACGCGTAAATATAAAATTTGCACGATCGTTAACAATTTGCATTTTGTAAGTATTTCGCAATTTTGGATGCCTTAGCAGAGAGCTCGTTGCACATACTATGTCACTTGAAACATGCATTTTGAAAAGTTCGCTTCGGGTTAAGAAAAATATATAAAAACCGCGAATCGATTTAATATTCATCACTCGCAGTATATGGATACGATGTGTGAATACGAATGAACATGTGGACGATTTCATTCCGTTGGATAAGTGATTATAATAGAGGTACAGGTGTAGCACGCAGTAACTATATACTTTGCTTTTGATTTCACGGTCCACGCTATTGGAAGTCGACTTGCATGCGGATTAACTTTGCAAATTTAAATACCGATCTGTTTTTAATTGAAGGTGAAAGGTAAGTAGATAGAAAGATAATCTCAAGTTGCTCGTACTTTAGTAGTATCTATATCTGGTTACGCATACCCTATGACTCCATAAGATACATATTTCGAATTACAATTTATAAATATTAGGTTAGGTTAGGTTAGGTTGATGGGAGCCTTGCGACATAAGAGTCACTGCTCACTTAGACCAAGTAGGTCCATTGTGCCCAATCATTTACACCTGGAAACATTTTGAATCCGCTGTTAGATAATGAAATGAATCTCAGGAGGTCCGTCAGCTCTACATTACCTAAGTCCTCCAATTCCGAAAAGAAGTAACTTCGGAGAGTCCTCCTTCTTATAACGGATAAGGCAGGACAATCACACAGCAGGTGACGAACTGATTCAATTGCCTCTTCGTCCCTGCAACTTCTGCTAAAGTCGTTATGTAGCACACCGAGTCGCTCTGCGTGAATGCCGATAGCACAATGTCCAGTGATTATGCCGGAGACAACCCGTGCGTTGTAACGACTAAGCTTTACCAGAGCAGTTGATCTTTTCTTGCTGAAAGACGGCCATAGTGCCCTGGCCGTTGCGCATCTTTCCAGATGAACCCAGCGTCTGTTTACTCGACCGGTGGCTTCATCTTCTAAGGAACTAATTGGGGTTACTACAAAAGGGACAGCCCCCGACCTTTTCCTAGCAAGCTCGTCAACCCTTTCGTTTTCTTCGATGTCCATATGCCCTGGTACCCAACAGAGAGTCACCACATTGGCTCTGGATATCTCGTTTAAACTCGACCTGATTACCGCGGAGTCCAGAGCCTTGACAGCTGCCTGGCTGCCTGCATAGACAGTGATCGTTTTGCCAAAGATATTGCTATCGCGAATTATTTCAGCAGCCTGTATGATGGCTGTGACTTCGGTCTGAAAGACGCTGCAGTCGTCGTGTATTCTAGAGGAGTGGTTTATTCGTTTGCTATAAACTCCGGCTCCCGCGCCAATGTCCATCTTATAACCGCCGTCAGTATAGAACTCTAGCTCCTTTTTCATGGTCCTACGATTCTTCCAGTACACTCTGCCAGGAATTCTTGTAGCGAATCTCCTTTCAAATGCAAGCATCGGGCTCAAGTGATCAGTTTCGTTCGATCTACTGGTAGTTTCCCATCGAGACAAAATGGAGCTATGGCCGTAAAGGCTAGATGACCATAATTGACCTTCACTCAGTCTGCCAGACTGCTGCAGTATAGATCAAGCGGAATGAAACTAAGCATGGTTCCTATTGCCGCTGTTGGTGTTGTTATTATTGATCCCATGACTCCGATACACGCTGCCCTCTGGATTTTGGTGAGGTTTGAAAGCTGGTATTGCTTTTCAAGTACCATCCACCAAACTAGTGAACCATATGTGAGATACAACCGCCGTTTATATCCAGTTCACCACAACTGGTTTAAACCCCACGTAAAGCCTTTTTGCAAGAATAGAAAGCTATATACCCCTGCTATTTTGATGCAATTTAGTTTGGAATCCAGGATTACGCCCAGGTATCGAGCTGAACGTGAGAGCCTTAGCCTGAGCCTTTCCACCGATATTTGGGGGTTTGAAGGTAGGGATTGATCTCATCTTTGAGAGGTTCACGAGATTGAGTCTTCGATTTAGGACTGGAGGAAATTTTCCCAAAAGCAGGCTGACCACATCATCGGCATAGGCCGTCACGTTGAAGCCGTTTTTATTCAATGTTACCAAGATCTCATCCACTACAAGGAGCTATGTAAGTGGAGATAGAACTCCGCCTTGGGGGATTAAAATATTATTCTTGATTGAAGCATCTGTGCAATCCAATTGTGTGTTAAGGTGAGCTCTGTGTAGACTGCTCAGGATCGCGTCAGTGCTTACGTTGTTGAATGCCTCTGAAATCTCCAAGAATGCTCCTAGAGTGAATCCCTGGGGGGCAACATCAGTCGAAACCCCATGTTGGCCACCTTGGCGTGATGCACGGTCCTAATTAGATGAATATGAGGGATACAAAGCCCATATAACAGCCATACAAGAATCTTAGGTGTGTTTGGGATGTTAAGGTACTCTGTGACGAGCGATGTGAAAGACCGAAAGCTTGTCATATTATACCAAACGCTCTCCCAGTGACCATACTTGGGCAGTTTTGCTGCCAGAATTTGGTTGCTGCAGCAGTAGGCTACGAAACGAATGGAGAATGGAAAACCTTTGTCGTTGCACCAGATTATTTTCCATATGATTCGATTCCGAAAATGCCTCCGCCTCCAAAGGCTGTTGCCGAACTCATAAAGAACATAGTTTGGGGCAGCAGCAAATCTCACATACGAAGAAACCATCTCCTAGATTTCATACTATCATTAGAAGTTATCGAACCGATACCCTAAGTCGATTACTAACTGGGGAGTTCTGCCGGAAGTGTCCTTGCCAGATTATAGGATTGGATCCCATTCCAAATCAAATGCGAAGCTATTATTTTGTAGAAGAGGACAATCTGCGTAAAACTAACTGGATAAGCTTTAGAGAAATATTAGGCTGAGTACACGCCCCTGCCGATGAGGCTGAGGACCTTGTCAATGAGGAATTTTATGAATTTCTGGATAATTCTACGGAGCGTATTTCGGGTATGAGACAAAATCTGACTCGAGAACTT
Source organism: Blera fallax (assembly GCA_946965025.1). Lineage (NCBI taxonomy): Eukaryota > Metazoa > Arthropoda > Insecta > Diptera > Syrphidae > Blera > Blera fallax. Next base: position 49,367,303 of record OX337245.1, read on the forward strand.
TAATGGTAAAATGCGTAAGGAAAACATCTTCGACAGATTTGTTGGAAAACATAGTTATCCACGACAGGATAACAGATAACAGCCACCGACTACTCATCGATGTAATTTTTTATTTAATTTAATTTAAGCTTATTACAAGCTAAGCTACTTAGTACGTAAAAGCTAGTTTAAAACTAAAAACTAACTACGGTGATAAATAGAACTAGGTCCCCATGACTACGTATCCACATAGCAGAAGCTGCGGATGGGTCAGAAAAGGAGACTTAAGATTGGACTTCCAAGCACGCCTAGAATTGCCTGACACTACAAAGAGCACCTGAGTGGGAGACTATCCGCTGTGCCAAAACTAACACCAAGACTCAGTGGACCCAGAATTGTAACATCATCAACAAAACAGCCAAAATAGCACTGGGATACCAACCACTTCCAAAAAAGAGTCCACAAGATTCGATGATGTTTGCGAATTTTGAAAAAGTTGACAGAAGGTGCACATCGGAAAGCTTTGCAACATAAGACAAGGGCAGTAAGGTAGGAATACCGAGTCAGAACAAGGGAAGAGCTCAAGGACAGGTAATTCAAGCAACTTGCAGCTGGCTACTAGGCTTTTCGAAATAAAATACAGATACTTGGCTCAACATACGTTCTATGTGGTCTAGGGCTTACCTTCTTGCAACCATCCGGGTTGTAGATGCTATATTTTCCGTACAAACGGAATGGGCCTACAGTTTAAAGCCATAACCATTTGTTATATGGAGAAGCTGTCTCATGACAGTTATTGCTCTCGAACGTTTGTTACACATTCGCGGAGGGTGGGACCGTGAAAAACTTCTTCGTTTCGAAATAGCGGAGGAAAATTAGTCACCGTTGCACAGGGAATTATAGATGTATTTAAGCAGCACTTCCAGCAGCTGCTGAAGAGGTGTATTGTCCAAAGACTGATAAAATAAGAAGCTAACATTCTTCTAGTAAAAGAAGAAGTAATCGCATCCCCAGTATAGAACAGCTTGACGTAGAAATTCATAAGCTGAACAATAAGAAGGCCGCCGGCTCTGATGGCTTTCCAGTAGAGCTCTTCATATAAAATGGTGCATGCATCACATCACATGAAATGGTGCATACATCACATCATGAAACAAATATGGGTGGGCTAAAGTACGTCCGATGACTGGAATATCAGCACCACATTACCATCTACAAGAAGGGCGATCCTTTGTCTTGCACCAACTTGGGAACCGTATCCCTGCTTTATTTCGTTTAAAAGATTTTTAAAATATTCTATTCAACTTACTATGTGAGCGTCTTAGACGTTCCTATGTAAATTAGTGATCGAGAAATACCGGTGTGGCTCTCCCCCTGACACTATAGAAGCAAATCCTGGAAAAGACCAACGAATTTCAAGACGCGGAACATTATTTTTTTATCGATTTTAAAACCGTCTGGAGTTCTACAAGGCTATGACTGATCTCATCAAAGTAATCTCATAACGTTGGCGAATACACCATCGGCTATACACTGCGCAATTTATAGGCTGCTCTTCTAACTATTCGAAACATGTACCGCCTTCCAACAAAGATAAACGTTATTATGTGATCCCTTCAATGTTGTGCTAGAGCAGATAGTACGTAGGATAGGTGCGATCACAGAGGGCACTATCAAATTGATGAACAAGCGAAACTAGTTGACCTTGAAGTAGACGAGGGGTTTTGGTCTGTTGATAGCTTTATTTTCGAGGTAGTTAAGGTGATCATCTGCCTCAGAGTGAACATCAACTCCACAAACAGTTGAGATTCGACGAAAACTGACCCTTGAACCACTTAGTTCGACAAAACCAATGTCTTACTCAGAGGACAAAATGTATCTCTATAGAACGGTAACCTGTTGTAGAGGTCCAAATGGTGGACGATAAGCGAAATAGCAGAGGAAAAATTGGGGCGCTTTTGAACGAAAAGTTTTTCATCGAATTTTTGGTCTTTTGTGCAAGTAGAACGAATGGAGGAGAACATACAATTGTGAATGCAGTCCAAAAGGCTGAGATACGGCGACTATATTTGCTCGAGTGGGTGGACAACAACGCTCCAGCCAGGAATATCTTCTACCAATGGTACGAGATGGCCGGGAAAAAACCGAACCTCCACTTTAAAGACAACTAGCAGCATCATGCCTGGGATCGGCGAGTATGGAAGGCAAGCTCGTGTTTGGCGGAGATTCTTCACGGGTCGAAAGCACGTGAAGCACTTACTTGCAGTCACCGGTAGACAACCAAAACACCTGACCATTCAGCTCAGCTGTTACCCAGCCGCCTGCAATTGCACGTGTCAAGTTACTAGTATTTGATGTCCCTCTCCACTTGTACGCACCATGTATTCGGAGACCTTCCTCTACTGTGCACTCCGCATTGAATAGATCTAAAGACTTCCCGAGTCTATATGTTCCACCCATCTTAGCCGTCGTATCCGGAGTCTTCTGACAAGATCGATGTCGCTGTACAGGTCGTATAGGCTCGTCATTGAATCCTCTCCTTCATTCACCGTCTATGCAGACGAAACCGAAGATCACACGAAGTATTTTTACAGTAATTAAGGGCATCCTCATCCGCTTGTCTTAAAACTTTGTTAACATCAAAAGGTTCCGTGGTATCCTTATCTTTATTCTGCACAGATTAAGAAGTTTTAGAGGGATGTCAAGACTAGACATGGCTCGGTATGGGTCATCTCTATCCACGCTATCATAGGTAACATTAAAATCTACAAACATGTGTTGGTTGCGTATGCATTGGTTTGCCTTAATGTGAAATTTTGGGCAATGGTGTACTTTTCCAGCCTAAAACCGTACTGATATGGACTTATCACGACATTAGGCATTATATTCGATGTTAAGAACAATTATACCTATCTAGTCAGCTCCGTTTAGAGCACGTTCTTTCTCAAGGATCGGGGCATACTTTCATCCGATAAAATTTTGCGCATTAGTTGGTGCATGCTCTTTACCCAGTGTTCTTCCTTCCCTTGGAAAAGTACGGAGGTTAATGCGTCGATTCTTAAAGGTTGTATGGAGTTAAGCTAAGATATAGGTACCACTTTATTTTGATCGGGTTGAAGGGATGCAGATCGGCCATTGCCACTATTGAATAGATCATACTGCTTGTTTAATTTTTAAGCTCTGCAAAGCGTTGAGGTTCTTTCACGCACACATTGGGCAACAGTAGCAATTCTTTCGTCTGTGAAACTAAACGAATCCTTTTGTGATTTCCTCACAGTAGCCGCTGAAGGAGTTTCATTTCGACCGAAAAATCTTTTAAAATTTTACAAAAGAGCACAAGACTTACCTTGCAAATCATTTTCCAATATTTCCCAGCTTTGTTCGAGCCAAAAACGGAGCATTTCTTACAGCGGAGGCTTGACAGTCCATAATGTTGATAATTCGAGCGCGTTAGTGTTGCCAACGCCGAAACAACGTTCCAAAGGATATGGACAGATGTGTTACCCTCTATTAAGTTAAGACATGTGCACATACAAAATACCGCAGAGTGCTATGCCCTGCTATTAATCGTACAATGGCAGATTGAGATCTCAGTCGTTTTGTGTATGTCGGTCCAGTACTTATTGAATGAAGGACTTCACTGCATCTGGAGATTAGATGAGGTATCACCTTAAGAGCCGAAGAAATATTGAAAAACGCTTGAACGGCTAGTAAGCAGTTAACCTAAAATCGAGATAACTATGTTTTCCAAACAAGGTATACTCAGCTGACTGGGTTATTCCAGAAACTGCTTAATCCTCTTACGTTACCACTATTGTACTACTCATCAAATCAACGAATATTCAACCTCAATTAACGCATAAAAGCCTTACACGAAACCTCATCAGCGTCGAGAGACTGCTAACAGTTCTAATTACAGGCTAATGCAATTCATCCGTGCTCAGAACTTTTACTCAGTGATTCAATCCTCACTAATTATATTAAATTCCCAGAATTTGTGCTTCAAAATTGCCCCAAAATCATTCCATCACCAACATCCACATAGACACATCTAAGACAATATCAAATTAAGCCATTCACCCTCTGATCAGCGGTCTAATTGTTCCAAATAACTACACCAAAACTTCCCTTCGAGTGCAAGGAAACTCCCCTCACTCGCCTGATTTTCGAGTATGCACTGTACACCATCCCCCCAATCGAGAGACTGCCAAGAGGGATGAGTTCAGTTGAATCGAACAATTATCGAGAGTATGCTGTTGTGCAGTGCAATTAACCCCTTATAACAATTACAATACAACACCGTATCGAGTGCATGATAAGAGGCGGGTATGAGGCAACACGCTAAGCGTTTATTTTCAACGGATCTGAAATTAAGGGTTGCATTGCATTTTTCAACCAATTAAAGGACTACCACCTACCGCGGTAATTAGAAGAATCCATTGCAACAGTACCACCCTGTTGATGTTTACGTATTTTGTGGTACACTCATTGCGATGTTAAATAAATTGTTTATGAGTACCACTTGCATGGATATGACTGTGTACAAAAAATATCTGCAAATCATTTGCAATATTAGGATTCGGGTTGAAATGAGAACGTTTTGATGTGCATAGGTACATGGGTAATGGAGGTAAAAATAAAATATTCATTGGGCTTAGCATGTTTGTTTTGGGCCCCAAATTCCGATTAGGGTGCCTGGTGGCACCTTCTGAGACTCTCTGATCCATAAATGAATGAGACATTAATTTATATGATAATTACATGTTTCATCCTGAGACAGGGATCGATCCCATTGTTTCGGTGATGAATTACGCAGAAGGTGATATGCACCCCCCCCCCCCCCCCCCCCCCCCCCCACCCTTTGAGGTATTCCAGAACCTTTTGGGGACGAGTGGGAAAGAAAACAAATGGTTTACCTTTGTGTGACAGAATGATTGGATACTTTTTTTTTGTTGTACGTTACCTCTTTGGAAATGTAGCGATGATGAATGGTACGAATGTCATTTGGATGGGAGTTTGGTGTGGGTTGCCAAGGGATTAATGCCGATGTGAGTGGGCATTTTGTTTTTGTCTTGCAAAATTTCACTACTATTTTATTTATTTATTCCCTACAATAGAAAACTCTCTTCAATCCAAGGAATACACATTGAGTGCCTCCCTTGACATTGAAGGGGCACTCAACAATGTGAGGACTGAAGCAATCACAAGCAGCCTGCGGAAGAGCTAAATAGATCCGGGTATATGGAGGTGAATTTAAAAAAATGCTAAGTAACCGCAAGTGGATTACGCTCTAGGAGATGCAGAAAGAGAGTCAAGCGGGGTACCCCCTAGGTTAGGTTAGGTTAGGTAAGCGGGCTGGCAGAGAGAGAAAAGCCTGCTGCCGCATTCAGAACAGTGTTGACCCATTGTGTTACCCATAGGGGGAAAGGTGTTCCCCCACCATTGAAACCCTGTAAATGTCTAATTTACACTATTCTATTTACTTACTTGTTTCCGAGTTCAAACCACCCTTATTACCAAGGAATTTGTTTCTGGAATGTTGGAGTCCAGGACAGTGGCAGAGGAAGTGGATGGTGTCCTCAAGAACTCCCTCGTCGCCACAACCTCTGCACAGTTTTTCTTCTGTCCGGCGCAGGTTCTTCATGTGGTACCGCAGACTATTATGCCCCGTGATGATATCCACGAGGATAGAAAGGGATCTTCTGTTCTTTCGTATTAGTCTCTCGGTCCTTGTTCTGTCGAAGGACGGCCATAGTTTTCTAGCGATGTTACACGTTTCCATGGACTTCCATCTTAGGTTCGCCTCACTGTGGCTAAATTCCCTGCTTCAAGCTTAAGTATTCAAGGCAGGATGCTTACAGAGAGATCAGTTGGTTCTAGTAAATCTGTTGAACCTTTCCTAACTAGTTCATCAGCTTTTTCATTGCCTGGGATACCCTCATGTCCAGGAACCCAGCAGAGCGATACCTTGTTCTGTATTCCAAGAACCTTAAGCTCACAAGCTTCTATTTAATTTCAGTAGCAGTAATTGCTTTTATAGCTGCCTGGCTGTCGACAAAGAAGGTGATACCATCCTTTGGTATTGCCCTACGGCAGACTCACTGGGGGCTGCTGTCACCGCCAAGACCTCCGCTTGGAAAACACTGCTGAGGTCTGGTAGTACAATGGATCTCGATATCCCTAGCGATTCAGAGAAGATGCCGGACCTATTTTTGATCCGTCAGTGTATATTGCTATGGATCTGGCATTAGCTATATGTCCACTTTTCCATTCTTCTCTGCTAAGGTAGGCTGCCGTAAAAGGCATTTTATAGTCGAGGAATGGCGTGGATGTAGTCCGTTGTGGGTACATAGCCAAATTGGTCGAATGCCCTGTTGCATTTGACTTCCAGTTCGCTGCCTGACTGATTTTCAAGACACTAATGGCTGCTGATGTTCTTGTATATATGTCTAGTGGAAGCAGGTTGAGAATAGCCTCAAAGCCTGCAGTTGGAGCTGTTCTCATTGCACCAATGCACGCTAGTCTAAGGCGGAGTCCTATCACCGCTTATATGGGTGCTAGTAGTGAACAACTTGGTCAAAATACTAGAAGACAACGGCTTCAACTTAGTGGCCTACGCCGATGATGTCGCCATTCTGGTATCAGGAAAAATCGTTCCCGTGATCAGAGAGATGAAATATCATCTTGAAAGCGTGACGAAGATTCAGCGGGCAGGTTACCTGGGGGTAACGTGATCGATTAGATCAACACCAACAGTAGCGTTGGAATCAATACTGAATCTTCTTCCACTTGATATTTTCTGCGGCAACTTGACAGCTAAAGCTGCACTAAGACTTAGGAAAGCCGAACTAAAGTTAGCTAAACCCTATAGTCATGCCTTTTTCGGCACAATGGACGTACTGTTTAAGTGAGCAGTGCCTCAATTTGTCACAAAGCACCATCTACCTATAGTCATGCTTCAATTCTGAACCGGTGGAATATATCGAGATTCCGGGCGGAAACGGACTACATCGTCCTACTGATTCTCTATCAGAAATCGTAGCAGAGAGGAGTGGGATGAAGGGTTAGTCTGTACAGGAAATGAACCGGGTACTGATGGATGCAAAGGTGATGAACATAGGTACACTGATGTACACTGCGAGTCCCGAAATACAAACCGGTCCTTTAAAATTGAGGACGATTGCAGTGTTTCTCAAGTTACTGCCATAAAACAAGCTGCGGACATCATTAGCGAAAGTGGAATCTCTGGAAAAATAATCAGCACCTATGTTGACAGTCAAGCACTCATTAAAGCGTTACAGTCAACATCGGTGAGATTCTTACTTACTTACTTACTAAGGTGGCGCTACAGTTCGGGGTGAACCTGGGCCTCAACCAACAAGCCTCTCCAGTTAGCCCGGTCCTTAGCTAACTGCCTCCAGTTGCGCACTCCAAGTTGGTTGAGGTCCCTCTCTACTTGTGCGCGCCACCTTAGGCGAGGTCTTCTTCTACTGCGTTGTCCCTCCGGGTTAGATTCGAAGACTCTGCGGGCCGGAGCATTGGTGTCCATTCGCTCTACATGTCCTAGCCATCTTAGGCGACTGATGCGCAGTTTTTTGACTAGGTCGATGTCGCTGTACAGCTCGTGAATTCCGTCGTTGAATCTTCTCCTCCAAAGCCCGTCAACGCAAACGGGACCGTATATCTTCCGAAGAATTTTTCTCTCAAAGCGACCAAGGATATCTTCATTCGCTTTCGACAGAGTCTATGCCTCAGCGCCTTTAAGCAGGACTAGGATGATCAAGGTCTTGTGCAGTGTCTCCTTAGTCTTTCGAGATAGGTCCTTCCTACTTAATTGTCTTCTCAGCCCAAAGAAACAACGATTGGCAAGAGTTATTCTTCGATTAATTTCCACCGAGATGTTGTTGTCAGAATATATAGCAGAGCCAAGGTAGACAAAGTCTCTTACTACCTCGAAGTTATAGCTGTCGACTGTGACGTTCTGTCCAATTCGCCGGTGTTATGTGGCCCTTCTTGTTGATAGCATGTACTTGGTTTTACCCTCATTTACAGCTTAACCCATTTTGGCGGCCTCTGTTTCGATACTAGTGAACGCACCGGTCGGTGACAGCCCGCTGTGTTCTGCCAATTATGTCGATATCATCCGCGTAAGTTAGGAGTTGCACAGACGTAGTAGCCGCACAATTCTTTCAAGGATGATAATAAGGACATGACAGCGCATCACTTTGTCTAAATCCTTTTTTGACATCGAAGGTCTCGGTGAAGTCATTACCGACCTTGATGGAGCAGCGAGCGTTCTCCATCGTCATCCTGCACAGACGAACGAGCTTGGCAGGGATGCCAAAACTAGAGATGGCTCTATATAGCTCGTCTCTATAAATGCTGTCATATGCGGCCTTTAAATCGATAAAAAGATGGTGAGTATTGTGGACTTCTTGGGTTTTTTCCAGGATCTGCCGGAGTATGAAAATTTGATCGACTGCGGACTTTCCTGGCCTGAGAAGCCGATATTCTTCCCGTCTATTATGCTGTAGAGCTCATGAGCACCTCTCGTCCTACTTTGCAGCGCCGCTGTGTACGCCTCTTGTTTAGCTGCATGTGCTTGCCGGCATACTTCGTCCTTCTTCGTGGTGGTCGACTGAAACCACATCAGTTGAAATATCTCTGATGGTATATAAGGGAGCTATAACCGTAAAAAGAATTCGAGGCATGAATAAGCCTAATCAAGAATAACCTACGCATCCTAAAAGGATTCCTATCGGGGCATTGCAAACTAAGGGAACACCAAAGGAAACTAGGCATAGGGAGACTCCAGAACACCTTCTAAAGTCTTGTGTGCCTCTGACCTATAAAAGAATGAAATATTTGGCAAATACCAAATATCGGATCAGGATATCGGATCAGAAATTGCTCCAACATTGCTATTCCTATGTCAGACGGATAAAAGTATTGAGACTGCCAAACATTTAACAGTGTTTCGCTCTTAATATTCGCAGATCATTCGTCACAGGGTTGTAAATGAAACTTCTGTCACCGACATCCGAACATACATATGCTTAGACAGCTGATACGAGTACGTATGTGCATGTGATAGTCAACTCTGCTACCATATCGCGATGGCAAAAGCAATACTTGTGCACATACTCGTAGTAGTTTATAATTAATTTAGCAACAAAACAGGGGTAGCACTTACACACAATCCATTAGTTAACAGCATTTAATCCAAGGAGTATATTATGTACGCTATCTGTTCCTTCAACACTATTCCAATTCAAATCAGCGCCAACTGTCATTGCACTGAAACAGACACAACCAGAACAGAACCGGATATATATTTAAGTCTTTCTCTTTGTTTTTATTTATTATCCACTTTATAATGAAAATGAAATCAGCGCACAATCACCCGGCCGGCTTCCGTGTCCTCCAACCATCCCCCCGAGTCAATACAAAAGGAAAAACACTACAACACTAACAATTTTCTCTTTGATTCAATTCACTTAAATGAGCCGCTGTAACTTTAGTTTTAAGTTGTCATAGGGGTGCGCACACTATGGCGATACTCTCTAGACCCGACCCCAAAGATTAATCGTAATAACCGCAAATTGCGATGGCTATCACAGTAATATAATAAATAAGTGTCTTACGAGGAATCCAATTACTACAGATACCCGCAGACCACAGAACAAGAAGACACACTGTTAAGACGTAGACGTATCCCGGGTCGTCTCCGTCGTTGTCGGTTTGATTGAATGAAATTACTCACAGATACACAGATACTTGTACATATGATTTGTCACTTGGTGGTGGTCACTGTTCAAGGAATTGCCGCAACAGCACGCCAGTATTTCTCATCTTGAAAATATTTTTCACACATGTCACCAAGCGCGGAGGGGTTGGTGGTGGAAATTTAATTAAGCACCCGACTCGACCATGAGCAGCACCGTCCGAGCGTGGGTGCAACAATTCATCGCCGACTGCAAACCGGTTTGCACCACGTTTAACACGAACAGATACGAGCGCAGATACTTTTTATCTAACTGTGCCACATACAATATTCATTTCAATTTGCGCGAGCTTTTCCCCAAACGCTCCCGAGCACTCTTATTCCGCACAAATTAACCTCAGGTGATAATGGCCTGCGAGTATGTATAGATACGTTTGTATCTGTAACTTTATTTTGGCAACAATGTCGCGTATCGATTGAAGTGAAAACACCAGTCATGCGGCAGCGAAAAATCGAATATCATATCGTGACTAGAGTTATGGGGCGCATTCAAGGTCTCTCACTAGGTGGCGTACGTTGAAAAGAGGGCAAGGCCTTGTTTCACCCGACAGGACCGACTGGAGTAAACTTGCACGCAAAATACGTTATGGCTCACATGCTGGATTGATGTGTTTGCGTGCGAAAGCGATTCCGATGCGGTGTATTGTATTACGTGGCCTCGTGATCCTTGCTAGGAGGGTTAGTAAGGGATTCAGAAAATAGAAAAATCCTTTTATGAACAAAATTTATTCAGACTGTGCCGGCGCGGCGTGCAATGTATGTGACTTCCGCGGATTGACTGAGCGCACAGCAGGAGCGACCAAACGTTTTATGAGCTATTGAGTCGTCAACTAGAGCTGTATTAACTAAATGATTGCGGTACGGTTACGAGTATGTACCCGAGTAGGTGACTTCTGGTAAATGGGGTGATGACAGGGAATTGTTTTTAATGCTACGAGTATTTCTCTGTTTCACAGAGGGGAGAATTGGATAAACGTTGTAAAGTTCGTCATATAATGGAATTTATTTAAATGAAGGAAAACTTTAGAAAATGGCGGATGGTATGACGTTGCAATGAATATGCATACATGCACAAAAGGCTGACCGAAGTTAGGAGTACCTTTTGAGATGAAATGCGAAACGTTTTGGATTTTCTGATAGCTTCCATCCTATGACATAATGGAGAAAAGTTGAAGCTGAAAGCCTTCATGTAGGCTAGGTCGATAGAAAGATCCACATACCTACTTGTTGAAGCTTTTGATGAAGCATGGAATGCTTCTAATAATCGTATCTAGATCGCTTAGGTCGTTTCAGAGTGGTTTCATCTGGGCGAAGAAGGTGAAGAATAGTTTCCTCTTCTTCATCGTCCATACAGTTTGTGCGGAATTCATTTGAATGTACGCCAAGTCTTGTTGCATGCTTGCCTACTAGATAGTGCCCAGTGATGACAGCTATAATATCGTTGGTATGAGATACATAAAAAAAAACAACAAATACTTGGCGCAACGGACCGTATTTGGTCCAGGGCCTAGCTTCTCACGACCATTCATGTTGTGCGTGTCACAGTTTTTCACACAAATGGAAGGGACCTACAGTAAAGAGCCAAATCTGAAAGGCAAAGTGAGAAGCTTTCTCTTGACAGTTATTACTCTTGAACGTTTGTCAGACATTCGCGTTGGTCAGACATAGGTACAGCGAACCTTTTACCGATAGAGTGAGTATCAGCCTTACAATTTCAAATTCCCGAAAATGTCCTTATGCGCCGACACGCAACAGGGGTAAATGGTGAACTGCTCCGCGATCTCTAAAGGAGACGATTGGCAGTCAAGTGTTACTACTGACTTTAGTGGAAAAGATTGTTGCCTGGCTATCCAAAATGATGCAGATATCTACGACCGATATCACGTTTTTCTTTGGCCGGGATAGGACTTCTTTGATTGCCAGTTTTTCCACCTGGAGCACAACACAATATGTATAAGGAAAAGGAAAAGGTGAAGCTATCATTAACCGTACCACCTATCCTACCGTCCACAGAGAAACACTGACTCGGTCTCCTACAAAGAGCACCTGAGTCGCTCACTTAATGAAATAACTCATCGAATTGACACTAGACACAAAATAGAGTATTCTACCGAATCCCTCAAGTCCTCTATTATCTCCGCCTTCGAGGAAAACTGTCCTCTTAAAATCAAGAGTTTTAAAAGCGAAACCGTCTGGTGGAGCATAGATCTCAATAAGCAAAGATCTAACGCCGTCAAGTGGGCCATATCCTCCCTGAAGCCATACAAAGCACCAAGAAAGGACGGAATATTTCCGGCACTACTACAGCAGGGAGCTGATATAACAGCACCCATTCTTTCCGAACTGTTCAGCTGCAGCCTAGCCTAGGGTTACATACCGAAAGCCTGGCGAAAGGTGATAGTTAAATACCTACACAAGGCCTCATGTTCTTTATCCTTAAAAGCATGGCAAAGCTAGTCAATAGACATATGTATAAGAGACAAAGCTCTGTCGCTTTTTCCTCTTAGCAAGTCCCAACATGGCTATAAGTCGGGTAAATCCACTGAGTCAGCTCTTAATGACTTGGTAACCAAAATTGAATCCTTCCTCAACCGCAAGGAAATCTGTCTTGTGGCTTTCCTAGATATTGAGGGAGCATTTATTTACACATCCTTTGCGTCCGTCAATAGGGTACTTAACAACATGAATCTGTCTCCAATAATAGGAAGATGGATTATGTCCATGCTAAATGGAAGAATAATTCAAACCAACATTGACGATGTAGAAATCTCGGCGATTACAACTCGAAAATGCCCGCGCGGGGGCATTCTTTCGCCACTCATTTGGTGCCTCGTCATAGACGACCTTCTACGATCCCTGTCAAGACAAGGAATTGAAGTTATAGGCTATGCAGACGACGTCGCAATTGTCGTTTCGGAAGTGCTGCAATATGCTCTTTTCTTAGCACAGAACTGGTGTGACAAAGAAGGCCTCTCTGTCAATCCCAAGAAGTCGACTATAGTCCCTTTCACTAATAGGAGAAAACTCGATCGCCTAATTCGCCGCACCCTATATCGCGGAACCATCCAATTCTCGTGGGAAGCCAAGTAGGAATTGTCCTGGACAGTAAATTGTCCTGGAACCCACAAATAGAACGAACCGTAAATAAAGCCACCAGATTCCTTTTGATCTGCTGTAGAATTTGCGAAAAAAATCGGGGTCTTAGACCTAAGATGATATACTGGCTGTATAAGATGGTGGTCAGAGCAGCGCTATTCTATGAATCTGTGGCCTGGTGGACAAAGACTAACGAAGTCACAAAGTTAGTCAAAAAGTTAGAATGAGTTCAACGTATAACTGGTACCTGTATGACGAGTTGTCTGAGCTTCACCCCCACCTCAGCTTTGAATGTCATTCTGGGCCTAACACCGACCGAAATATACATTCAAATGGAAGTGAGACTGTGCATTCATCGACTCTTCCATTCGAATAATATCGATCCCTACTCCTATCGTGGTCATCTGTCTCTACTCGACGCTACGGAGCCTGAAAGCGCATTTAGCATGTTCTTGGATGACATGCTTTCTAAATACAGCTTCCATAAAAACTTCTCTATCGTCGTCCCTTTGAGGGAGGACTGGGAGACTGGTATACGGACGAATCCAAGATGGTTTCAGGGACTGGATCTGGCATACATGGAGAGGTGCCTCGTGCAAACTTCTCAGTCAGCCTTGGTAAAAACTCTCCCATATTCCAGGCAGAAGTCCTTGCTATTAACTTGCTATTGCAGCTCTTAAAGCTTTCGACTCATCTGTTATAAAATCTAGGCTCGTACTAGAAACCGTTATGGTCATCTACGAACTAGCAATAAACAACCTAGTCATTCTCCATTGGATCCCAGCTCATAGAGGTTTGGAATGGGCTGACTCACTGGTTAAAATTGGTGCAGCATCACCACTCGTTGGTCCCGAACCCTTTTGCGGCGTCAACAGAAGTCACTTCAAAGACTACGCCAAGAGTCTGTCCCTACTCGAATCCAATAAAGTCTGGCTAAACTCACCTGGGCAGATCTGCTCGAAAACATTTTTCCCCAAACCATCTCCCAGGAAATCCAGTGTCCTGATCAACATAGACAGGAACAATCTAAGAATCCTGACTGGAATCATCAGTGGACACTGTCTACTGAAAAAACATCTTCACCGAGTAAACCTCTCTCCGAAACCCTCATGTAGATTATGCCTTGAAAGTGACGAATCCTCTCCCTCGTATTCAATAGGCCTCATTATGAAGCCGCAGTGCCAGAGCCTCACGATGGCTCTCCCGCCTTTCAATACAAATACAAGCCTATCGGAGAAGACACCACATCCAACTCCGACGTTAGTTTTTGATCTGTCGGTATAAAAGTCTATCGACTTGTCATTCAGGAGACCATCCTCTTCCCAGAATGACCTGTGAGATGGTGGCATAACCAAATCCTTAATTAGTCCATTGTGAGGTTGTTTTAAGGCAAATAGCTACACTAGCAGCCATTTGTCGCCATAGAGCTGTGGGGTGACAGATCAAACAGAATGATTTTTGGGGCTTACGGTATTGTCTGTTGTATTTACCAACAAACAAAAGTACATGTCTTCAATCGTACGGACATATTGGGAGAGATAAAAATAGGACGAGGAATGAGGCAGGACTGCGATCTCAGCCCGATATTATTTGCCCTGGTTCTTGACGATTTGGTTCAGTAGCTTTCATGCTACTGGATATTTGATCCTTAAAAATCAAAGTCAATGCAAAGACATATGCAAAAAAAAAAGATTAAATCTTCTTCTTCATTTCCTTTTGTTCGGCGGAGTTATGATTAGGATTATAAGAATCATAACCTTCCCACTCTACTGCATCTCTACTACCTTAAAAAGTATCTGCTGGCTTCTCGATTTCGGATCACTTCGTCACTGACGCCAATCAATCCAGGAGTTCTTTTTGAGGCCTCTTTTGCGCTTGTATAGGAACTTAAATTGACATTGCCTTTTTGAAAGGGTTCATAGTATACCTCCTTTGATCCTGAAAATACCAACTGAACTGGTCGTGCTCCATTTTTTTGAGGTGGGTTCTTTGGCGTGAAGGCTTCCTCAGATCTTTGAACTTCTAGTTCTGCTGCTCATCCTGCGAAGTATCTTCATCTCAGCTGCCGTTAATTTGTCTCACACTTTTTGTACCTTGTCCGGCATTGCGAACCGTTTTTGAGCGCCGGACGGACAACTGTGGTGTAAAGTCTTCCTTTCAGCTTGTGGGACATTTTCCGGACACAGAAGATAGCAGATTTTTCCTGCCAATTCATCCATCCTACGCGATGATTGATGTCGTCATCAATAGTTCCTTCGCTATTGATCACAGATCCCGGATACTTGAACTTTCCGCATTTGGGAATCACTTTTCCATTCAAATAATTGTCTGGACTAGGTCAGAGCGGAGCAGAGTACTCTTTCTTTTTTGGACTAATTCGATACCCATTTCCCTCGAAAACATACACCAATACATCAAGCGGTGGTTGCAGGGACGTTTGATCATAACTTATGATGGCTTTATCGTCGGGGTGGATCAGAGAATGTGCAGTACAGGTACTCTGTCCTTTTTGGACTAATACGATGACTTTGGTGACTCCGGCAGGGCATCTTACTTAGTGCGACAAACCCGCACTGACCATCAGATAGCCGTATTATTTGCGGGAATCGGCGGTCTAATACCCGCTCAACGAACCTCATGGAGTGTAACATTAGCTCAATAGAACGGTAATTATCACCGTTTCTCGTATCACACTTTCCTTTGTGCAAATGAGGAAGATAACTTTCCTTCCACTGGTTACGCATTGGATTGCCTCTCATGAGTTTGGAGATGAGAATCACGAGCCATCTAGACCCAATGTCTCGCATCTTTGTCCAAAACTCAGAGGGTAATTCGTCCGGCCCAACTCCTTTTCGCTTTTTTGACTATTATGTCGGGTACTTCTCCATAGTTAGGAACGGCCCTTGGAAAGTATGGCCTGGGAAACTGTTCGTTTAAAAGTTCCTCACAGTGCAGTCGTCATCTCTGTAGAATTTTTTCGTCATCCACAAGGAGTTGGCCTTGAGCGTTGTTAATGAACTTTGGCGAACGAATCCCCTGAGCATTTCTTCCTTTCTGGGCGGCTATCTTGAAGATGATTGTACCCTGGTTCAGGTTGTTTTGTTGTAACTCTTGTCAGCGGTCGAAGAAGATATTTCCACTAGCTACTGATACAGGCCCTCCATACTCTTTGCATGAATTTGGGAGCACTTCTACTTCGCGAGACTTTTGCAACGTTTGTATTCTAATTTAAGGCGATGCTTATCATCGCTATTATTAGAGGGGCACTTTGACCAAGCTTCAAAGGCTCGTTTAATCTAAACGAACCAAACAATTTCAAAAGGGGTTCGTCGTACTGTCTTATCTATCTATCTTACTTACTTACTTACTTAGGTAGCAGCAAGACCCATCTTATCCTACGGTTCGGTTGTCTGGTGGGAAACGCTCGAGAAAAAATACCAACTTGAAAGCGTTACAAAGATTCAACGGCTGTCTGGGGGTGACGGGAATGATGAGATCAACACCAACAGCAGCTCTGGTAACAAAACTGAATCTGCTCCCACTTGACTTATACTGTGCAAATTCGACAGCTAAAAACTGCACTAGAACTAACGGAAGCCGGTCTATGGATAGCTAAGCCTTTTGGTCATGCCTCAGTTCTAAATCGATGGAATGCATCGAGAATCCGGACGGAAACGGACTACATCATCCCACTACCAAACTGCAACCGGAGATTCTCTATTAGAATTCCTAGCAGAGAGGAATGGAATGAAGGCAGAGTCCCTTTCGAGAATGAACTGGCCATCTTCACCGACGGATCTAAAATAATCGCTGGTACTGGTGCCGGTGTATGCTGTGAGTTGCGAAACACATTTCGCTCGTTTAGACTTGAGTACAGGTGCAGTGTTTTCCAAGCTGAAGTTGCTGCAATAAAACAAGCTGCGGACATGATTATTAAGGAAAATATTTCAGAAAAATAATCAGCATCTATGTCGACAGTCAAGCAGCCATTAAGGCTTTGCAGTCCACATCGATAAGATCCAAGCGACTGGATGGCACCTCAGCGGCCAATACGGTGACTCTGTGTTGGATACCGGGCCACGCGGATATCTCCGGTAACGAAAAAGCGGACGAACTAGCCAGAGAAGGGTCGCTTATGAACTCCTCACGGGCCCTCTCTGAGGCCAGTATACCGCTCAGTGCACTGCAAAGGGAGGTAGAAATCGAGGCCATTGAGGAGGCCAATAAACGCTGGTGCGATACATGCGCAACAACAAATCATTATGGCCAGTCTACGACAAAAGATATCTATCAGTCTTATGGAACTAAGTCGAAGGGATATCCGAATAGCGGTTGGCGTAGTGACAGGACGCTGTGTGACAGGTAAACGCAGCATGGCTAGGATTACAGCACAACGGCTACTGTAGCAGCAAAGAAGACGTGCTCTTGGCAGTTACTTCATTTCAGAAAAGGACGAGTTAGGTAACATTAAGCTAAGCAAACTCCTGAGATTCATACATTTATCTGGGTGGTTTGACTAAGCGGTCGAAGATTGATATTTAGCTTCCCAGGGTTTTTAAATATTGGGCACAAAGGACTTTTAGTGGTCTAAGTGAGCCGTTGGCAATCCTGTCAACAAGGGCACCCATTTACCTAACCTAACCTACATACTTAGGTGAAGCTACAGTTCGGGGTGAATCTAGGCCTCAGCCAACCTACCTATAGGTACATATCTAGAAAAAAAAAACTTCTTCTCTTATGCAGCCGCATTTAATGAAAGCCTTTCGACTTGGGTGTTGTTGTAGCCACTCTCACGCTCGAGGTAGGCATGACTGTCGCGGTTTTTGTTATTTATTTTCTAGAACAGATACAAATGCTGGGAACGCCTTTTTGGCGCCTCTTTTGGCGAGATAATGTTCACAGATAACGCAGATGAATCACCAATTTATTTCAAATCTTTCTTCTGCACAAGATCAAGGGAATACAGACGCCTAAATTGCCCATTAAATAGGGAATCCACTTCTTGTCTTGTCTATTGACGCATCTAAAGAACGAAGAATATAATGATGTCAACCCGCTTAGTTTCAAAGCT
Organism: Blera fallax; assembly: GCA_946965025.1. Lineage (NCBI taxonomy): Eukaryota > Metazoa > Arthropoda > Insecta > Diptera > Syrphidae > Blera > Blera fallax. Next base: position 49,385,233 of record OX337245.1, read on the forward strand.
AATTAATTACAAGAACAAGTTTTTTAATGCGCTGTTCGTAAAGTAAAGTAATTCATTTCTGTATCTACAAACGTAAATTACAAATTAAAGGGGAATAACACAGATTCGGTTTGCATGAGTATCTTTTGTGTGGAATACCTCATAATTATATAACTAATAGTAGTTTTCACTGTCTAGCAATCAGGTTGAGTGGCCTGCCTGTATCTAGATATTTATTAAATATTATTTTCTGTATAATTTGTTTACTCCCTGAATCCGGTTGGTTTTCCTTCTCACACAATCTGAGATCAACAACATTATGCAACGCCAGCCACCAGAAGGGGTGTAATTTTCCTTCGACCCACATTCAGGTGAGACTCAAGATAGAACGTTAAAGGTAACACCCACCCACTAGAATGTTCTCATATGTATTTCATAACCAGCCCATGTGCGAGTACGACATGTGCAAATTCAATTACCTATCAACTAATTTACTAAACATGATCCGCAGTTGGGTATCTGTGTCAATAAATAGAAAGATTCAGTCCAATTCTCACCTCGTTGGGGGCTAACCGAAACTAATTCAGCGCAGGCAATCTTCTCGACAAACAGTGGTGTTATGCAATTTTACTTGTACTCGTATCTATCTGAAGGCTTCCAACTGTGACGGGTGTGAGATGCCCTTGTGGAAGAAAGCGAGTGTCGCGATTTGTTGACACGTTGTGTGGCGTATGGCATGTTATCTGGCTGGTGCAGGAGTCACAACATGGGATATGTCGTTGAATTTTGTTTGTACATTTTCTAGTCTGGTGAACTGATTTTTTTTTTTTTTTATTTTTATTTTATCAATTAATCTTGATAAGAAGTTCAAATATTTACGCTGGAGTTACATCTGTGGGGGTCGTGTAAAATCGTGGAAGCGCATTTCAAGTGCTAAGTGTGAGCGACACACAATAACCGTGGGTAAATGTTTACTTGAAACTGGTTTTAGATACGGCATAAAATAAATGGAAATCATACATAATTCCGTGACGTGTAGGTTAGATGAGGAAAGCTGCGGTTTCGAAACGTATTTCTTTGCTCCTGGATCATAAATTTAAAGGTTTCTAGAAGGGAAGTTGAACCTACTTTTTGTTTCTAAACTTTACTACAAAATTGCTGCAAGGGAATACTACCAAGGGGTACACTAATCTTAGGAAACATAGAACGTAGTTTCTTGCGGTTTTAGCCATCCCTTAGTTCTTTTTTGGTCACCACGATATGCCTGCGTTGTTCATTGATTGATGAATACGTCAGGATTGAAAGCTTTTGGTCGAGATACATACATATGTTTGCGTGATTGTCAGTGGACATGCATGCTTTTGAAGGTGATGAGATTGCCTACTGCGCTGCGAGAAATGAATTCAGTCGAGAATGTGTGGATTAGAGCGTCTCTCGTTTATGGTAGAAAATACTCCTGATTAGGTGCTATAAATGAAAAGGTTTTACAACTACGGCAAGACTATGCATAAGCAAGAGTGATAAGTCTAGAATTTCTAATGTCCACGGCTTTCTGTCGAAAGGAAACTGCTGTCAGAAAACTAACATCAACACTGGTTGTGAATTATTGGTGAAATGCTTTAGAGGCAAGGGGCTTGAAATCTTAAAAGCTGAGAGATCAAGGAGTACCAAGAATGAATCAGCAATACAAAGACAGACCGCTGCTGAAAGCCCTCTAAAAAGAAACAAGGAAAAGGAGTAGAGCAGGAGGAATGTGGCTTGAAAGGTTAAATTGCTGAGTACGGGCGCAGGGGTGTCCCTTAAAACCTTCCACCGAACTCACTTTGTTGGCTTAATGACTTAAACTTATTTGATAGACAAAAAAATAATAGCGAGCTGTTTAGATGATGCTACAGTACGAGTTGGACGTGGGCATCAAACAACAAGCCTCTGCATCCAACTCGATTATTAGGTAGCCGCCCCCAATTTCGTACATCAAGTTGGTTGAGGTTCTTCTTCGCTTGTTCTCAACAACTAAGGTGGGATTTTCCAATTCCTTGCTATTTTCATGACGAAATGGGTTCGAAGCTGTTCTGGGGCGGAAAGCTGATGTTCACCTGGTCTATAGTTTCGAGTCATTTAGGTCGTTGACGTTGGCGTGTTCTAGGCGGAAATAATGGCGATTAAAGAAGCTCTATCTTGGCTTAAGGAAAACGTGATATCTGTTAGAAATATCCGCATCTTTTCAGACAGCCAAGCAGCAATCAAATCCCTGGAACCGACCTCTATCAATTCTTTAGTAGCTCCAGACTGCCGTTCGTCTCTTGTGGAGATGGCTGAGTAGTTCAATATTCACCTGTGTTAGGTGCCGGGGCATAGACATTCTAGGGAATTGTAAGGCCGATGGACCCGCCAAAGAAGGAACAATTTTACCCATCGTGCTGGATAAAGGCACCTTAGTTATGCCAATAGCTACTCGCAAACTAAAACTTCAGCTGGATGCTGTCGAGCGTACAAATCTTAGGTGGACAAGTGGATCGACATGCGACAAAACAGATTTGGCCAAAGCTGGATCTAAAACGCTCTAAGAATTTGATTTCTCTTAATAGACTGCATATCGGCACCACAATAGATGTCATCACTGGACACTGTCTAATAGGCAAGCATGTCACAAGGCTAGGCCTCTTTACGAACGATTTTTGTAGAAGCTGCAGGGATGAAGAAGAGGAGGAAACTATTCCTCACCTTCTTTGTTTCTGCCCAGCTCTCTCCCGTAAGAAGGAAGCTTTACCTAGGAGCCCCCTATTATAACGATTCAGGCGACTTGATGAATGCTGACATTAAGAGCCTCCCACGCTACATAAGAAGCTCAAATTGGTTTTAACGAGTAGGTAGAGAGGAACTTTCTCCCATGATCCACGTGGTATCACAATGGAACTACCATTGGTCTAAGTGTGTTGGCGACTCCTAGCTGGCAGCCACTTCAACCTAGCCTAACCTAGGTCGTTGAATGCGAATTCTTCTTACCACGTCGGTGTCGCCAGATATGCAGACGGGATCAAAAATCACCCGAAGGATTTTTCTCTCAAGACAACCGAGAGCAAAAGTGACAGCAGTTGTCAAGAGTTATCTTACGTTTGATCTCAGTGCTGGCGTCATTATTTAAGATGACAGTGGAGCCTAGGAAGTCGATGTCCTTAAGAATGTCAAAGTCATATCTGTCAAGGGCGACGTTCTGTCTGATATGTTGATGTTGGGTTGCTTGTTTTTGAAGACAGCATAAAATTTGTTTTGTACTCGTTCATTTGCAGACTGGGACTGGTGGTGACTACTAATCTGGCGGGCTGCGAGAATTTTGGAGCCCCTCCTCCTTTATAGGGAAAATGCATGAAAAGTCATCTCCTCCCTGGGCTAAGTTCTCTTAATCTTTCGAATTAGAAGAAAATCTTGAAGTTCACTTGACAAAAAATACGTTTTCTGTTTACATAAAACTCACCCGACTGAGTATAACCTCACAATATACATATCCTTTACCTATGTCCTCCCCAAAAATAGTTCGCCAGAGAGGGGTTCAAAGGAGAACCCAGGCAGCTCGAGTTGTGGTGAAAGGCTGTGCTCTACCCTCACCCCGTTTAGGACGCGTCAGACGGCTGCAGATTCGGAGGACAAGTGTCAAATCTACGAATAATACAAAAGACGACAGATTGCTTTAATTGTCCAATCCATGTCATGGGTATTAAGGGCGCTGTAGATCAAGCGGAGCATCTAGAATAGCACCAGGCGAACCTTGACCTTACAGCTAGTACAGCTTTCCACCTTGAAGCAACCTTACTGTTGCCTGGATAAGGTTTTATCCACGCATCCATTCTGAGTTAAGAAGGTCCTCTCGGTATACCCATCACTGGTTGAAAACTCAAGTTCAAATTTGATGCTATCGAGAGACTAAATCTTAGGTGTCAAGTCTGTCTAGCGATAAAATAGATTTCGCCAAATCTTAAAAGATTGGCGCTACATTGGGTACTGGGCACTGTCTGATAGGAAAGCATGCAACAAGGCTTGTCGTATATTCGAACGGATTTTGTAGAAGCTGCATGGAATAAAATGAGAAAGTAACCACTCATCCATCACCTTCTTTGTACTTGCCCAGTTCTCTCCCACAGACTTAAGCCTCTATGAGGAGCTTTGTGTTACATCGATGTAAAAGATCTGAGCTGTATGGACGAAGAGAAAGAGGAATCCCCTTTTCACTTTCTCTGCGGCTGCCCAGCACTATCCTCAGCTAGGAAGCAAACCCTAAAGATATCGCCGGCTCGGATATCAGCAACATCTGGAAATTAGTCCAAAAATCGAAATGGTTCCAGGAGTAATGCGAATAACCGGCTCACGTGGCAACACAATGGACCTCAGTTTGTCTAACTGAATCCTTGCGATTACGGAGGATAGCCACCTAACCTAACCTAGGAGATCTGATAAATCAGCTTATCAGAGGCTGAAGTTGGGAAAATGCCATGATCCATGTGTATCACAATGCACCTATCTTTGGTGTAAGTATGTCGGCGTTAGCTGGCAGCCACTTCTACCTAACCCAACTTAGGATGCTTACATATGTTCATACCTTAAAAAAAAGTCCCAAAAAGTTTTAAATTCTTCTCAGGGTACACATGGGTTAAATTGAAATTGTGTAAGGCGACGAATACACGAGTACAAATTTTCAAAAACTATAAACAACGACCGTGCATTGCCCTTTCAGATGCAAAAATTAGGATTTGTCTTCCTTAAGAAAGACTCCTCACTAGCAGGTAAGTTCCAAGCAAGCTCTTCTTCATCTAGAATAATAAACCAACTTAAATAAATAAATCGTTGTGGAGAACAATCAGAAAATCTTTTAAGCAAACTATCATTGAAAATAAAAGACAGACACACACATGCCTTTGGGGCAGAGTTTTCAATTTCCTTGGAATTATCTCAATGACTTAAATCGCCACAAGTAGCCGAGTCCACATGATTTCACTTATTAGCCCGTAATGGTCGGCTGACCTTTAACCAGTCTGCGGTATGCTCTCTACAACAACATTGCCCGTCTGGATGACAGTATAGTTTGCTCAACTTAAAACAAACACCAACCGATGATGACAGTGTGTACAAGCAGCCAAGCAACCCTTATAACATCACTACAATACGCCGGCCAACGAAGACGTATTGTTTTATTGAATCAACGAACTCTAAATTGAAAAATTTGCTTGAATTCAGCAAGTGGATTGTTATGTATTTACTTAATTTCTTTTTGCATCTACAATACGAGTGTTACCCACACAAGGAGAGATAAATATCTGCGATGGCAATGCTGCTTTGAAAATCTGTTGAATGGCAGACTTGAGTGGACTCGTACTAGCGAGTGGATCCAAAAGAAGCTGGGGGAATATTCACAAAAAAACAGATAGATTGCAGGATATAACGTCTAAGTGAACACAAGTTTGCACTTAAAGGACTTGCAGATAGCAGCACTGCTTTACAATTTTTTCGCCATTTTCGGGACAAGAGTAGTTTGTGCAGTGTGTCTTCCATTCAGAGATGGACCGTATCCGTTTTGTTTAAGTATTTCGTTCTAATTAAGCTTAACGCCGGGCATTTGTTGCATGCGAATTTGGCAATCAGGCTGGATGGGTATTAATTAAGAGCTTTAGACCTTTGGACTTATTTTTCGAAGTAAAAGCTGGATGTCAGTAATAATTAATGATTTGAGTGTATCACGTGAATTCAAAAGTTCGAAATAGGCGTGACTACTGTTGAATAAATCATGACATCATGACTTACTTTTGTGTGTTAGTGTGTCACTGTACTGAAGATTGAGTTTCAATCCTTCAATCCCAAGGTGAGATAGGAATGCGCAGGAGGTAGTTAGTTTACTTATCCTATCGTTCTCCCCCTTCCTTGCAGCGGACGAATTTTCTTGGTCAGTCAGGCAGAACAATATTCAGTGCGAATAAGGTTCGACATATTAGGTTGAATATGCTGTCAGATATGCCCTTCATGGGCTAATGGCAGCTTCTCATATCAGTTTCATCCGGCCCTCCTTGTTTTTAAGATATTTGCTAAGGAATTGGCTCACAAAGGGCATTGCGTAGGGGAGCCATTCCAGATAAACTAAAAGCGATTATCAAAGCGACTTACGATGGCTCAAAGTGTCACGTACTGCACAGAGAAAATGCGTCAAAAGCGCTCGAAATACAGAGTGGAGGCAGGCAAGGTTGCATCCTTTCGCCAATATTGTGTTTACTGGTGATAAGCCAGGTGCTAAGGTCTGCTCTGTCATCGGGAATTAATGAAATTCGATTAAGACACCTTAACTGCACTGACGACGTGTGTTTACTAAAGGCTAACATCGTGGGGCTGAAAATGAATTCAGCAAAAACAAAGTTACAAGCCATTGTATCAATTCATTCGCTCAAATAGACATTGCTGCACCGGTTGAGAGAGTAGAGAGTAGAGAATCTCAGCCAATGGAGGAACCGAAGCATATGTCGCAAATCGAATCGCAAATGCGAAGTCAAGCTCAGACTGTTTCGCTCGAATGTTGAGTGCGCGCTGTTATACGGGTGCAGCAGTCACACCCTTCGAAAAGGTGACAGTTCTGTAACAAATCACGTTATGCAAGAAGCCAAGGCGGTGGAATAGTAGGTCGACCGAGAAGTACATGGAGCGAAACAATAGAGAACGAGTCCCGGCAGCTGGGGAAGAGTTGAGGAGAGTTGAAACTCATTGCCAGAAATCATACTCGTTGGTACCTAGACGTTGTAGAGGACCTGCAAGAGGATACAGGATATAAGAAAGTAAAAAAATAAAGTTATGGAAGAAACTCCAGCCTCAGCTATTAATAGATGAAATGTACGAATTTTCTACTCTCGGACTGCGAAATTAAAATTCAAAAATTGGATATTGACCTCTATTATGTGCGCGAAGAGTGTCTTGCACTGCAACATCGGGACCACAATTCCTCTCGGAGCTATAAATTCTGTACTCAAATTTTGACTTGGTCCAGCTTTTATCTATCGTTTCATATTTTGGATATCCTTAACAGATTTAGTTTAGTTTAGTTTGTATACCTATTCGATACCAAGTTTATATCTAACGCTAGCGTTGGGTCTTCCCGCTTCCTCAGTCAGTTACTTTATTGACGAAGTGATGTTATACACACATCAGCACATTGGATGAACACACTACCCAGGGGCCAACATTGACTCTGCCCGGTTCTGTAGTTGTAACCAAATTCATGGACTGATTGTCCAACTAGAAGGGGCTGTGAGCCGTTCAGAACAGAGGTAACCAGAAGCCACAGAAACAGACTGTGCAAAAAGACTCTCTAACATGCTTCCACCACCCTTTGCAGAACCTAACAGAAGACGCTCTCTTGCAAGGACTGATTTGAAAAAGAGGTCCATGTAATCATTCGAGAAATACAGTCACAAGCAATCGACAATGCGCTGCAAAATTTGTTTGACAGAATGGGCTACTGCCAGGACAGCGGCGGAAGTCATGTAAATTATTTTGCATAAATAATCGGTTTCTCCGAGCTATGCCAATGACGTATTCAATTTTTACAAGGTCAAGGTTGGTCAAGACCAATAAAACTTTAATTTCTAGAAAACGGCACAAAAAAATAACTTTGAATTAAAAATGCTCTCCGATTCGATATTTGAAAATGATTTCGCCGATTACACCACCGCGGTGGAATCGGCGCATCGTCCAAGGGGTTGTATACAGGGATCTGGCCCTCCAGGATGGGGGTTGTGCATCGGCGCAACTTCTCTACGACGTAAAAAAAACATTTAGTTACAAAGCAGCAACAAGCCTTTTAAAGGAATGACCCTACTGTTGACGACCATGGCAAACGGTATAAGGACAACGATTTTCGGATCTGCATGTGGAATGTTCGGACCCTTAACAGACCACGTGAAGCCGATCAATTAGCAGAGGCCCTAGACTGCTATAAAGCAGACATTACAGCCATCCAGGAGGTGCGATTGGATCGGCCGGGTAAAAGGCGGATGAAAAGCTGTGACATGTACTACGGTGACCTTTCTCATGAGAGTTATTACTCTCGGACGATTCTTCAACATTGGCGAGAGGTTGGACCGTGAAAAAGTTTTTTATTGTTTTCTAGGATTCGAAATTCGGACCTTTACTGAGCAGGAGGTGCATTGGATTGACTACTGAGCCCACATAGTCTATTCGACACCAAGGGATAATTCCCTCGGGGGAATTATTTACGATATATAACTCGCACTAGTTAAGGAGAAAGAAGATCTCTCTCAGACCATTTATTTGACTCCACAAAATCGCGATATACTTTTGATGCCATAAGAACGGTAGTCGTTATCCCAGAACGTGCTATTGAAGGGACGAAATGGATCTAAGACACAAAGGAGTACTGTGCAGTAGTAATGCTGGACGTTAGAATCGCCGTTAACATATTGCCTAACATCGGCGGACCTGGGTATGCCAGAAGGGTTCTCCTCTCCATATGCCGTCTCAGTTTGGGCGCAGCCATTAAGCACAAAGAACACCAAACTGTCGATACCTATGGGAAAGTGTCCCACGGTATTCCAGGCAGAAGTCCATGCTATTGAGATCTGCACCGACTTTATATCCAAAAAGGGTGTTAAGGGCGCTAAAATTCTTGACCTCTTGGATAGTCAAGCAGCACTGCTAGCACTGTCTTCTAATACGATAGACTCCTTGACAGTTAAATGCTGCTACGCTGTGTTACAGACCCTGGCCAGACAATATAAGGTTAAACTTGGATGGGTACCACCCGATCACCAAGGTACGGAAGACAAGGAAATCCTTAACTTATATACAGAATGCATTAGGAAATTAGCAAGATTCCTAACTGTCCACTGCGGCCTGAGATACCACCTTAACAAAATGAATCTGTTCCAGGTTACGGATTGTCGATTCTGAGTCGATGAAACATGAAACATCCGAACACATTCTCTGCGAATGCCCGGCACTGCACAGGCTAAGGGAACGTACTCTCTACAATGAGATATGTACTTACTTCAGTGGAACTGAAAAGATGCACTACCAAGAACTTACTTACCTTTATAAGTGACGTAGTACGCCTTTTGGATGTAGTTTCGTTAACCATGACAAACACCGCAGGCAATTTGTTCTAAGGAAATAGCCCTATGTGCCTTCCTTGACATTGAGGGCTCTTTCGATAACAATGGCTACAGCTCAATAGAGAGAGCAATTAGTAGCAGGGGCATCGAAGACTCGACCAGCAAATGGATAAGAGCCATGCTTGAAAGTCGAACTATGACTTCCTCCTCAGGAGGAGTTTCTGTGTCTGTGACCGCAGCTAAGGGCTGTCCCCAAGGTGGAGTTCTCTCTCCCCTTCTATGGTCACTTGTCATAGATAACCTTCTAGTCGATCTTCATAGATTAGGCTATACCGCCATTGGTTATGCGGATGACTTGGCGATACTTATTAGTGGCAAGCACAGCGCAACCATCTCCAGCGTCATGCAAGGTGCTTTACTACACGTTTTAGAATGGTGTAGCAGAGAAGGACTATCCATCAATCCCTGCAAAACTGTTCTAGTGCCTTTTACTAGGAAAAGACTGGTCAATCTAGGACCTATCATTATCAAAGGCACTACTCTAGCTTATTCCAGTGAAGTCAAATACCTTGGGGTTATCCTCGACAAACGGCTCAGCTGGAATTCTCATATCAAGTTCGCCATCGAGCGTGCTAATAAGGCCATGTGGGCCTGCAGGCGCCTGTACGGCAGAACTTGGGGCCTAAATCCAAAAATGATACATTGGATGTATACAATGATGGTGAGGCCTATTATCACATACGCGGCCATCATCTGGTGGCCGAAAGTTCTTGAACGGACAACGGCAGCTAAACTTCAGAAGTTACAAAGAATTGCCTGTCTCGGTATCACAGGTGCTATGCGTACCTGCCCGACGGCAGCTTTAGAAGCAATCGTTGGGCTTTCACCCCTTCATATCTTCATTAGGAAGACAGCTGCTAGGTGTGCTATCAAGTTGCAGATAGAATACAAGTATAAATCAGGTGACCATGTGGGACATCTGAAAATTCTTGACTCAATCCCCAAAAGAGACATGTTTTGTACCATCCCTGACACCATGGTCAAGGAGTACTGCTTCGGTAGGTTATTTAAGGCAGAAATAGTAGGCCGTGTAAATTGGTCTAATGGTGTTCCGGCATTAGGCAACGAGATGAACTAGCTAGGGCTGGCTCAGAATCTGCGTTCATAGGACCTGAACCTTACTGTGGCATCAACTGGTCTTTCGCCACAGCGCTGATTAGTAACTGGGAGCACAAACTTTGCCTGTACCACTGGGAAAATGTCCGAGGGTTGAGACAATCCAAATCACTAACCAAACCCTACTCCTATAAAGACATACTTAACCTTAATAAGGAAAGTATCAGAAAGCTGGTGGGCTTTCTCACGGGCCACTGTGGCTTGAGATACCACCTTAACAAACTTAACCTGAGCTCAGACACGGAATGCAGGTTCTGCTCGGAGGAGGGCAAATTATCCGAACACATTCTCTGCAATTGCCCAGCTTTACATTGGTCAAGGAGACGTATTTTCTATAAAGAAATATTTACGCCAGCGGAAATGAAAAACTCTGCTACTAAGGACTTACTATCCTTCATTAGGGAGGTAGTACGTCTCTTAGACTAACCATACCCTTATGATACAATAGACCTTTCAGGTCGCGTTGTCGATGTCATGCGGGCAAGGGTTGTACAAGTGGTAAAAAAAAGAACGAAGAAGACCAAAAGGAGAGGATGCTCAACATACGGACACTACGCGCTACGGATAATTAGCGTCCACATTCGAGTAGCCGAGATGCTCAGGGTATGTTGTAGACGAGCCGTGAACTAACACGACGCCATCAAGATAATCAAAATTAAAGAAAAGGCAGCTTTAAGCGCATTACAATGTTTTTCCATCGAATCCACAAGTCCATCTTTTTTTTCCTTTTCAGCACGGTTTTCTTAAGGGAATGTTAGCAACCACAAACCAGTCAGAACACGTTTCCACTACCCACTACCACAAATTGAAAGATGGTCGACGTTATTGCCATCATTTTCAGTGAAGCCTTCGATACGATTTCTCACTCTGTAGAGTGGAAATGGCCAGATGAAGATGAAAATGTGGACTATGTAGTATTTTCACGGCATAGCGAAATCATCTGCCCAGTCTGTCGTTACTACTCGACCAGACATTGCGGTCAGAAGAAAATTGGATGGAAATACTCGTGTGAAGCTTCGAAATGAGCTGCGGAGATTTGAAAAGCAAAGCAGCTCCAGAACAATAGCATGCTAACGAACCCCGCGAAGCAATACCCAACGGCAGTCCCTCGCGGGGAATGATTGAAGTGAGTATGTGGGGGTGGTTTAGAACGTCGAAAGATACACGCCCATAGCACAGGTTACTGCCATCTGAGTTAGACTCCCCACCTTCCAGGCGCAACCAGAAAAATAAGACCACCTTCGGGAAAAATTTTTATTCTTAAGCAAAGACTTTTTCGTCTGAAAAATATTCAGATACTTTTTACTCTTATTATTTAAATTCTGTTCACATTGCTGGTACAGATACAACATGTCTGTGTTTGCTTTGTAAATCACATGTCTGTTGGCCTAATGAGATAACATGTCAATAATTATATTCAACTTGAACTGCTATTTGCAGCCGTAAAATGCAAACACTTGACGACAAGACGAGAACATCAAACGAACAAACAGTCTCGGATTCATTCACAGAGCCAGACGTAGATTGTTTTTTCTTCTCCTTATTATTCATCGTTTATTGTTTCATCATTAGTAGGTTATAAAAAAAAATTTGTTAACATAAAAAGAACAATGTAAGATCGACTAGAGAGATCACGTGAAAATATTTGGTATTAATCACCCACAGATACACTAAACGACGTCGTAAACAAACACTACGAGTTCGAGTACTTTTAATTCAGAATTTCTGATCACGGGTTACGACGTCTAGTGTGCGATTCAAATAAGTACGCCAAACAAGCACTTATTTTGGAAATGATAATATTATGGGCGGGGTGAGGATACTCGTATCTTTTTTGGTTGAGAAGATTATAATTTATTGCGACGGGGGTTTATAATTAAGTGTTTTGATTATTAATTAGCGCGGAAGTTCATTTGCATTTCAAATGTTTGGACGATGCCAACAGAGAGGATACATTTTATTGGTCCCTATTTTTATTCAGATAACGACCGGTCAGTAAACTTTGAGGGAATTACTTTTGGCACGCCAATGTGGAGACTTTTAATGAAGCAGATGCAGGCATCGCTTAAGGAAGATTGATGATGCGATCGGTTTGATGCAAATTGCAGGCACCCAAAATGCTGATGGGGTTTTAAGTGTTCGGGGCACACGTGTATTTATGTACATATGCACATATGCGGTCCTAAATAAGCGGCAATCAGATGAGTAGTAAGCACCTGCAGAAAACATCTAAATGAGGTGTCGAGGGTCAATATTGTTACCCCATGCTGGGTACCAAGGCATGTGGATATTCCACGCAATGAAAGAGTGGAAAAGCTTGTAAGGAAGGAATCAGCGTTGTATATTTTCACTCTTTTAATAAGCTCATCGATAACAAAGCCACTGGTATAGTCAACAGGCGCTTGGTGCGCATGGGTACATACTTGACTGTAGGACTCTATGGCCGATCCACGACAAGAAGACATAGTTTTCTGGAGTTAAACTAAATCGGAATAACACACGAGTTGTCTCGGGCATCGCATGCCGGACAACTGGAGTATCAGCTCTATATGCCTCAGCTTCAAAAAAGGTGATCCTATGTCTTGTAAGAACTACAGAGGCATAGTGGGCGCCGTGGCTCAAGTGGTTAGTGCGTTGGATGGCTGAACGGGAGGTTTGAGGTTTGAATCCCAGAAACACCAAAAAAGTTTTTCACGGCCCCACCTCTCACGAATGTCTGACAAACGTCCGAGAGTAATGAATGTCATGAGAAAGCTCCTCAATTCACGTTTCGGATATGGCTCTAAACTGTAGGTCCCTTCCATTTGTGTGAAAAAATATAACACGCACGACACGAATGGTTGCGTGAAGCTAGGCCCTGGACCAATTGGGTCTGTTGCGTCAAGTATTTGTATTTTGAGGCATATCCATGTTAAATGTCGCCACAAGGTCCTATCCAACGTACTGTGTGAATGTCTAAAATCTTTCTGCAACACACTAAACGGCACGTACCAGTGTGGCTTCCGGCCCGGCAGGTCAAGAATAGACCAACGAATTTCAAGTCGAAACTCACCACCTATTCATCGACTTTAATGCCGCTTATGACAGCATTCATCGTCTCGAACTCAACCAGTCAAGGAGATGCGCTGTCATGTGTTGGAGTTGATAGTGCGTAGGGCAGGAGTAAACACTGAAGGCCCTATCTTTCACAAATCGGTCCAACTGCTGGGATACGCAGACGATATTGACATCATCGGAAGATCCCGGCAAGCCGTCGTAGAGGCGTTTACGAAAAGGAACGTCACTGTTGATAACTACAATTTCGAAGTAGTTAAGGACTTCACCTATCTCGGGACAAATGTAAATCCCACAAATGACACCTTTGTAGAGATCCGGCGATGAAAAACCCTAGTAAACCGCTGCTACTCTGATTTGGCAAAACAACTGGGTTCAAAACTCTTAACTCTACGGACCAAATTAATGCTGTAAGTAAGAAAGCAGAGCAAATATTGGGCACCTTCGAGCGAAAAATACTTCGTCGATTATTAGGTCCCATATGCGAGGAACTCTATGAGCTGTACCAGGGTGTGGATGTGGTACAAAAAGCCAAGATACGTCGACTACATTGGCTCGGCCACATCGAGCGAACATACACAACAGCGCTCCAGCCAAGAGGATCTTCGAATCAATGCCCCCAGGTTCGAGACGGCAGAGAACATCCGGTACAAAGATCAAGTTGCCGCGGATGCCAGAAAACATGGTCTCCACAACAGGAAGCAACGTATCCGGGACCTCAGGAAGAGACTCTCCAAGAGTCGGGAGCCCTTTAAGTATGATAGTGGGGTCTCGGGCATCATTACGTAGCACTGCGTCATTGATATTCACACGGAGCGCATCGGAGTTATAACGAAGAAGGAAGAACTGAATCTGTTCGTCATCTGTGTATGTCCTGCTCTTGCCAACAGAAAAATTAGAACTCTTGGTAATCACTTTTTCATGGAATTGGGAGACTTGAACAAAATCGAGCTGAAAGATCCATATTCTTATCTAATTGGGCGGATTTCCTTCTCTCTTTTCAGGATTCAAATAGACACAATAGACCCGAGTGTTGATCTACATAAGTAAGCAGTGACAGTTCAACGCCGAAGTAAGATGCATTTCAACAAATAAATAAACCGATGACCCATTCTTTAGCTACGGATCTGGAAAGTTTTATAGACTTTGGCCCATAAGCTGTCCAAATTTCTAAATTGACTTGGAAGCTCCTGTCACAGCAAAGTTTGTGTTTAAATTAAACCCAAGTGATGTTCACCTAATGCTCCTCCACATGACCTTTCTCGTGATGAAGTACCCATGCAGCTAGTGCATTAGCTCGTATTTTCTGCTCTAAACCTATGCAAACGGATAAAGAAAATTTAATGTGATATATAACTAAACACCTTTTAAGTAACGGAAATTCACCTCCTACTGCAATTCTAACAACAAAAGACGAGACATGACAAAGCAAACAATTCCGTGCTAACAGTGCAGTGCCAGTCGTGTAGGGAGTAAGATCATGAACAATTCTGATTGCATCGCAAATACTGGCGAATTTAATCTCACTTAAGTTCAATTACAGATAATTCTGATGTAACGATGTTTTGCTTTGGGTGCATTGCAGTACAAGATACAGGGAAACCAAACTGAAGGGCAAGTTTCCTCATAGCTGAAATGGAACGGGCTTGATGCTGGGTGATTGAATTGTCACATGTGGTGTAATGAAAACCAGTGTCAACACTCCCAAAAATTCCTATGTGTTGTGTTCCTCTCGGTCATCACAACGAAAGTCCTTGTTTGACAGAGAAAGTCACATCCAGCAAGACAAGAGGTATACCCATCGGCGCTTCATAGAAAGAGCAGAGCTGTTGGCGAGTTCTATGTACAGAAAAAAGCCTCGCATACCGGCTTCTCAAATAGGAAAAGGAAAAGCATGAGAATCATGGAACAATCTCTCGAGTACAAATCTCCGCTATTCGACGGTTTAAATCGAGATGCTATGTAGGGAGCCTTGCACAGGAGAGCCGTACCAGAAAAACTAGTCGCTACCTATGATAGCGGTAAATGTCATACCTTACACAACGGTAAGGCGTCAGAATTTGAAGTCCGACAAGGATGCATTCTTTTGCCATTGTTATTCTTTGTAGTAATCAGTGATGTGATCCGGACAGCTCTGTCTGGAGGCAACATATGACTGAGATCGACTATGACATCATATCTGAAACATCTTGACTAACCTGATGACATTTTCCAGCTCCACATAGAATAATGGACCTGCATCAGATGGCCCATTACCTGGAGTCAGAGTCGAACAAAGTACGGCAAAAACAAAGGCCCTAAGCACATCAACTTCTCAACAGAAAACCAGCGCCGTTCAACTCAACATTACCGGACAGCAAGTTGAGAAAGTAAGCAGCTTTCTATATTTAGGAAGTACGGTCTCGGAAGACGGTGGTGCCAAACTGGATGTGGGCAGCAGAATTCGTAAAGCAAAGCCTGCCTTCGGTATCCTGTCTAAAGTATAGAAAACCAATGTTTTCAGCACAAAAATAAAGCTGAGACTGTTACGATCAAAGATGGAAACAGTGCTACTTTGTGGGTGTAGTACCTGGAAAGTGACCAACGTCGGCACAATGAAGCTGCAAACCTTCATAAATAGTTGTCTTCGCAACATCCAAAGGATCTTCTGGCCGAACTGTGTATCGAACGACCAACTACACACGACAACGAGCCAGGAGGCAAATGACGTCAAAATACGGATGTGAAAGTGGCAGTGGATTGGTCACACCCTACGGTGAGAAGACAGTTCCCAATCAGGTAGACGACTGGGCGGTCCTAGCCAGACAAGGAGAAGGACAGATCATTGGGGATGACTTAGAGGGAGCTCAAGCGCATTACAGAACTCCGAATACAATGGCACGCAGGCGTTGTTGACGCCCTATGCCCCACGAGGGGTTGACTTAAGTAAGTAAGTATGAGAATGGATCAGTATTAGAAAGAGAGAACCTACTTCACGAATAATGGTCAGAAACCTTACACGTAAAAATAACATGTCAAGACTATAATATATCGAAAAGAAGCCTGTAGGGGTGTACAAGGAAACCTGGTAATATAACCGCAGTTGGTAGAAGAGATATGGAGATAACACTTCTGCAAACTGCGTAACGGCGATATTATAAGACAGAATGGACCTTTGACGTGATTGTTTGGTGGACGTCCTTAGAGAAAGCCATTCACGGCAACCATCTTAGCCGAGAGCAAAGGTCGGCTTGCATATGTATAAGTGGAGATTTAAAAACTTCACCAACAGCTGCTCTAGAAATTCTGTTCCATCTGACACCCTTAGATCTCTATAGCAAACAGGTGGCAGCCACCCACATGAGGCCATATCTCTTTGGTCTAGTCTACGCACTCAACGATTATAACTTTCTCCCAGAAAACATCAACTACACCCTTCCTCAACTCCTGTTCGAAAAACGTATTGAAACGTCACCTTGAACTCTCGAACTGCCCTAAATTATCGTCTGTCTTTTAACAAGATGGCTGAACAATTCCATATGCACCTTTCTTGAGTGCGGGGGCATAGTGACATTCCAGGGAATTGCATGGCTCGCCCGGCAGGGTACCATTTTATCGATTTCAACGGATAAAGTGAATCTCGGCATCGCTCTATTAAAAATGCTACTCATGCTTAACGCTACAGACAGTTACAATCGCCGATGGGCAGATGGTACTACCTGTTAAATCACTGGACCGATCAGGCCTAAACTGGATCTCAAACGCTCCAACTGTCTTATACGACAGAAAAGGGAGCTCATCTCCAGCATTGTACATAGGTGTCTTTACAGGACACTCCATTATCGGAGGGCACTCCATTAGGCTGGGCCGTTTCGCTAACAGCTGCATGATGAAGAGGAGAAAGAAACCATTCTACATCTTAGTTGTGAATCTCTCTCCGCTCGTAGGAAACTGCATTTAAGGACATTCTTCTTTAACAACCTTGGCGAACTGGCTATTGCTAGCATTAGCAGCCTCCAGCGCTTCATAACTAGCACCTCCTGGTTCAACGGACAGCTCACTTTGGAGATGCTGATCCATGTGGTATCACAATGGACCTTACTAATCTAAGTGAGGTTGCATACTTGCAGCCTACCACGTCAACCTAACCTAACCCGACGATGGTAACCAGCATTTCCGTCTAACCGACTTGCTCGTATGTACCTAGTAAGATTGGCTACATGTAAATTTAAGTCAAAGTTGACAGAGAAAGGAGAATCCCTCTCTCGAAAAACTGAAAGGACTCTACGCAGAGCTTTGAATCAGATTATCCTCGGTGGTTTTGGGAAAATAATCCTTCGAGTGATCATCTGTCACATCTGAAAGAAGACTTCTCTACAGATATAACCGTGAACGATACTAAACCCCTCCAGAAGATTTCGAGTTCAACGATTAGGACATGCTTGATGCTTACGATTCAAGGCTCATCCTAGACTGCAAAGCGAGTCTAAATTTATGTAACCTGTAATTTAATGTAAACAATGTTTTAATCGCATACAAAAATTCAATTTTAATTCATTATTTTTCAAGGGAGTGATTATTTGACATTTAATGAATTGGTGATTACCGCTACTGATAACAAATGAGCATGTGCAGTTCAAAAACTGATAATTGTCCTACAGACACTCGTTATATATTAAGCTGATTAAATCAGTGCTAATTGATTTATGCGGGTACCTATATATTGATGAAGGTACATGTCAAGTTGCTGTGTTTATGGCAAACAATAACCAAATACTACCCCACCAAATCAAATCAATAAAATGCAATCAAATAAAGATTTGATCGATTAAAGTAAACATATGGCGGGGCAGCATTTATTTGAAACATTTAACAAAACTGCGTTAAAGCTAATAAAAATGAAAACTCCCTGGCTATCCGTAGAATAGATTCAAAAATGAGTACCGAATTGCTGCTAATGTATGCAGAACTATTAGCATTGGAAAAATATTGTTGTGACTTGTGAAATCGTTTAGTTTTACTAAAAGTGCTAATTGCAAACTAATAAGGATTCATGACTTTATTTGTTTACTTAATTTTAATTTAAATTGCCTTCGTGACGCATTAAGTCTTAGAACCTATCAATTTCATTTGGTACTAAGTCATTCAGCTTACGAGTATTCTGCACTCGTATCTCGAAATTCTGATAAACCTAGGACCCCATTCTGTCTACAAATCAACAACCTGATTGACCCTTATCAGTGTGGATTCCGGCCAGGAAAGTCCACAGTCGATCAAATTTTTACACTTCGGCAGATCCTGGAAAAATCCAAGAAGAACCCATCGATTTGGACCCATCATCTTTTCATCGACTTTAAGGCCGCATATGGCAGCATTTACAGAGACGAGCTATGTCTAGTTTTGACACCTCTGCCAAACTCGTCCGTCTGTGCAGGATGACGATGGAGAACGCTCGCTGCTCCATCAAGGTCGGTATCGGTAATGACCTCGATGTCGAAAAAGGATTTAGACAAGGTGATGCGCTGTCATGTGCCTACTTTAACATCATACTTGAAAAACTTGTGCGAAACTCACAAGCCAACACCGGAGGCGCAATCTTTCAAAAGTCTGTGCAACTACTAGCTTACGCCGATGACATTGACATAATTGGCAGCGCACAGCGGGCTGTCACTGGTATTCGCTACTATTGAAAGGGAAGCTGCCAAAATAGGTTTAGCTATAAATATGGGCGAAACCAAGTACATGCTGTCAACAAGAAGGGCCACAAAATACCGACGAATTGGACAGAACGTCACAGTCGACAGCTATAACTTCGAGGTAGTAAGGGACTTTGTCTACCTTGGCTCTGCTATTAATTCTGACAACAACATCTCGGCGGAAATTAATCGAAGAACAACTCTTGCCAATCGCTGTTTCTTTGGGCTGAGAAGGCGATTGAGTAGTAAGGTCCTATCTCGAAAGACTATGGGGACTCTTCATAAGACCTTAATCATCCTAGTCCTGCTTAAAGGCGCTGAAGCATGGACTCTGTCGAAAGCGAATGAAGATATCCTTGGTCGCTTTGAGAGAAAAATTCTTCGGAAGCTATACGGTCCCGTTTGCGTTGACGGGCTTTGGAGAACAAGATTCAACGACGAAGCTTACGAGCTATAGATCGACATCGAAATAGTTATAAAACTGCGCATCAATAGCCTAAGAGTTTTCGAATCTAACCCGAATAGACATCGCAGTAGAGAAAGGGTGGCGCACACAAGTAAAGGGTGTCCCATAATTCACGCAAAATGTAGATTTGATAGAAAATACAGGCTTTTAATCAGAAAGCTTAAATTTTTTATTGATTCATAGAGTATACAGATTGGGGTTATGTATGGAATAGCACATCGGATAAATGGCCGCCACGGCTTTGCTTGCAGTTACCTTCTCTTTTATTGAAATTTTCTATGATCATTTCGCATAAATGTGGCTGAATTTCATTAATACACCTCCCAATTTCCTCTTTCAAGGACGTCGGTGGTCGTGGGCTTGTTTGCATAGACCTTCGACTTTAAAAAGAAAAATGTTCAATGGCGTTAAATCGCAAGACCTGGATGGCCAATTCTGATCGCAAAAACGGCCGATTTCACGATTAGGAAATGACTCATGCAGTAATTGAATTGTTCCTCTGGCTGTATGGCATGTGGCACCGTCTTGTTGAAACCACATATTAGTCACATCCCTGTACTGTAATTTAGACACTTAAAACTGGGTCATGTCACGATAACGAACACCATTAATTGTTACTGCCTGACCAGCCGCATTTTCGAAGAAGAATGGTCCGAAAATGCCTCCAGCCCAAAATCCGCACCAAACAGTCACGCGTTGTGGATGCATTTGTTTCTCAACAATTACTTGTGGGTTTTCTGAGCCCCAAATGCGACAATTTTGACGATTAACGTAGCCATCAAGATGAAAATGAGCTTCATCACTGAAGATGATTTTGATCGAAAAATCAGCATGGACTTGTTGTTGTTTCAAAATCCATTCAACGAACTCTCTTCGCGCTGCATGGTCAGTAGTCTTCAGTTCTTGAGTCAATTGAACTTTGTTAGAATTCGCTGTAGAGAGCTTCTCGAAATGCCCAATTCTTAACTACGGTGCCGAATTGATTTTCCTGGACTGTCAGCAATACTCTCGCGAACTGCTTCGATGTTTTCTGTTGAACGACTTGTGACAGGATCAAGACACAACAAGATCACTAATTGATCCAGTCTCCCTGAATTTTTCAATTATTTTCTTCACAGTTGATAGTTTTAAATCACTACGACGGCCATATTTTGTACGACAATACTGTAGCTGGACTGTAGCTGACAAACCTTGGTCAACAATGAAAATGCGTTGTTCTTTCGCATAGCGCTCCATTTTTACTAACCCCGAAATGTCAGCTGTCACATTGTTTTATTTTTTTCCGTTTTTTCCGTTGGCATCACTGTACTATTAAATGGGCGGAAAATTCAAATTTTGCGTGAATTTGGGACACCCTTTACATCCGAAGAGAGCTCTGGTGGCGTGTAGTCGCAAAGGACGGACGTACTCGTAACTATTGCGATCTAAGGAATCGTTTTTCTTGTTTTCTTTTTCGGGCTGCTGAAGAAACATTAAACAAAAACGCCCAGGTATTGTTTTTAGTTTGCTGAAAGCCAGCATCGTTATAACTCTACGTAAGTCTTAGTCACTTCCATCAGTATAGTCGTAGAAGTGTAACTACGTAAATTTCATTTCTTATTCGTGTTCTGAAATTTCAATGCTTCGTCATGTAGTTAAATCTACATGAATGCGAAGCACAAACTTAGTAAATGAGAAAGTCACGTATGACCCGTTCGGGCACTCTGCTCTAAAATAGATGAGTTATTCGTATGTAAATGAGTAATATTGCCTTACTATATAAAAATACATACAGTGGTGTTCACATAAATAGCACACCCTAATGCGTATATCTTTTTTTTTGCAATTTACACTGTAATTCACTAACTAAATTCCAGTGAAACGATAATTTTAGTAGAATTGTACCATTGGGAATGTCAAAACATACAAAAACGACGATCGGGGGGATTAGGAAACATGGGGAGAGGAAAACCTCAGAAAAGAGGATTATACACAGGATAAGCTGCAGTGATCCCTCTCGGGAAATTAAATAACAATTACGTGACCAGCATGGTGTCCAAATATCAGCAGTAACTCTGCCTCGTCATCTGATGGAATTCCAGCTCAATGGAAGAATTGCCAGGAAGAAACCTCTCATGTCACAGAAGAACCGAAAGAGAAGACTTGCTATTGCATATGCTCACAAGGACAAGTCCTCGTTTTCTTAACCAAAACATTTTGTAGAGCGACGAAAGCAGGTTCAATCGCCTGGGATCGGATGGGAAGAAGTACACAAGGCGATCAGCAAACCAGGAATACAATCGCAGATGCACCACAAAAATCGTCAAACATGGTATAATGGAAGTATAATGGTGTAGCCAGCGATGGCATGACATGGTGTTGGACCCATCGTAAAAATTGGAGGCATTCTGGATCAACAGCACTACAAAAGCATCCTAGAGAGTCCTATGGAACCAAACATGGACATTTATGCATGAGATAGATCCAAAGCATTATCGCTACTTGCGAATAGCCGGGTTTCGGAGCAGCAAATTTCAGTACCTGATTGCCCAGCCCAAAGTCCCGATCTAAATCCAATAGAGAGGCTTTGAAACGATGTAGAAATTATAGTGAAGGACTAAAATCCAAAGAATATGGTTGAACTTTGGCAGGTCGTCAAGTCAGCGTGAGATACTATCCCTTCGGGTGGATTTAAGCGCTTGGTCGAAAGTCTACCAAAGCTTTGCAAGGAAGTAACTAGGAGCAAAAGCTCTCCTACCAAATACTAAAATATTTGTATTTTAAATCTCCACAATCGGATTGTGGAGTTAAATTATCGATACTTTAAGAGCCTGTCTTCTTTCATTCTTCTTCGTCCTTCCCTGTTATTGCTAGTCGTGAGTGTGACATCAGTGCATCTGGATATAATTGGCTTCTTCGTTTTGATTCCCATTGTTCCGATGCGTTGCTCCACGAAACATCGTGGTCTATCTTTTACAAATTTCCTCGGTCTCGCTTGAAAGCGGCTCAGATGTTTATGGAACAATGGTAATGACTTGCCATATAGGACGGAACCATATAGCCCGAGCTTTTCTTTTACTGAAATTTCTCTTTCTTTCACTGATTTGGCGCTGATTTAAAGGTATGCCGACATCGCTTTTTTGATGCAATGCAATACTTTGTACCGTCGCTTGAAATGGTGTCACCTAGGAATTCAAAGGTCGGTACTATTTCAATATTCCTTCTGTTATAGGTGATATTTAATTCTGCGATTGGACGGTCTTGGATGTCTACATTACTTTTCTTTTATCCACATTAAGTGTCATTCTTTTGGAGTTATTCACTGCTGATGTTAAGTGTTTGTTGTATACCGTCTTGAATGATTATGATTATGTCAATGGAGCCTTCTTATACCGAACAATGTTCTGTTGGTTCGCCGCTTATAATTTGTATTATGTCGGCCAAGACTGTCGCCCCACCTTAATCCTTTATTCAATTTAAAGGGTCTGTTTGGTTTGACGGGTACAAGCCATTATGGCTGCAGTTGGAGGTGCGGATCATAGCGATGGTACAGAGGTACGGGCTTATTAAATTTACTACTCAAAACCAATATTGCGGTCATAAACAGTTTTTCAAAACCTTTTAAAATCAATAAGAAATAAGGCCGAGCATGTTGAAAACGAAATACTGACCGACAACCCCCATCTCCACTTTAATCTACTAAAAGTCGGCACAGAGAATACCATAAAGCTATCTTCTGGCTAGAAACAATTTATTTAATGGCTTCAGCTGTTAGAATTTAATTTTTAGTGTAAAAGTTGTCATAAGTCTGCTTAGAGACAGGAATATTATCGGCCAGCTTTTCAAAGTATGACTTCTCTAGATGTTATTTAATTTTATATAACGCTGCGACTTAAACTAAGGTAAATGAAGCCTATAGATTGATTATTTTTCCTGGACAGTACATGAATACATAATGTTTCAAAAGAGTACTTTATATTGAAAAAGTGCAGATCTGCTAGAAGATGTACTACACCTGCTTCTACCAGCAGCTTCTACGCACATTTAGCACGTATGTGGTCCAGAGCCTAGCCTCTCGCAATCAGTCGTGTTGTGGGAGCTATATTTTTTTGAAGAACCACATCCGAAACTGAAAAGTTTTTATGATAGTCCTTACTCTCGGATGTTTGTCAGATATTCGCGAGAAGTGGGACCGTGAAAAACACTGTTTGGTGTTTATGGGTTTCGAACGTCGAACCTCCCGCTCAGCGATGCAGCGCACTAACCACTTGAGCCACGGTGCCCACAACAGCATGTATGTAGCTACAGGTAATAATAAACCTGGAAAACTATTACAACAGGTGAAATTTATCTGGAGAAAATAGAGACAATGGCACTGATATATCAATCCTTGTAATCCTATACATTCCTTTGCGGATGACAGCACTCTTGACTTCGCTTATTATTTTCCGACTCCACGACTGACACCCCTAGCTGTGGAGTCTCAACGGCAGCGAATGTCAACTGAGCTCAACTCCGATATTGATGCAATCATCAACTGGGGTGCGAAAAACCGAGTTGAGTTCAATTAGTCAAAAACCCAGTGCTGTCTCCTGTCTCTGAAGCGGGATACTAATATAGACGAACTAAAAATGAATGGAACTGATATTGAGGAATCTAATGGCTTGTCAATGCTTGGCATGCAAATTACCCCAGACCTTCGCTGGAATTATATGATTTCCGAAGCTGCGAAAAGTGGCGCAAGGTGCCCCGGATTCCTCAAGAGGTGTAAACGTTTTTTAAGTCCTGGAGACTTGGCTACTATCTATAAAGCTTTTATTCTTCCGAAACTCGAATACAACTCACATGCTTGGGCGGGAGATCCCGCAACTTGGTTGAGTTTACTAGATTGTGTCCAGCGTCAGGCATGTAGATTGATTGGTGACCCGTCAATTTGCAACCAAATCCATTCGCTGGAGCACCGTCGGAATGTTGGGTGCTTATCGGTCCTGTACCGATATTTCCACCACAAATGCTCGGATGAAATCTATAGTTGTGTCCCACCTGTCCGTCAGTTTAATCGTACTACACGAGCAGCCTCTTCCGCGCACCCTTATCTTTTAAAACCTATCTTCGGTCGCACAATGAAATTCAGAAATTCGTTCCTTAGCCACTCAACACGTGTGGAATGACTTACCTTCCTCAGTGTTTCCATCAAATTATAATTTGCAAAGATTTAAGGTCAACGCGCATCGTCACCTAACTCTCTTACCTTTTCCCTCCAATTTCTAACTTCCCTATATTATTTTCTTTCACTTCATCACTGGGTTTATAACTTTAAAGGACTTTAGTCCTAACTGATGTAGTAGCTCCGCAGGGAAGTAGCTTCGCAGGGAAGTAGCTCCCAAGAGTGTCCTTTCTTTTGGTGGCTAGTGCTAGATAAATACATAGCAAGTGGCAAATGGATTCTATTTCCTCTTCGTCCCTACAGTTCCTACAGAAGTCATTGTGGGGTAATCCTAGCCGTGCTGCGTGATTGCCTATCACACGGTGTCCCATCATGACGCCGACAGCTATTTGGCATCGATAAATGAAAAAGGAGCGCATAGCTCGAATCAAAAAACAATCCGAGCCTCTGCTACATCTATCTCTGCATGGCTCTGCGGCATGTAGAAGGACTTCGAATGATTAGGTTTTCAATATAGAGTTACTTTAATTATTCACTATTCAGTTGCCTTTTTAACCCAAAGAAACAGCCATGAGTTATACTTCTTTTGATGTCAGCGCCTGTGTAGTTATCTGAATTCATAACGGAGACAAGGTAGACAAAGATCTTAATGACCAAAGATCGTATCTGTGGAAGATTACATTCTATGCAAGAGGTTGGTGTTGAGTATCCTTTCTTGTCGACAGCATGTAATTTGCTTTTCCTTCGTTTGCCGTCAAGCCAATCCACGCCGATTTTTTTAAATGAACAATATTTATCACTTAAACAGTTACCTGGTAAGTCTTAGCATTTAACTCATCGAAGAGTCTATATTATTAAAAATGGAATTTGATTACTATCAATTCGCTACTAACTACATATGTACGTACAACTGAAAGCGGTTTCTTAATTTTCAGCTGAGTGTTATTTGGACAGTCATTTACATATGTATATCAATCTGGTGGATGCTTAAAGGCAAAGTGAGTCTATTGTTCTTGAAAATGTGTTAATGCTTACTTTAAATAAAAAGCGAAGAAACGGCACGAAAATCTATCTTGGTTCAGAATTTCGGATTAGGAGTTCCTCATAACTTAAAGTTACTCTAGCGGTATTTTTTAATTTTTAAAATATTTCATTCCTACACGAATTTAAAAAACCTCAAACCGAAGCATCGTGGGATTTTTTTAATTGATTCGAAGAGCTTTCAACGGTCTTTCAATAGTACGAGTAATTTAATGAACAACACCTATCCTGATAAGCGCATAACTTTAATTAGTCCAACTTGCGGAACCGATAATTTTCACGTGCTGCACAGGGGTTTATTTCTCAAAATGATTACAAATAAAAATTTAAGGTCGATAAGAGACTACGTAAACAATACAGACAGCTAAAGTAAATTGAATGGTTGATCTTACGTACTTAGAAAAAATGGACTTTACTAAGATACGCCTGATTAATTACGTCAACAATAAAATTGAAAACGATTTCAATAAAACGCCAGGGCGTTAGCTTCTTTTGATAGATTCTCGTTAATCAATCACTATTTTTTAATTTAATTTATCTATGTAGGTATACTCTTATATTTATGAAATTAATATAGAATAAGTGGAATGTGTCTGTTGAATGATTAGATAGATCACGATGGAAGAGATACTGCTTAGAGTAAAACAAACAAACAAAGCAACTACTTTGTGCAACAGACCGTACAGGGTTCAGTACCATTCGTATTTTCCGAATATATTTATCGCCCATAATAAGACCGTAATTGTGGAACTTATTTTTTTTATACTCGAACCCTTGCCAACATGATTGATATATTTTATCAAAAATTGTGGAACTAACCTAAGAGACGTACCAGATTTCCAGAAGATTTGACTTAGGATTTAATGAAAGATGTGCAGATACACACATAAATCATAGCCGAATTTTATTTATTCCGGTCAATTACCTTCCGGTCACCATACACATAAAAATTTATTGAGGCAGTTCGAGAAACAACGTGTAAAATTTTTGATATTAATAACATTCCTTTGAAAAAAATGCTCAGATACTCATTCAAATGTCTATCATCTGTTTATCTGAGTTAGTGTGGAAATTATTTTACAGATTTCGATGAGGCTGATGAAAAGTTGAAGGTTACATAATTTAATTCGGCTCTGTATCATGACGCCTTTCGTTTAGATATCGGATGAGTATAGATAAATGCGTATCTCCATCTTGGTTGTTCTGTTTCCTTCTAATGGAGGTGATGTTAGGCGATAGAACGATTCAATGCATCTTCCAGCGGTGAAACAGGCTTCGTTATTTTTAACGCGTACATAATCATACGTCTGAGCAAGTTTGACGCCATAGTTTGCAGCTTAGAGAAATAATAATGGCAGATCCTAGACATTTATGTTCATATGCATGTACACATAAATGATTAGTGTCACTAGACGAGTAAACCAAGTCCGTCCGTCCATCTACCATGGAATAAGAGTTTTCTTGAACAACTCGAGAGTGCAGACACACTTAGACCAGTAAATGTCCTTTGTGATACCATGGATCAAAACCATTTGGCCACTCAGGGAGTAACAAAACCAACCGAAGCCTTTGATAAAGCGATGGATGCACATGACGCCTAAGGACGCCAGTTCTTCAAGAAAGGGGGACCCTACATGGAGCATTCTTTTATGCTACAAGGCTGGGCAATTATGTACATAGGAGGTGAAGTATGATTTCCTCTTACTCCTCGTCTCAACATGCAGAAGTCATTAGAAAAGAGGCCAAGTCTTCTGCCATGTAGCTAGGGGCATACCTAGGGATCGGCTTTTAGGCAGAATCCTTACAGTAGTATACCCTGTCTGGCGAGCTCGACTGCCCTGCAGTTACCTGGGATGTCTCAGTGGCCTGGTACCCAGTATAGCTGAATGTTGATCTGTTCTGTCATTTCCTTAAGAGATAGATGGCAGTTGAAAGCGGCCTTTGAGGTAACGGAGCACGATTCCAGGAACTTGATTGCCGCCTAGCTGTCAGTGAAAATGATAATATCCCTGACAGATAGTACATTACACTTAAGCCAGGACAGGGCTTTCTTAATCGCCATGATTTTTCGTCTTAAAAACGCTACAATGATCAGGAAGGCGGAACGATATTCTGAGTTTTTCGGAGAAAACAGAGCCATCTCCGAAAAATGAAAACCGTGCTGCCAACGATAGGGGGAGAGTTATCCCATTCATCCAGTTCAGGGATGCTCGCACGGAAGTTACGGTTAAAACTCATTTTCATCATCTCATGTAGTCCGTATTTTCGTGTTTCCGGGTGTGGCTAGCATGATAACTAGACCACTAAGAGGAGGTTTTCAGACGGATGGCCGCACAGGCAGCAATCTGTTTACCGAAAATATCTAAGGGTGGCAGGTTGAACAAAATGTCCAGTGCCGCTGAGAGAGTAGTTCTCAGTGCACCACCGATGCAGATGCATAGCTACTTGAATGAGGTGGACAGCTCTATCAAAAGCAGGCCACCTTACGATCACGCAATAAACCCTAGAGGGTGTGACGCAACCGTGCCACATCAGCATCAGAGACGTAAAGATATGGCTTCGCTAATCAGGTATAAATGCTTTAGAGAGCGCCTAACTTTTACAAACGTAAAGACCAATCGGACTAGTGCTGCAATATCTAGTGCTTTGAGGATACAGGCAGCCAACAAGAAACCCACATACGACCTCATTTACGTAGCCCCTATATGGGCACCGGCAACATCTTTAAACTCGTACATGAGACAGTATGCTGCGATTAAGGACGGTATTACATATAAGTATACACAATGGCGAAAACCCAAAGAAGGGTGCCACCAGAGCAGCTGCTAAAACAAAGTGTCAACGGTGATGGAACACCTCAGAAAACATTTAGTGGACATGCAAAATGCTGCCGTTGTGACTGGAGAGTCCAAAACGCTGAACATGCGTGGCTGGAGTGACAAAAATACGAAATACCTTGAAATGAGAGATGGACAAGGCAGTAATCTTAAGGAGTTTTATATCATTCATGCTATCAACCAGAGAACCCTGTACTAGGTTGTGGAGGTGTTTTAGAAATTAATGCTGATATCCCAAAAAATGTGTGAAACTCCAGAAATCTCAACAGCAGAACATGTGAACAAAATGAGAGTCTGTTCTTCTAGCGCTTCTCTGTTTGGGCTCTAATGGATTTGAAAAATGACATCCTCCTGAGGAGGAGCTCCGAGGCTATTTCACAAAGCAAGACTGTTGGTTTTGAGATTCCAAAAATATGCATGCTCTCATAGAGTGACTGTTTGGCGTGAGTTTTGGAGTGGTGACACCATTGGTACCAAATTTATTGAAAATGAAACTGGCAACAATGTTAAGGTGAGTTATGTGCCCTACAGAGACAGAATAAATTATTTTTCATGGCCACAATTATACAATTTGATTTGGACGAGTTTTGGTTTCAGAAGGTTGGAACACTAAGCTCGATAACCTTGTTATCAGCTGTTTAGGAGACATGCTTTGGCCACCGCGCCACCAGAACTTACATATATCTGTAGTACAGCAACAATCACTGACAAAAAATATTGAACGGTGTACTTTTAATTTCAAAAAAAGTTTCAAAAAGAGACCAACAGATGATATCAGCATTCGATGATAGCGGTTATAAATGATGACACACACTTTTCGAAAACAGATTTCAGATCAAATCTCAACCAAATCGAAGATATGGCTTCCAAGTAGCATATTTCAATCGAATACTTATCATGCCGACGCCTATTTCTTTTGAGGACGGATGATAAGCGATTCAATTTTGGATTGGGAGTATTTTGATGTTTGAAGGACAAGCCCCTTATGGTCAACCTTAATTTATTGCGGCGAAGCAAAGTCAGCATTGCTGGTAAACTATCAACTCTATTAGCGCTGAGGAAGGATCTTGTTGCCTATTAGTTTCGAATACCATTTGATTTGGCAAAAATTCTGTCATGACTGGAGGTGTAGTCCATTGTTGCTGTTGAATATGAGGAGAGGTACGAAAAAAAGGATGACTCTGTGCACTTTGGACACAAACAACGTCGTCGAGGTCAGCGAACTCCAACAAACACCGTCCGGTTTTAATATCGTAACCGAAAATAAAAATTTATTAGCTTGCTAAGAATCCGGAACCTTTTCACAAAAAAAGCCGAAATTCAGACGTAATAAATGACTTAGCTCATCGCAGTTGTGCGGCGGATATTTTAAAAGATGGTTTGGTCATGGACACAACCAGTATTTTACCTCCTCTTTGCTTAAGTACCACGACGTCATCGTTTTTGGATGAAGTCATTAATTCTCTCATCTGCGCTGTTCGATTCCGCTTTTTTACTTCCCCAAGCGACCGCTCGTCTACATTGGGTATAGAATAAGACGGCGGGGTTCTGATCGCAGATCGATTGAAATAAAATCGATAATCTTTAGGTGTGCGTAAGCTTCAAGGATTCCGTTTGTATTGAAGGTGTTCATTGTAGATGCGTTCAAAGAGTGGGATTGTCATTTAGTCTATTTCATGGAGAATGGACTTAAAAAAGGTATTTTTTTTGAACTGATCATACTTTTTTGTAAGTGACCATGTCGTCGGAGTTTTTTTGACAGATGTGAGCTAGAGTGATTGAAAATTAATCATTGGAGCAATATTGCTATTCTGAAAATTTAAATCGAAAGAATTCGTCTATTTTAGTGACATGGGATGAATTCTGCAGAATATATCGTCGCCGTTGTAGAAACGAATGCATTTTCCTTTGGGGTTTCGTCGCTCGATTCGTACAATATGAAGCCGATGTGAGGCGAGACTGTGAAGCAACCAATTTTGCATCAACTCATGTTCCCGTGTAAATTAAAGTGCCTGTGTACTTGCCACACAGTTCCGAAAACTGCTTACAACATTCCAAAAAAATATTGATCCAGCATTAACACGCTTTTTACTCTATGCCCTGATTTTCGACATCGCAAGATGATCGTGTTGAATAATGAAACTCGTTGTTCCAGATTCTTTGAACCATCTTCCATGAGGACATATTCTACTTTTAGAATATTTTCATGTTCTGTGATCTAACTTGGTCATCCCAGGCGGTATCACCTTCAACGCGGAGCTCAATATTTGACGTTTTTAAAATTACGTTGAAATAAGTCCCAGTGATGCCACCAGCCTTAGCAAAATATTTCGACAAGATCATCGCATATAACAGTTAAAGAAACTGTCAAAAGTGTAACGTAGAAAGCGGTGTTGTAGTTATTTTTATAGGTGATCCGTTTTAGGTATAAGTGCGAAATTTAGTAAAAGAATAAGTTAAGGTTTGTGATGATTTTAGGAATGTCAAATGTTGAGTCTGCTAATATTTAAATTCTTCACAAGACTACAACATCTAAATTGATCTAAATTGATTATATACGATGCGTAATAGTATAGTATATCTACCGCAGAAATCTACGGTATCACAGAGGCCTGCAGACATCTTTCCACCCTAAACAACAATAGACAGGTAGATATTTACATACATAGATAGCCAAGCGGCCATCAAAGCCATCACCTCCATCACAACCAATACTAGATTGGTCAAAAGATGCAAAGATGAACTCAATTCCCTCAGCACGAGGCATAAAATTACACTCTGCTGGATTCCAGGACATACGGGTATCCACGGGAATGAAATGGCTGACGAACTAGCCACAAAAGGCTCAGAATCAAATGAACTACAAGTGGACAACTCAGTGTCAATGCCCATCAGACAGACTTTTATAATATGGCTAACGCAAGGTGGAATACTATCACCTCATGTCTAGAGTCTCTAGAAAGCTTTGGACCCAATACGACAAAGAACTCCTCTCATTAAACAGACCACAGCTGTCACTCCTCATTGGAGTCCTTACTGGCCACAATTTAATGGCGGCCCATCTCAGGTAAATGAGAATCAGCACTACCAAGCTATGCAGAGGCTGTGGCGACACAGAAGTAGAGGAAAACTCAAGACACCTCCTCTGCGAAGGCCCAAGCTTCAACAGAACCAGACTCCCCCTCCGGAAACCGCACTTCAATGACCTTAGCGCGGGCATACACGCCACCTAAAACCACCCTAAAATTCATCAAGAAATCGGGCTGGTTCAGGAGGGCCCCCCCTGCCACTAACCAATAATTAATCAAATAACCCAATGCCGTGTGTTTTTTTTTGTTTCAGGTGTCCCACACCGGGGGAACACAATGGATCCGTAGAAGACCCGAGTGAGTGAGGCTGCACTCCAGCGGATGTAGTCACTCCTAGCTACCTACGCGATATAGGACATGTTAGATATTTCAGAGTAATCTTTAGGAATCGATCTGATCTCAACTTTTAATGGATATACCCTTATCTTGGCGAACAAAAAAACGAAGCACAAATAAAAGTCTGAAAATAAAATGACGAAAGCCATTCTCCCCATCCAAGGACAGGGGAGGACAACACGCTAGTGGGAAAAGGAAGTGCAATCCCTTTTAACTGGCAAAAGTAGCAAAGAAGATCATCATGTAGAAAAAGATCATCATGTGCACAAGATTAAGTTAGCTTGATGGGTTGATGAGGATGGATCGCTCTGTTCTCCATCACGCTTACGTCTGCGTAGACCCACCCATTGGGAAGGGTATCACGTGTACAAAGTCGAAAAGAAAGTGGGAAGGATTACTGCCCTAGAAAGTGCAAAGCGTGTAATACAAATCAGGCGAATCTAGACATCTGAAAACCTAAAATATCGCTGCTTAAGTACAAAAAAAAAAAATTGTTTTGCCAACAAAAGAGAAAAATTCTCATCTTCATTTCTTGAGATGGAACGCGTTATGAATACCTCGGCTTGGCTTGAATCTCTCTAGAGTTGCTTATTTATGCAGCCAAAGACAATCTGCCCCAACGCTGAAGATGATTTTGTTTAGCAAAATTGTCCTTTACTAGCTAATGTTCCATCAACTAAATAAAAAATTCTCTTCTCCTTAAATGGCATCCTACTTTGTGTTCTTGCATCAGTTGGGTTTTGTATCCACGCAGATGCAAACCTTTTGTGAAAATTTACTGTCTGGTTCTTGTGAACAACGACAAATTGATGTGCCAGGATTCCAAAGACACTTTCTCCCACTGCAGCTACATATGTTTTCGAATGAACTTCCGTTGTGAGGACGGATGGGTGACTTATTATTCACCATTGAATCAGTTTTCTCAATTTTTTTCAATTGATATTCATTCTCATTTTGACGGAAAATAACATGAAGTTTCCGGAACTATTTCAGTGAAACTTCTCCATTTTTGTAAAATGTGGGAGAGAGACTGCTGGTATTGATAACATGGTATAGCAAAACTATGTTCTATACCACATGTCTGTCACTGCAATACCACGTTAAAACCTAGTATACCATGAATAGAATCTAGTATTGAGATTAGCAAATTTTTGGTGGTATACCACCATCTTATTGCTTGCAGCGCCACTTTCTTTCTGTTGGTCATTCTTCATAGCTTCTTTGACAATTCAAAATGTTTTGAAAATGGATTAAGGAGGACAATTTTATCTGCATTGGTAACAATGAAGTAAGAGAAGTTTAGAGGAATTATATCGGCGAGCTACGAGGGACAAGACGCAATATTGGAGTGTTGCAAAAAATGTGTAAGGAGCTGGAGGAGGCGCAACACAAATGTCAAAGTATACCACGTAACGTTAAAGTCACTATACCATGGTAGTCATACAAGGCTGTCTGTCTCCCACATTGCTCGAGTAACAAGTGAAGCGTTGCCACAGTTACCTTCTATCAAATTTTTGAGGTTTTCAACTTTATAGGGGAAAAAAATGGAGAGACATAGATTTCTTCTTTTATTTGGTAACTTTTAATATATTTAGAGCAATGGGATACACACATAAATATTTCAGATCGGCGAAGCTACCCCTTCTGCATAAAGCCCTAGTTCTATTTATTCCTAAGTATTGTATTTTACGTTTGTGCAAATCCGTCAAAATGCTGTTACAATCTACGCTACACCGTTAAATAGGAGTAGTTCATCCAGTAGAAGATCCAGTTCTAACATCAACATCTAATCTCCAGTCATTGACTTATCAAATACAGGTAGTAGACGTGAGTCGTTACTATTCATACCATGTACCATGGTTGACAGATGACAGATTCAGCGAAATGATCCAAGGAAATGTGACATTTAGGCGTTCTACTAGACATTTGGATACACCTGAGTGACGTATAAAGCTCTCTATTTATTCAAAAATTCTTAATCTACATTTGCTGCAGCTGTTTAAAGACAAAAAGGGCGCAAACACCGAACTTAAAAAATGAGTTAGCGGCATAGTTGGAACCGTTAAACAGTGCCTCATTTTTGTGTGAAGGTTAAAAGGCATATTTCCAACTGCAAATTTGAAACTGAAATCGTTTTTAAAATTTTCAAACACATTCAATCTGGACGAAAACCAAACACAGAAAAATGCATTTAACTCAAAACTACTAAAATGGAGATGCGGCCTTTCTTCTTACGACAACAGAATAGGGATCTGCAGGCCATGTACGCCTCTCAAAAGCAAACATTGCATCCAAATATATAAACAATACGCTTTAAGGAGAACCAAAATGCTAAGCTCCTGAAATTCTCTAAATTTGAAATATTTTCTATTTTTGAGATTCAATTTCTATTTTCAACTACGAAGCAAACTTTGAAGCAACAAATGTCATCCATTAGTAACAATTTTAGCCCTTTTGGGCTTGAAAATTTTCATTTGCACAGATAATCACGTTGTGCAAATTGCCGTTGCCGTTGCTGTTGCAAAGTACATTTAAAAAAAATTCTCTTAAACTTTAAGAGTCTGTCGAAACTAACTGCTTGCAAGTAGAATTCTAATTTATTAAACGAACTCAAATCAACTTCATTTGCAAATTAATAAATAACAAAATAACTAGCTAAACACTTGACACTAGTTAACATACCCACAACTCCAATAGTGACACAGAAAGATGTTTAAATTCCCAAAATTCCAGGCCAGGAAACACAATCCACTGCGGGACGAATTTTTCCACTTGTTAACTTTTTGCACTTTTTTATTATTATTTTTTTTTTTTATTTTTGAGGAGATAGAATTATTTAATCAATTATAACCAGTTTCATAGCATCAAAGTAATGCACATTCACATCGACAACGACCGAAACGAAATGTAAAATTCGAGGAGAACAAACCCAAGCGAAACAATGACCGAATATCACGATTAATTAACACTTCCTCCGGGAACAGATCGGCGCGGCGACGATCTTTCACTTAAATTCACTGAATGGATGACATGTGATTTGAGCACTTTCCCAATGCGCTGTAGATACTCGCACTTGGATAAGATTTTCACTTACAGAATCCCGCAAAATGCTGGGAAAACACTTGAATTTTTCTCACCAAATCAGAATTACTCGTATCACTAAATTAATCTGTACTCGTAGAATGCACCTAAAACCGGGTTCAACAGAAACAAACCGCAGAGATCAGATTCAACTTTACCGCAACGATACGATCGAACTGACTGATCATAACTCGACGAATCAACTGATAAGACTGCGGATTGTCGACGATGAGCGTATAAAGCTTGGCCAGAAAGCGATTCGATTTTCCAGAAAACTCTCTTCTGACAAGCAAGGCGATAATTTCATATCGTAAACGTATATAATAAACGACGGAGACTGTATCTGTATGTAAAGCTCTGCGAGCGATCAACATAACCAATCTGTATGACGATGACGAGTATCTCAAACAATGCAGATAAACGTTGTGATTGTGACGTGGTGTGCTGGGCAGTGCGAAAGGTAGTGATTGATAAAGAAACTATGACGTGTTCCGCATACAGTGCGGTCGAGCGTTTTGAAAAGGGAAAGCATGCTATCGGCGATAAAAATGGATGAAAGTAAATCTCAAGTTTTTATGGGATACGATGGATCTCTTTTAAGAGATAGTTCCACCTACTCA
Source organism: Blera fallax (assembly GCA_946965025.1). Taxonomy (NCBI): domain Eukaryota; kingdom Metazoa; phylum Arthropoda; class Insecta; order Diptera; family Syrphidae; genus Blera; species Blera fallax. The sequence goes on from OX337245.1 coordinate 49,420,834, forward strand.
ACCTATGAATATGTACATAATTCGGAGATGGAACACTATTTCTCCAACGAGCAGTGAAGCTGGAAAAGGAGGAATACACGTATCGATATGACTAACTCATTGTGACTGCTTAATTCCAAAACATTCATTCTACCTAAAGACACAAATATTCGTTTCCGTAAACAAAAAATTAAAAAGTTGTTATCATAATTATCTCAAACCTTCATTTGATGTTTGGATACGTTGTATCTGCCATCTGGTAATTATTAAAATTACATAATTAGAATACTTGTTGAATGACCTTTTTGTGAAAGTTCATATAAAGATGTAAACGAGTGTAAGTTTAGGTTAGGTTAGGTGAGGTTAGAGTTAGACCACATATTTGGTAGACCGGAGGAAGTCACCGGGTACTCGGGGAAAAACCTATGCTATCCCAGGGTGTTGTGACTGGGATTTGATTGTGCCTAAGCGGCTAAGTGTACAGTAAAGGTAGCGGGTGCAAGCGAGTATTGGGGGTGACTGACTCAATCGAACTCTTGGTACTATTATGCGGTTAGTGTTATCTAGGTGGGTGACTGATACAATCGAACCCTTATGACCTAGATAAGGTAGCGAGGGTGCGTAAGAGTAGTAAGAGGTGACTGATTCAATCGAACCCCTTATACTGTTATGCACTTGAACAAACGAGTGTAAAGTGTTTTAAATTTTTTTTTTTGTCCTTTTTGCCTCGTTATTTCACCATGGACTAACTACATATGTACATATACTAGACGGCAAACTTCGATGCACTTGACAGATTGGCTCCACCAAGCTAAATTGGTCCACCTAGAAGCTTGAATGTATTTCACCTAGAAGCTTACCCCGATGTTAAACCATTTCAACGTTGGATGAACATTTTACCCAATTTTACTGTGGTACTGTACACTTCTTCCTCCTCTTCTATAAACTTAGTTTTACTGTGGGGGAAATGATTAAATATGCGCTGGCATAATCAAGTGAAGTTTATGAAGGTCAGCTCATATTTTGTGATTTTGCCGGTGATTGAAGTGGATATTTCAGTGATTACGGTGAGTTTATCGAAAACATTTAACGTTTCTAATGTTTTCAGTGCGAATCAGATAATATTGCTTCGAGGATTATAATTCAACTTCTTCGACATTGTAGTTTCAGTATTCGGGAGACATTATGCCGCCGATCAGAAGATCAAATATTGGCTCACGCAGTCGTAATGCACAAAGATTGGCGATTCGCCGTGCAAATCAAACGCCTGATCAACGCGCCGAAGCGAATGAACTGATTCGAGTACATGTGTCGCGAATTCGTACGGGACGAACTTAGGAGGAACAAGAAGCACACGCAGCTGCTGAACGACTGAGACAGCAGCGCATTCGCGATCTGCTTCGTCAAGTTTAATCAAACGCCAATCGTCGGGTGAGAAAAGTTGCCGTGAATGTCCAATTACATCGCGCCGATTTTCAATATGACTGCACGATTTACTACAGCGAACCGCCATGTGTTACGATTGGGCCCATAAATGTGATTTGCCAATATTGCAATGCGCTAAAGTTTCATTCGGGAACACCAGGATTGTGTTGTGCAGGTGGTAAAGTCAAATTACCACCCTTGACGCAACCACCAGACACTCTTTACTTTACGGCGACTTACCAGAATCAAGAGATTGCTTGACGAATGCCCTGAAATACAACGATTCCTTTCCAATGACGTCATTCGGTGCGAATATTGTTGAAGATCGTGTATTTAATCCTTGCCCTCGCCATGACAATCAATAAATCACAAGGCCAATCATTGGAAGTGTTTGGGATTAATCTCGAATTCCCATGCTTCTCGCTTGGTCAATTATATGTGGCATGTTCGCGTGTTGAAAAGCTTTTCGTCTTTGTTTATTTACCCGCCGGACAACAAAACAAAGAGCGTAGTCTACCACAAAGCATTGAATTGACCTGACATGTGATTCCCTGAACCTCTTTGCATTCCGTATAAATAAAGGATAAATGAATTCGAAAAGTGTTTCATGCAATCAATGATTGAAATTCGAGTGGCATCATTTGTTATCGATCGCAAATGTTCGATCAAAAATTGATCCGGAATGCTCGAAATATTTTCTATCAAAAAATCAATTCTGGGCGGGACGAAGTTCGCCGGGTCCGCTAGTAGATTATACCGAAGATACGGCCGGGATGCGAAAAATGTGATAATGAACTAAGGGAGTCAGGTTGCAATACGAACGACACCAACATGCGCAATGAAAGTGATCCTACACATTCTGCCGCTGGACTTATTAAGAAAACGGCAGCATCGACGGCACTTCGTCTGCACCGGGATGGCAACTGGCACTAGCGCGGTACCATCTATGGCCATAGAAAAATCCTGGATTTCGTTAAAAATCTGATTAGGGAGTTCAATATGCCCTTGAACGGAATAAAGAGAGTGCGTGTTACCGGAAGGTATCATAGAACTCTTATCGAGGATGGAACACCTTTGGAAAAGAAAATTAGTGGTACATGTAATCATCTTTACGGATTGATCCATGATGGATGGCAGAGCGGGGGCAGGTATCTGTTTAGAAGAACTAGAATAAGCGTGTTATATTAGTCTAGGGAAATATACCTCAGTCTATCGAGCGGAGATAATTGCTCTGTTGCATGCGTTGGATCAGTTGCTAGGAGGTCAAGTTGTTGGAAAAAATATTACTATAGCACTGGACAATTAATCAGTGATTAGACGCATGGAGCAAGCAGATATAAATGCATTCCTGGCGGTGGAATGTGTTCATAATCTCAATGAGTGCTCATCTCGAAATGAGGTGACGCTACTCTGGGTGAGAGGGCATGTAGGTCTGAGGGCAATGAAAAGGCGGACTCTCTAGCAAAGCAAGGGTCGACCTCGGCGTTCTCTGGTCCGGAACCATTTGCTGCAATTGGCAGAGGAATGGTAGAGCACCAGATTAACAACTGGACTGGCGAAACACCAGAGAAGGTGGTTAACCGTAGAAGGTTGTAAGCAGGCTAAAATGGCTATTAAAACGCCGACTGGCTACACTCATAGGAAAGTTCAAAGCTTGGAGCGAAGGGCACTGCGTGGTAGCGTTATTAACAGGTCATGGAAATTTTGGGTATAACCTAGAGAAGATGGGTCTTCTGGAGGAGGATACCTGTGAACTATGCCTGGAGGAAATCGAAACGGCGGCACATATACTGCGTCATTGTCCGGCATTAGCTAGCAGAAGAAGAGAGGCCTTGGGATGCTTCTGGGTAGAAACCTCGAAGATGAACCAGATTTCTTTTAAACAGATGCTAGCATTCACACGAGGAATCGAAGTCAGAGAAGAACTGTGGAGAAATCCGGAAAGTCTCAGGCTAGATGGATCTTGGAAGAGAGACGAAAGGGACCCATAACTGTGGCCTGATTCGGGATCTCTCGAAATAATATCGTATATACATATAAGGGAGTCAGGTAGGTGATATTGTGAATCTGCACATAACTATAAATTAATGCCTGGATTCGAAACCACCTTGTACATAGATTCCAGATTCATTCTGAACACTTGTGGAAGGTCGCTGGTGACAGAGAGAGTGCGAACACTAAATCATTGTCTTGAATCTAAATGGTGGCGGAAGGCTTTTCTAGATGGAATCACTTGTGGCCAAACTATTAACTGCACACCTAGTAGGATCTACTTCGACTTGTTTAAAGCACAGGTCTACAAGGATTTTTTAACGTACAGCCGCCTTGTTATAGGAATGGCAGGAATGAAATCTTAATGGGCTAACGACAACGCTACTATCGATTAAATAGGCTCCTTGTCATAGACATTGTAACTGAGGATATGGGCCTCCATGTTGGGGCTTGTCCTTAAGTCGGGGTAAATTACGTAGCATGCTAAAAGGTTTTTGTTGCGGAGGACTGTTTACGACCCCCTAAAAAGAAATAAGTATAATGACCCTCGGATCTCCATATAGAACGCATCTATCACTGCTATCTATGGAGTAGAGGACAACCTCATCATAGCCAGGGTCCGTTTTCTATCAACCCAATATTTTTGAGATCAAGGAATTCTGCAATAGACTACTTATTTTGGGATCGAGGCTAGTCCAGTATCATTTAGTATCGTTTATGTCAGAACCTTAAGAGCAGCTAATATCGGTTGCAACCAACGTACAGATGCGGATATCTAGCACACCACAGCGTCAACAAATTACTGTGAGAAAATTTCACATCCCAAGGTTGCAATTGCAAAAGACTGCCATCTCGACAGAGCTTTTGCCGCCAGTATAATGGTTTTGTTTCGAAGAAGATGGTACACGAGAAGCATCAAGGCGAATCAATAGAGAGGTCTTACTTCAGATGTAAAATTAAGGAATGTGGATTGTGCTGATGTCCACAAAAAGCCTCTGATTAGACGATTTTGGAAAACGACCGCAGCAAAACAAGAGACAGAAAGGCCAGCACTACAGAAAAGGACGAGGGTTACTCGCGAGCTTAATGAGCGCAAGAAACGTCACAGACGGAATATTTGAACTTGGAGTTGTTGCGGTTATTGTTAGCTAGGTTGCAGTCATGTAGCGTTTCCAGTCTATGTAAGCTGCTAGTAAAGTTTAAGGACGAGTGCCTCGCCGTCGCCTACAAAAAAAGCAAGTACTTGGCGCAGACCGTATGTGGTCCTTGACCTAGCTTCTCGTGACAATTCGTGTCGTGCGTGTTATATTCTTCGCACAAACGGAAGGGACCTACAGTAGAGCCATATCAGAAAGATATTTTTCTTGAGGCTTTCTCATGACAGTTGTAGCTCTTGGACGTTTGTCAGACATTCGCGAGAGGTGGGACCGTGAAAAAACTTTTTGTGTTTTCTGGGATTCGAACCTGGAACATCCACTGAGCCAAGGCACCCACCCTGCGTCGATTATAGTACAGACAAATTTATTGCATTCGTTGATTATTAATGTAAAGATGACACCAGGAAGCTGCCAATAATGCAATGAAAGCCATTTCCTAGTGCACCACTCAAAGGCATATGACCGTTAGTACAGCCTTCAACCCACAGAAATCCTCTTAAGCTCTTGTGTAGACGTTTGAACTATTGAGACAACTGATGTTGTCCAGAAGAGTCACACATGCAATTAATGGTTCCCGTAGGTGCCTTCTTTGTTGACGTGAATGCACATAGCATAAAAATATTTCCGAAGTGTCACAGTACCTTATAGGCTCGGCGATGGCCATGGAGAAAATATGCCGATGCAACGGCGATGTCTTTTCGTAGCCTACATGGAGCAGCAGCAACCAGAGCTTTGTCATAAAATCGTCGCTTAGACGAAGCTCTCGGTCTTTCAAATCACTCGTCATATAGTATCGTGACGTGCTAGTACTTCCGCCGCTCTCCTGAACACCCCGTGATCCAGCAGAAAGCGCGATCTATTTGGAGGCATAAAGACTACTAATGATGTGGCTCTCATGCATTGAATTTTTGGGATATAATTTGCTCAACCATTCAACGGTTTGCTGCGAGGAGGATTTTACCACAGTTCTCCACATATGTTAATACAAACATCTGCTAATGCCGCCTGCTCCCAAGGACGATGCTTGTAGTGTACTAACTGCCTACCGGCCATTGCCCGTATTTTTAATTTAAATTTCAGGAAGGAAACAGCAGCTTCTTTGCAGAACACCTCCTCTTTCTGTGTAGTTTCTTAACAGTGATTCTTTCCGTGATAGCTGATTTCTCTCCACTGGTGCTGAGACCTATAGGGGCTATAGCTCCTGTGTTGACCAGATTTTGTGCGCACATAAAACGAAGGTTTTTCGTCAGAAGGGGCCACAATAGGTGCCCTCACGCCTCCACCAGGATCATGCTTGCCAGTCTGTGTGAAGCAATCTCGATTCACTAGTACTGGACGTTTGAAGGTTGCAGGTCAAATTTCATCAAAACACTTTCAGTGGTCTTTGAATTAGACAGTAGGTTTCTTTCCTTTGGTATAGTATCTACATATGTACATTTTTGTGTCTCCTTTACGCAAAGATCGATCAAGTTTCCAAACGATAATATGTTATAACGTATCTGATGAATGATACATCAGCCAACCAAAGCGATAGGTGATGAAGATCTACATATGTATCTACGGATGCACTTGCAGATTACTATCGCGATAGTAAGGTGTCTCTTTGACATCTAGTTGGAAACTCCATAATATCTACTGTATCCACCGAGTTTATTAGCAGCAATGTGACAATGATTGGTGTAATTAATGTTTGATATGCTGAATGATAATACTGTTGACTTTGAATGTTGAATCACTTTGGCGGTGTTAATGCTTCAGTAGCGGTCCTTTCACTTAGACCACTTCATGGTTCGTTGGGTATACGTTCCACAACGCTACTAATGATCGATTGACGCAAAAAGCGTTGGTAATTTATGAGTTGTTAGACGTACTACCTGCCTTTTTGTGTTTTATTTTTCCATTATTTTTTGGATTTCTGTTGTGAATTTGTTTTCTTTTTCTGTTATCTGCATTTTGCACAAAACTAGATAAAATCGTCATGTTTATGAAGCAGATTCTCACTCCCCTTTGGGTTTGTATAATTAGCTTTATTTGCATATAGCACGCATTTCGTAATGAGTGGCAATTAGTTGCGCCTCTACACTTGGAATTGTGAAAATTAATAGCGAGTTTAAATGCACTGTTTGAATGAAATTGAACCAAAATAAGGGGCTGTACGCACAGTATGCGGTGAAAGTACGCTCTTCAAAATCAAAAGATATCATCTCAAGGGTTTTTTATACTTAATGAAACTTTATACAATAGTGTACCATAATCATGACGGTATGGTATCTCTTAACCCGATGATGACATCTGTTTTACATCTGTAACCGCACCTCAGAACGAAAAGTTCAATATCTAGGAGTAGCTCTGAAAGAAGTTCGTGGGAGGAGTTAAGGGCTCCGCGTTGGTTTCTTTTGAAATCGCTATAAGACTACACTGTTCAATACTCTTCCATGATTGTTGCTTTTTTCCGATTTATTATAAAAAATAACTTCATTCAAATAGCTGCCGTGACTGGCTTGCAATTAGACCACCCTGGCAACCCAAATAGTACAGTACACTGCCGATTATTTGCCGCTCTATTTCGTTACATTACGTTTTCAAAGAAGTAGAGACCAATGATGCCACCACTCCGAGACCCAAACCAAACAGTCGTTCTTCGAGCCTCTACGACTACGTGTGAATATTTGGAGCCCCAAGTCATACAGTTTTCCTCTGAAGAAAAGCCTCTGAGGTAAAACGGGACACTTTGCCAAGAGTAGCAATTTTTTCGTATGTGCACACTGGAGAAGTACGCGATTAGCTTTTGTAATTCACTCAGTTTCGGTGTCAGTTTCATGAAATTTCCACTTCATACCGAAATGGGTAGGCTTTACATACCTTTTAATAAATATTTCAACCACGTTAGTGTTGCTAGCATAGTCCTGACATGTACTTCAAAAGGAAATGAACACATAACCCACCATTGGGACCTCAGAGTGACCCTAGTTCCTATGGTTTACAAAGGATAAGTGGGACGAACAAACATTAGTATCCCATTCTAGATTTGCTCAAAGATGGCGAAACTTATTGTCATCTATTTGAGCTAGGTAGGTGGGTAGGTAGAGGTGGCTGTTTCTTTAGATAGAAAACACAATAAGCGCTAGAATGCGCCGTTTTGATACCACGAAACTCATGCAACGTGGTTGTGTAATTTTGTTTGCGGTTGAGGTGAAGGCTATACTACACCCATGGAGGAGGAGGGCTCCAATCCTTCTGTCAGATATCTCTCTCAACTCGTAGAAGAAGGGTTTACCTCGAGTGCGTTGTCAGGTTTTCGCCAGGCCGGACATCTGCAAAGAAAGTGAAGAAGAGATCATTTTTCGTTAAAATCTCTACAGGTGCGGCAGAAGGTGTTGTGGGGGATGCCAAGCTTGGCTGCATGGTCTCCTATCGGCCAGTGGCCCGTGCTAACGGCTACAATTCTGGCAATATCTGGTCTTGATCTGCCTAGTAGCTCATTTGTTTTAGGTTCGCTTTAGCTGAGCCATGTCTTTCTTGATATAACGCAGCTGGAAAGCGTGTTCCAACCTAGGTTGGCCAGCTTCAGGAAGTGATTGTGATTGTGCCCTTAACGACTCCTAGCAGAACATTGACTCTTTCTGCTAGCGAACCGCTAAGGGCTGGCCCTTGTGTGGCCAGATCGTCTGCCTGCTCGTTTTCCTTATAGTTGCTGTATCCTGGGACCAACAGTTTATTTTGGATCCGTCCGTTTGGATAGTGGTATCAAAATCTTTGATTACTTTACCGCCCTTCCATTCCCCTCTGGTTGGAAAAATAACATAGAAACGTTTTCTAAAGCCTAAATTTGTGGTTTCATAATCAGTCGAAGACGCAACCAGGTTGTTTGGTACCGTCTCCAGGACTTCTACTTGAGCTAATTGAGTGATAAAAAACACATTGAGAGGCTACAACAATTATAAATGGCTGCGGGAATAAGAACACATGAAACGCGCGATAATTAGTAGAGTAAAATGGAAGTTAAAGCATGTGAGGATAACCCGTTCCTTCGGGTAGTCTTTAAGCAGCAGCGGTCGCATTGCAAATCTTTCACCTGGAGGGTAGTGGGCGACTAATCTTTAAGTAACGCATAACCATGGGTAAAGGGAGACAGATTTTGTTGATTATTTCAGCTACCTCTCACGCAAGTATAACAAAAGTGATTGTTGAAAGGAGAATACGTGTTTGTTTAGTATTTCATATGCTATACTAGTAGGCGAGTGTAAGAGATCCACAACGTCACTACATACCCATTGATATATGCTAGGAGCAAGTAAAGGATATTTGCTAGCTGCTAATTTACAAGCTGCATTTTCCACTTGTTGTATATTTTGAAGCCATCGAGGATGCCCCCTCTTATGAGCTGTGTTTTTCTCGATCACAACAACGAAACTTCTGGTTCGACTAACAATCCCAGCAAGCACATGTGGCAAAACAAGAGAATGCAGCGCTGTATAAAAAGCCCAAAGCTTCATTTCGTCCACTCGATCTGGATGAAGTTAGTGTAAAAATTTAAATTTGCTGCTGTATTGTGTAGGCTTCTGAAGCCAGTCTTCAATTCAAATCAAAGAATTTCAAATAGCTGCTCATCATCTGCTCATCGATTTTAAAGCCGGGTGTTATAAAGGCGAGTATTCTTATCCAACCTGGAGGGACAACGCAATAGAGGCCGACCTCGCCTATGGTAGCGCGCACAAGTAGAACGTGGCCTCACTTAACGAATTTGGAGTGCGCGACTGGAGGCAGTTAGCTAAGAACCAAGCTAACTGGAGAGGCTTGTTGGTTGAGGCAAAGGTTCACCCCAAACTATAGCGCCACCTAAGTTAGTAGGTAAGAATTGGTTAGACTTATAGCTAACTACACACTATGATACAATAAGGCTTCCTAACGCCGAGTAGAAATTCTGTTCGGAATGTGATATTCAAAATTTAAGAATTTTTGACTCGACTATATCGGCAAAGAGTGAGTTACTGATGCAGTCACATCAGCTGATCCTAGAAAATTAAATTTGTATTAGTACACGCTAAAATAATAACTCAGGCCTACTATACACCTATGTAACTCTAGACCAGAACATAACTGGAAACCTCATGTAGACAGAAAAAATGAATAGGCGACAAAAGTCTTCTGGGCCTGCTCCAGATTTTTCGGTAGGAGATGGGGATTAAAACCTAAAATAATCCACTGGACTTATCTCACAATCGCCACGCCGATTATTACTTATGCATCGCTAGTATGGTGGGAAAAAGCTAATCAAATCACCATCCGATCTGCCCTACAAAAGGTGCAACGATTAGCAAGTCCTACAGCTGCGCTGGAAGGTCTTCTAGACCTTTCACCACTACACATAAGAATTATGAAGACTGCAGCTGCTAGTACAATAAAGCTTCAACTCCTATGTAATAACACTACCACCAATCTAGTAGGACATATGAAAATCTCGCTGTTATCATCGCCAGCGATCTGCTCCTCGGATTTCATGCAAACCACATCTTCAGTTGATTGCTACACTGACGGTTCGAAAATGTCAAATGGGGCTGGAGCTGGTATCTTTGGTCCTAACTGCAAACTCTCCACTTGACTTGGACTACTATCATTCAAGCAGAGGTCTAAGCAATCGAGCTATGTGCCAGAGAATGCATCAGACGAAACCTCCGTAGATCACAAATAAATATAATGTCACACAGCCAAGCAGCTCTTAAAGCTCTTACATCCTTCAGTTTTGAGTCTAAGCTGGTTTGGAATTGCCTACAAGTACTCTTGCAGCTTGCTGCACACAATAAAATTACTCTTGTGTGGGTCCTTGGACATAGGGACATAGGGTAATCCACTGATGAACTTACCAGACTGGGTGCTCAATCTCCGCTTACGGGACTTGAACCCTTTTGTGCTTTAATCTATGGGAACGAATAGAAATGCTCTTATTCTGGAACTCGCAAAATGGCTTGCGACACCCCAAGAAATTTATATCTTTCTCAAAAAAGAAAAGATCTAGAGACTGCTTGCTTTCAATAACGAAACACAAGGCTAAGATCATAACTGACTTCCTTACTGGACATTGCTCTCTCAATTACCATCTCAAGAAAATGGGCCGTGTCCAATCGACCATATGTCGTCTCTGTCTTGAGGACACCGAAATAGCCTATCATATACTGTGTGAATGCCCGGCCATAGCTCGGCTTAGGCTCAAACACTTTACCAAAGGCTTCACATCACCATCTGATGTCACATCCTCTTCAACTCAAACTATCTATAGTTTCATTAGTGGCCTAGATTTCAGCTACAAGGCAAGTACAACATAGCAACTCTCAGGGGATAGCACGAAAGATCTTTTCAGGTCGCCGTGCTTACTAGGCTTAAACTTTTGCCTTATCGGCCTCCCACTTTTAAAAAATACACCTATGTACTGTACATATACTCATAGATACGCATATGATCCAAATAACTTTCAATAAGACAGGTATTAATTATTATTCACCACGTATTACGTTGCATGACGAATGTGTAAACAAAACTGCTGAGTTTTATTCTAAAATAATTTCGTATAAATGGCCGCCAATTTGCTGTTATTGGTGCTAGAGTCGATGGGATAATTTACATTTTGAAAGGATTTTAATTGATTTTATATCTGCGAATGATTTTCATTTTATAGATACTATACATAGAGTGAAAATAAAAGGGGAAAAAAGTACTAAGCGCTTCGTTGGACACTGTTAATGGAAACTTGTTTTAAATAGATTCTAAAATGCGTGTTCGAATTTTTTGTTTGCTATGCCCGGTGGCTTTTGTTGTGAATACTTTCGTCTTTCAACGTAATTCGATTTGCAAATGGATCAAGCAAATGACACCAAATTTCGTAAAGTATTTTCATTAATATGCCTAACACTCAGCAACTGAGTTTGAATGGTAAAAAAATCTTTTTTTTGTTTTTTAGAAATACAAACCGGTCCTTCAGACTTGAGGACGATTGCAGTGTTTTTCAAGCCGAAGTTACTGGCATAAAACAAGCTGCGGACATGATTAGCAAGGGTAATATGTGTCCCTGGAAAAACAATCAGCATCTACATATGCTGACAGTCAAGCAGACATTAAAGCGTTACAGTCAACATCGGTTAGATCCAAGCTCGAAAAAAAGTGTATAAAAAATACATCAGTGGTAAAACTCGGTTGGGTGCCGGGATACATGGGCATACCGGGTAACGTAAAACCGGATTAACTAGCCAGGATAGGGTCGCATCTAAGCGCCTCGCAGGGCCTACCCACTTGGCACTCTGAGCAGAAAGATAGACATTGAGTCCAATGATGAAGCTAACAGGCATTGGTACACGTGCCATAGCCAAATCGTTATGGCCAGTCTATGACAAAAAGAAATCCGCAGATCTCATGAAACTCAGTCGCAGGGATATTCGCATAGCTGTCGGCGCCATGACAGGCACTGTGTGATAGGCAACCATGCACGGCTAGGACTATCCCAGAACGACTTCTGTAGGAACTGCAGGTACGAAGAGGAAATATAATCCATTCGCCACTTGCTATGTGATTGTCCAGCACTAGCCCGCAAAGGCAAGGACACTCTTGGGAGCTACTTCCCTGTGGAGGTGGATAATCTAAGAAACATTGAGCTGAACAAACTCCTGAAACTTATACATACATATATCTGGGTGGCTTAGCTCAGCCGTCGATAATGTAATTTAGGTTCTCAGGGGTCTACTATTGGGCATAATGGACTCTTCGTTAGACTAAGTAAGCCGTTGACAGCTTCCTTGTCAACTGTGGCACCCATCTCCCTAACCTAACCTAAGAGAATTTCGAGTTGAGTGTAATAATTATGAATAGGGAGGCAGTGTGTTTTATTTTAACACTAAACATCCACGTCGCAGAGTTTCTTAATTGTCTTCTCAATATTTAGCTGGGTAGCCTTTATTTTGCTTCACTGCAAGCAACCGCTTAGGTGAGCTTTCCACAAGCTTTTGACATTTGGTGACTGAAATTAAGTCCGCATGCTCCCTATGTGACCTGTCACAAATGGTTTAGATTTCCAACTTTGTCATACATGTGGTGCCTCCTATACTTTCCTGTGGATCCCTAGTCTGGTGGCCTGCGTTAAGGAAAGAATGCAACATAAAACTTACCAACAAAGTGCAAAGAACTGCGGCTCTTGGCGCAATGGGGGCCATGAGGACATGTTTAACCGAAGCCTTACTTCACCTTTTACCACTCGGTTTTCGCATTAGGTATTTATCATTACGTAGTGCGAATAGACTAAGAGAGGATGCTCGTGTACCAAACCTCATGGTCACAACAGCAGGCTGAATCTGTTACCACGGGATCTGGTAGCTAATGACTATAATTTCCAGCGTGAACTTGAGAATTGTCCTCACACTCAGATTCCCAACCAGGGCGGAATGGGAAATAGGCGTAGTGACAAATGATTTCGAAACAATAATCTTCACCGATTAAGAATGGACTGCGGGGTAGGGGCGGAAATATTCTCTGATTCCCTCAACATTTCCATGACTTACCGTCTTCCCGATTCATGCAGCATCTTCCATGCGGAGGTTTTTGCTGTATGTAAGCCTTGCCTTCTACCCAAGCAAACCTCTACACCTCTTAACACCATAACAATTCCCATTGACAGCCAGGCCGCTATCAAATCTATTGTATCTGCCACTACATCTTTGAAGCTAGTAGAACAGTGCAAGGAGGAATTCGCCTCTATGGTTCATCGGTTCAGGATTAGTTTCCATTGGGTGCCAGGTCACATCAACATCGAGGGAAATGAGCGAGCTGAGGAACTAGCGGGCGGGGATCTGCCCTTGACGGTTACCTTACGATGGTGGTGAAAGTTCCGCCGGGGGTCCTCAGGGGTAGAATCTTTGTACACTATCTTTTAAAGGCTGATGGAAGATGTCAGGGGGTGCGGAACTGTGCAATACCTAGGCAGATGTGGCCCAAATACTACATCAACAGAACACAAGAAATATTAAACAGAAACCGTGCAGATATTGTAAGTGTTCTGGCAATTAGTACTGACCACTGGCCCATCGGGGCATTTAGTACTGACATGCGGCCAGAATGGGGATTACATTTAAAGCAGATTGCATTATTACCAACGACAAAGAAATAATTCTACACTTCCTTTACAAGTGCCCGGCTCTAGGCAATGCCAGACAGCGCACATAAGATAAACCCTTATTTGACCACCTAATATAGAGAGCGGAGATAAGCATTGTGTACATTATCAGTTTACTCAATGTAACGGGGCGAATTTGAATAATCTTTATACTCTCCCTACTGGTTAACGCACTTTTTTTTTTTGACATCCAATAGGTCACTTGAGTTGTGGTACTAAAACGGCGCTTTTGCGTTAATTATGCTTCAGTATCGCTGGCTGATGCAACCATTTCTACCTACCTACCATACATAGAGTCAAGATCTCTCTGAATTGCGTCGGAATTGAAATCACATTGGAATCCAGCGAAACAAGTGCTCCGATGAACTTGCCAGACAATACCCAGAGGAATATTCAATATCCGAACCAGCCCTTGTCTGCATCTGCGATAAGTAGCTCAACTGATTGCTTTGTTTCATAATAGTTGCTGGTATCGTTTTGCAATTGATACAGCTGTGTATCTACAAAATATCCGAGGCTTCTCTTCTGGCCCTCAGAACACGGGCAGAATCGAAGGGGGAGGCTCAGCAGGACATCTATTGCAGAGTCAGGCGTGGTATTGAACGTGCTCCGTAGACAAACCGCCCCAACAGAGTCACGATAAACAAAATCCTCACATTAAAATAAGTCCTTAAAAATTCTTAAGTCGAGATACACCAACTTCAAACCCGCATGTGATAGCATCCTACGTCTGCAACTGTACGGGGTAACGACTGTATTCGTCTAAATGTGTCCGGTAGCGCTGTAGAATACGCGATACTATGTGCAGTTTGGAAGTAGCTCTTTTAAGTTATTCGAAACTTATTCCGGATTTCGCCAAAGAGATGCGCTTTTATGAGTAGATAGCGCGTAGGGCAGGTATGAACACAGAAGTTTCTATTTTAAAAAAATTCGTCTGCTGAGATACACAGACGATATCGATACCATTGGGGGATCTCAGCGTTCCGTAGTAGAGGTTTTCACGGCAATCAATGAAAAAGGCGAAATGATTTGGTCTTGTGAACGAGAGCAAAACCAACTACACACTATCTGTCCACCGCCTAGGAGAAACTGATAGCTTTGACTTAAGAAGTTAACGTCCCTAACGACCAAGAAGACCGAATCTCCACTTTAAAGACCAAACTATCGCGGATGTCAAAGCGCGTAGTATTGAGAACTGGAGCGTGCCTAGGATCGGCGAGCATGGGGCGCTAGCGCTTCTTAGGTAGGGAATCCATTAAGTTGACTTACCTTAGCACTGGTAGTAATGAAAAAAATTATAGTGAAGACCAAAATTCCTTGTTCGTAGTACTTTGTAAGAGTGTTTTTCATACGATGAAAATGTAACGCAATAAAAACTACCTCTGTAGACCCCACAATGAGCAGAAAGTGTACGAGGATACATACATACATGCATAGATCCCATTTTTTTTCTGTCACTGCCCAGAAATCTACCAACCAGAAGAACTCTCCCGAAAATCCGTAGGAGTGATGTTCAGTTTATACAGTTTACTGAGGCCTCCATGGTGCTTGAAATCCTAAAGGAAAATAAGTAGAAACGATTTACTTGCGAGCATATGGAGTACTCGGTCAATGCGTATCACAATAAGGGTATTTTGACCTGAGTGGGCGACAGTATGTTTTTTTTTCTCTGAATTCCTCAAGAGTCTGATTCACGTCAATTTGAATTTCGTTCAATCAATCGTCCAATAAGCGAATGTATCTGCTGAATTCCGAATGCCTAACGAACTTCGCATCATAACAAATCCAAAATCATTTTCATTACTCAGACGTGTCGTTGCACACGTCCGTACGGACGAACAGAACACAAGCACCCACGCAAGTTCATTCAGCCATAGGCTAACCCCTTGACATCCATCAGGAACTCCAGGCAGTCAACCAGCCAGCCAGCCGGGGCTAGGCCGACACTAGTATCAAACGAAACGAATCATTATGATTACATCCCTAATTTTCTGAAACGAGGGCATCAAGCGTGAATCTCAAATTAGTTAATTAAAGCACGCATGTGAAATGTATCTCGGATGTTAATTACTCGATGACTACATGACAGAGATACGGCCACAAAGACGAGACGCAAAGAATGCTGTTTTATGAGATACACATCTTTTTGCCGGGGTAGGGTTCCCGACTTCTGAGGCGAATTTCTAATCAAAATACGAGTATCACATCCCGCAACGGATATTTACCCGCAATTTCGATATTTTACAAAATGGTGATTAATCTCCGGGTTAAAGCTTCTCCTACATCGGAGAACGAGACGACTTTCAAGTTTGTTTGATTGTTTGTCGATGATGATGTTGTTTGACAAAAGTGCTGTTGACACGCATACAGATTTTGAAATTACTCTCGCATGGTGATGTTGACATACTCGTATTCCGTGCCAGAAGCCTTGACAGGAAATTCATGAAAGCCCCGTGTTGCACACACACTGAAATTGTAAATTAAATTTTCCCTTACAAATAGGGGGAGAGCGAGAGAGAGAGAGGGGGAGAAAGAGAGGAGAAAACTGCAAGTGAATTTTCAAAGATGAAGACGGCAAGTTTGGAAATTTCAGTTTCCATCCAAACACGGCAGGCATCTTTGCTATTTCAGAATAAAATATTCCGTTTAAAGCGAACCTGTTCGGGTTTATTTCTAAGCAATTTCATGCCTTAATTGCAATGCGGTTGCAAAGGTAGCAGTAATTTTCGGTGTAGCTAGGCGAAAGTCAGATGGTTAAACTTGCACATGAAATGTGATTATAGAGTGAAGATATTAAGTTACTTTACAAAGGATGCAAAGGAGGAAATTTGAGATATTTTAAGGCTGAAGCTTGAAGGAAACCATGGTAGATGTTCAAAACAAAGTTGTTGCTTACATAATTACCACTTCGATAATTTGCATGAGCAGGTATTGGCTATAATAGGGTTTTTTTTTTCTTTAAAGTCAAGGCGAGTTGAATAACTGATTAAGCCTTTCTTTTCTGGAAGAAATTACGGTGGGCCATATGGTCATTCTTACCGTATGAATCACTTTGCCCGGATGGCATATTGCCATGCTACAAAAAGCTCCGGAAAATGCTAGGTACAGAATTAGGGAAATATTCAGACACTATCTTGGACAAGGGTACATACATACCGTTCGCATGGAGGAAGGTAAGGCTTCCAAACAGGGCCACATGACAGCAAAGGACTTCGGACCAATAAGTCTAACCTCCTTGGAAAGGCCTCTAGACGCCCATATAAGGAACAAATGCAACAACGGTCAGTTGTGAAAAGCATAAGACGCGTACATGAAAGGGAAATCGATAGAAATAGCTCTACATGAAGAAGTGGGGAACATAGAGGCTAGTTTGCATCATAGGCAATTGGCTCTCGCGGCCTTCGTAGATGTAGAAGGGGCCTTCAACAACGTAGAGAGTAGAGCCATCAAACAGGCCTTAGATAGCACGGAGGTCAAGCAGGGAATAAGAAAATATTTATGTAGAATGCTCGACACACGAAACATCAACTCCGTTCTCGGAAATAGCTCTTTCAGGAGGTCGGTAACCAGAGGAACTCCCCAGGGAGGAGTCTTATTTCCTTTATTATGGGTATTATGGTTATCGATAGGATCCTGAAGAAACTAAACTCAATGGGTATAGGGGACACGGCATATGCAGGTGATGTCGTGACCATGATTCACGGTAAATTTCCAAACGTTCTGAGCGAACTCATGGAAGTCGCTCTGACGACTCTTAGTCGTTGGGCAAGAGATTACGGACTTATTGTCAATCCATCCAAAACGGAACTGGTTCTCTTTACTAGAAAGCAGATGATACCCCACTCCAAAACTGGACGGTGTGGAGTTGTCCCTTTCGGACAACGCAAAATATCTTGGTGTAATTCTAGACAGGAAGCTAATCTGGAATCTAAATATACAGGAACGAATCAAAAAGGCGTATAATGCTCTATTTATATGCAAGGGAACAGCTGGCAAAACCTGGGGCTGAAATCCGCAATGATGCACTGGCTCTATATAATGATAGTCGGAGCCATTCTCACATATGGGGCACTTGTGTGGTGGAAAGCAACAAACAGGAAAACAACGGGGGCGGTACAAAGAACAGCCAGTGTCGCAATTACGGGTGCACTCCGAACGACCCCCTCAGCGGCACTGGACCTCATTCTTCTTGCGGGAAACAGTGCGCCAAGGCTTACTAACTTAGGCCTATTTAAGAAAAGCAGTATAGGACACTGCTCCATCTTAAATGAATTTATTAGTGGCAATTCAATAAAAACAGACGACATTACTCCCGTGCTCGATTTCGACGCACCACGAGATAACGTATTCAGGAAGGGAGTACTGGCGCGGGAATGCGATAGTTAAACAAAAAGAAATCGCAATTTAGATCAGAAGTTCTAGCTGTACTCAGGGCTGTGGAACTACTAGAGATGAAATCAATATCCAATAAGGATCATTAATGGCAAAGATGCTCAAATATAGCAGGTCACAGGGTATCCAAAGCCTTGTGGCAAGAATTCGACCGGAAAAGAACTAGGGATGTTCTAAAAAAAAAACTGAATTCTGCTAAGAACAGCAGTAGGAATCTTGTCCGGGCACTGCATTCTGGGAAAGCACGCCAAGAGATTGGGCCTTACAGCCACGGATGTAAGTATGTAGATACTGTAACGACACATGCGTCGAAGAGGACATCATACATATACTGTGTGAGTGCCACGGAATAGCTCGAAATCGTAGGAAATACCTAGGTAACTACTTTTTCAGCAACCTAACAGAGGTAGATCCTATCAGCCAAAACAGACTTTGTAGGGAAATCGAGTGTTTCAGGGAAAGTGTTTAAGTTTCCATTTGTCCTTCCTTTGGAGGTTCCCCAGGGATCGCGATGGGCCCATTCTAGTGCCTAGTGTTTTATGAGACTTTTCTCCTAACCCTATCTAACCTAAGCTTTTCTTTTGTAATGGAATCTGCTAGTCTTCGAAGGACATTTTTTTTGGTGGAAACGCTCATGCTCACGAGAAGCAGGCCCGCTTCTAGTAGTGTGGGACTTCCTCTTACGCCACTGAAAAACTACCCTTAACCCCTATTTCATCTTCGACATCATCCACTCTGGAACCGCTTTCGCATTACTTCAGAGTGGAGTCGTTTTCGTTCCCCTCTGGGGACCGGCTTTTTTATGATTATCTTCTGCTGCGGGTTTATCTTTTCTTGCCGGTGAGGTTTTCATCACACCAATATGTCTTGTGCGGTTGTAATTTGATTTTCCTCTCTCTTTTTTGTCTTCAGTACTGCCTCGTTTTTCAAGCAGAGCTTCTCGCGATTCGTGAGGCCTGCCGATCACTGAGCACTTTCTCAACATCCAACCGTAATCTTGCTATCTTCACTGATAGCCAAGATGCTGTCAAAGCTATTGATTCAGCTATCACGTCCTCAAAACTGGTAGACCAATGACGGAAAGAGCTAAACAAACTAGATGCTCAATCAAATATCGCCATCATCTGGATCCCAGGGCACAGCAGCTATGAGGGAAACGAGCGGGCAGACGATGTGGCCAGACAATGGTCAGCTCTTAGAGGTTCGCTAGCAGAAAGAGTCAATGTTCCGCTAGGAGTCGTTAAGGGTAACATTCACAATCACTTCTTAAAGCTAGACTGCTCTATATCAAGAAAGACGTGCCTCAGCAATTGCAAACCTAAAACAAATGAGCTACTAGGCAGATCAAGATCAGATATTGCCAGAATCGTACCCGTGAGCACGGGCCACTGGCCGATAGGGGACTATGCAGCCAAGCTTGGCATCCTCCACAACACCTTCTGTCGTAGCTGCAGGGATGCTAACGACAAATAATCTCTTATTCACTTTCTTTGCAGGTGTCCGGCCCTGGCGAGAACCCGACAACGTACTCTAGGTAAACTTTTCTTCGACGACCTGAGAAGGATATCTGACAGAAGGAGAGCTCATCCTCTAACTGTACTCGACAGGATGGGTGTAGTATATCTCTCGCCTCAACCGTAAACAACTTCTTTTACAACCAGGTTTTCATGAGTTTTGTGGTATCAAAACGGCGCATTATAGCGCTAATTGTGTTTTCTATCTAAAGAAACAGCCACCTCTACCTACCTACCCACTGCCTCGACGAATGAACATATTTAATTCCATTTTTCATTGCTGGATATCATCATGCTCACAACATTTTCTGGACTTATGTGGCCTATCTCCAGCTGCAGCCTGCTTCTTTCTGCTGGCCATCTTATGCAGCTGAAAAAATGCGTGTTCTACGTCGACATGTGGAGAGTCTTCGTACTCGCAAGCTGGGCTCCTCACTTTCCCCATCTTATACGGGTACGCGTTGAAGTAACCATGCCCAGTAAGAAACTGAGTTCGGTAGCAGCTGCCTTCCCCATGTCTCCGTTCCGACTATTCAGCAACGTTGGTGATCCGCCTTGCTGCCCATCTGCCTCTGGTCTCCGAGTTCCAACGCTCGTGCCAGCGTGGTTTGGTGATCTCCTTTACTTCTGTTGTTGCCATCTACTTGGCTAGGTCTAAGGTGGATGTATTACTTCTCTGCGGTCAAAAGATCAATCGGTGTCAATCCTGCGACTACCAGGAGAGCTGGCTGAGAAACTATTCGATATGAACTTACTATCCGGAGGGCACCCATTCGCTGTAGCAAGGCGAACCATTTTATTCGTATATTTTTCTTGCTTGAGCGCGTCAGCCCAGATCTCGGAGCTGTACAGAAGGATGGAGTGCAAGACCGACATCGGGAGTCTTCTTTCGACGTTCGTCATCAATCGACCGAGCGATGTGGTGGTCCTTGCCGCTTTTCGGTTGCGAACTTATTTTGTTGCCAGAACGTGAGTTTCATGTCTATCCTTATTCCAAGATATTTAACTGCCTTCGAAGGACATTAATGAGCTCGTACTCCGCAGCAAGTGGAAAAGAAGTCCTCAAAACTCTAGATTCCTCCAAACTTCAGCGAAAAATTATGCCGGACAAGATTTACATATTGGGACTTGGTCGAGTACTTGGTTCAGGCGACGACAGCACCAGGCGTCTGTGCTATGACGCAATATACACCACGATGTACATACATACTGCAAGGTCAAACAGGTAAACTGATCACCGATCCTGAAGACATCATGGAGCGATGGGCAGCTTACCGAAGAACTGTAGACTCCATCAATGTAAGCCGATTACAACGTGCTACTGCCACCAAGCATAAAAGATAAAAAGAAAGCCATGAGTCGGCTCAAATATAATAAAGCCTGGGGCTGAAGAAATATGAGTAACAAGAGCCAACTTTATAACAAGAGATTCATACAAGAAACAGCACTGTTTACGTATGAGAGCATGAATAAATGCCAGAAGATTGACGAAAGTGTATCAGTCTAAACAAGAGAAGAGACCAGCAGACCAGGTCTTACCTAGAAGGATGGCTTTGATCAGGATGCCCAGAGCTCAGAGATGCCAAACTGGATAATATAGGCTGGATATATCGGGATCAGTGGAGAGGCATGCTAAGAGATGGCCAAGGTCGTTCACCGGTTACCGTGTCGATGATGTCGCGAAGTCCATCTCTCGCTCCAAGTTTGAACTGTCAATCATACAAAGATTGTGACTCTTATGTCAGAAGGCACCCATCTACCTAACCTAACCTAAGGTCGATGTATTTCTTTTCTGCGGTCAGAGTATCAATCACTATCACTCCTACGAGTACCAGGATGGCTGGCTCGGAAACTGTTCGATAAGAACTTACTATCCGGGGGGCACCCATTCGTTGTAGCGAGGACTATGCTATGCCTATGCTGGCTTGCGATTTTCATACAATCCCTTGAGGTACAATGTTGAAGGAGTTTAGTCATAGCCATTGCGGTAGTTGGAGGTCTCCATCGTTTTTTTGCGCAGGCGGGCGAGATTGGTAAAGATGTTAGGAATAGTCACGCGTCTGCATATCTCTTCTGTATAACTACTGTCATATGTGGGTACCGATTTGGGCATCTTAGGTTCACTTTACGATCTGTTCAAGTGTGCAAACCTGGTCGATTGTGAACCTGCCTTGTCTAAAACCGACTATTGCACTTCTTTCCACTTAAACTGGATGCGACACCGCAGGTCTAGTGCGATGTGACAGATTTTAATGAGGTTTTGGCTATGCAAATAGTTTCGTTGCAGATCTTAACTAAGTTATCCCAGAAATTCGCTACCACTACCACTACAACTACTACATCCTCAGCGTATCTAATGGTTGCTGTGTTGCTAGAAATTCAGAGCCTTAGAGCACCATTATTTGAGTAGTAAGACCCTATCTGGAACAACTTAAGAGATTCCTTACAAGATCTTGATCATTCCAGTCCTGCTTTATGGCGCTGAAGGATGGACCCTGTCGAAAGCGGATGAAGATATCTTCGGTCGTTTCGAGAGAAAAAATCTTCGTAAGATATACGGTCCCGTTTGCGCTGACGGGCTTTGGAGGAGAGGATTCAACGACGAAATTTAAGAGCTATACAGCGACATCGACCTGGTCAAAAAACTGCGCATCAGTCGTCTAAGATGGCAAGGATATGTAGAGCGAATGCATACCAATGCTCCGCCCCGCAGAGTCTTCGAATCTAACCCGGAGGGACAACGCAGAAGAGGACGACCTCGCCTAAGCTAACGCGCACAAGTAGAAGGGGACCTCAACCAACTTGGAGTGCGCAACTGGAGGCAGTTAGCTAAGGACCGGGTTAACTGGAGAGGCTTGTTGGTTTAAGGCCAGGTTCACCCCGAACTGTAGCATCACCTAAATAAGTAAGAAAGAACACCATTATCCATAATCTTCTATAGTACCAGTCTTAACACAAATGCTTCCAGGAGCTTCGCTTCGGTAATTAATTATGGCTGGCACGTTGTAGTGGACAGTACTTTGGCGGCTAGCTGCTCAATTATGGGTGGCAAGCTCAAGTCTCAGTAGGTATCTCTTGCTTCTACTGCACGCGACTGTGGTACTTAAATTTACTTAAATTACTTACCGTTGTAATAGTTATGCACCTCCTGCATCCCACAGGAATACTAGGTATTTTCCATTGAAAATGCACGTACATCTCTCAATGAAAATGTTGAAAACATCGTATTTGCAGACGATGTGGGTGGTTGTGGGAATCACTATATGAGCGCGATATTCACACCATCACATCAACAACTACGGGGGTGGACCAAACATTTTTGTCAACTTGCCAAGTAAACAAAATCGAAATCCGAAAATGCCATTTGTGAAATCGCAGAGCCAGGCATTTGGAAATTAGATTGTGCGACAGGAATATTATTGCTCCTGTCCTGTCAACAACAAAGTTGGTACAGAGTAGGTACATGCACGTATGTGTGACTTCACAACTGACGCCGAGTATTTTTGGACACTGGGCTCGAGAGAAGGATAAATTGGGACACACACATAACGTGCTGCACCACTGGACTGCGCTGTAGCATGCACCAAGTGCGTGTAACATGCATTTTCAACATTCCAATTATAAGTGAAAAACAAAGCGCTTTTAACATTTTCGAATGGCTGGACTGGGTGTAGGCAATAGGGCGAGTTCAACTGAGGGCGGGTGTTCGTTTATTGGCTAAAAAGGTTGTTTTATTTTTCCTTTTTTCTACTTTTTTTTTTTTGACAAAATTCGAAGCACTTTAAGCTTTAGCTTGAAAGCGAACTGAATCGATAGTTTGGCTTTTATGGTGGGTATTACATTTTATGTGCCATACTGTGCGAACGCTTGAATTCTTTCAACCTGATTGACCCTTACCAGCGTTGTCTTAGGCCAGGGAAGTCCCCAATTATACAAAATTTAGTACCTGAAACTCGGGGAATGGTTTAGGGAAAGCAATTTTGTTTTTTTCTCCAAGAAGTTTCCTTTTCTCAATCATTGCGTCACATGACTTTGTGCTGCGATTGTTATTGGCTCATTCATGTCTGGATAAAGAATTTTTTAAAGGTCACACCTTCAGGATAGAATATCTTCTTATTGCTTCTATATCTCTACTGATTCTGGTCACCCCAAAATTCTCGATGAGGCGTCGCGCTTTGCCTCAGGTAGAAGTTATTAAGAAGTGCATTTTTGGCACATCATGAATCTGAGCGTTTCCATGCACCAATGTCATGTCTCCATCAAACTTGGGTAATTTCAGCCTTTAGAGGCGAATGACTTACTCGTTCGGGGTCGTTTGCGGTTTTGAATGATTTGAGTGGACGATAGTTGATGAGCCATGTATTATTCAATAGCTCACTCGTTAGGAGATTCATGGGCTTCTTCCATTTTCGTGTATTCCGCAATGTAATCTTTTACTTTCTCTATGAAGCTTAAGATTTTAGTTATTTGTTTGTATGTACATACAAAGCTCCTCGCAACAGCTCTAAGCTGAAATCAACTTGTCCAGACGCACTTCGAGGTATGAAAGGCTCTACGTTACGTAGTATTCTTTGAATCTGTCCCAAAATTGGTTGTACGTGCCTAAATTCAATTTCTAACCAATGTCTACTGAATGTTCTGGTTTGCTGATGATATCTAGCGTGGCAATGTTGCTCGTGGCAAAGTAGCACTGTAGTTGTAGCTCGTAACGTTGCGATGCATGTACATATGCTCCTGTCAACGTATCGTTGTAGTTGAAGCCCGTGGCGTACTGATTTTAGCGATCCCTTAAGGGTAGGATCCGGCAGGAAGGACAAATAATTGCTAGTACAATGCTCAATGTTGTTGAGGCTTCCAAATCGGGAAATCACCCGAAATACAAATTTTTGAGATGCATAGTTACTTTCAAAATATTGATTAAGGATCAGAAAAATCCTTGGGATAGTTCTCATAGTGAAAAAGAAAAGTTACGACTATCTGCTGGTGTTGTCTGCTTCGTTCTAGTTTCATTGTTAGTTTTCTTTGGCTATTTATACGTTGACTTAGCTTTAATTATTGAAATTTAAACCCTCGGTCGAATACTCTTATGTGATAAGTATACGTCCTCTAACCAATATTCCTGACGGTTATTATCCTATGATCTGCGTAAGCATTTCTTGGGCACGATGTTTAATGCAGCTGGTTGCTGATTATTATCGAATGTCAGCGACTCTAACCTATGTAACTTCGAAACCAGCAAATAATCAAAGTGTTTGGAATTCAATGTGAAATAAAGGTGACTCCATTTCCTCGTCTGGAAAAAACAATTCTGAACTTTTATTTTTTGTCCTCATTATAAAACATGTTGCCCGCAGACACTTTAAAATTTCTGAATTCCAATTGAACATCACTTTAAAACTTTTTACTCAAACAGTTGCATACATTTGGGCGGATATCAGTTTATTGATGAAGTTTGAGAGTAACTGAAACTGTTTTTAAGCTTTGCTTGCAACCACTAATAATTACGTGCTAGATCCACTGCATATGGTTTGTCATGAAATAAAAAAGATTTTAGTTTGCTTTGCTTGAACTTGATTATATCCACGAGTAATTTACTGTTGCTAGGATGGGAAAAGGGATTCTATGACCGCATCAAATATTCTACATATTAGGAACGGTGAACTTGGCAGGTTATTTCTCCATTCTGTGAAGCGACTGCAATAGAATATTCCATGCTTCGTGTCTTCCTTTTCATCTGGACAAAAAGGACAGTAAGGAGAGCTTTCGTTCCCAAATCTGTACACATATGTATTTGCGATAGCCTCCATCATCGAATAGGAAATGTGTGAAGTGGTAGTTACAGTCCCCATGCCCACGTTTTATCCAGTCCTCGATGATGGGTTTGTAGGTCCATCTATCTTTCGTAGTGTTGTCTCATCTGGCTTGCCACATAGCTAATGAAGACCATTAGCCTTCACGTCCACCTTACTACACCGGCATCTTGTTGGTTCGACGCTCCTCTTTGGTGGGTCGTTAGCATGGCGTTCGCTAAGATATCGGTAGGGATTATTCTGGCTTCGTCCGATATTGTTCGAAAACCTCCGATTGTCGTGCAGGGACCGCATTGTGCCGAAAGTTTTCTTCGTGTTTCTGTCGTCGCTAACGTCATTGCCCATACCGGGGCTGTGTATAGAAGAACTGAGCTGACTACTCTGGATAGTAGAATCCTTCTAGCATACCCAGAGCCACCGATGTTGGGTAGTATTCGAGAAAGGGCTGCCAGAAGTAGTGACGCCTTTTTGCTCGAGTTTGCCACGTAAGTTTTAGGCTTGAGTCTATAGTCGAACATTACTTCCAAGTATTTCAGGCTATAACGGCTTTGGCTAGGCAGGGGTAAATATAAATATATTGTTGTTGCTCTCAAAATTGTGAGAGATCTGAGTCAGCCAGTGCTATAAGCGTCACTATACAGATCTTTAATGAAGCCAAATATTTAGGGTCAATTTCAAATTAAAAAAACTTCTTTGTTCAAGTCGAAGAAATAAAAAGCGCTCTGAGCTTTCTTGAAGTGTAAGTTGTTTGCAACACGACAAAGGGCTTATCACCATAAACAGCTCTATGGATCTCGCTTATGCGTCAGTGGTTAACTTGAGAAGGCTTTCGTGTAAGTATGTGACCGCCCTAGGCACTTAGCTTTAAAGAATGGTCTGTATCGGATGTACGGGAACTTTCCCGAGAACTCTTAGTCTACTTCAGATACTCTGCTGGATTTATCGCTCTTTGATGCTTACATATGTATATCGGCATACATATGTATGCGGCAATCTTTTGCCTTAGACGGGAGGTTATGGGAATTATCCGCACTGGAATTTTAATGACTCTGTGTAACTTTTATCCTATGGCACTGGCTTCACGGATTTGGCCTCTGACGCAAAGATAACGAACGAAACTGTGGTTTCTGTGCAAATTTAAAGCTAACTTTCCATGCATTTATAACTGGCTTCGTATTGAGCCTGAGCTAGGATTGGGCTGCAGTCAAATTTTTGCGGATGGTTTCAATACCATGATGAATGGTTGAGGAAGGCAATATAAGAGTTTCTACTCGCTAGGCAAGTAAGCATCTATTCTCCAACAGAGAGCTATATTATCCTAATGACCGTGTACTACTTACATACATGTACATATGTATATTGTAAGGATAGGTGGAGGGGTCGAAATACCTTCGTCTGCTGTCATAGTCAGTCCAAGACCTTGCTCAACGCTTTAACCAGATCCAAAATATTTCGAGAATCCAAGAACTATTTGAATTTAGTCTATTTGAATTCATAGCACTGAAGCAGCTATGAAAGCCGTACGACAAAGTGCCCTTGAGGATCCATCACCAGCCGTCGATTTGCTGAACTAGCCTTCGCTAGAACATTCCATCAGAAGATTCTGAAAGCGAATTAAAAAAGATTTCATGCAATTATTGATCCAAACTTTGCAATCCCAAAATACTCAGCAGCTGCTGCAGTAGCATTCGATTTCAACACCTACACATGTATAAGAACAACTATGTGATCAACTTGATAATGGATGATAAGGCCCATTTTCATTTGTCTAGAAGTTTCTACGGTTGCACGCAGACAGCAAACTCGTCTGGAAGAAGCACACAGAGGAAATATCCAGAAAGCCAACGCGTGCTCTAATCACAAGAGCGGAAAATTTTGGGGATGTAGCCCTAACATTCTGAGATGGAAGTACACTGCCACTATAACCTATGGAGCAATATCATGGGCAAAGCCGGCCAGTCTAGTCACAGTCAGGGACACACTCAACAAAGTGCAAGGACTGTCATGCCTCTGTATTACTGGGGCCATGCAAATGTCCCCAACCGGAGTTGCTAACAAATTGAAGGAATGTGATGTGCTTCTAAAAAAATTTCACGTTCCAGCAATCCATAGTGACGATTGTATGAGAAAGTACATTTTTAAAGAACTTCCTAACGAGGCTCCGAAAAAAAATTATAAATGGAGTAATGAATCCACAAATGAAAGACTAAGCAACCACACGATAAAGTGGTATACAGGCGGGTGGGGAATTGATGAAGGAACGGGAGCCGAAGTATTTGGACCAAAAACAAAATAAACGAATCCATGGGTAACAGTACGAACATCTTTCAGTCGGAAATATACGCCATAGTCTTCAAATCAATATCGCCAGGAAATGCATCAATTGCGACAGAGGAATAATGTCTGACAGTAATCAAAGAGCTTGAAGCCCACATGCCTGCATAAATTAAACACACGGGGCAGAGGTAATAAAGAAACCCTTTACTGGATGCCGGAATAAAGGTAACAAAAAGCAGACTTTCTAGGAAGACAAGGAGCAGCCGAACCCTTTGTAGGACCTGAGCCTTATTGTGGAATAGGGGACCAAGGAGGAATTCAGGAAGCTAGAGGGACAGGGCCAACGGCTAGAACAGTACTCAAGGTCTGAGGCAAGCAAAAAAAAACTACTCAGGAGCTATAACCGAAAAAGATTCATAACATGCATCAGCCTAAGCAAGAATACCTGGCATTGTAATCTCAAGGAACACCTGAGAAAACCAGCTATAATAGAAGAAAAAGGTCTGTGCAGATTTTGCAATGAGTCGGTAGAAACTCCGGAACACCTTCTAGAGTGTTGTGGGGCTCTGACCCATACAAGAATGAAATATGTATCTGGAAAAATACCAAATACCAGATGAGGAGACGCCTTCCTGCTTCTCATTCTCCGATTCCTTAGAGAACGTGGACTAGAGAGTGTGCTCAAGGGCTGACGCTTCTCGGCTAGGCGAAGCTAGAGTACGGAAACGTCAAATACAATTACTAATGAATTTGAATGCGAGAGGAACTCTTAAAAAGGGACAAACTTCCCCAATGCATTTGTTGGAGGCACAGTAGACTATAAGGTCGCAGTGCAACATACATTTTTATATAATAACCCGCATCCTGCAACAGAGACCTTTTCCTATTTGATAAAAAACTGCCACCAAAATCGATTGAACAGTTCAAAGATTGTATCGAAAAAGGTCACGCAGAATGTACCTATATGTAGGTCTTTATATGGAGAAATAATTATAAATTGGAACCATACGGAACCCTCAATGGACAGGCTTTTTCTATACCTACATCACTACAGGAAAAAACGGACATAAAATCTCTCTAAGTAGACACAAAAAAAACGGAATATTCAAATTACTAAAACAAATAATCATAAACGTAGGAATAGCCCACAATTAACTACAATTTAAAACCAACTTTAATCTGCCCGCTTTTTCTCCGATAACCCTAATCCCACATACATCAGCATAAATTACAGCCACAAATCGAAATTTATTTAAAACTCCATCCGTACACTTGACGAACTGGTCACGTGCAAATTATTAATAACTCATTAAAAATTATTCAAATCATAACTCATAAGCCACCAATGGATCTTCCCAGGTAATAAACTTGTCACACTAAGGTAACGCACAAATCACTCCGTCGAATTTGTCATTTTTCCGACGGCTCGACATCCCCTCATTGAACAATTTCGGCTAAAAACAAAACCAGAAACCAGCTACTAAAAAGCCAACCAAAGGTACATTCACCTCGCCCAAAAAAAGACACAACAACACAATGTTCACCTCTATCCCAGTATAATTCCGCATGATCTTGTCATTCACTCCAGCTCTGCGGCGCGGCGCGCTTGAGAAAGCCTCAAATTTATGCGAGACGAAGAAGACGAATAGAACCACATGTCAAAGCATGGAACGCAAAAGAATACTCGTAACAACGTGAAAAGTGGAAATGAATCGACGCGACGCGACGACGAAAATGTGGGCTCCCCCATTTCTATGTGTATTCTCCACTTTCGTATCTGTTTTCGTTTGTTCCGCTACAGTGCTGCAGATACCTACCAACTGATCGATGTGTAAGTGTGTGGAGATTTTTAGCGTCCACAAGATCTGCAATAACTTGCAGTAGGCTCGGTGAAAAGAAGTCTCCACTAACAGTCTTCACCCAACCGGCTTGCAGGCTCACAGTGTAAAGTGGTAAGCAATTTTGGTAGCCAGTTTCGTTAAGTTCATCTACATGAATGTGTGGCTCGTCGGTAGTGGACCCCCAGGTGAATGCAAAACTTGGGAAACACAAAACAAAAAAAATTGGACAAAAATAACGAAGAAAGAGAGAGCACAAAAAAGAACCAGTTTTTAAGTGTTGTGCGGTTAGAGCTGAAGCCTTCTATAGAGCTTCGGTAAGTGTATCTACAGTGACCTCTTACCATTCGATAGTTGTCCGTTGCAACGACGATACAGCTGCCGGTATTCGTACGATTAGTTGGATAATTTTTTTGTTTTGTTTTCCTCTTCCTTGGCTCACGGTTCTTGCCTGTTTTTGTGGTTTTCGTTAAGCCTTTCGTCTGTTGCTTCCTGTTTTCTGGGAGCTCGTCTCGATTTTCCTCCTTCGTACTGCGTTCGAGATACGAGATAATAAAAACAAATCGAAGAAAATCGTTTTCAAAAGTGTTTCTTGTTTTACGAGTGCTACCCAGACTGGCCAAGACTGGTCTTCCTCATTAATACGGTCATTCGGTTTACTGTTACAACAAATCTGATAATATATTCATATTTCGGTGTTGTGTTGTGTT
This sequence comes from Blera fallax, assembly GCA_946965025.1. Lineage (NCBI taxonomy): Eukaryota > Metazoa > Arthropoda > Insecta > Diptera > Syrphidae > Blera > Blera fallax. Next base: position 49,451,082 of record OX337245.1, read on the forward strand.
TTCTTGTTTTGTGTTCGGGCCTATTTCGGAAAAATCAAAAATTTATGATCTAAATCCAATTGTGCCTGCCCATCTCACAGATTGTCAGTGTGTATTAATGAATTTTCACAAAATTTAGGTTAACATCCCAAGAATCTTACAAAAAAGAAAAAAAAAATCATTATACCATTCAATGCTAATTTGAAGATACAAAATAAAAAAAAAATAAAGTTTAACAAATTTATTTTAACGGTTAATCTTGATAAATTAAAATATATCTTCTCAGCGGTTCACCATCCCAAGTGTTTGTGAGTTCGCTTTTTAAATAATTAATTTAAGGAATTAAATCAAAAAGAAAAGTGAAAAGAAAATCAAAAAAAAAAAAGAAAGGAAGCAAATAATTTTTTTTTGAGTGAAACATTGTATCTGTAAGAGCATTTTATTATATCACACAGTGGATATCTCTCAAAACTTGGATACTTTTCTGCAGCACTTTACAGCACTCTACGCGAAAAATAAGACAAAATAAAAAAAAAAACATAAACAAAGACCCAAACTAAGGATATAATTACACTTTACACCACGCTCTGAAGGAGAAACTATCAAGTTCCATTCGAATTGAACGGAAGACCCACTCTTGGACTTTTCGGATTTCTGGGATACTTACGACTGCACTTCAGTCATTTGCTGGGCTGTCGTTACTAGTGTGTTTTTTTTTTTTTCAAAAAAGGTACGTTTTAGGTCAACAGCAAACGTGCTGTTGTCTGTTTATATCTTCCTTGGTTTTTTCTGTTTTGTTTTATTTTTCTTTTAAAAGTTTCTTTTATGGTTTTTAATTTTAAGTATTTTCACAAGAAAAGAACGACAAAAAAGTAAAAACAGCACGTTTTTATGAATGATGTTGAGTTAATGGGATTCTGTTGCTGTTGTTGCCCCTCTCTGTGCAAAAAAAAACGAAGATATAAAGGGTAATATACGAGTAGGTACTGAAACCTATATTTTATTGCAGTTGAAGAATGTATTAAATGACAAAAGTTGACTGATATACCCCTTTATGTAATCTCGTTTTTTTTTTTTTATAATTCATTAAAAACTTTATGGCTCATGGCGTTTAAAATTCCTGGGCATTTTGGTACCATACCTATGTATGTAGATACATAAATATAAATAAAATGAATTGGCATGAATAACATTTCTTCGAAAGGTGAAATTTCAAGATACAAACGAGAACACTTCTTGACATTAAATTTGACTTAGGGTTGTTGAACCACTTACGAGTAGTTTCGCTTTCAATCCACTACATGTGTGTTCGGAAATTTTTAGTAGTATTTATATACATAAATAAGAATGGATATTAGTACACAAAGCTGTCCCCCTGACAGTGAAAGACTGTGTTTTTAGTTTGAGAATGCATTTACTTTCTACGATGACCTCTTTTAGCTCAATGTAGTTGCACCATCGTTTCTCCAAAGAATGGACTTCAACCCTAAAGCACCATTTGGAAAAGCCTGTGAAACGTCCATCTACGACTGTTGTCACATTTTTATTTGATTCGAAATGTTTTTTACCCACGTATTCCTTTAGACTTGTGTTGGGAGCCAGGATGAGGCCACGGGGTTAACTTCGGTGTAGGTGACGGAGTGGTTCTTGTCACAGCCCACCATACACCACCTACTCAGCACACAAAATTCGTGCATTGTATGTATATAAAAAAAATCAAAAAAGAAAGAAGAAAGCTACTCCACGTTGATTTCGGACGGACTAAAAAAGATAGGAACGAGGATAGAAAGAAGAAAAAGAATATGTCCAAGGGCTTATGTCTATGGCCACGAGAAAGACCGGGACTTCGCGGTACTATCTTACTAGCCTAAACTATACCTAAACTAACCTAAAACTTAAGCTAAGCCCTAGCCTGAACCTAAACTAAACTTAAACTTACCCTAACTTACGCTCTAATCGCTATGACACCTTGGAGTGTCTCTGCTTTCCATAGGTTCGTCAAAAACCCGAGGCATGGCAGATGTTATTGGCAAAGGTTGGCCAGCCCATCCTTCATGTCTTACGACACATGCTACCTTTCTGCTACCTTTCTGGCCGGGATTTGTAAAAGGTAGCCCCTATAGTACCCCTTTCAGCCACAACCTGGGTCCGTAGTGGAACGTCAGTCAGATAGTCATCGTTCGTATTGTCCTGTTACGTCCTCGTCCATCTACAAGAGACGGTCCGGCCATCCTTCCTCTCTTAATCCTTGGATGCTCTTTATGGAGCTACCCTATCCTTTATATTATGTCTCAGTATGTCGAATAAGTCCAGTTTGTTGGGTCTGTTCGCCATCTGTTAAACCATAGTCCGTATGTCACCGTAAAAGTCGTCGAAAGACTCCTGGGGTAGCTGTCTTCTATCCATAATATTTCTTAATATTTCGCGATCCCTAGTATTGTCTTTAAATTGCCTTAACAGTTCTCTCCGTAGGTCTCGGTAGTTGAGGTAGGGATCTCCCTCATTCTCCTGGTGGAAATTATTAAAAAGTTACTCATAAGGCAGACCATTCTTGCACTGCAGGGTTTCTATCCTTAACAGGAAGCTCTCCACTGACATCGTCCTTGCTGTCCCATCAAACTGGACTCCCCACTTATGAACAGCGGAACAAGACTAGGTCTGTGAAGCGTTGGAGTCGGTTGTCGTAGCAAGTCACTTAAATTGTGTGCCTGTGTAGGGGTCGGCTGTTCCAGTCTTGTTGGTCGTCGTTCTGTAGTTATCGGTGATTCTCTCTGTGCTGCTGAAGAGAGCTCCAGGTTGCAGATTTTGTCGTTGATCACCCTGATGTTCTCTTCGAACGTCGCCATCATATCTTTCATGCTCTGGGTGAACACCGACATAATCTCAACCTGATTCTCTCTTACCGCATGAGATACCACCTTTTGTAATTGTTGTGTAATTTGACTGTTATGTTCTAGTGTCCCCTGCTGTAAGTCCTGTAGGCTGTGTATGTCCTCTTTTCGTCGTTGGCCATTACAACCGGCTATCCCTACCATGTCTTCTGCCTCGTCTTCTTCATTTGGCATTCTGTCCAGTCATCCTTCTGAGACTCTACGTGACGTTATCGTCTCGTTGGTCTCGTCGGTCTGTCTATCGCCGAATTAAAGAGTTTGCCGTTCCCGCCGTGATTCTTCCTGAATCACCATTAATGAGGGTGGGACGGCTTTCTTCTGGGTTGTCGTATTCGGGTACGTCTGGTTCGGTAAGTACGTTGCCCCCGTGGCCTTATCCTGGCTCTCAACAGTTGAGAGCATGAGTTTTTTCCTTTTGCAGTCCAAGCCTCTTAGTGACACCGTGCTTCAGTGACATCACTAAATGGCAGGTTGACTGTCATGTGAAAGGTTCCCAATTCACCTTTCAGATATTGTTTTCAACTGTAGGTCCTTTTACTTGTGCGAGCAACTACATAATATAACACGAATGGTCGAAGTTATGCCCTGGACACCATACGGTCTGTGCCAAATGTTTTTATTTGTATTTGTAATCCAGGCCTCTTCTCATAAATTAATTCACGCAGTTAATCTAGAAGACTTGCGTAATTTTCGCCAATTACTGTTTCATCCTTTTTGAGGTAATCATCAACTAAAAAAATCCCTTTTACATCCCCTAAACCACGGGATATGACCTTTTCGGCTACTAAAATCAAATTTGTCTTTTTGATGTACATAACCGGCTTCCAGCTATGATTGCTCGTTTCTGGTTTCCAGTGATGAACCCATGTTTAATCCGCATGGATTGGATTGGATAATGTCTACAATAATGGTTCAAAAATAAAAAATAGTCAGAATTTCAAAAATTAGGAACAAAGTATTTTCATATTCAATTCTTGTCGTAAAATGCTCCGTATCCGTTCCTTTTAACATGCCTACGGACTCAGCTATCTCACACGTCTTTCATTACCGTTCATCATTGTTCATCTTCTTGATGATTTCATCAGTGGTTGCAATTTTTACTTAGATCATCTTCAATAGATGTACATATAACCACGTTTAAATTTAGGCGCCCCTTTTCCTTTTTTTTTTTTAAGTAATGAAGTAGCAGACTCCCTAAAAACCCTTACCATCTTTGAATGCACTTCTGTTGAGTAGCCTCAACTCTCCAAGCCGAAGATCTTTATGACGGCACTATATTCGACACGTCTACTTTAAAAAGCCGTATAAATAAAACTACTGGACAGATAAAGTTAAAATTTGATGTCCTTTATTGTGACACGGATAACAACACCATAAAAAAAATCACACCTGTTAGCTGCATAGAACTTTAAGAAAAAACTTTTCTTTGCTGAATGGTAAAACTTTGCTAGTTTTTGTAAAATTAAAGTAAACATTCCCTACATGAATTCAGTCATTTCACGCGTAGTTTCGGCTGATTCATCCCCTAGGTATTATGTTCAAAGGAGAGAATAGAGTTTATGTAGGTCGATTTCGAGTCGAGTGCAGCAGCCACGTAGCATGAAAGACTTGGGAATTGTAAATTGTAGCATTTCTGTGAAGGTAGGAGAAGGTATCGAGACTCATGCGGTGTATTAGTTTCTTACTTCTGACTCAACCAGTGCAGGTTCAAGTATCCTCGAGGATCAGGAGTCAAAATAATGGAAAAAAAATAAGATTCATCAATTACTACATCAAAAGAGGTTTGATGTTTGGTTGTACAATGCTCCGTCTGGGATTTGGTTTTAAAATAAAAAAAAGGGGAACAAAAGGAGAACCCCAAAAGGAAGCAGACTCTATCAAATTTATTACCAGCTTCGATTCTGCTATCAATATTTTATGGAGCGAAGCCTATTTGAGGACAAATTTGAAAAATTTGAAAAAAAGCAACATGTTATCAACCCCATTGCACTCTGCAGGAAGCTTGGTTTCCATCACACGGTGGATATCTGAAAGCCCTGCAAACAGCCAGGGGATATGATCTTTGAAAAATATCTTTTTATTTTTAAGGTTGGGAGCGATTGAGGGAAATAAAATAATCTTCAAATAAATTAAATTAAAATATATAACGGCGCTTAGGTACATTTAATTGAAAAAAGTCAATGCTATAGCTTGATTTGATTTCAATCTTTTTGCATTAAGGTAAATCGGAAATTACTGCACTGTGGCCGAATTGGCTTTGTTTGGATTTGCATTTTACTAGAAGTTCTTGGCACAAAATCGTGTTACCTACTTATTGCTCTGTTCTCGTTTTAAAAAAAGTGCGGTTGTTAAGAATTTCCGTGGGGATTAAACCCCTGTGATCCCCTCCCTAGTAACGGCCTTGACTCTGCGTGAATGAATGATCGGATATCCATTTGACAACTATTTGGCTGCCGCTCTGGATTTATCAGCAATCAACAGACACGTATGTATCTGTGACATACGACAAAGTGTGAATCCTTGGAACCTGAAATCTTTGAGTTTCGATTGTTGACGCTGCCTCCGAGGTGAAAGTAGCTTCGTCCGAAAAAATAATCTTGTGATCAAAATCGACGTCATTTAAAATTCGCACAGAGAAACGATAACCAAGCGGTTCGTCATTTTGGTTCAAATCTCAAGTGACTTGGATCTTTTAAGCAAATATAATGGGAGATCCTTATGCAATGCTCTGTGCAGAGAAGCGCGACTAATTCTCAGTTTTGAGCACTGCGATGGGCTAACATCCTTGGGTTTTCACGCAAACTGTGGCAACAGCAACAATTCTTTCGTCAGTGAGCACAGGACGACCATATAACTTTTCTTATCCTTAATAGTGATCATGAACTTTTTTATTAATTTCCTTATACCAGCCACTAAAGGGTTTCTTTTAGATTTTTAAAGCATAATGCGATCTGCTTCTTACCTCAAAGGCTTGACAGTACATGCAATTTAGACGGGTAAGTCAACGTTTTTGGCTATCCAATCTGAATCTATTTTATGGACACTGAAACTGCCAATTACGTTATGTGTGACTGTCCCTCGATGACTCGTAGCAGATTGAAACATTTTTACAAAGGGTTTATCACTTCTTCTGATATTATATCCTCCTAAGCCAAAACAATCCCCAGCTTCCTTCGAAAACTTGATTTCAGCTACAACACAACTCAGAGAAATGTCTCCCATAGGCGATATTACAAAAGATCATTGGTTTGACAATAATCCTTGAGTCCTCTATCACCTCACTCTGATTTCAGAAAAACTAATTGTTACCAGCATCAAAATAACACGTACTTCAAAAAAAGAAAAAAAGATAGGAGACAAGGCAAACCTATCTAGAGGAATATTCTATGTTTTTTAAATAAATTAGAAATTCAATGTGACAGACGTCAGTATTTGATCTTCTCTTCAAATACTGACGCCTGAAACTTCATTGAAAATGACGTATTTCAAAAAACCGATGCTGATGAAAATCGTTAAAGAAAGTAAAAATCGATTCATGCCCGATTCCAACGCTCCGCTCCTCATGATTCTGTTTCGATCTTTAAATACTCAACTAAGTTGAATGTGTTAGGTTAAAGTTCAAATGCAAATACTCACCCAAAATGCAAATCAAAACAATGAATATTTACAATTTGAAAAATCTACAAAAACTCTTATACGCATATGACTGAAGCTTAAATGCCAAAAAACTCATCTTTGCGAAAGCAAAATAAATAGCAAAAAAATTAACACCAAAATTAGCAGAAAACTAATTAATTTCGTTATCGTACACGAGATACATGAGATAAGCAATTTTTTTTTTAATTTTTTTTTATTTGTTTAAAACATTTGACTTTGTGGAAAGGTAAATACCTTGCAGGCGAAAGAAATTTACATTTTCTTCACGATTTCTAATAAATTAAACAATATTGTAGATATAGATAGATTTAAGTAGATATAGATATCCATGGTGATCCAGTGATGTATTGTTTTCAGTTTAACTTGCACGACAAGTATTGACATAAAAATATCTTCATTTCACTTAGAAAAAGTCATTTATTTGATTAGCAAGGAGAAATTTAATGCACAGTGGCATGTAAGTGTGTAAATATTTTCCTGATGGTATGGCGGCTCGCTTTCAGTTTCAAGTGTTGACAGTTGTCAATAATGTCGGTCTGTATTGCGTGAATACAACTGATTTAGCAAATTTAATAGAGATGACCTTTCACAATGGATGCAGTGAATACTAACGCAGAACTATTTGCTATACTCTACGGACCTAACTAATAAGCAACCCTTCCTGGACATCAATGCCGTGTTCCATGATACTGGCTTCGGCTTGATAGCAAGAGCAATCAGTAGCAGAGGTATGACAGACACGACCAACCAATAGATAAGGGCTGTGCGGATGAGTCAAATTATTACTTCATCCTTCGGAAGAGTGTCGATGTCTACAGACACAAACTGGAGTCCTCTCTCCCCTCTTGTGGTCATCGACGTAGTCATCGAAAATCTTCTAGTAGATCTTCGAAGATTAACCTACATCGCCCTTAATTATGCTGATGACTTGACGATCTTTTATCAGTGGTAAGCACAGCGCAACTATTTTAGAAAGCACGTTTTAAAGAAGGACTTTTCATCAATCTCTGTAAAACCGTTTTAGTGTCTTTTACGAAAAGGTGATTGATCAGCTTCGAACCTGAAACTGGGTTCGTAGGAGTAAAATCTTATTTGTGTGTCTGCCACTATTAATGACTCGGAACATAAACGTCGTCCAGCTCAATGAGAAATGTCCCGGGGCTTAAAGATCCAAACGTTCAAGCCTTACTTCTACAAGGAAATCCTTATGTTGGATAAGAAAAGTATTAGAAAACTGTTTAGATCTCTCAGAGGATTAAATTAAATCTGTACTCAGAGACAGGACACTGGTTGCATTTGGACGGGGATGAATCCCCCGAACACATTCTCCATGAATGCCCGTAAATACGCTCGACTGTTTAGTTGAAGAACTCTGCTACTAAGAAGGTACCAACCTTCATAAGAGAGTTTTCCTTTTTTTTTGATGAGCCAGAGGATGTGGAGTTTTCCGTACCAATAGCATGCACGATTGGCACTTGTAGACTGAGTTCGTGTCCTGATGTTTGCAGGATTGATGCCTGTTTGGTCGAGTCCTCCATGTGAGTCCTAAACTGCAGCCTGTTGCCGATCATCACTCTACAGCACCTTTGTATCTCATCTTCTGGGTTCCAACTTGTATACTAACGATCGCTTCCGTCTTATGGTCTAGGCCGGTGAATTCCAACCAGTGTTTGATTTTGACGATTGTTTCATTCGTAACAGACTTGATTTCATGGATATGTTTCACCAAACCAAGCACTGAAATGTCATCCACAAAACTTTTACTCCTCGGTGCATAGACATCCGTAGGACTCTATTCCATAGAAGGGGACCCAATACTGAAGCTTGCAGGACCCCTACTGAGACACTGCTGTTCTTTACTCCATTGTCACTGTCTTACCTCGACTTATCTATAATCGCAGCAAACCGCCTTACAGATCTTCAATTTGCAGAGACGAACGCGTTTTTAATGTCTAACGTCACCACTTTCCTTGTGTGTCAGAGGCTTCTATGCTGTCTTTAATGCGACGACGGTGGGGTGTGTTTTCTTGAACTCGAACTGGAGGTCAGATTGGGCTCTCCTCTCTTCCGCTATCGCGAGCAGTCTGCTATATACTAACCAGGATCTTACGCATTGTGTCCCGTAAGCAAATCAGGCGATGCAACGATGGTTCTCCGGGTGGTTCGTTCCCTTCCATCGTTCGGGAAAAGTTCCTTGCCCACGACATTTTTGCATTAAACTTACAAAAATGTCTGATCTCCCATGTAAAGCCACTTTGACTGCTTAATTGGCGATGCTATTGGGTCTAGGTGAATTTTTTTCTCCAATCTCTCTGCATGCTGCAAGCAGTTCCTTTGTTGTTATTGCTGGAATTTCATTTGTCCTAGTTTCTGTAACCACTTCACCTCCCCTCATAAGAGAGCTGGTATGTTTCTTAAATGAATTCCATCCTTTGGTACAACAGATCTTCCAGGTTGCAGTGTCAGCCGCATAGTTATGATTAGGAGCACTAGCAGCGAAGGGTTATCCGCTATTCTTTGGACTTAAAATTGGGCTCTCTAAAGGACACGCAGCTCTTGACTCTGTTGAATGCAATTAGTATGTTCCTATGTTCTCGTACGTGTGCCAGGATTTGTGTTTGATTCTCCTGCGCTGGTGACATCTTTTTAAGCAAATTTGTTATTTTTATTACCCAACCGATTGCATTTCATCAGTTTTACTTTTACCTCTCTATTTTTATTTCGGTCTTCCTTTGGCGAAACAGCACATAAGTGGTGGGCGTCTTAAGAATTCGTGGACATAAAAATCCCATTTTAGATAAAATAAAAGATTCCGCAAAAGGTATTTCTGCGTAACCAGTCGTCTCGTATTCCTCGTGTATGAAAACATGATACTTCAACTTTCTAAGTAAAAACAAAAAAAAACAACCTAAAAGACTATCGCGACGGCTTAACTCTTTCAAAAGCTCTTAACGTTTCGGTAGCCTGAAACAATTGAATTAAAGTGAATGTAATTCCGCGTATTGGTTTACCCGCGATGGCACTTCTTTTTTTTTTTTCGTATCTCATTTCCTTTGAAATTAACAAGAAAAGTATTAAAAAACAAAAACAAAAAAGAAACTGAAATGAAAACGATTCTAGACTGTTTTGTTTTTAGCCAAATATTTACATCATTTCACTCTTGTTTGCGGTTAACTTACGAGTATGGATGCAGGTATACGTGAAATAAAAACGCGCACAGAGTGTATCTCTGGGAATTCTTTGAGAATGGTTTAAGAAAAAGAAGAAATTAATTAAAATTATGACAAAGATTCTCATAAAATGAAAAATATTTGTTTGCTGAACTTATTTAGTTTTAATTACAGTCGGTGGTTAGTGTTGCACTTGGATAGAAAAATACCTCACGTTCAAATTGAAAAAATTTTTTAGTTTGATGCTTTCTTTTTGTTAAGACTGAAAGTATGTTGAGTAAACGTAAAATGTTACTTTTAAAAATGTTTAATTTATTTTTAAACGACCTACCTATGTAGATATGTAGTTAAAAAGAGCGATTTTCGGAGAAAATTTATTCATTTTCTAAGACACATGTATCTAATAAAAGCTGCAGCACTGCTTTGGTAGACGGTTCCCATGTTCCCTTGGAGGCTAACCATTGTTGAAGTAGTTTTTATGCGATTATCCTGTAGAACGTATTACAGGAAGTAGCGCAGTTTGATTATTCAGAAATAGCATAGACGACTCCTTCATCCCAAGCAGAGTCTCAAAGGGCAATCCGATACAAATAGACAACATCCACCTTTTCAGAGTTCCGCATATACTATGTAGATCATGAAAACCTTTTGCTCTCACTCATGCGACCGTCTGTCCATTTGTTCGTCAGACTGTCATCACTTTCGACGATAAGAGCTACATGCATGATTTGTACGTGTTGTACGTATAAAGTCATGACCCATATAGAACGTACCCAATTCTGCTGCTCACATTCAATTCGATGGCATTTTTATCCGAGATCATGCTTCCTAGTGCCTATTAAAGTTTTCCTACTTGATTTCTGACAAGTTGAGTTCGAAGTTGAAAATGCTTAAAGTGTGTTTTTTGCCACATTTATCTTTCACTCTAATTTATGTTTCAGCTTCCAAATTTTGCATCATTTCGTTGAAATATACTCGTGGACGTTTGACGAGATAGCAAGCAAATATCGTCTGCATTATGAAGGTGTCTCAAGTGGAATGCCATTGTCCACTTCAGTTCTTAGATTTCCCCATTAAATGGCCAACGAAGAACGTCGCTATTGACCAACAGGAACAACAGCGGCGAAAGTATGCATCCCTATCGTATTCCACTTCGAACCTAAAAATTTCTTAGATAACAAGGCACAATTTTTTTTTTGTTTTTTATAATTTGCACGCACTCAAGGGGTTATGAATACCCTTTTACATGTTTTCACACGGTGCGGGCGTTGGAAAGATAGGTAGAGAGAGAGAGAAAGAGATTGGTGTAGTGGTTTGAAACTCAGGTGTATTAGGTTTCGCATTAACTTCAGGGGTGGTGTCCAGAATAACTGGGGAGATTTGTTTGTTGTCATTTATTTTTTGCCTTCGCTTCTGATTCGCAGTATTTTTTTTCGCAGTCCACCTGATGTCATAAGCATATCAATCATCAACAGTGCGAACAATTTCTCCAGCCATATGACAAACCTACTGCCAGTGTTATGCCTTCGCAGCAGTTTTCTCATAAGCTTTCGCAATTGATTCGACTGCCTCTTATTATATAATGCTTGCAGACATCAGGGATTGAACTGTGAACCATCAGCTCGACAAACGATTATGCTACAACTACACCATTGCCACCCCTTACACCCTTACAGCCGGAAAATTGATGGCTTTGGAAGAATGTACATATGCATATGCTGTGACCACATCTACATTTTGGACAGCATAACCCCTCTGCTTTGTGAGTGCCAAAGAACAATTCACGCTACAGGAATGGGTTGTCACAAAATCTTATATCGCCACTGAGAAATACTGCAAATCAGCTCGATAGAACCGCTGGGTGTATGAGGATTGTTTATGAATCCTGATAGGGAATTAAGCCGTTGTCATGGAACTGGAAGTTGATTCTAAAGTGAAGCTAAATAAGGGACTTTCAAAAATCACTAAGAATTGCTATTGGAAAACTTAACTCACAGGAAGAGCACCAGGCCGACAGAGAATAGGAGAGCGTCCATTCTGTCAACCCAATATTGCATTACTTTATCGTTGTTGAATATTTGTAGCTCTATTTCCCGAATAGCTCGAAAGATGTCTTCCTCAAGTATGTCAATTGGTTGTGGACTGAGGCACGTCTTAAAGGACTATTCTGTTTGTCCCACAGTTTTGCTTGTATGTGTACTTCGGCTCCAAGATAAAAAAGAAACTTCGTTCGAAAACATGATTTTCCGACATAAATCGAGATGTTCAATTCTTGAATGAGTACTATTTTCTTTCTAAGGTTGATTTGCTATGATCCGTTCTAATTACACCATGCAGGCACATTACTTTTACGTAAATAAGCAATTTGTTTGAACTCCAATTCCAATTTAAGAAATGACGATAATACGTTTGCTGTGGGTTTAAGGTTAGGTTAGGTATGCGTGCTGGCAGAGTGAGAAAGGACTCCTGCCGCACTCAGGTCAGTGTTGACCCATTGCGTTACCCATAGGGCGGAAAGGTGTTCCACCGCCCGTTGAAACTATGTAAATGTCTAACCTATGCTAACTACTACTTACTTATTTCCGAGTACAAACCACCTTGCAGACTTGACAAAGTTCAGCATCTTGTATGTAGGTACGCCAGAGTGTTCTTCAAGGTTATAGAAGAAGTATTTACCGAGGAATTTGTTTCTGGAATGTTGGAGTCCAGCACAGTGGCAGAGGAAGTGGGTGGTGTCCTAAGAATATCCCTCGTCACCACAGCCTCTGCAAAATTTCAAACCACTTCACCAATCTCTTTCTCTCTCTCTCTATCTTCCTTTCAACGCCCGCACTGTGTAAAAACATTAAAAGGGTATTCATAACCCCTTGAGTGCGGGTAAATTATAATAAAAAAAAAAAATTTCTTCTACCGTTCGGCGCAATTTCTTCATGTGGTACCGCAGACTATTGTGCCCCGTGATGAAACGCACGAGGATAGAAAGGGATCCTCTATCCTTTCGTATAAGTCTCTCGATCCTTGTTCTATCGAAGGACGGCCATAGTTTTCTTGTGATGTTACACGTTTCCATCTTAGGTTCGCTTCCCTTGTGGCTAACTTCCCTGCTAGGGAAGGCTGCCGTAAAAGGCATATTAAAGTCCAAGTATGGCGTGATGTAGTCCGTTGTGGGTACATAGCCAAAAAATTCATGAAGGATGGTCGAATGTCCCGTTGCATTTGACTTCCAGTTCGCTGATTGACTTATTCTCAGCGCACTAATGGCTGCTGATGTTGTCGTAAAGATGTCTAGCGGAAGCAGGTTGAGAATAGCCTCAAGGCCTGTTCTCATTGCACTGGTGGCACCAATGCATGCTAGTCTTTGAACTTTGGTGAGTGCCATTATATTGGTGGACTTTCTTAGCGCTCTTGGACTCTGCCATAAGTCAGTATGGGTCTTATAATAGCTGTGTACATCCAGAGTATTAATCTCTAGGATATAATATGCGGCTTCACAAATCGGACGGTAGTCAGAATTTACCAGTCCTTTTCTTCTGACGGAGCACACGTAAATCCACCCGACTTTTCTAGATTGAAAATCACTAAAGTTTCCGGTTGTGTTCCAGCAGTTAATCAGATATTTAGTGACAGGAATGTTCGATGATTTGGCGTGAGAAATATCCTCCGATGGACATTGCTCTTTGATGCAATGGCAACGGAAATTCAATTCCGACACAACAAGCTAGAATGGATTTGGACAAACTCTGAGCTTGAGAAACATGGCATCGTATCTTAACGGATAGCTCCAAAACTAGGTAGGCGTCCGGTACTTTAGGAAGAGCAAGGACATTAGACTTCGTTATGTGTTTTTCTTTCAAGTTTTCCAGATTTTCTCAGGACTCGAAGCTAACTGTACCAACGATTAGTAGTAGTTACGCCTACGTTTCTCGTGAGCATAGTCAGTCGCATGGTTCTGCTGGATGCAGAAAAGTTATGTGTGTATACGGCCGGATATCTGCAAAAAAACCGCGCCTTTTCTGCTGTTAGTCAGCAGGATTGATTGCAGACAACGTACATGAATATGCGTGCACTACATGGTTGGCAATTGAAGCTGAAGTTCCTTTTCGTCTTTCTTCGAAAGTTTAAAATAAAATCTGTCCTTTTCCTGTGTTCAGATTCCTGTTTGAGATCCGAGGTATTTTGATGAATCCATATATTTTATATTGTTACACATCTGTCCATTCTAATTTGTTGGTTTAGCCCCAAAGGGTGGCCCAAAACGGCTTTGAAAAAAAAAGTCTGAGCGAAAGTGTAGCTCGCATGCTTTTCTCCTTAACTGAAGGAAGCAAGGCAATCACGCTGAAGCTTTCGAACAGTCTAAATTATCCATAATTTGGTTGGGCACATTAGGCGCATGCCTACTTAAGACAAATTCATAAACTCGGTTATCTCCATGCCTTAAAGCGCAGATTCATTCAACGTTTCCTAGAGTTGTTGACGTTTAAAGCCGTCCTTCTCAAGGATCTCCTTCGACACAAGTAGGCTAGCAACCCACTATGAATGACTAGCGGAAGATTTTTCTAATCCTATTCCCAAATTCTCATGGAGTCGCATCCTTAAAGAAGTCAAAAGATCACCGTTTGGTATTCAATTTTTCAATTTAAAAATTTTCTGAAAACTTATCACACTGATTCCGAAATTCAAAGCAGTACCGAAATGACACTTCGTACAAATTCAGCTTCGGAAGTGGAAGAGAAATTAAAAATCCTTATAACTTATCACGCCCTAAGGAGATTTGAAATCCTTCCTCATATAAACATGTCCATGAACCATGATGGAGAACTTAATCTGAGTCTGATTTTCTATTTATAAAGTGCAGTGTGTTGGAAAGACAATTTTCCTTGTCCTACGATATACGATCTTTCTCGAAATGCTTTTACTGGGATATTTATTTACGTAATCAAAAGAACGATAGTCTCTGATTGTATTAAAATAAGTCTTTGAACGCATACTACGTGCTTTTGAAGGTCTAAGTGTGACGAGGATACAAGTCTATTGACGCGTAACTAAGCATATTCGTCAGATGTTCTAAAATTCGAAACTTTTCAAAACCAGTCCAGCTTATTTACTATAATTTATATTTTCGCTTCCGTGACTCATTTCCCAATTTTATTGAATATATGTACGAGCCTTTGTGTATCTAGTGAGTGCAAAATTGTATCACAGTAATCCAGTTTATTTTTGTTGATATTGTCGAGGCTGGGATACACAAAAACCGCAATTGCGTCACTTCCATCTATCAGCCAGTCAGGCACTTAAGCCGCCTAACTTGTTTCCTATTCCACCAACAACAACAAAAGTAATCTACGAGTATAGTAGCTAATGAAATAGATTTTATTTCAGTTATCTTTTCTATCTTCAGCATAAAAAAATTTGCATGATTTCCTCATCTCTCAGCGAGAAAGAAAGAAAAAGAGATTCGCACATTATGATGGGAATCGCGTTATCAATAAACCTCCCAATTGTGTCGATTATTTTGAATCCTTCGGCACTTAATTCGTCTGATTTATTGCAGTTGATAACTAATTTTTTCTTGAAATGTTTTTTTTTTAGCTTCCACTCCTCATAAAATGTATTTTATTCGAAAAAACCTTCACAGACACGACTAGAGTATGCCCCCTGATGGCGCTTGATTTCGTTGACTAACAATTGCTTTTGTATCTCTGTATCTTTTAATTGAAAACCAAAATTCAAGGGCGCTATCATAAAAGCACCGAAAAAAATAAATGCCAGCCACAATGTTCATTATAATTGGTAAATTTTTACACCTAATTAGATTTTCAATTATTACACTCGACGAGCATGTACTCGTACTCGTACTCGTACTCGTACTCGCACTCGCACTCGCACTCTAATGTTTGTGTGAATATATTTCAGTCGCATTAGTGCAACTTAAACTGGACTAAAAGCATTAACTTGTTTGGCACTTTGAATGACAACTTAACGTACGACTGTCAATAGGTGCTGTAGCTGGTTAGCTGTTTTTTTTTGCTCTCTGCAGAACGTTTAAAAAATACCTGCATCGCAAGCGGCTATTATCTCAATTTATTCCGTTTTGGTGAAGCCATTAAGACGCAAGGCTATGCACATATATAGGTGGTAGATTTTGTATCTGCTATCCATTTGGAATTGAATTCTTATAACGGGATTATAATGTTTTCAAGAGATTTATTATTAACTCTTGTTTTTGAATTAATTAAGAAATCCAGAACGTGAATCTGATACTCAGAGATGCTTTTTAATTGATGGTTCGACTCCGAATGACGAAATTGTTGGGTAGACAGTATTAATTGTTTTAGTTTATTTTTTGTGAGGGAGTTAGCTAAGTGACTAGCCTTGAAAATTTTGGAAAATCGAAAAATGTTGCTGCATAAATTGCATCACACGCGCTTTTTTATTTTTATTTTTATTTTTTTAAATTTTTATTTTTATTAGCCTAAAGCTGACAACGGTAACAGCTTTCAGCAAACTACATTCGGATGTAAGAGTACATATGTATGTATTTGGATTTAGTGACGTTACAAAATATCGGAACTGTTGTGGATACATATCTGGCAATAAAATTGACGCGTTCATGATGGATTCGTTTGGAAAAAAAAAAAACATTTGTGATACAACTCTAGAGAAATTCAGAGCCGAGGAAAGCAATAAAATGAAATGGGTGACATTCGTGGTGTGTATAGAGAGATATGTATCTTTTTGCACGGACCTAGACCTGGTTTAAATGAATTTTCTGATCGTATTCATCACATTGCATCATAGAATTACGTGTATGTTACAAACGTTACATTGCAACTTATGTTGCAAGCTAGGGCGGCTAGAAGGCGACGTAAGCAAGATACATAGATACAAATTTAACGTATATGTGTCCACTCGTAGGCGTTCCAGTTAACTTGTTATATAGCTTTCGTGCTGTAACTAAACTTAGTATAAAATATAATGATGAATATGCATGAGAATTTAAAAAACGTGCGCTGTCTTAAGTACCCTGACTTTCTCTCCTTCAAAAGTACTCGTAAATTATAGAAATGCAAAAAAAGTATTTTGTGCGATAAAGCGATGGAGACTACTAACGGTTGCATTAGCCAGTTCGCCGGGGTCGTTGGAAAAGTTAGTTCCTAAATGCAAGTTCCAGTACCACCGGAGAGAGTTTCGCATGTGCAAAGAATATGTGGTGTGGTTTCTTCCTCTTCTTCATCTGTGCAGCTTCTGCAGAAGTCGATTGTGAGGAGGCCCAGCCTGATGGCGAGCCGGCTAGTGCCCTGTCATTTGAATAAAATCTATTAAATTAAAAAAGATGTAAATGTTATTGCTAAGGGGTAAGGGGAGATAGGGGTCGGACAGGAAACGAAATGATAGTCAGGTAACGCTGCGCATTTGTTTTTAGCTTTTAATAAGAAAAGCAAGCCGTTCCACACTCCTAAAGATCTTTATAATTTTGCACTATACGCATGATTAAAAGGATTCAAGATTTGAGGTCCAACTTCAGGGTACATTCCAAGCTATAGAATTTCTCTGTAAGATACTGTTAATCCTTCTTTCGAAAGATTGTTTCTGGGCACGATGTAGCAAACTCAAGCAAATTTCGGTTCACTTGAAGGGCTTAAAACGGCCTAGAGTCGTCCATCGCATTAAAAACCATTGCACGTTCGAAAGTTATCAAAGGTCTCAGTGAGTACTTTATCGACCTTCATAGAGCAGAGTGCATTCTCTATCGTTATCCTGCACAGTCGGGCGAGTTTGGTTGGGATGCCATGGCTCTATATGGCTTGCGATGTTGAGGAGACTGATACCTCTATAATTGGCGTAGTTGAGGTGGTCTCCTTTCTTATGGATCGGGCAAACGATGCTGAGATTCCATTCATCAGGAATACATTCGTCTGACCAAATCTTAAAAATGATTTGGTTTATGCTCTCTATCAAGTCATCTCCAGCTACTTTGAATAGCTGCTCAGGTAGGCCGTAAGGTCCGCCAGCCTTATTGGCTTTAAGCTGGATATTGCTGCACTCATTTCGTTTTGGACAGAAGGACAGACATCATCGTATATGTTGAATGGTTCAGTCTGCCTGACAGTAGTATCTTGGTCGCCCTTATACAGTCTGCAGAAAAAGTTTTTCCATATTTCCAGCGCTGACTGTGATTCTACTACTACATGCACTAAAATATTCGACAGATAATTTTTACAAAGAAAGAACCCATAACTTGCTCGAATTTTTAGCTTATAGGTAGTCCAGCCTTCGTGAATTTTGTTTTGTTGGCTCTGAACTACCTATAGTCTGTTGAGCCAAAGGTTTAGATTTTTTTTTAGCTAAGCACTCGCCAACTTGTGGTATGAAAAGAACAATCAAGGTCTTACAGAGCGCATTAGTTCAGTACCTGCAGTTAGGAGCTATGGAGCAACGAGCTAAATACATTAAAAAATTTAAAATTAATAGAATATCACCTACAATATTGGAAATTGTCAATACACCCTCGTATATCAAATTGAAATTCGGTGTTGAGTGACTGTTCATACAAAACATTGCACCATTAAAACAATACAACCGACCAGGGGCCTATAACACAGTATTTGTAGCACAAAGCGACAAGTTCATGAGCACTTCGACATTTGTCGTGATGAAAGGGACAAGTGGCCAGTACTGACCCATTGTGATACCCCTTGGGGGAAAGGATGTCCCTTATCATTGCGAGTCTTTGCATACAAGCTATCCTGAGGATTTGATGAATTTCAATATCCTGTCTGATGGAGTGCTGGCGAGTTCATCTAGGTCTTGGAAAAAGTAACTCAAAAGGAATTTGTTCCTGCTGTGTTGGAGACCAGGGCAGTGGCATAGGAAGTGGGTTGTGTCCTCAAGACCTCCCTTGTCACCGCAGCCTCTGCAGAGTTCTTCTTCCTTCAGACGTATTTCTTTCAAATGATGCCGTAGAGGGTTGTGCCCCGTGATAACTCCAACGAGGATGGAAAGGGATTTCCTGTCTTCCCGTATGTGTCTCTAGGCTCTGCCTTTATCGAAGGACGGCCATAGTTTCCTCGTGATTACACAGGTATCCAAGGAGGTCCATCTGGTGTTCGCCTCTCGTATGGCTATTTTTCTGCTTCATGTTTGAGTGCGCAAGGCGGGATGTTCACGAGTGGTTCTGCACTTGATGCGCCTTCTGTTAATAAAGTTGATCGCCATGGCGTGCAGTCATTAAACTCTATGGCAGTGTACGGCCCAGACCTACAATTTTACTAAATAAGTGCCAACTGGCCAGGCAGTGTACATGATGCGAGAGTGTTGCGTAGCAGTGCTCTGTATCATAAAATGGAAACTGGATAGAAGCCTTTCGAAAATCGCTGTTAATCTGGGTGATAGCGCATATCAACTAAAAACAAGGCTTGTGCCACCATCAACATCAGTCTCCGATCACACATCAGTCATTGGATATAACAGGGTTCATAAACCCACACGTCTTCTCTTAGAATGTGCATTTGGAGTTCTCAAAGAAAGGCTTCTCTGTTTGAACCACCCACGGGCCTGTAGGTGCTGCGAATGTATTTCAATGCAATAGGTATTCTTTTGACTTTTGTTACAGAATTAATTTGTACTTGTCGGACAAGCATAGTTGGACAAGTGAATTTAGACTCGTCTACTTGTCATGTTGTGTTATAGGCCCCAGAAAGCTATCATGAAATATGAGCTGAATTCTGTTCTATCTCCTCGCACTGAAGTCTTGATATTCGCAAACAATTTAGCTTATCCGCCTTCGAAAAGCTATTTGTCATTACCTACATTGTTCAAACACAGCCATTAAAATATAATTTTATTCGAACCGGTCGCTAGTCCTACACATCCAGCGATACAATCGTTACTTTCTAAAGTTACAAGTGTCTTACTTTGCATAAAAAATAAACTTTCAGTTAACAATTTAAAGACACTGTCTTTAGCACTCAATGAATAAATCCCATCCAATCAGTCTGAGACATTAATTTTTCAAGCGAACATTTTATTTATTTACATGACAGAATTTTAATAATTGCAACATTTAAAGAAAAAAATTCCATTTACACTGCAGAAAATCATTAAACAAAAAAAAAAATGCGCATCAATACTGCGAATGGCGTAAATTAACAACTTATGCTTCATTAATTTATTATTATTATTGGTTGTAGTTGTTTCCCAGTGAGAAACGTTTAATTATTATGACGAAAGTTGCCAACTTAATCACACTGAAGTGTATCCTTAAAATTTAATGAAAATTGCATTATATTTGTCAATGAGCTTGTGCATGTTCATGCACTTAATTAATTGGTATGTCAGGTCCATGTGGACTGGTGGATGAGATGCCTACCCGCTGACATTCGTTTTAAATAAATTGCATTAATTTTTCGTTTAATTTCTTATTTTTCATTTTTTTTTTGTTTAAATTGATTGAGGAAATTGGTTGGATTTTTGTTTTTGTCCAAGAAAAATAAATAACAGCAAGCAACTGTGGTTTAAAATTAAAAATAAAAAGTAGTTTACAAGTTTTTTTGTCATTGTTTGTATTATAGTGAATTGAAAATTATATTTTTTTTCTAAAGCACAAGCGGAAAGAGGCGACGACGACGATAAGAAAGTATTTGTTTAACCACGTTATAATAAATGTATTTAATTTAGATGATACAACCTGTTTGTATGATGGTCAGCAGCAAAAGAGACCGAACCACATATGCTTACTACAAAAGAAGTATAAAGTGAACTGTATAACAGAATGCTAGTTTACAGATTACTCCTATGTATGTATAAAAAAAATGAGAAGATTATGCTAACTTAAACAATATGAGAAGAACAGTTTACAATTCAAAAATAGGGTAACACGTTGATGTTTGGTCAAGTGGCGCGCAGATTACGGAACATTCAGCCCCCCCTGAAAGACTCCGGTCTTTCAGAAAATGGCAGAGGAACCAGCTTTACAATTGGTCGCACATATTTTCCTGTCTGTGTAGCTATTGTGGCAACTCTGGTCCGCTGATCTCTTCCAGGATGAAGGCAAGTTATCCGAGCGAGGATCCACTTGGATGGGGGCAGATTGGGTTCTTTCACCAGCACAACATCGTCAATTTTAAGGGTCGACTTCTCACCATGCCATTTAGGTCGCTGCTGTAAAGATGTCAAGTATTCGGTATGCCACCGCTTCCAAAAACCTTGCTTCAATGTCAATCAAAAAGTGAGCTGGACTAAGGGCGATTGGATCCATATCCGATGTGGGCCACATAGGTCGTGAGTTGAGTAAGGCCTCCACCTGCGTGAGCAAGGTGTACATTTCCTCGTACGTCAGCTTATGATCCTGAATAACTCGTTTTAGGTGGAACTTTACAGACCTTACGCCTGCCTCCCACAATCCACCAAAATGAGGTGCGGAAGGAGGGATAAATCGCCAAGCTATTTCATCCTTTGAGAGGTGGTTGACGACTGCATCACTATGTTGTTGGTCCATGAGAAGCTGAAACATTTCATTGAGGCAGCGCTTAGCCCCATGAAAATTTGTCGCGTTGTCGCTCCAAATCTCAGCTGGTTTACCTCGACGAGCAGCGAAGCGATCAAGTGCGGCAAGAAAAGCGGCTGTAGAAAGGTCACCAACCAATTCTACATGAATTGCCTTTGTGGTGAAGCACACGAACAGTGCGATATAGGCCTTGACGAACTTGGGGTTCCGTCCCCTGGCCAAGCGTAGAGTTATAGGCCCAGCGTAATCTATTCCGACCTTACTAAAGGGTCGCGCGAAACGGACACGTTCTGCTGGCAAGTTACCCATGAGTTGCTCAACGATTAATTTTCTATGACGAAAGCACGATACGCATGCGTAGACGACCTTACGCAGGAGATTACGAACACCGATAATGTAATATTCTTGTCGAAGAATTGCAAACATTTGAGAGACGGACGCATGCAAATATCTTTTATGTATGTATTCGACTAAGAGTTTCGCGAACCGGGTATCTTTACCGAGAATCAAAGGATGCTTTGTTGCAAAGTTGGCATTTGACTCTTGAATGCGACCTCCGACGCGAAGCATTCCTTGGTCGTCTATGAACGGAGTGAGGGATTCAAGCTTGTTTCCCCGTTTCAACACTTCACAAGCTCTTATAGTCTTAATTTCAGAAGCAAAACTGATCGATTGGTAATATTTTACAAGCCTTAATTTCGCGTCTAATAACTCTTTGGATGATAGTGATTGTCCTTGCCTGGAGTCACCTTGACAGCGCGAGTTTGAGATAAATCGACGAACATAGGCAAGTACCCGGATAGACTTAACGTAACGAGAAGAGTTGTTCACTATAGTTTCGAGAATGTTCGAGGATTCCAAATTAGACACCAATACCTGAGTGGGTTTCTTTTTTCGTTCTTCAAAATCAATGGTAGGAATATCGTGAAGCGTATAAGTTGAAATAGGCCATTTAGAGCGTTCGTCCTTCAACCATGATGGTCCAGACCACCATAACTCATTATTTATTAAATGAGAAGGTAGAATACCACGGGAAGCACAATCCGCGGGGTTTTGTTGGGACCGCACATGATTCCAGTATTCTCTTGGTACTACGGACAATATTTCTGAGGTACGGTTGGCGATGAACACTGACCACCTTTTTGGCAATGCTGATAACCAATGAAGGACAATGGCAGAGTCAGTAAACGCGTAAACTTGCATGTCTTTATATCGTAAAGACGTTTTAAGTTTACTTACTAAACGGCAAAGTAAAACTGCTCCACAAAGCTCGAGACGGGGAAGAGAAACGACCTTTATAGGGGCTACCCGGGATTTGGCGGCGACGATGGTACTGGTGACGTTTCCTGAAGAGTCAATACTGCGGCAGTATACGACTGCGGCATACGCGTCAAGAGATGCATCACAAAATCCAATAAACTCCGCGCTATTTTTAGATTTCCAGAGGATTCGAGGGATATTTAAAGTTTCAAGGATTGGAAGTTCTTCGCGAATTGACTGCCACTGATTGGAGAGTTCTAAAGATATTGTGTCATCCCAACTATATTTTTTACGCCAGAGCTCCTGGAAGAGGATTTTGACCGATATGATGACCGGAGTAAGAAAACCGATGGGGTCAAATATCCTTGACGACTCCGACAGAATTTGACGCTTTGTTATTTGCGAACTATGATTTAAATTTACCTTGTACGAAAACGAATCCTTTGCAGGTGACCATTGCAGGCCTAACAACTTGACGGAACCGTACTCCTCAAATTCTCTCGGAGTGAGCTCGCGCTGGTCTTCTGGCAAACTCAGGAGCAAAGGCCAACAATTTGTTGTCCACTTTCTGAGGTTGAATCCACCCGAGTGGAGCAGGTTTACAAGCTCTGAACGAAGTGAGGTGATTTCTTCAATGGAATCTGCCCCAGTCATTACGTCGTCGATATAAAAGTCGCTGAGCAAGACACCTGATGCGCGCGGGTAGGTATCGATGGAATCCTGTGCCAACTGGTATAGGGTGCGTACTGCAAGAAACGGTGCACAAGCCGTTCCATAAGTGACGGTTAACAAACGGTAGTGTTTCAGAGATTGGTCACTTGAGTCTCTCCAAAGTATTCGCTGAAAATCTGTATGCTTTGGGGATACCTTAATCTGGCGAAACATTTTTTCGATATCACCAGATATCGTGTAAAGATGTTGACGAAACGCGATACAAATTGAAAAGAGATCTCGCTGGTATGTGTGACCTATCAGAAGCGAATCATTAAGAGAAGCATTGCCATCCGACTTAGCTGACCCATCAAAAACTACCCTTACCTTAGTTGTGCTACTGTCATTTTTAAAAACAGCGTGATGGGGTAAATAGTAGCATTTGGTTGAAGAGAGATTCAGCTCGATTTCCGGTACCTCCTCCATATGGCCTAGTTTCAAATACTCCTCCATAAAATCAACATATTTCTGCCTCAAATATGGATCAGCTGCAATCCTACGTTCCGTTGAGAGAAAGCGCTTGAAAGCTACATTGAAGCTACCTCTGAAGTCTACTGCATCGTCGGATTTGAAGGGTAGTTGTACGATGTACCTTCCATCAGGTAAGCGAGAATGGGTTTTACAGAATAGGTCTTCTGCGCGCTGATCATCAGTGGATAAGGTGGGTACCTGTTGAATTTCCTCAAGGCGCCAAAAACGCTCAAGATCGAACGGATATGCTGTATCCAAATGAGTGCAAAACGAGTTCACAGACTCATCAGAGGTAGGGTTATCCAATTTGCCACATACAACAAAACCAAATACCGTTGGAATAAGGTCAAGTCCTCCATGCTTATTTTGAACAGGAGCGCCATTAAATACGCTGAAAGCTTTATCAGCTCCGATAAGAACGTCAATATGACCTGGAACATTGAAATCTAGGTCTGCTAATGTGTACGAAGAGAGGGAATTTAAGTCGATGAACGGAAATGTAGAAGCAGGTATTAACGATGTTAGCTTCGAAACAATGTAACACGAGACCTCGACGAAATCTTCAGAAAAGCGAGAAAACAATTTAAGTGTTACAATTCCGTTTGTAACACCAGCTGAAGTAGCACCAACACCGACGATAGGAATGCGAGCAGAATTACGAACAAGACCTAATCGTTGAACCGTCTGCTCAGTGATGAACGAAACCTGTGATCCTGAGTCCAGTAACAATCGAATATTTTGCAGGACTCCATGCTTATCATGAGTATTCGCGATAGCAGTAGGCAATATCGTTTGTACAGAACGACTGGAATTGAACGAGTTATCCTTAGCATTGATTGATGAGCATAGCGAAAGTGTAGAGGTTGATGCGGGCGATGAACTAGGAGAGGCTGGTGAATTAGAAGAATTTGTAGACGAAGCGTTAACTGGCGAATCAGACGACGAAGATTGAAGATGAACGAGAGTGTGATGGCGACAGCTACAAATCCTGCAGCGAAAATTAGAACGGCATTTATTTGAAGAGTGCCCAGAACGTAAGCAGTTAAAACAAAATGAGTTGTCCTTTACAAATGAACGACGAGAATTTGTATCGAGAGATAAAAACTTTGGACATTTACTTAATGTGTGCTCTAAATTGCAAACAGGACAATGTTGATTAACTTCAACGAAATTAGAGTGGATTGCCTTTGATCTGCTACGAGGTTGATTAAGACGAGAAAGTGATTGGCATGCTTCTAGAGCATCACAGCGCTCCCTTAAGAAGGTTAGTAATTCGTCGACCGTACAGTTATCCCTTATTCCGCTTTCCTCTGCCCATGCTTGCCTCGTGTCCTGGTCTAGTTTCTGCAGCAAAATAAAAATTACCCAAGGGTCACGACTGGTAGATTTTAGCGCATTTAGGCCTCTGATGGTTTCATCAGCACCGTCGGATAGTTTGCGTAAAAGCTGCACGTTTGCGGAATTAATAACGGGCATCGATACAAATGACTGAATGTGAGACTGTACGATTAAATTAGGCCGATCATACCGTTGTTCCAAACGCTCCCAAGCGTCTGTATAATTGGCGTCAGAAACAGTTATATGGCGAATTAAACCGGCTGCTTCATCACGGAGAAAGGATTTCAAATAATGCAATTTTTGGGTCGCAGTTAAATCAGGTTTAGCGTCTATAGAACCAATAAACAGATCACGAAAACTTGGCCACTGTTTATAATCCCCAGAAAACGATGGAACATTAATTTTCGGCAATGAAATGGAACCCGATTTCTGCGGCGTATTGAGAATTTCTATTAAGGAATTTTGTTGGCTGGTTAACTTTTCTATGACTGCTTCACTACCTTCAGATTTTTCAGCCTTTCGTCTTTCGCGAATGACCTTGGTAAAGGTCGATTGAGCCGTAAAATATTTTGCCTCATAGTCCGCAAATTCATTTTCGGTATCTAAATTGCCATCATCGGTGGCAAGCTCAAGCAATTGATTTTGCAAAGCGACAAACTCTAACCACGATTCTTCGAGTCTTTCCAGACGAATTTCAAGGAGTTCAATTGACACACTTGCATCTATAGTTTTCGCGAATGTTTCTGCCCGAGTCAAACACCCTTTCACATGTCCACGTTTTATCTTTATAGAATTCATATTCACAATATATTATCACCACCAAGTTAATAAATCTACCATCAAATAAAAAGAAATAAAAAAAAAGAAAAAAACACGATTGATTGTAATCCAATTTTCTGATCACAGATTCGGCTAAGAAGGACCAAAATGTTTGTATTATAGTGAATTGAAAATTATATTTTTTTTCTAAAGCACAAGCGGAAAGAGGCGACGACGACGATAAGAAAGTATTTGTTTAACCACGTTATAATAAATGTATTTAATTTAGATGATACAACCTGTTTGTATGATGGTCAGCAGCAAAAGAGACCGAACCACATATGCTTACTACAAAAGAAGTATAAAGTGAACTGTATAACAGAATGCTAGTTTACAGATTACTCCTATGTATGTATAAAAAAAATGAGAAGATTATGCTAACTTAAACAATATGAGAAGAACAGTTTACAATTCAAAAATAGGGTAACACGTTGATGTTTGGTCAAGTGGCGCGCAGATTACGGAACAGTCATGTTTTTCTTACCAATCAAATTGTAATGAGCACTCAGAGAAAGTCACACGAAAATATGTATCTTTTTGATATATTGCCAGACTAGAAAAAAAAAAAACAGGAATTAAATGTTTAATAAAATTCACTTGTATCACTGCATACGATT
Source organism: Blera fallax (assembly GCA_946965025.1). Classification (NCBI taxonomy): domain Eukaryota; kingdom Metazoa; phylum Arthropoda; class Insecta; order Diptera; family Syrphidae; genus Blera; species Blera fallax. The sequence continues at coordinate 49,477,501 of OX337245.1, forward strand.
TCAATACACTGAGTTTGTAAAAACAACAACGATCAGTGAATTTCCTCGTTTACATGTGAAATTTTCGAAACGTATATAAATACCATATAACTATAGAATGCGGAACGCTACAAAGGTAATTTTGGCAGCAATAGCTTTTGTGTCATAGAATCAAATTAAGCGCATTGGTCACATGCAATTTTGTAGAGAAGAAATATTCAGGAAATGCGACAACCGTTGTGGCAATGCAAACCATTGAGTAATAGAAGGAAGCAATTAATTTCACAATTAAAATATATTCTCCTTTTCTCGGAAAACCATTGGTAATGAATGAAAATGAATAAAGCATTTTATTAGCATGACGTCCACCTGTATTTTAATTAAATTTATGTTTTATAAGAGACTCGCTGTACATCACCAGGGAAATGCTATACGTCCACAGACTTTTTCTGACATAACTGTTGATCAGTCTTGTAACTTTTAGAAATCTCTGTAATACGTAACTTGTCAATGTCAACAGCGATAACTGTCACAATCGAGCTGTCATTCCGCGCACTGTATTCAACAGGAATGTTCAGTATAGTGTGGCAAATCATCACGCTTAAAAACGCTAATGAATTTTGATCGTCTAGGTATTCACGAAACTTATAGACGGATCCGTGATTTTTTTGTGGCACATCGGTGGGCGCCGTAGCTCAAGTGGTTAGTGCGTTGGATCGCTGAGCGTGAGGTTCGAGGTTCGAATCCCAGAGAACACCAAACAGTTTTTCACGGTCCCACCTCTCGCGAATGTCTGACAAACGTCCGAGAGTAATAATTGTCAAGAGAAAGCTTCTCAATTTGCCTTTCGGATATGGCTCTAAACTGTAGGTCCCTTCCATTTGTGTGAAAAATATAACACGCACAACACGAATGGTCGCGAGAAGCTAGGCCCTGGACCACATACGGTCCGTTGCGCCAAGAATTTGTTTTTATTTGTTTTTTTATCGATGGTACATTTCATACCACATTCTCTCTAAATAATGCAATAACACCAACATTTCAAATGAATCTTCGTACTGAAAAGAATATCGTCGAGGTAAGCGAAAATGTATAAAAAGATCCAAATTTATCGATTCATCATTGGTCGCACAAATTCGGGCTGTTTTCAGCGTAGAAGATTTTGCGTGGTAATCTTTGCTCACATCAAACCTCAACGAGTGGCATGTCTCAGCATCATGGGTGTGCTGAGAACCTCTTCAACAGCGGTACTTCAAACCATGCTTAACATACTCCCCATCGACATGCATCGTCGGCAGGCAAATGGCCACCTCTCTGCTCTCCTCTTCGACTGCGAAACTCTCGGCTATGGAAACAGCTAGACACTGGCCATGCAGGCCAGTTACTGGATTGCTGGATAGTTACGCCCTTTGCTGTGTACCAGGTCACTGGGACGTTCCATAATTATAGCCAATGTTGAAGCACCGATGTCTTATGCTGACCATAGTGGGAGCCAGCTTGGCCAATACCTTATCACTAGAAAACTATGGCCAAAACTAGACCAAAGAAGATCTAACTCTCTCAACAGTAACCAAGGTAATAACCAAGCACTGCACAATAGAGATGATCTTAATAACGCCTCTGCGGTTAACATTAACACTTCATAAAAAAAGTAATTGGTTCCTGGAGCGGAAAAGGTGACCTACCTAGTGGCAGTAGAATGGACCTACTTCGTGTTTAAGTTTACCTTATTGAGGGCCACATCAACCAATCATAGATCAACATGTGGGTCATTCTTTCGCTGACCAGTCCTAAGCCGACGTTGTTTTATCCCAAAATTCTGTTCATTGTTGAGGCTCATTTTTCGTCATAAGACAACATTTTCAAAGAGTGAGACAAACCCCGAAGAGACGCCACAGACCCTATACACACTTAGGCCAGAAAGAAGGTCCATTGTGATAACACAAAGAGAGAGAGAGAAAACGGATTACCAGCCCCGGCAACAAACAGCAGAGTGATCAGTTTCGGTATAAAACCATGTCGATAAGGTAATTCGTCATTAATTTGACCCAGAGACAATATTTTTGATTTTTTTCAAGTCGAGCTTGACCAAGATCACTAAGATCTTCAAAGGGTACTAAGGGTAGGACAAGTGCACAAGCGGGTCATAGTTTCTTCCTCTTCTCGTCTCTACAGCTTCTACAGAAATCGTTGAGGGAAACACCCAGTCTCCTGGCATTTCTACCTAAAAGACAAATCTGGTTAAGAGATCATTGGCCTGGCTTAAACAAATTGGATCCAGTTATTGCCGATGTCAAGGCTTTTATCGCGGCGTTACTGTCTACGTGCTGTGATTTCTGCCTGAAATATACTACAGCGGTCCGGCGTTCGTTAGGTTTCCTCATCATATCCAGAAAAATGTACGGTTTGGTGCAGTTTTCAGGTTTGTGGCATTATGGAACCTTATTTGTTCAAAAATGGCGAAAAACACTGATTTCTGACAGTCGTCCAAAAATACTCACCGATGGTTTTCTTTCTCCTTCGGATGAGGCTTTACTTAGAAAAGAGGAAAACTAGACGACCTAGTCTAGTTCTAAGGTTTCTCTTCTAAGCCTTTTCGTTTCGTTGAAAGCTTGTACCTCCGGCTGCTTAGCAGGATGCTTGAACAGCTAATTAGATATTTTTTGAAGTGATGACTTTGCGAAAGTGGAAATGTGGCTGGAAAATGTTGACCTCTGCTTGCATCTAACTCTCTCTTGAGATGTATTTTATATAGAGGCTTAGGTTGAATCCGGAAATTTCGATAAATGGTCAGCATTCGTATTTTCCCCTATCTGGCGGTTTTTCTGAGTTTGAAGGATTCAAGACACTTTTCCGAGTTTTTTCGTCTGTGACTTGACACAGACGGAGTACGACTTTCCGACAGCGGGTTGCGCTGGTTATACCTTTGCATGCGGGTTGTGACATTGAATCTTCGAGTGTCCAGGTTAATTGTTTTCCCTGTCGCTGGCCCTCAGACTATTCGCCCCATATTTCATCGAAAACTCAGTTGCATGCCTGCAATACGAGTGATGCTTCCCTTCTTCTTTGAAGAATATCAACTTCGGGAGTTCTGATGTTGGTAGTACTTTGTTTGTCAATATAACCCCATAAGCTCCTTGTGGGCTATCTGTTGGTTTATTTCTGAAGTTCCTCTACACTCTTCACCGTTTAATACTGCTGACTGTTGCTTCATTATAGGAAAGATGCCTTCCATTACGTCCATATGAAAAATAATTTCATACAAATGGTGTTCACGGCTAACCCGGTGATAGCCCATCGCCTCAACCAAATCTTGTGCATTATCGATTGTTTGTGGCCCTATTTCACGAATAGCTCAATCGATATTTCCCTTAAGTGCGTGGATTGTTTACGGATCATTTAATCGAGTGACAACGGTCGTTAACAGTTCCTAAAAAAATAGTCTGACTGCGTTAAGTTACAGATGCGGTGGTCAAGGCACGTCTCCAAAACGGCTGATAACATGGTTACCGAATGTAGAGCTACGCCATCCTACTAGAACCCTCAGTTTTGTTGTTGATTAAGCCTCCGAGATGGAAATGAGTTTCGTAAGAGATATTTTGCGACCAAAATCGACGACATTTCCTTACCTGTTTAAAGCCCAAACAGTTAAGCCATAACGAAGAGGATCTTTAGTGAGTTGGACTTTGTAAGCTGTATGCAGTATTCCTAGGTTCTAGTTTCTAGAATTTTGCTCAGTTGTTCAGGGTTGTTAGGGTTGACTTTAACAGGTAGCCAGAGATTCGTCTACCGCTAGTAAGACCACTTGACAGTATGCAACGGCTCCTGTTTGACTGCGAGTATCGCCCACGTTAAGTAAAAAATTCATTCATCACTTAGCAATAATGGTAACACTACCCTTTAGCGCGTTCACCGGATGGTCTGAGCTTGTGCTTGGCATCCTGCCAGCTATTGCATCTTGCCTCTAAAAAAATGTATCGTACCCTTGCGGGAGGAAAGGATCTATGTTTGCTTTAACTGGTCAACATTTTTACCACGTTCTCAACTTAACTGCAGCATAAAAAAAGTGTCGGCGTTCCAATTTACCGGAGTCATTTCCTTGCATTACATCATTATTGAGTTTAAACAGATAGTGTAACCTACATATCCATTACACAATTACATTGAAATCACATCTAGTTACATGGTGTTACAGCAAAACAAATAGTAAATTGGGTGCCTGAATGTTGACACATTGACGTTGTCTTTTTTTAAGCACCTATCGGTACCACCCTGCACAGCCCTCTTTGCATAATTATATCAACTAGACCCTCTAGACCTAAATAGCCTAATACCTGTGCTACTTTATTCCTAAAACCGATTAAAATTCATTAAATTATCTCAACCATGCATGCAATGTTTGACAAAATTTACCACACAATAATCAAAGAAGTAAATAGCCTACCAGTACCGGCCCTAAGGGCACTTGAGTATACCATAAATCCCAGTAGGGTACTTCACCTATTTGCTTCATGACATTCAGTTGATTTAACCACAAAAGCCTATCAAGATCTTTTTTATGGCTTTCAATTTATTTAGAGTACTTTTTTTTTTCTGTGTTTTCTTACATAAAAGAACCGCAATTAAGGTATTTCCATGAGAGTACCTACAACATTATAGGCAAATCACGTAAGAAAATATCGTTGGCTGTAATAGAAACAGACCGCGATTCCAAGTTTGTTAACATTTTTTCTTAGCTGAAAAAGTGCGTCAGATACTTTAGGAGATAAGCGACCAAACACGAATAAAATACAAATTACCATCGAATTGGTTTGGGAATGACTGACGAATAGAATTGCACAATACCACCCGTTTTTTTTTTTTATTAGGAACTACTATGCCAAATTGTATCTTTATTTTTATTTCCTATTTGGACATCCGAAAAATTTGCTGATAAATGCGTGCGCGCGATGAGATAATGTCTTCGTGCGTGGGCCTTAAGAAAGCACAAAATATTATCGATGTCCCAAAGTCGCAATAATGACACCTATCCGTATCGGTATGACGAAACAAAAGTCGCAGATTAATATTGTGTGAAGCAATGCGGTTAATATTGGATGTCATAGATGTATGAAGAGGTATGAAATATCACTCAATGGCAGGTCAAAAGCGGTACTTGAGAGTTCGTCTCGTAATCGTACTAAAGCTACTTAACCGTAACAATCATTAGGCATTCAATGGGTATCTGTGTATCTTTGGTATTCTTCTTTGACGTTCGGTGTCAGATAAACTGTTAGAGGCGATTCATTTGTATCGAATAGAGCGTGTACTTTCATCCGGTGCGCGATCATAATCGATGACAAAGAAGTCAGATACAAGTTTACGGGTAGGTGCTCATCCATTAAAGTCCCACGAAGATGGGTTAACACTTGCATTCTAATGTCCATGTACATGTATGTACATCGCTATGTTCCTTCAGTCAGCGTGAAGAGTGTAGAGTAGATACTCAGTCAATTCTAACGGAAAAAAATCATGAAAACAAAAAGAAGTCATGTTGCATAGTTGCTGAGAGCCATCTGTTGTCGTATACCATCGATTTTTTCTGCTGCCTCTGTTGATGTTGATGATGTTGATGATGATGACGGGGCTAATGTGAATCACATCAACGGAAGAATCAATGATCAGCCATGCGGGCTAAGTTTCATGGGCAGCATAATTGAGATTCTTTTCCTTTTTTTTTTTTTCTCTGATTTATTTGTTCATCCGAGTGGAAACGATGAAAGCGATAAGATGCACCGCATCGACTTGGGAATAAAATTGAGCTATAAAACTATGCAATCAGGAAGAAGTATGATTTAAGACGACAGTTTCTGGGCAGCATTATCCGACCGTCAAAAAAAAAATAATAATTTTACGGTCTTTGCGGAAATGTTATAAGATCTCTTCCGGGCGATTATGAGATTGAGTGCATTTGGAGCGAAGGCTGTTAATATTTCAAAATTGGTCGTAAATGTGGAAGACAGTGTAAAATTTATTTCTGTCGCCTTGGGGTATGAAAGATTTTCGTCTGAACTTAGACGTGAAGTGATGTATTTTAGAATATCGTACAGTGAATGCGACTAGTCAACTTTTTAGACCAAAGGCCTCAAGTGAAAATATCGCGATCTCAGCCTTAACTTCCCTTTTCGACAGCACCATACCACTGTGAGTCAAATGCAGGCACCACTTTAGCACTACCACCGTCTTGTGTTCTGCCAATTCTTTCTCGATTATAGCCATTCCTTAACAGATAAGAAGGTCTCATTTTCAAGCAATTCTAGCTCATCTACGTAGGTATTCGGCGCATCTTATGATTTTTGCCTCATCAGGGATTTGTTGTCTCAAAATACCACGACGCATGATTTTGAACAAGACAGGTCCCAGAACGGACACCTGTGGAACGTCTGCGGTAATATTGTGCTCTTTGGCCCCTTCGTCAAAGTAATTCTGTAGCACTATCTGGTGCAGGAATTAATCGAAGAGAAACTGCTGTGTCTATGGCTAGCACTGCAGAGACAGTGTTCATGTTGAAGATAATAGGTACATCGAACTGCATTTTTCTCCAGTTTGGTAGAGTACGGTGTAGACGGTTCCTATGTCAGATGCTCTCGCCAGGACAAGATTCAGAAAAGTTTCTAGGTAAATTGGAACAGGCCGATCGATTGGGCATCAGCTCATAATGCCCATACATGTATCTATTTATAATCACTCGCATATTCAATGAAAAACTTTTATTTCCGTATCCGTTCCTCCAAAATCTGTACCACAAGCAATATGTGTATATGTTGACGTTTGCAATTTCAATATCCGATTTAAAATATGCATACTTCCTTCATAACGCACAAATCAGTTTTTAGAATTAAATACTGAAAGATACTATCTCATAAACTACGTACTCGTACATCACTCTTCGATGTCAGTATAGCGACGCTTTTCATTTAAAATTTTCGTTTATCTACATTGGTTTGTTTATTTGTTGCTTTTGCAAGTTTATTTTGCGGTGCAGCGCATTTGTGTGGGACGATTCATTTCAGCATCCACCATCGGATGCAGTATCTACACCACCACACTCGCATGAAATGTTGGTTTGTATCCAAAAGAGTAGTACTCTAACCTACCAACATTGGGGCTTCGTACTTGATCAGCCAGGCGAAACAGTTCGCTAGTTTGGACTTCTAGGGCAAATTTATTTGCCTGTCTGCACATTCAACAAGATACTGGAAAAAAAATTACAAACTTTTGCAGACAACGAGTATAACATTAACATTCTAGAGCATTTGAGCATTTTCTTTGCCTGAGGATTCTCAAATGCTGCCAATGCTGCCGATGCACAACGTGTACGTGAACGAGTATCTCATATTGCTCACGCTCTTAGGCACTCGTACCTACACATCTCTTAAGAGACATGATCACGATCCACGGTTTAGTGGATATGCTACCACGATGTCAGATTACAACCGCATTCTAAGTGAACGCTAGATATCGAATTTTCATTCGTGTATCTTAAGCTCTGACATATGGATTAAAAAAAAAAGGAAAAATCGTAAAACGTATCTATGCATGATGGGGTATTGAATAACTATTTGATAGTCACAATGTTGTTGTTGTTGCTGTTAGCGGTGGGGCAGTGATTGTAGTGTAATTATATGCCAAAGTGATGCTCATGTTACAATTACTATGGTTTCAAAGAATGTTGCGGCTTCGCATCAAGCAGTAGTTGTTGCAGATACTTTTTTTTTTATTGATGCATCTGTGCTGTTGTCTTGGAAAACTTTTTTTTTTTTTGCAGAAGACTGGCATTTTAAGCCAAGAACACATGCATACTATGCACGTATTTAATTGCTCTCCAATGGAATAGGTTCCTGTGCGATTTGCTGAGGGTTTTTGTGGGAATAGAATAAGCTCGATTGGGTACGAAAATTTAAACAAGAAACCACCTATGCATATGCATGACGTATTGCTTATATCCATAACCGAGCTAAATTTGAGAGCGCTCTTCTTGACGCGGGCTTTATTTTAAAATTCGATGTTTTTATTTTACGGTAATGTATCTCATGTAGCTGCCACAGCCTTAAACTTGAAAATTCGGATTCCTATTAATTTCCCTTAAGACAATCCGTCAGAAAAGGATCTATTTTTCTATTAAGTTTGAATGAGCAAAAACCCTAGATGTGTAAGCAATCAAATGAGGAAAGCGTGCGCTCTAGTACAGATGGTAATTACTAGCTTTCCAGGTGAAGACTCACTGCTTCTGCTTTGAAAATCAGTGTCGGATGAGTAGTTTTTGGATCTATTTACCAGGTTCAGAACCACAAAACCATAGACGAAGCGGATACAACTACGGCATATTTGTCCCGCGACGAAACAAGTGTCAATTATTGAACAGGCATGCAAGCGTGGCAATCACGGGACACGTAAATGAAGGGCAAGTAAATCGCTATACAGTGACACCGTATAAAATATATTTTAATAAATGTTACTTTGTTAAAAAGAGTAGGTACGTCTATCGATTACCGATAGAAATAAATTTAATTCAAATGGCTGCAGCGCCTGGCTAGGTAATAGCCCAATCTCTCAACTTAATTTTGCAGTGCATTCTCGATTGTTTGTCGGTTTGCATTGACGGGCTTTGGGAGACCCAGGTTGAACGGTGAAATTCACAAGCTGTACAGCGACATCGACGTAGTCAAAAAACTGCACATCAGTCGCTTGAGATGGCTAGGACATGTAGATCGAATGGACACCAATGCTCCGGCCGCAGGGTTTTCGAATCTAAGCCGGAGGAACAATGCGTACGGACAAGTCAAAAGGGGACGGTCTCGCCTAAGGTGGGGCGCACAAGTAGAAGGGGACCTCAACCAACTTAGAGTCAATGTTTGCAAAATTAATTTAAGCAACAACTTAGTGGGAGTTTGACCTTGAAAGATGCTGTCAGGAGAGATCAGAAGGAAGGTGAATGCCTAAACGAGTAAAAAAGACCTCAACACAGAATTTTTCGAACGTTTTCGAGCCTTTGGTCAGATATAAAATGGCATTCCCTGACTTTCACACGTTCCTGTACGGGAAGGAAGGAAGATGCGTAGGTTTGTAGCACTAGTTGAAGTGGATGGAACTAGTTGAAGTGCACTGTAGCGAGCAAGTTTTGACATGAACCACATTTCGTAGTATCCAGGCCTGAGAGCAACCTGCTTTCCAAAAATGTGTCTGGATTGTCAGTCTAGTAAGCTTTAAAGCGCTTTTGTTGGGGATGTCCGCAACGCATTCGTAATGCCAAGATACATAACCTAATCGGTTTTTTGGTTTGTTTGCCTTCAAATTGGGCCCAGATAGCCTGTGTTTAACAAGATCATTATTTTCGAATTCATCGAAAAACAAAGTTGTGTATAAAAAAAATGAAAGGAACGTGTCGTGTCGTAGTGTGCTCTCTTCCCAATCGTCGTTAGCGTCCCCCGTTTAAATTTTCTTTGACACTTCCATTAGGGTACGTTCTGAATGGGCTGCGTTCAGAGTTTCGTGTCGTTAGCGACGTTCAACTGACTATTAGGAAACAGCCCACCGTTCGCCAATTTTAGACTTCTAGAACGACAAATTGTTAGGAGCACAAACCTGATAACCTGGGCATATATCAAAATCGTATACCCAAGGGCAGAAATTTATCCTCTTTCGCGATGAGACGGACTCAATTTCCCACCATGACCATCTCTTCACAAACTTAAATGGGATAATTAAGGATCTATTGGGGCTAGTAGTCAAAGCCTTATGTCATGAGCTATTGATCATTGTCGACGCATGAGCTACATAATTAAATGGAGAAGCGCAGAAACTCCTAGACGAGAACTAGCCTTGGTTCACAATATAGGATTGTATTTCGACACTGGTACTAATCACACATTTTGTAAAGGAAGCGCCAGTTCGATGCCCGATATCACCCACCATCCATCATATCCATCAGCAGCTGCTTAATTCGGAGGACTGTCTTGCGCCTTCTAACTCAGGACAGCAATCATCAGCTATCAACTTAAATAAAAAAGAAAATTTCGAAGCTCAAGTTTTTTTTTTGCGCCAGTTGATGTGCAATTTTCATATGTAGCCCAGGAAACTGGTATGCCTTGTGTCTTCCTCTGCGTCTGGACAACTTGGACAAATGTTTAAATATATTGGCGATAGCCTCCATGCCCGGATAGGACCTGCGTTAGGTGGTAGTTACAGCCCAAAGGCCCACGTATTATCCAGACCTCGATGGCGGGGATTAACTTGTTTTTTGTAGAATTGTCTCATCTAGTCTACCACATAGCTAATGATCTTGCCGTCTCCTCTTTATTCTCTTTCCTATACCTATGTATATCTCATTGGCTCGAGGCTCTTCCCTGGTCGATTCTTAGCATCTCTCTTGTGAGGATGTCGATAGAAATCATTTTGACTTCGTCTGATGTTGTTTGAAACCGCAGATTGTTCTTACGACTGAACGGTAACCAGTAGCTAGCCTTTGATTTTTGTGACTGTTCCATTTTGGCAACAGTCACGACGGTGATATTATCAGCGAATTCAGTTATTTTAACTCCTTATGGTAACATTAGTCTTGGAACTGCGTCGTACATGATATTCCATAAAAGAGGGTCTAGTATCGATCCTTGCGGGGCTTCCGCAGTTATCCTCTCGTCGGGTTATTTCCTTAATTTCCTGTTTATGATTATTAGCAGCAAGTATTATGGTGGTATCCTATCGTACCAGCGCTCTCCTTATTAGACCCCAATTCGCGGAGTCAAAGGCGTTTTTAATGTCCAGCGTCGCTACTGCACAATATCAAAAATCGCCACCTTTCTCCTTGTATATGTATCCTCAACTTTTGTATCTGCTACTGCTATAATGCCATCAATGGCAGAACTCAATTTTCTGAAGCCGAAGTGGTGGTCTAACAGCGCTCCTTTTTCACCTGCTATTGTGAGCACCCAGTTGTACATTATTGACTCGAAAATCTTTCGCAAAGTGACGAGTAAACATGTTGGTTTGTAGATAAAATGATGGTTCTCCAGGTAAGAACACCAAATGTTGATGCTTCCATGGTTCAGGCAAAGCTTCCGCTTCTAGTCACTTTCACAGCGTTCATATGAGGGTATGTAATGACAGCTGCCTTCGCTGCCTTATTTGAGATGCCATCGAGTAAAAAGCTCAGCTAGTATAAGGCCTTTGTAGAATTATCGGACACAAGCACGTCGACACGAACTATATAGCACGTGGGCATGCCCATGTTTACCTTCACATCATATTTGTATCCAGTTCTGTCTAATGAATGAGATGAATTTAGTTTTGCATTAATAGCTGCAGCCCATACAAATTAATTAATTAATAAAAAATAACTATAAAGTCTGTCAACAAAAATCAATAAAAAGTAAAAAAATATCCGTGACTAGATGAATGTCTTCTACATAAGCCTTGTTTAGTATTACAGGGTCGCCAAACCACACATCTTTTCCATTTGTTTTTCAGTTTTTTTATTTTCGTTGTTGGTTTTTATGGTTAATTTTATTTAAATAATTTTATTTTATTTGTTTTACTTTTGTTTCGTTCATTATGCTGCAGGTAGCAACAAATATTTATTTCGACATCTACTATTTGTCTGCCGAATTTGATAGTTTTCTAAGTTAATTTGATGGAATTCATCTGTTATTGGCATAATGTTATACACATGTTCATAAGTGGATACATATTTACATACATAAATATCAGACAGCAGCTTACGAAGACCGTATAAGTGCCAAATAATGCGATAAGAGGACCTTAACGAAGCTAGAATCAGAGACTTTGTTGGAAATAAATGCATATTGCGAAAGACCTCTGAATGAACAAGAGAAAAGGGCGATGGTGCGAGGAGCAGGTGGACTCGTCCTCCTTATGAATTCATAACCAAGCATCAGATATCCGGAATTATGTGTTGGATAAGCCAAGCTCGTGTAAATTCAGCAAAGACAACGACCAGCATGTACATATCTTTTACTTTGATCTGCGATTACAGAGATCATGACCCTCCCCCTTTCCTGCATCCCTACTGGTCCGAATTGATGAATCGGAGTATCTGGAGTATCTAACAATGATAGATCTTTTTCTAAAAATTGGTATGCATCGAGGTGTTTTTCTCTCTTATGGATCAGTAGTCCACATTCTCTAAGAAGGTGCACTGGGGCTTCCTGAACATCTCCATCTGCAGTATTTATTTTGCTCAATACCCAGTTTCCTGAGGTGATCCTTAAGCCTACAGTGAACCTTTAGAAAGCCTGGATGGAAACATGCCTGCCATCTACTGCGTTGTTCCTCCGGGTTAAATTCGAAGACTCTGCGGGCCGGAGCATTAGTATCTATTCGCTCAACATGTTCTGCCATCTTAGACGACTGATGCGCAGTTTTTTTTGACTAGGTCGATGTCGCTGTACAGCTCGTAAATTTCGTCGTTGAATCTTCTTCTCCAAAGCCCGTCAACGCAAACGAAAATTTTTTCTCTCGAAGCGACTAAGGATCCGCTTGCAAAAGAGTCCATGCTTCAGCGCCATAAAATAGAACTGGGGTGACTAAGGTCTTATAAAGAGTCTCTGTAGTCTTTCCAGATAGGCCTTACTACTCAATTGCCTTCCCAGCCCAAAGAAACAGCGATTACAAGGGTTATTCTTCGTTTGATTTCTGATGAGATATTATTTTTAGAGTTAATAACAGACCCAGCAGAGCAGAGCCATCGAAGGTGTCGGTGAGGTCATTACCGCCCTTGATGGAGCAGAGAGTGCCATCCTGAACAGACGGACGGCTTCGGCAGTGATGCCAAAACTAGACATGGCTCTGTATAGCTCGTCTAAAAGCTGTCATATGCGGCCTTTAAATCGATAAAAAGATGGTGAGTATCGATTTGAATTTCTTGGGTTTGTTCCTACATCTGCCGGAGTTTGATCGACTGTGGATTTTCCTGGCCTGAAACCACACTGATATGGCAGATAGGGACTGATGCCACTGTAATTGGCTTAGTTGAGGGGGTGTCCTTTCTTGTGGGCAAACGACTCTGAGATTCCATTCATCAGGCATACACTCGTCTGACCAGATCTTGAAAATGAGTTGGTGTGTGCTCTCTACCAAGTCATTTCGAGCCGCCTTGAACAACTCGGCCGGTAGGCCATCAGGACCAGCAGCTTCGTTGGACTTAAGCTTGGATATTGCTATCCTCACTTCGATTTAGTCAGGTACCGAGATAGAGCCTCTAAAATTTCAAACGAAATTTCAGGTCACTACATCCGAGGCAAAACTTTGGACGCAAGGAAGAGGAGCAGTATAAATAGCTTCGGTTGTCCACTTTAGATGGAATTCTTTCTAAACGAAATGAGCATGGCTGAAGTAAATAGTTTTCTGACGCAGTAATAGTTGGTCTAAGAATGGACTGGAATCTATAACCAATACGCTATGTTGGGTTAAGTACATATCACTAAGAACTACTTGATACACGTAACACCCACTCAGGCTAAATTTTCAGTTCCTAATTTACGAAACCACGTTTGATGACTGATTGAAAGATTTTGTGCTAACCAACCCAAGCAAATCATTTCTAAGTTATTCAAGAATTGTTTCTCCGGTTGAAAAAAATAAATAAATTGAGAAACACTGGTCTTCGGTTTCATTCATCGTATCCACAGTTGTCCGGCCAACATGCACATGTCCGCGCTGTTATACAGGACCTCATTGGAACAGAATTTTTTGTAATAAGACTCTTGTATTCTGTATAAGCGAAGACAGGCCCTTTCGAACACCCGAATCCTTTCCATCGAGCTTGCTCCCACGTTGAACCAAACGGGACAACCATATGTAAGCATTGGCCGCATAAGGGGCATGTAGCAGATTACCTTCACTTTGCATCGAGTTGGCTGCTATGAAACTCTCTCTTTGAAATGGCGTAAAGCCACTTTGGCCTTGGCCAGAGCAGCATCTACATATGTACATATATGCTTGTTAAATATGATACTGGTCTAGCCAGGGCCCAAGGTAATGGTTGCCCGTGCTGTCCCACGATTGGGAACTTTCGCCAATTCTTTCTGGTATCCGTTGAGGCTCCAAATAACGACGGCCTAAACAGGATGGTTTTCCTACTCAACTTGCAGAAGAGTCCTTCTAGCCATACGGTATCAAAGGCCTTCTCCAAGTCAACCAGGCAGGCAACTCGTGCTTTGTTTCTTGCTCTTGTTCCAAGGGAACCAAACTCGAACACCTCATGTATCCAGTGAAAGAAAATGAGATGTCTAGAAATGGTCATCTGCACCCTCACCTTACATATGTACTTACATTGAGTTAAGTTTTTAAAGCTTTTCTTAGAGAAATTCTTACGCCTATAAGCCATACGGTTTGGTGAGAGTCTTGCATCCGACCCACTTACCGACGCATTGTGAAATTTCCTAAATTTAATATTTTGCCTTGTTTGATTCGCCAAACTTTAATTAACAACAAAAGAAAGTCTCTCTTCGACTTGCTAACCAGCTTGTGGGGCGAATATAAATTTTGCATACGAACACCAACTGTTAATTTGCCAAAGATTCCATTTATAAAATCGAGAAAACTTTCAAACACTCCATTGCGCGCATCTACGAGTAAGATAAACAGAAATTTCCTCCACAAAGCTGCGAGGTTGAAAATTGATTGTTATCACCGAGGCGCTTGTTTGCAAATTACATGTTTTGTGAGATACTAAAGACAAAACAGCACACTTATTCGCATAATCGCACCGAGATGCGAAACTACTTGAAACTAGCAAAAGAGTACGAGTATCTGTATCTCAATAGTTGAGTGGCTAGGCGATACTTTGTGAGCAAATGTACGGGTTTCCTTTTTGCGCGTTTCCCAAAGTACACACTGTTCGGTACGTTAAATGAAATTCGATTTAAAGATAAATTCGCCACGGGATGTTCGGTTTAGTTACAGTTTTCGTGTTGTTTTTTTTTTCAGTTGAAAATGTAGATGTAGGTATGTATAGGTACCTTCATTCGGTTGGAGTTCAGTGAAAGTTATCTCTGTAGGTAGTCGCGTTCCCTTGTGCGCTAAAATTGAGTTTGAAAAACTCCAGGTTAAGAGATGCAGATACAAAATTACATTCACCACATAATGCATTTGTATAGATACTTCACTGCAGCAGCAACAGCAGACACGAGTACTGTGTAAAACATGTTAAAAGGATTTATTCAGTTCAATATACAGAAAGAAAGGTACTACGAGTATTAAGTGGAAAGCAGCAAAAAAAAAAAAAAAAATACGAAATTACTATTTACATTGTTTGGGGGGTGTGAGGTGGGGTAGCGATCGCTTTTAAAAGTATCTAAGTAAAATTACAATATTTTGTTCCCTCCACTTGGCCCGTTCCTCCTGATTAACTCAATGAATAGGTGAATGTTAAATGATGCCAAACGGAGGCACCCGAGAGGAAAACGAAAAAAAAAAAAAAAAGTATCTTTCAGCATCTGCATCTGCAGAAACCGGTGCGGAGAGGCTTTGAATTTCGCACATAAATAAACGAATAGCAAAGCAAATGTGTGTGCGGTTCGGTTACACAAAGAATCGATTCTTGCCAACAGCTTCAGCGGTGGCGGCTTGGCTGTGTACCTATATTTTAATAACTGGATGGAGGCACGGTGGAGGTTGCTTCTGTGTCCCGCATTGAACTCGTTGGCTTTATGCAAACGAGGAATATGTAAATTTTTTTTTCTTTCTTTCTTTTTAGAAAAAGGTTAGCTACCTATGCAGAAGCATATGAAGATAGTGTGAGAAAGACTGGCAGTTGAGGAGAGATACATTTATCTTGTGGATCGATACGTAACGTAACAAATATAAATGTTCACAAGGAGTTAACTCTTTTACCGGTCCTCTCGGATTGATACCAGAATTGGTATTAATTGTTGGTAATTTGCATTTGAGCTTCCCAGGGTGTGGTTAGGTAAGTAGCTGTAAGTGGCAGTTGCAGTTCGTCTGATCTGTGGGCTGCAGTGGTCGTACATTAGGTATTAGATGGAATGGAAGGAAGGGAATTGATAGAGAAGAAAAGAATGGAAATTATAAATACCGGCCAGGTGTTGTAGAAGATTGGGTTCTGTTGAATTCCTAGTTTTCTATACATATGCACCAATAGAACTTAATTAAGCTTGAAATGCATTAGATACCCGTTCTGTGTGTGCCTGTTATTTCCATAAGATATATATTTATAGATCAGGTAATGTTAATGAATAGCTTACTTAATTCAGATAAATTTCCAGATATTATAACCAATCGGCGACCCTTTTAGGAAACCGCTAGGGGGCTGGGACTAATTACTAGACTGCCAGGTACTGTTCTTTTGATTTCTAACAAACATTTTCAAACTTGTGGGCAAGTTGTAACCCAAAATTCTAGCTTCTCCCACCTATTCGTGTTGCGCGTGTTTTATATAGCATATACAGCTTCCCACGAATGACAGGACCTACGCTTAATGTCATATCCGAGTGAAAGCGTCAGGTCACTACAGACCCAGAGGAGAGAGATGTCCCTTGCCGATTGGTTAACCCTAGTTCTACAAATATCTATCTATCCAGTTGACGTAATGTAGTTCTAGATGTCATTGACTGGTGTGCTGGATGATTCTTGTAGGTCACGGAGGAAGTGTCGCCCAACAAATTTAAATCTATGTGGAGAAGACCTGGACAGTGACGGAGAAAGTGGGTTGTATCCTCATCAACCTCATCATCTCCACATCCACGACATAAGTCTTCATCCGTTAGTCTTAGTTTTTTCATGTGGTACCGCAGAGTGTTATGACCCGTGATGACTCCTATCAGGGTAGAGAGGGATTTCCTATCCTTTTGCATTATCTTGTCGGCCCTTCTCTTATCGAAATAAGGCCATATTCTTCTTGTGATCACACAAGTGCTTAGAGAGGACCATCTGATGTTAGCCTCCTTAGGACCTTAATCCCTGCTTCGAGCGTCAGTGTGCAAGGCGGGATGAACACCGAGGTGTCGGCTTATTCTGATGTGGATTCCGAACCTTTTCTGACCAATTCGTCGGCCGACTCAGCAGAGCACAACCTTGTGCTGTGTTCCGACAGCACTTCACAAGCTTGGACTGGCTGTCGATGAAAAAGATGATACCATCCTGGAATGTAGCTTTCATCGGAGTCTCACGGGCAGCTATTGTCACAGCTTGGACTTTCGCTTGGAAAACACTGCTATGGTTCGGGAGGCGAACAGATTTGGATATGCCCAGTAGCGGTTCGGAAAAAATGCCTGAGCCTACACGCCTATGTTCATCCCTCTTTGATCCATCTGCGAAGACAAGGATGGTACGTGTATTGATAAGCCGACTGGTTTTCCATTCTTCTCTGCTCGGGTACGAGCTTTCAAAGGGTCTTTTGAAATCTAGGTATGGAGTCAGGTAATCCGTGGCAGGTACATTTCCTAGATTTTTTTTTCAGAATCATAGAATGTGATTTTTGTCTTCAACTATCTGACTAACTTATTCTTAAATTACCAATAGCTGCCGATGCTTTAAGGAAGATATCTAGCGGAAGCAGATTGAGAATAACCTCCAGTCCTGTTACTACAAAATATTTAAGAAATGTACCGAAAAGTCGTCAAAATTACCTCACCTGATTCGAAGCTTGATAAACTTCAGCGGTGGCTATTCAATCGATGATTTATTCGATTCCAGGCTAGAAGGCAAGGAAGTTCAAAACGGTTGGAAAAATGATATTGAAAGCCCGCTCCAGATGCTTTCAAGAGTAAGCCATGTTCATGACAATAAAAGCCAAAAAGTTGAAAGCAACTGCTCAGAAGTGTTGCAGGTTTCTTCCCCTTAGGACATGTAGTATTGTTAGATTAAAACAGCCTTAATATAGCTAAGAAAATAAGGCAAAATCGAATATTTATCCGTCTTATATTGTGGCATTTCTTTTTAATCCTTATGATAAGCTATAAGTATCCCAGAGGTGACGGTAAATTGACGTAAAATAAATGTAAAAAAATATTGACTTCAAAGTTTGGCTAGGACCTGTTCGTATTGCCTCCATACTACCTCAACTGCTGTCCGGAGTGTTATCTGTTTCCCCTTGCTAGTCTCAGAGGCTTAAGTATGCCTACAATTGACGTCTTTACTGCTAGCTTGGCATTGGCATACGAGTACATATCCGTAGAACAATAAGAGTAGCTTTCATACCAAAATCTGTAGAGATGACTACTCTCATGACTCACCGGAATGCAAGCAGACAAACAAATGGTTTCTGACATCTTGCCATCCCTTAGCAGAAAGGACTGCAGACAACTTATTGGCGTTGTTACAGGCTGCTACACCTTCGCCAAACACCCTAATGTGCTAGGTTTAGATGATAGCCTTCTCTGCGATGCCTGTGGAGAAGGCGACGACACAGTGGAACATTTCCTATATGATTGTCCTGCTTTTGCTCGGATTAGGTGGCGGATCTTCGGTCGTGAGTGATAAAAATGTAAAAAAATTGAGTAAAATAGGGTTCTCTACTTGGTAGTACAATGGACCAGTATTTGTGTCTCAGAGCTCCAGTAGAGTACGCCCGCCCAACACAGCAGATTTATTTCGCTTACATGCAGGATGCCTGCGCTCTTCCCTGAATCATTTCAGAATAAATTTTGGGTAAAAATGTACTCCCCTAGTAGAATCCTTGATTACCGTGTGCATCTCTGAACCATTTAAGAATAACTTACAGAAAAAAATAATTTTCTTGTAGGGCAGAGGTTCTGGTTCTCGCATAGAAAGTCAGCCGCGCCCTCTTCCACATTTACGTTGCCAAGCCTCTGCATAGAGTTATTGTACGTGTACGTGACGAAGTCTTTTGTTTTGCTGTGACATATTTACATATGTCATATAGATATTCATGTCTAGATATACACATAACGATATTTGGATGCATCAGGCAAGGAAATGAATTGAAGTAATCGCGATAAATGGGCGAATTACAAATAAAAGATGGGCTACGTACTCGTATTCTAACTTATACCAGAGCAACTTCACTTTCAACCATCCGATTACAGCACGTTCGTTAAACCTGACTGTAGCAGGAGTATTAAGCTAG
This sequence comes from Blera fallax, assembly GCA_946965025.1. Classification (NCBI taxonomy): domain Eukaryota; kingdom Metazoa; phylum Arthropoda; class Insecta; order Diptera; family Syrphidae; genus Blera; species Blera fallax. The sequence continues at coordinate 49,496,585 of OX337245.1, forward strand.
TATCCTACTTTGATAACTTTTCATTAACTGTTGAAGTACTGTAGCGCTACCTGCAGCCATTGCACGATGCGACTACTTCCTGAACTGGAATAGAGATGTAGGTACTCGAACTTATTAAGATTTATAAGCCAACTTGAAGCGTACAATCAGCTCTGCCAATATTGGTGAACCTACCTCCATTCGTTACAAGACCTAAATTTATTTTTTTCTGTCTGTCTTGGATACCTCAAGGACCTATCACTGGATGGTTCATATTTGCAAGTATCTGACATCCATGCCAGTGACAAACACAGACAGTTCTTCCATTTGGAAGTTAATCAAGATTCGAAAAGGCATGCTATCCGCAAGGGGCATCGACGTACGAAGGAGGAGTACTAATACCTAGTCGATTTAAAACCGTAGCGAAGTGGTCTTTGCACCCCCAGAGCTAATCGTCATCCGATTTCAGCAGAAACTGTCTAAGCATTTTACGGAATGCAGCATGAGACTCTGAAGTATTGTTGCATCTATGTGGTGCCTCCTTCTAGACATTACGGGGTATTGTGGATTAGGGCAATGCTGATGACCGGAACTTTGGTTGTGGATGTAGCGGGTGTAAACAGAGGCTACCCGCAAGGCGATGTTCTGTCTCCACTGCTATGGTGCAAGGTGGTTGACTCTATGTTGCTTACTCTCAATAGTTCGAACGTCTACGCCCAACCAATACGCGGATGATGTTGCCATCCTTTCAGTCGGGTCATATATAGAGACTGTCTATACTACCGCGCGCGCAGCTATAGATATGATCGATAAATGGCGCTCTAGGAGTGGACTTTCGGTCAACGCTCTATAAACTAAGGATGTTCTCTTTACGTGAGGGAGGAATGTGACCGGCTTGACTCAGCGAGTGCTAAAGGACCTTACTATCCGGATCTCCGATGAAGTTAAATATCTACGAGTGATCCTAGATAGGAAACTTCTTTGGGCAAAGCATGTAATGTCGAAGACATCCAAGGCACTCTCAGTCTTCTGGCAGTGTAAGGGTGCTTTTGGCAAGACATGATCTTAAGATGCAGGCCCAACAATACATTTATGCAAGGTAGGTATTTACAAGTGGTTATATCAGCCAACCATGCTGAAAACATAACAAGCGCAAAAGGGCCGTTTTAGAATCACCGTTATCCTTACTAGATTAACCTATCCGACGTAGAAGCGGGCGTAAACTTATAGGGATAAGGGGAAAAGGGTAAATCTACCCCGATACATTTAGGCAACTGATAATGTCCCCAATGCTTATCACCGCCAACTCTATTAGGCTGTCAAAGAAGAGTTTGCCTAATGTGAGCTGTCTGGCTCTGCCTAGTGCTGGACACTTGCAAAGGAAATGTAGAATTCTTGCTTTTTCGTTGACAATATTGCAGCTGTGACAATGTGCCGCATGAAACTCAATGGGCGAGTTATATCTTCCTAGATATGACGCCACCCCTTGCCAGCCTTTAATAGATGCTGTGCAAAAATTTTACCTCTAGTGCCCCCAACGGGACGTTCACCGCCTCCGCAATCTTGCCATCAAGGTAGATCCCTATATACCCCTTGTTCATCAGCTTGCTCATTTGCCTCAATGATGCTGTGACCCGGCACCCAATGGAGACTGATCCTGAACCGATGACCCAGCGAGGTGAGTTCCTCCTTGCACTGTTGTACTAGCTTCAAGGATGGATGGACGCACCATAGCGGTGTACATCCATATCACCATCTTCGGGCTTAGTCACCACTTTTTGCCCAAGGTTTTGCTGCAAGCATGGAAAGCTACGCAGGCTTTCTTTACCCACTGATCAATGTTTAGCTTCCAGCTTAGTTTTGGATCAAGTACCACACCTAGGTACTTGGCAGGAGGATAAGGAGAGTAATGGAGGCGTGGAAGCGTGAAGTTCGGTGTCTTGGTTTTAGTCGTAAACAGCACCAAATCAGTTTTGCTTGGGTTGACGCTGAGTCCACATCCAGTAGCCCATTTGCTAGTCTTGTCCAAGGCACATTCCATAGTCTCACTGATTATTGAAGGAAACATCCTTGATACCAATATAAGCACATTAAGTCAACCTTGACTTCATCTATGTGAAGTGAACACATAATTTTGTTGATTACCATAAGCCAAAGATGAGGAGATAAGACCCCACCCTGAGGAGTTCCGTACCTAGTGTCGAATACATTTATGCAAAAATTTCATCGAAAATTTTATAAAGGGTGCAAGAGTAGCCAGCAGGGCGCGTTTATTTGAAATTTTATTGCATATTCGCAAAATTTTTACTTTACATTAAAATAAAAACTTCGTTAGGAATTTAATAAAAAATGAATTTAAGTCGAAAACTAAATCCGGTGCTCTCTTCGTTTGCAATCAAAGAGCATCCTCTGAGAATCTAGATAGTATGCATCTGCAAGGGTTTTTATGTAATAGCAGCGTTGAAATTTAATTTTTTTTCTTGTTTAAAAATAAAAAATAACAATAATGATGCGCCAGCTGAGAATTATGACCATGTTTACATCAACACCCAACAACATTGCCAATGCAAGTGATAAGTGGTTACATTATGATTCTTTTTTATTTCTCGAATTGTATTCGTAACTTTTCATCATTGCCAAACCGCAATTCAATGCAAATCCGTAAAAGTCATGAGCAGATTATATAAGCGGATTAAATTAATCAACACATGTACATTCAGTGTTAAGTTCTCCCATAGCGATCGGCCTTTGTCCACCCCTGCTGCTCTCCCATTGTTTTACGGTAGATTAAAACATTTTCAGTGGCTTTTAAATGTCTGCACCACAGGATGTGACCACAAAAAAGTTTTTTTTTTTTTTTGTTTTTTGTTTCCCATCTCTCTCCCTATTTTTTGTGCTTTTTTGTCTGTTTTTGTTGCTGAATTGTTCGTTTGGTTTAAAATCCGAATTAAAATTATTGACAAATTTAATTGTCTGTTGCATATTTATCTGAATGCGCTCGGATGTACGGATGTATCTACGGTGTGTGAGATGGCAATTGTTTTCATTATTTCATAGAAAAACACGCAGAAAACCATTGTCGCACGGTCAAAGACTATTGCAATCTCCATGGAATTTCAATGGGATTAGAGGGAAAAAAAATTTGGTTCACACAGCCCACATTGTGGGGTTTCATGTTGTAACGCGCAACGTGAACGCCACCGTGTCGTCGACGCCATGAAATTATGAGCAACACGAGATACTCGTATCTATACTAAAAAATAAATACAAACAGTGAAATAGTTTATATTGTCCAACCGTAGTATTACGTTGTTTCAATCATTTTACGCGTACACCTGGCTACCTCGTTAAATGTGCGTTTTGACTGTTGAATTACATGAGAGAAAGAAAAAGAGTATAAAAAAAAAATTCCCATTTCCAATTGAAAAGTTAGAAAAAGTAAAAGTTTTCACTGGTATGGCAGCAGGAGGAGGAGGAGGAGGAGGCGCGGTATGGTGTTACCCCGCATTTGCATCTATTGTGGTAGAAAATTATGTTTTCCAAACGGAAATTACTTATAACAATTGCCAAGCACGCATTTCGTTGATGAAAAGATTTGAATCTTTGTCGAGATTTTCTTTCCTGTCGTTTATGACTAGAGGGCAGGGAGTTTAATTGACTCCACGAACAGATATGTATGAGTTGTTTGAGGAAGTTGGATAGGTTAAACCGCTGTAATCAAGAAAGTTCATTAAATTTTCTTATGAAATTTTCTCAATCAATCTGACGTCAGAGGGTTATCTAATTCTGAGAGCCTATGCATTGGGTTTGAAAAGTGTTGCACGTACTCAGACAAGATGCCATCGTTAGTCCTTTACCATTTGTGTGGGTGGTGCAGCTCATGATTGTGGATAGAAGAGTAAAAGGCAAGGGTAAAGGGTACGCACGTTAAAGATAGATCATCTGTAGAAGATGAGAAATATCAAATGCGCTGTGAATTATCTTTTATGGAAAATTTTGCTCACGTAATGTATGAAATTACGAACGCAGTGAAAGCCGGTTGTCGGCAACATCTTAACGAATTCTGTTGAGGGAATAATTCAATGTACTGTAGATGTCAGAAAGGTTTGCGTAGAAAATTTAAAGGAAAGATCATACACCTGGTAATACTCCAGAGGATCGACCAGAAACATTTTGAGCAAAAAATGTATACGCGTAGCTACTTCTTTGCCCGAATATTCTTCTTTCTTTTTGTTCGCAAGGTTATAATCAGGATTGTAGGGATCATAACAGTCTCACTTTACTGCATCCCTACGGTGACCAATTAAATGCTGCTGTTCTTGCATTTGTGTGATTCAGGAGTTTTTTGGCCTGCCACTCTTCCGCGCTCGTATAGGAACGTTGATTGACTTTGACTTTTTGACACGGTTCGTAGGATTCCTACTTTGAACATGATAATTCCAACTGCGCAGGTGGGCACAATGGGCTCTTAATGGTCTAAGTGGGCCGTTACCAATCCTCTCAACAAGGGCACCCCTTTACGTAACCTAACCTAACTGAGCTGGTCGTGCTCCAATTTTTGGAGACGGATTCTTTGACGCCCTATATAAGACACTGATCATCCCAGTACTGCTGTACGGCGCAGAGGCATGGACTATGTCAAGAATGGATGAGGCCGCTCTCGGTTGTTATGAGAGAAAAATACTTCAGGTGATTTTTGGTCGGAGAGTGGAGAAGAAGATATAATTATGAGCTATACGAACTATATATTGACATCGACCTAGTCAGAAGAGTTCGAATTCAATGACTAGGATGGTTGGGTGATGTAGAGCGGACGGACAGCAATGCTCCGGCCCGGAGAGGTTTTGAATCCACCCCAGAGGGACGGCGCAGTAGAGGAAGATCTCGCCTAAGGTGGCGCTCTTAAGTTGAAAGGGACCTCAACCAACTTGGTGCACGAAACTGGATACAGCTGGTTGGACAGGCTTTTGGTCGAGACCCAGGTCCACTCCGGACTGAAGCGCCGCCTAAGGTAAAAGTAAGAATTCTTTGATGTGAAGGCTTCCTCGGATCTTTGAACTTTAAATCAACCAACTTTTTGTACATTGTGCATTGCGAATCGTATGTAAGTGCCGGACGAACAACTGCGGTGTAAACCCTTCCTTTCAGCTAAGGGGATATTTCCCGGTCGCAAAGGATCTGCAAAGGATGAAGATAACTTCCATCCACTGATTAGGCATTGGATCTTCTCTCATTAGTTTGGAGATGAGAATCATGAGCCATCTAAGCCCGATGTCTTCCATCTTTTTCCAAAACTGGTCCGGCCCAACTGCTTTCTGGAGAATTTGACCGCTTTCCAAACTTCATCAAAACTTCATAGCAAAAGTAAAGATTTTTTTGGGACGGTGAGTCAAGTGCTCCATAGTGCTCAGATGTTGAGCAGATAGTTTTGGAAAGATACTGAAGGACCCGTCCAAACAATATGCCGGATGTCTATCGACAAAGACCAAAAATCTTCTAGGTGTTGGAATCGTCTCGGAAACTTTCCCGACAGCTCCCACATTCACCCAGCGTCTTCTATGGCAGTACTCCAAACTGGTTGCGTCTTGAAAGATAAGCCTTCATCGATTTGGGAAATTACCATCCTTATTGACAGCCAGACTGCCATCAAGGCCCTAGCATCGAATATAACATGTTCCAAGCTAGTGGAACAGTACAAAGAGGAACTCGTTTCTCTGGGCTATCGCTTCTAGATCAGCCTTCTCTGGGTGCCGGGGGACAGTAACTTAAAGGAGAATGAATGGCTGATGAGCTGGCAAAGCGCGATTTAACTCTCGATAGGTACCTCGCAAAGGGTGTTCACATCTCGTGGGGAGCAGTCAAAGGTAGAATTTCCTCGCACTTTCTGCCAAAGGCCAACACCAGGTGGCACGAGTTGCAGAATTGTGTCATATCAAGGCGGATGTGGCCCAACTATAAATGTGTCCAGAGCACAAGATCTACAAAACAGGACTTGCACAGACATTGCAAGGATCATAGCGATTAGCACGGATCGCTGGCCCATAGCAACACACGCGGCCAGATTAGGCATCCCATTCAGATAAGCGGACTAGCCAGTTTCCTAAATGCCACGGGATGGTTGTAGATGATTTTCGCTCTTTTCTTATAGATTTTTTCTTGTAGTTATTAAGAGAGTTGCAGTCTCAAAGAAGTAGGAACCAATGATGCCGCCACATCAAACACTTCTTCCGTACGACTATGCATGGATTTACCCCAAATTATCCAGTTTTGCTTATCGATATAGTCTCCGAGGTTAACATAATCTTGATATTGCGACCAAAATCAACTTCATTTTCCAACTCATTTGAAGCTCACACAGATTAGGAACAGTTATTTTGCCTCAACTGAGTAAGTTCTAATATTTTCCTTAGAAAAAATAGATTTTCAGTAGTTAAAGGAATCCATGCGAATATACGGATGGATCTAAAACAGAAACAGGAGTAGGGAGAGGCGTATTCTCGAATGATTGCAACCTTAAAACCTCCCTTCGCCTCCAAAATCAGTGTAGCGTATTCCAGGCGGAGATCATGGCGATAAAAGAAGCCTTGTCTAGGATCAAGTTGCGATAAAATCTCTGAAATCCGTCACCTTCAACTCTCGAACTGCCCTAAATTGTCGTATGTCCCTTAACGAGATGGCTGAACAATCAAATATCCAGCTTATTTGGGTGGCGGGCCACAGGGTCATTCCAGGGAATGTACCTACGCCAGGCAGGGTACGACACTATCTCGTCTCGGTATGCCTGTCGCTACAGTTAAATAGTTAAATCGCTACTCAAACAGTACCAATCGCAGATGGGCAAATGGTACTATCTGTTTAATCACTAGACAGATCTGGCATAAACTGGATCTCAAACGTTCCAACTGCCTTTTTCCTTTAAGATAGAAAAAGGAGCATAGTAGGTGTCTTTACAGAGCCAGAGCAGGAAGAAAACATTCTACATCTTCATGCTACAACATGGATCAGCATCTCCAAAGACCCGTGAACCAGGCTACCCGTGAACCAGGAGGAGCTGCTGCGTTCTCGGAGGCATCTATTATACTAAAAAAATTTTGTGTGTCTATTGCGGCGTGCAAGCTGCGATACTGTTTCGCCTCGCCGCAGGGTGGAATAGCCTGAATTCCTTATCAAAAGAGGCATCCTACAAACTTTACTTTACGATATTACTATCTTGGCATGAAATCGTCCAATTTTATCGTCATAACAAGACCCTTGTTCATGAGTTTGGTCCATTAGTGGAATAGAATCTATCCTAGGCATCATCATCGTTCCCGTCCTTTGGGGGCTAGTGCTTTCGAAATTAGCCTTGATACGAAGGCACTTATTCACACGCCGGAAACTTAAAATTTCTGGACTTAGTCCAGATCTAATAAAGAATAAGCATTCCAACAAGCGTGGTCTGTTTTTTTTTCGGTTGCAGTGTTGGTCAGTAGTAAAACTATTCTTATCCGAGGCTTGTTTCCACAGGCGGTATTTTAAATATCGCTGGCATATATTGTATTACATCTCACCACGGCAGGACTTCCTTTATCGTCAAAATTTCTTCCTGAAATATGCTATTGCTGTCGGGAAGGCTGAAAAATACGCTGAAGTAGAGCCCTTCAGAGAAGACACCTCCAGTCCTACCACGAAAGGAAGCTAGATTCCTTAGATCGAGGAATGACCAACTTGATAGTTACTCCATTTTGAAAGGCATTGGGGAGAATGGCTGCAGTAGCACGACTCACCTCGAGAGAATTTTTCGGAGTCCTTGACACTACTCAGCATGTAGTAGTAGTAGCATGCATACAGAGCTGGCAAGTCTAAGGAAACAGCGCTACACCAGGTTGTACGCGTTGCGGAAGAAGAGATATATACCGGAGGCATTGCAATGACCACAATAATGGACATTGAAGCTGCCTTCGATAAAATATGCTTCGAAAGTCTGAGAGTAGCCTTAGAAGAACGCGGGGTTAACCCATTGGTGGCGAGATGGGTGGACAATATGCAGAAAAATAGGGCTGTAAATATTCAGACGGGAACTTCAAGACTTAGAGGAAGGGTTAGCAGAGGTTGCCTAGATGTCTTATCACCTACACTTTGGAATATAACTGGGGGCTCTCTTCTAAGAAGACTTGGGGAGACTGGCATCCACACTGTGGGATATGCCGATGACGTAGCAATAATGACAAGAGGCACAGCAGATACCATGAGGAATGCACTCTGAGTGGTGGAGCGGTGGTGTCGTGAACAAGGACTCTCCATTAATGCGGAAAAGACAGATCTAATCATCTTCACAAGGAAGAAGAGAGATCTGGAATTTGAGCCCTTGACACTTTATGGATCGGAACTAAAGGTGACCAAGAAGGTTAAGCATCTGGAAGTATACTTAATGCTAGACTAACTTAGTACCTTCATGTAGAAGAAGGCCAAAAGGCTGCTACATCAGTGCAAATGAGTATGTGGACAAAGGTGGGAAATCTGGTCGAGGTCAGCATACTAAATGTAGACTATGATAGTTAGACCAATTGTCACATATGCGTCAGTTGCCGAAAACTGTTAAGAAGCATTTAGATAGGGTCTAATGTCTGGCATGTTTAGGGATAGTCGGTGCGATACGAACGATACCAACATACGCAATGGAAGTGATCCTAGGCATTCTGCCGCTGGACTTATTTATTAAGAAAACGGCAGCATCGACGGCACTTCGTCTGCACTAGGATGCCAACTGGCACTGGCGCGGTACTATCTATGGGAATAGGAAAATCCTGAATCTCGTGAAAAATCCGATCAATATGCCCTTGAACGGAATAAAGAGAGTGCGTGTTACCGGAAAATATCATAGAACTCTTATCGAGGATGGAACGCCTCTGGAAAAGAAAATTAGTGGTACATCTTTACGGATGGATCCATGATGGATGGCAGAGGGAGAGCTAGCCTTTCATATTATCCTGGGGAAATATACCTCTGTCCATCAAGCCGAGATAATTGCTCTGTTACATGCGTTAGATCAGCTGATAGAAGGTCAAGTAGTTGGTAAAAATATTACTATAGAATTGGACAGCCAATCAGTGATTAGACGCATGGAGCAAACAGATATAAATACATCCCGGGCGATGGAATGTGTTCATAAACTCAATGAGTGCTCATCTCGAAATGAGGTGACGCTGCTCTGGGTGAGAGGGCACGTAGGGACTGAGGGTAATGAAAAGGCGTATTCTCTAGCAAAGCAAGGGTCAACCTCGGATTTCTCTGGTCCGGAACTATTTGGTGCAATTGGCAGAGGAATGGTGGAGCACCTAATTAATAGCTGGATCTAGTCGGAACACCAGATAAGGTGGTTAACCGTAGAAGGTTGTAGGCAGGCTAAAATGGCTATTACAGGGCCGACTGGCTACACTCATAGGGAAGTTCTAAGCTGGGAGCGAAGGGCTCTGAAATGCGTGGTAGCGTTATCTACAGGTCACGGAAAATTCGGGTATCACCTAAAGAAGATGGATCTTCTGGAGGAGGATACCTGTGAACTATGCCTGGAGGAAATCGAAACGGCGACACATATACTGCGTCATTCTCCGGCATTAGCTAGCAGAAGAAGAGAGGTCTTGGGACGCCACAGGGTAGAAAAAATGAAGATGAACCAGGTTTCTGTTAAACTAGCGTTGACACGAGGAATCAAAGTCAGAGAAGAACTGTGGAGAAATCCGGAGAGTCTCTCAGGCTTAGATACATAGATCGTGGAAGAGAATTGAAAAGGTACTGTGGTCTGCTTCGGTTCCTCTCTAAATAATATATAGGTACATATGTATATACAAAGTGGTAATACCGAATTTACTTGAGTAGTATGCATTTGTGCTATCCTACCCAAGGAAATTGATGCTCGCGTGTAATGTTCTGATTCGAAAAAAGACACGTGATCCTGTATAGTCAACTAAATTCATGCAATTTGATTCGAATGAGAAACCAACAGATACTGATAAAATTAAGATATCTAAGCTTTCCCGTAACAGATGATTTTTATTACGCCATCGACCATCACATCGAAAAGAACCACTGTAATCTGGAAAAGATACAAATGTATCTGGGTAAGTCACGTGCTACGTACACACATTAGTCCGATTTTCTGTTACCTTCTCGCCTTTTTTGTCTATCGCAATCCGACAGTCGGCGCACGACGTGCTACATATGTTATTTTTAACTTACCCACTCAAAAACTTGCCTCTATCTACCCACATGACACTGTAGTACCGTAGACCTTCGAAACCGAAATAACAATGTTGAATTACTTAGCCGCAATAAAAATAACAAAACTATTATTTGTAGTCGTCAGTGTCTTCACCTTCCCTATTCACCTTGACATGACGACCCCTCTCTATCACAAACTCTCGATTAAAAGCATATGCGTATCTCTACCTGATGCTGATTCATGTGTCAGCATACCTCTCAGTTTAAATAAACTAAAGCTGTTCCATCATCACCATTAAAAAAAAATAACAGAAAGGTCATACATACTTCTGCGTCTATCTTCCGAACTAAAGATGACAAAAGAACGAAAGAAGGAGAATGTAATGTAAAAGATACAAAAAAAAAAAAAAACATTTTGTTATTTGACTTTCTTTTCATTTAATATCAACTCATGGACCAAAAGAGAAAAAAAAAGTTAAGAATTCCATTGGTTTCGCTGATGTTTAGATGGTTTTCTGGCTATAACTGCTGTCCAACTGTTGTATCTCTCTATCTGAAAACGAAGAAGATTCATCCGCAAAGCTGACATCGATTGAGAGATGACGATAATCGTTAACACATATCCATAGGCATACATATGTATGTGCATTCATCCATATGGGAATGATATGAGTATCTATGTATCTATAGAAGCGGCACAAACCAGATTGGTAGCTGAATTGAGCCCCATCATCAGCAGCAATTCGTAGAAATATGACTTTGATATGACACTAAATACATAAATAGAAGATACTCGGATTGCAGACAAACCACATCTGTATCTACAGCCGCGTTAAATGTATCTGTGTAGGGGGGAAAAAAAAGTGGAAAAGTAAATATTTGCAATCCGCGTGCATCGTGTTTGACCAAGTGTCCAAATACAGGAGACAGTTTCGAAGAAATTGGATAAATAAAGGAGAAAAGATACACACCGAGTTGGGGGGTAAAACTGACATGATTAACACCTGTTAAGGTGTGTGCTGCGATACGGTACGGTATCGTATTTGTAGGCTGACAACAGTAGGATACCGCTGGCTAACTGTGCGTTTCAAAATTGGCAAGCACGACGATTGAGGTGTGAGCTTGTGCAAGTTTTTTTTTTCCCACTATCTCTCCCGCTACATACTTGTACCACACTCTGCAGCTTGGTATCTTTTGGGTTTCTTTCTTTGATTTGTATCTCAGTGTTGTTATGGTGGTCTTTAGAGATAAAGATAAACACATTTCCTTAATGAAGCTGTGATGCATTTTGGCCTAATTTTCTTGTTGTTGTTATGGATGATGATGGCAGCGCTAAAATTGGAATCGAGGTCAGTTGGGTGTTTGAAGAGATGACTTTCATTTGAGGAGCGTGCGTTTCAAGCAGTTTTCAAAAACTTTTTTTTTTCACTTTATGTTTGGATTGCTATTACGCCTCTGGCTACTTCAATTGGAGCAAATAAATCATCTTAAGGTTGTTTATTAACAGAAACGATGTTTTTTTTTTTCTCTTTTCAGGTAACAAAAATTGTTATATGGCTTCAAGTCGACCGATGAAGAGTGAGTAATTAATTCGTTTTATTAAATTTGACAGATACAAAATTATGTGACATGTTGGCAAGCACTTTCGAAGTGACCTCGGACTATTGTTAACACATGAACGATTAACGTCAATAATTAACTGCTTTCTACTCGTATACATATGCACTTGTGTATGTCATAAGTTTTTTACCTACATACTTTGGTGGCGCTACAGTTTGCGGTGAAGCTGAGCTTCAACCAAAAAGTCTCTCAATAAGCCCGGCCTTTAGCCTTTAGTTGTTGTGTCGCCTTTCTCTTCTTCGTGCATTTGTGGTTAGGTCGATGTCGCTATACAGCTCCCACAACTCGTGGTTGAATTTCATTTTTCAAAGCCCGAAAACGAAAATACGATGAAACAACGTAGTCCATGTAGGGCTGGTATGATAAGAGCCCTATGTGGAGTCTACTTGTTATGCGAGACAGGACGTTACTGCTCCATTGCCTTCAAAACCTTTGAAAACAACGATTGGTAAGAATCTAATTTCTGCGCTGATGTTATTGTCAGATGTAGACAAAGTCCCTTACCCCCTCGAAGCTATGTCATAACGTCTGGTAATAGTGAAATTTTCTAAGATTGTTTCTACCTTAAGTTTAAGTTTCCTCCTCTTTTTGGAGTTCTTTTCGAATGATGTGACTTTCGTAAGAGGACTGGAACCCTTTCACCTTAGGGGTTTCTGATGTTAGTTAAGCTAACCCATTACTCTCGTCATATTATCACATTCTTCAACGTGGCCTAGCACTGCCTGTAAGGTTCATTTTACCCAGATTGTTGAGTTTATCTAGGCATTTTCATTCCATCGAAGACCTGATTTCTTAAAGGCTTAACGCGCTGATGACAGCTTGACAGCTCAATAGTTCCTGTAGAGCTTTAGTTCGATTCACATTCCTATCTCACTACTTTTGTTTTTGCCCTAGTCCCCTCAATTGTCCTAGATCCACTTGTGGACTATTTTACAAAATGGTTCCCGATGGCATTCGTCTCTGACTCGTTGTCTTTTTTCTTTTTTAGCTTAATTTCGATGTGAAGTTTCTAGAATCAGTTGAATTTTTGGCCGATTCTAGAAAGCGCCGTGGTTAGTGCGTGGGAATACTGAGCAGGAGGTTCGAGGTTCGAATCCCAGAAAACACCAACAAGTTTTTTAGTGTCTGAGAAACGTCAAAAGTGTGTGTCGTCGATAATCGAAAACAATTCGTGTCCCAGCAGGCTTTCGTTCAGGAGCCTCCTTCATCAATCACATTAACGCCTTGCGGGTTACTATAGAGCAATGTATCGAGTGGAGATCTCGACTTTCCCTGTATTTAATAGATTTCGAGGAGGCTTTGGAGAGTCTAAATCGAGATTTCGTCTGGTTATCTTTGCGTTCGAAAGGCATTCAAGACAAATGCACCCCTCTTATAAGGACTACGTATGAAAGTGCATAATGTTACGTTCTTTACAACGGCAAACTGTCAGACGCTTTCGAAATCCGAAGCGGAGGACGACAGGGCTGCATTTTAGCACCGCAGCTATTTTTGGTGATGGTTAGCGATGCTGTGCGCGCGTAGCGTTATCAAAAAGAAGCAGATGAATCCATTGGGCAATGAAATTCTTAAACGCCGGGATTATGATGATATCTGCCTCTTTTCACATAGACCTACATGAAGTGGTCACAATCTAAATGGCAAGCAGGATAGGATTGAAGTTAAGTGTAAACAAATCAAAGCCCTCAGCCTTTCAAACACGTTTACTTAACTTAATTTTGCTGGGCAGAATGTCGGAAAAATTGACGGGTTTCTTTATATCCGGTCTATGAGGTACGTAATTTAAGGGCAATATTTCTCCTCTCGCTCGGAAGATAGTTGAAATCATGTTGGAGGAATAATTCACACGAAAGTAGTTTTCTGCGCCTAAATTGAAATTCAGCTTGGTGTAATATTAACTAGGCGGTGAAGACCTTGCCAAGGTAATATATTCTTCACGCGATTTTTCATCTACGAAGGATATCAGTTTATACAGCTAAGTTCTCAATTCAGCTACATTATTCACATCCAGCCTTGGGGGTAGTGGGACACCGGGGGACTCTGATAGTAGTATCCATTCCTTTGCAAAATTTAGTTGAGAGAATGTGGTCGAAATGCAACTTGAGTGCGTCCAAGAACATGTTCGGTAATCCGGTCTCAATAAATACCATATAGTTCGGCGTTGTAGATGGCAGTTTGAAGATACGTTTTAAGAAGAAACGAAGCAGTTTTTCCACATCCTTGTGTTGTTTGTAACCCCATACTTGGCTTATAATTTTCTGCATGGCCAATAACCCTGTTTGTCATGCAATTTTCCCATGATGCCCAGATCGCAGATTTGGCTTCAGAGAGCTTAGACTTGAGATGTTTTCCAAAGTTTATATTGCTTGTAAGAATGACGCCTAGGTATTTAAATTCCTTTGCTAAGTCCACCTCCCGTCCTTTATAATACCATTTTCCGTCTGCTGCATATCTACCGAGCCGGAAAATCATGATTTTTGACCTAATTGAATTGATGGTTAGGTTCCAAGTATCGCAATATCTCTCCAACTTGTCAATCATTTCTTGCAGCTGATTAGGGGAGTCTGCCAAAAGAACTATATCAGCAGCGTACAGTAATACCGGAACAGTTACACCTGCAACATTTACTCCTCCTCCAAGATACTCTAGAAGAAGCGTGCTCAGCACGCATCCTTGCCCATCGACGAACTAAATTGGTCGGAAAGTCAATCACCATCCCACATAGCTATCCTGTCGGTCGCATATAAAGTCATGACTTTAGAAGATATATGTACCTACGTTTGAGAGTTTGTAAAAGATACTTTCTCGATCTATTGAGTCGAACGCTGGTTTAAACTCAATAAGGAAGGCAAATAATTTTTCCTTGAGCTGCAAGTAAGACTGGACATGATCCGAAAAGAACTTGATATGTTGTGGAGTATTAAGCTCGAAAGCCTGCCTGAAACTCGCTGAGTGGTCTCTTATCATTAACCCAGGTAGTTAATCTACGATATAACATTCCTCCATAAGGCTTCATTGAAGTATTAAAGAAGGATATACCTCGATAGTTTTCAGGAAGGTTAATGTCTCCCCTTTTAAAAAGTGGGATGATAATTAAAGACTGTAAGCCCGATGGAATCACGCAATTCCTGAAGATCTTGTTGAAGCAGTCAGTTAGCTTCGAGATAAACTCCGGTGTGGCATTTTAAAAAAAAACACGTACGGGATTCTGTCCATACCCGCTGCCTTGTTTTCCTTTGTTGAACCCAGTGTTGATAGGAGCTCTTGCACGGTGAAATCTGCGTCAAGAAAATGGTCTACTATCAACGGCCCCGTATACTGAAAGCGTATGGCACAGCGCTCAATGATGAGTAGAGAAGCAAAATAGGCCCGTTTACCACTTTCAATACTTTCCAAGAATCACCTGCCGATTTTGAACTTGATAATGAAACGATGGTTTTCATGCAGTGTGCTGACTATTTTCCTGAGCACAGCTTCTTGTACTGCTTGACAGCTGCTGCGCAACTAAGCCTGAAGTAATAGTTGTTGTAAGTACGGAACAAGGAGAGGAGAGCAAATGACTTCCTCCTGGCAGCTACGCATTTTTTCTTAAATATTTTTCTTAAGATTTGCCCATTCGTCTGCCTAGTGGTTGACGATTTTATAACTTCGAGCATATCCTTTAAACACAAAGGATATTTCAGCGTGGTCAGCTGGTTATTCAAGTTTCGATGGTACTCGCTAAGGAAGTTATTATTCCATTTTAACTTTGGCAAAAGCCTTAGATCCGTTTTCCCAACAATAACAGGACGAGCACAGCGAGTTTCCAGCTGCTAAACACTAGTCTATGACTCAACGAGCAGAAGTACGCACAAAAGTATATTCGCCACCAGGATCACTTAAGCTTCTACCATTCAAAATATGATCGTTGTAAGCATCGCGCAATTCTAGGAACCGGACGTCCTTATTGTCTCTTCGATTGTCTTTGGTGGCGCGAGCACTGTTCAGACTCGTTGAAATTAACAAAGGATTAGCGGGACAATACTGTTCGGCTCCGATTCTGGCGTTGAAATCTCCCATTAGGAGGATACTTCCATGTGAAATTCATCAAAATCGAAATGGGCAGGGTTTATATTTCAAGATTCACCAAAAAATCAGCCCATTGAGAGCTCACGCCTGGTACTTTTATCAAACGTTTAAAAAATCGTTTTCACTACACACACGTCTTTCTTAAGGAACATTGACGAACTTCTACTTATTATCAGCTTGCTCCCGACTGTAGGTTAGGTTAGGTTAGGTTGAAGTGGCTGCCAGCTAAGATTCGCCAGCACACTTAGACCAAAGAGGTCCGTTGTGATACCACGTGGATCATGGGAGAAGCCTCCCTCCACCTACTCGTCTTAAAACCAATTAGAGCTTCTTATGAAGCGTAGGAGGCTCTTGATGTCGATATTCATCAGGTCGCTTGTATCATTATAATAGGGAGCTCCTAAGTGGAGTTTCCTTCTACGGGAGAGAGCTGGGCAGAGACAAAGAAGGTGAGGAATAGTTTCCTCCTCTTCTTCATCCATGCAGCTTCTACAGAAATCGTTCGCGAAGAGGCCCAGCCTTGTAGCATGCTTGCCTATTAGACAGTGTCCAGTGATGACACCTACAGTGGTGCCGATATGCAGTCTATTAAGAGAAATCAAAATCATAGACCGTTTTAGATCCAGCTTTGGCCAAATCTGTTTTGTCGCTAGACATGTTAAACCACTTGTCCACCTAAGATTTGCACTCTCGATAGCATCCAGCTTAAGTTTAAGTTTGCGAGTAGCGATTGGAATACCTAAGGTGCCGTTATCCGGCAAGATGGGTAAATTTGTTCCTTCTTTGGCGAGTTCATCGGCCTTACAATTCCCTGGAATGTCTCTATGCCCCGGCACCCAACACAGGTGAATATTGAACTGCTCAGCCATCTCCACAAGAGACGAACGGCAGTCTAGGGCTACTAAAGAGTTTATAGAGGTCGATTCCAGGGATTTGATTGCTGCCTGGCTATCAGAAAAGATGCGGATATCTCTAGCAGATATCACGTTTTTCTTAAGCCAAGATAGGGCTTCTTTTATCGCCATTATTTCCGCCTGGAACACGCTACAGTGATTAGGAAGACGGAAAGAGGGCTTAAGATTAAGCTTATCGGAGAAAACACCTGCACCCGACTGTAAATACGAAGACAAAATCCTGCCCCATGCTTCAGGTTTTCTGCATCCGTCTATAGAAACTTCAAAACTATACAGGCTTTCAAAAAGCTTATAAAACAATCAAAAAAAAAATGTTAAATTGAATATTTTCAAAGATAAAAAAAATCCTGAAACAAGTGGTAAAAGCAGTTAACAGCCAAAACGAAGAAAGCCCGGAGATAGAGTAGACTGAAGAATACGAAAATGGAAAACAAAAGATGCCTCTGGTTGAAATTCATTAATCTGCTGATTTGTATTTTGGCGGCATGGCACGTTTTGTAATTTTCAATGTCAACAGGGATTTTGCCAGAGATTTAGATAATCTGCTCAAGTGCACATTTACACAATACTGTTTGTACGTTTTCTTTTCTTTGTTTTTTTTTTGTTTTTTAGCGTTTTCTGTTTAGTATCCGTATCCATTCCTTGTCGTTTTATAAAGGCCTCTTAACCTTGCGTAGTTTTGTTGCTTGTACAGCATACGGTGCTGCGGTGACGGAGTGGCAATGAGCTGGAAATGAAAGTAATTTACTTGGGGTTCAGCGCGTATCTACGAACTCTCGTTTTCGCGTGAAGGCTTTTTTTTTGGTTTGGTTTGAACTCGCACTCGAGCAGTGACATGCATGTAAGCGCAACACCTTAAGATATTTAATTTATTCATTGCGATAATGTATCTGTATCTGGTTGAAAAAAACAAAACCGAAGAACTGATGTAGACATGTAGGTGTGTAGACATTCCTTTGGATTGCGGAAATGTTAACTTGGGATCAACGAATGCGCAAGGGAATGTTGTCACTGTAAGCTGAGCAATAAGAAAAAGTGTTTCGTCGATATCCTTGATCGAAAAATTATTCGTTGGTATCCTTGAAAACACATATGTACATATGTGCATATGGGTATATAACGTGGTATGGAGGTCAGCGAGATATTGTCAGGATAATTCTTTGGTGCACCTAAGAGGTAGATATTGGTTTCGTGAAAAAAATTGATTTCGAAATTTTTATTGATCTTGGCGTTGTTTTTGCAACTCAAAAAGTAGGTGTCTAGGCTTCATAAATCTGTGTGTGTGTATGCATGTAAGTTCAACTGCAGCCATAACGGGTGGGAATACTTCTTTCGAACTTGATATTTGAGCTCACTATCAATTCCATTGAAGATCAGAATTTTAATTTTAACCGAAAAATTTTTGGTATCTTGCAAAATTGCAAAAAGGTACAATTTTTGGAAAAGTAGAATTTACAAAAAAAACTGCGGAAACGACTTCGTTAAAATTTTATATTTGAGCTGGAATAATGCCAACCAAAATACAAGTATTTGGTGCTAAGAATCGCATGTTGTCGCGACCATTTGTGTAGTGTGTGTTAGTATAGTAGCAGTAGGTAAGGTAAGGTTAGGTTGGCTATCCGCACGAGCGTGCAGACACACTTAGATCAGTAAAGGTCCTTTGTGATACCATGGATCAGAAACCATTTGGCCATTAAGGGACTAACAAAACCAACCGGAGCTAATAAAACCAAGAATTCTTTTATGCGACAAGGCTTGGCAGTTATGTACATAGGAGGTGAAGGATGGTTTACTCCTCCTCCTCGTCTCTACAGCTATTTCAGATGTCGTTAGAAAAGAGGCCAAGTCTTCTGGAATGTTGGCCTATAAAACAGTGTACAGTGAGAACACCGACAACGCAGCTGATCTGTGATCGCTTTAGTTTGATCAACTCGGCACTACGTTTATGATCTACCCTATGCCACATCTGTCTCGAAATGTGACGCGTTGGGCCGTTTCCCCATCTGAGGTTGGTCATGCCAATAGCGTTCAACTTTAGTAGATGCTTACATGTAACTAGGGGCATACCCAGGGATTGCCTATCAGGCAGAGTCCTTAGAGTAGTACCCTGTCTGGCGAGCTCGTCTGCCCTGCAGTTGCCTGAAATATCTCTGTGGCCTGGCAGCCAGCATAGGTGAATGTTGATCTGCTCTGTCATCTCCTTAAGAGATCCCATTTAGGGCTGCTCGAACGGAAGTTTCGGTCAAAAATCATTTTCGGCGGGGTGTAGTCCGTATTTTCATGTTTGGAATTGAGGGAGATCAAGTAGCGAGAAGTGCCCAATGTGATAGCTGGACCACTGAGAGGAGGCTTTCAGACGAATGGCCGCACAGGCAGCAATCTGTTTACCGATAGTAGCAGTAGTAATTGTGTGATTTTATTATATGTACATACAAAAAAAATGTTAACAGAAATCATAAAATACTGCATTGATATTTGACGTCAACCGAATAAAAGAGATTTAGTTGTGCGTGTTGTATTTTCGGATAAATAGGAGGGACCTATAGGTTAAAGCTGCATAAATACATATATCCGAAAGGTAAATTTTAAGTTTCTCTTGACAGTTATTACTCTCAGACGTTTATCAGACATTTGCCAGAGGTGGAACCGTATAGAAACTTTTTTGGTGTTTCCTGGGACTCGAGTTTCGAACCTCCCGCTCAGTAGTCCAACGCTTCATTTTATATTTTGGGCCAGAGAACCACTAAATCAAATCGCCCATATATCTCTGCTAACATACCACGTTTTTAAATCAAAAAATCGAATGACTGTAAATTTACTTAGCAACCGTTCTATAAAAATCTACTATATCGGTTAAGGGTTAGCCACTTTTTTGACCCAGTTATCGAAAATTTCCAAATAAATGTTTAGCTTTTCAGTGTTTTTTTTTTAAGTTACATATTTCGAGGATTTTGATAAAATTTTGAATCTGAGTCATATGCCAATGAACATGTATGTATCATATGTACACATGTACATACATAGATGCAAGTGCGTACGACCTAGTAATCGGGTTTATTTACAAACTACTCAAGATTGCTGGTAGGAGCATAGTTAGTTTTTTTTTAAATTGTAACTATGTAGGTCGCATCTTGTTCACAAATACTCTTACGATATTCGATGCAGACAATGAACATCAAGGTTAGGTTGGCTTAGGTAGATGGGTGTCTTAGTTGACAGCAGACTGTCAACGGCTGACGAAGATTCCATTGTTCCCAATAGTAGACCACAGAGAACCTAAATTTCAATTTCATCGCCTGAACTAAACCACCTAGGTATACACATACATATGTATAAAACTCAGGAGTTTGTTCAGCTGAATGTTTCGTAGATCATCCAGCTCCGCAGAGGAGTAGCTCCTAAGGATGTTCTTCCTTTTGGTGGCTAGTGCTGGACAATTACATAGCAAGTGGCGAATCGATTCTATTTTCTCTTCGTCCCTGCAGTTCTTACAGAAGTCATTGTGGGTTAGTCCTAACCGTGTGTCCTTTCACGATGCCGACAGCTATACGAAAATCCCTGCGACTGAGTTTCATGAGATCTGGAGATATCTTTCTGTCGTAGACTGGCCATAACGATTTGTCTCTGGCACATGTACCTAATCGATAGCAACCTCTGTAAGCTTCATTGGACTCAATGTCTATCTTTCTATTCAAAGTGCTAAGGGATATGCTAACCTCGGAAAGGGCCTTTGAAGCGATTGGAAATGCGCATCAAGCTGCAAGTCAGACAAAATTAAAGTATGCATTTATTTTATTTACTGTATCATTTAAGGAAGCGAAAAAAGTAGTTCCAATGGTTCAACGTGGCCATCATCCCACTTCCGTAATTGTTTAGTACGGAGTCTCTCACCAAGCAGTCACATCTCTTCATTTCTGCGTAAAAAGGCGTGGAACTGGTGCACAAGTTTACCAACAAGATGTGGTAGAAGGTGTCGTGAAAGGTTTGACCAATACCCTTTTCAATGGAGACAGATGGATCTTCCAGCAGGACTCTGCTCCAGCGCACAAAGCCAAAACCACGCATGAGTGGCCCAGTGTCAATATTAATGGCTTTATAGTAGCAGAAGATTGGCCGTCGGGCAGTCCAGATGTGAATCCGCAGGATTACGGTTTGTGGTGAGCATTTGACAACATGGCCTCCAAGACTCCTCACAGAAATGTGGAAAGCCTCAGAGCAGTGGCGTCAACTATGTCCTTTCGGCTATCATAAAACCATTCTTCGCATTCGCGTAAGTTGGTGCCTGCTCATTGAACTAAGCTTCAAGGACCGGTCTGCTTCTGCTACGCACAAGCTTTTCCGAACACGTCTGGCACTGCTCTACAGGCTCTGCTAGATCTCAGTTTTGACGACCTTAAGCGACACTTCGCTCAGTACCCTGATCTTATGGAGATCCGTCTGGAGCAATGAAATTGGAACTTCTGTTGCTACTCAAAGTTAAAGTCCTGTTTTTTTTTGTCTGAGTCAGGGCTCAACTAGTCGAGTGTCCTTACTTACTACTCGTTATGCAAGTATGCCTTTAACTGTCTTCCAAAGGGAGAACTATGACGCCCTAGTGGTTATGTTATGGACTAAATTGTAAGGCATATGTAGTGGCTGCCGAAATTTAAGTATTTTTAGCGCACCGAACTTAATTGCCCAACCAGTTCCAAAATAGTTTACTCTTTGAATTCGGTTTTGAGGTTGAACTTTTTACTCCAGCTTCGGCTCCAGATCACGCTGGGATAATTGGGAATGAGGTCTCCGATGAGATGGTAAGACAAGGCTCAGTGGATGATTTCTAAGGACATGAATCTAAGTTGGATCTTCCTGACTCCTCGGTTTGGTATGACTCTCCAGGATGCAGGCAAACTTGCGAATGCTCACGGACGTTTGTAGAAGTCAGCGTAATTCTTGCTAAAAAAAGACTGCAGACAACTTAGTGGCATTCTAATAAAGTGCCACTACAGGCTGCGATGGTAGTGGAGAGAGCGAGGTTTTCATCGTTCATTTCCTTTGTGATTATATTGCTTTCAGTTGCCTCAGGCGGCAGATCTAATTAAACAGGATAAAACAGGGTTCTGGTGCCCGATGGTACAATCAACCAGATGTGTTTATCGCGTGTGTTCTATCCCGAAAAAACAGCAGGAGATACCGCTGCAGCATTATACGAAAACAAAACATGATTTAGTGGCACAGAATAAGCGTAAAAGGATCTGATCCCTCTGTCAAGGTATAAACAGTGTTATTTTTCAATAGTTGGTAGTTTGAATCACACCATATCGTATGTTTGTTATGGTCTAGTATGCTGCACCGCCAATAAGTGTACATATCCTTAATTAAGCGCTTCCATGGTACGAAAACAGATTTCAACAAAATTGTAATCACAACTAAAATGCAATCAAAAATATTTATCATAACATTTTCAAACCCGCCGCCCATTTTTCCGCCTCTGCGCTGCAGTAATAAATTTTAAAATTCACTCGAATAAAATGGAAATCGCTACAGCAACCTCTACCGACCACTATGTACTCCAGCATCTGGGCAAGCTAGTGGAGCAGCATTTAATTAAAACTTTCATTATTTTTTTTCATTTAAACGTTGTTTGTTGATCACCCCGGGTCCGATATCTGTGTGCGTCCCCGAAAACGCATTTGTTACCAGAATTACGCACCCGCACCCGCATCCGCATCCGCCCCCACACCACACACTCGCACACTCGGGCATAGACCATAATCAAAATTCAATTTTGTTATTTTATGAATGAAAATTGTTGTAATTAGTGTCATTGCTAGGGTAAATAGTTTACCAATTGAATTTTCAATTATTTTCCATTTAATTTCACAACCGGGAAAGTGGGTGGTTGGGAGGATGGCAAGGCAGCGTAAAATGATGTTTCTAGGGATTGATAGCACGCTGATGGCCAGTCCTCTTGTCCTTTGGTATTGAAACATTTTTCAGGGGAAGCGGAAGCGTTAATGTAATTGTTAAACGAATTAATGACGTACATATATACTCGTAGGATGCGTACACTGGGACGAGGTTTTGATTGAGTGGGTTAATTCGATAAAAATACGTGAATATTTATTAAAAATTATTTCAATCACATTATGTGCCGCGTACTTCATTAAAGTAAACTAATTTTAAATTGAACCGTTCTTGTTGATTGGGCAATTGTCAATGTGATTGGTTTAATTGAATAAAGGCTCATTTTTTGTAGTCGTCCTTACAAGCTACGGTCGCTGGCTTTTACACGTACACTCGTCCTTTTAAATAGGCCCGAGGAAAACAGTGGGCGCCGTGGCTATAGTGGTTAGTGCGTTGGATCGCTGAGCGGGAGGTTCGAATCCCAGAAACATAAAAAAAAAGTTTTTTCACGGTCCCACCTCTCGCGAATGTCTGACAAACGTCCGAGAGTAATAACTGTCAAGAGAAAGCTTCCCAATTTGCCTTTCGGATATGACTCTAAACTGTAGGTCCCTTCCGTTTGTGTGATGAAATATAACACTCACAACACGAATGGTCATGAGAAGCTAGGCCCTGGACCACATATGTACGTCTTTAGCGCCAAATATTTGTATTTGTAGATCGACTATGGACCAAAATATTCACGCTAAATCAAATCCTTGAATAGATTAACTAATTTCAAATTTCAAGCATTTGTTTATAAACTTTAAGGCTGCGTATGACAAAATTCATCGCCTGGATCTGTACAAGGTGATGGCAGTATTCGGGATGCCGAGAAAACTGATTCAGCTATGCCGCGTTACGCTGGAAAGCACGCGGTGTGTAGAGCAGTTCGGAAGCTCCACCTCGTAATTATACCACACATGCAGCGGATTTCGGCAAAGAGATGTGCAGTCCTGTTGCTGGGATATGCAGACGATATGAACATCATCGTGCGGTCAAGGCGATCTACTAAAGGCGCTTTTATGGCTATTGAAACAAAACCTAGAAATGTTGGTCTGAGTGTCGACGATGACAAAACCAAATATTTGCTGTTGAAAAACAAACCATTAACTATCCACCGCTTAGGACCAAATGCCACTATCGGCAGCTACTTCGAGGTAGTTAAAGAGTTCACCTACCCCGGAGTACATGTTAATTCTACGAACGACTGTTTAATGAAGACCCGGCGAAAATTACCCTAACGAGCCATTGCTACTTCGGTTTGGCAAGACAACTGGGTTCAAAACTCCTAACACGAAGGACGAAAGTGATGCTCTATATAACCTTATAAACGATAAGTAGTAAAGCGGAGCAGATCTTGGGCTTCTTTGAAAGGAATGTTCTTCGCCGAATATTCGGTTCCATATGCTATGAGGACAAATGGAGGAGAAGATATAACCGTGAACTCTATGAGCTGTATCATGTAGTCCAGAAGGCCACAACTGGTTCATTGGTTCGGCCATATCGAGCGATTTGACGACTACGCTCCAGCCAAGGAAGTCTTCGAGTCTCAGCCCTCAGGTTCGAGACAACAAGAAAAACTGAACCTCGGTTATAAGGATCAAGCAGTTGTGTTGCAGTGTCTGTTGCATGTTTCGTAATCTTCGCACTGTAAGGTAGTTTTGATCGAGCTACTATCGTCCCACATTTTTCATAGTACAGAAATTAATCATGCAATTTCGGAACGACGTGCCACTAAGGAGCATACTGATCCGATGAGGCCAAAACAACTCGATTATTATTTGGTTACAGTGGCTCGTCAACTAAATTCATTGGTCCTTCATAGATTGCCTAGACAATTTTGTTTGTTTACTAAGCCAACTAACCAGATGGACGTGTGCCTCATCACTGAAATCTAGAATCGTCTGCAGATTTGAGATCTTGCGTTGACCTAATTAAGATGGTGTCACATGTCTTTTAAGAGAATTTGTTTCAATAAGCCTCTCGAAATGCACCAGCTTAAAACTTCTTAATTTACATAAAATTTTTCGTTGAAGAGGGAAGGCCATCTATCTAGCCTGGTAATATACGCACTAACTTACTGGATAAGGTCTACCCACCTAGGCTTATCATTGAAAATACAATGGCTCCCAGGAAAGACATAGATCTGCTCCTAATCTGGCCAATTCGCCGATAATACTCTCCTACATTGCTTTAACCCAGAACCTAGAGAAAAGTTATCAGGAGCATTCTTGGTTGCACTGTTTCACCAGTTTTGAGGATGTCATTGCCGACTTACAGAAGTGCTTTGATAGGAGCCTGGCTGTCAATGTGGACGGCAATATTTAATTTGGATGTGGGATTACACGTAAATGCCCGACAGTTCTCTCAGATCGCGAAAAAGTGTTGGATGAGTCCGAAAGGCGATGGCATTGGAATACATTCAGCTTCCAGAGTTCCAACTATTCAGTCCATATTTGGACAGTCGTAGGAAATTGATTTTTCGGATTTTTTTTTGCATCTCTCTGGTTTTCCTTAAAGTATGCTCGTTCATTAGATACATAGGATGTCAACTGAAGTCGTTGCCAGGCCTCTTGCCAACAAACTCAGAATGTTTGCCTTGGTGGCGCTCATCCGAGAGGCCTAATTTTCGATGACTCTTGCATAGATCAGGCTGAATTTGAGCAATGGCACGGGTTATGTTAAATTTGAGGACACCGGTCGTTTGCGGCTTATTAGCATAAACCTGCGACTTAAGGAAACCCCACAAGAAAAAGTCTAGCGGAGTCAAATCCCACGATCTCGGTGGCCAGTTCACGTCGCCTCTGCGTGAGATAACCATGCCTCCAAATCTCTCGTGCAGAATGTCCATTGTGTCATCAGCTGTGTGGCACGTAGTCACATGTCGTTCGCATCCATATCATCCAATTTGGGCCAAAAGAAATTGGTTGTCATCGATCGGCAGTGCTCTCCGTTAATGGTGATGGCAATGCCATCTTCGTACGGACTGCTGATGCCGCCGACCCACAATCCACACCAAACAGTGACCTTCTGCGGATCCATTGCCATTTGGTGGACCTTGTGTGGATTGGCATTGTCCTAAATCCGGAAATTTTCCTTGTTAACGTGTCTGTTCATCCGAAAATGGGCCTCGTCGTTGAAGATGTTGTTTTTTTTTGCTGAAATCGGGGTCCGCTTTCAACTGCTCCAGAACCCAGTCAGCGAACACAAGGTGTTGTCTATGGTCGTTTTTCTTCAGCTCCTGGGTGAGGTGGATTTTGTACGGATGTAGGCCCAAGTCCCGACACAAAATTCGCCAAGTTTATGTCTGCGAAAGGCCGAGTTCTTGTGCGCGGCAGGGAATTGACTGCCTCGGGTTCTCCTGCACACTCTCACGGACAGCGGCGATGTTTTCGGCAGATCTTGCGTTTCGTACGAGTGTTGGCTGATTGTTCACTGAACCTTCGACTCGAAATTGTAAAGTTGTCCTCCTTTCGCCCTTCTCACACGATATTTGACGTAAATAGTTGTTTCGAGCACGGGGTTCAAAGCAGCGTGGAATGCGTCGAAGAGATTTCTTACAAGAGCTAACATCTCCATACACAAGCAACACGTTGGATATCCAAAGATCTATTATGAAGTTTAATATCTCAAAACTGTCACGTAAATAGCTATATCATAACAGGTACATAATAACGGGTTATCACATGATCCTTCCGTATTTAAACGAATTTATCACTTGCCCAGAGCATCACCACCATACCTTTGTCACACATCTCGTCGCATAATGCGCTCTATCCGTTCATTTGTCTGTCCCTCATCCGTTTTAAGCCATCCCTGGCAGCTGGATAGCGCATAATTTATCTACAAAAAGGAAACTCCTCTAGCAAATTACGGTAATTAGAAGGTTTTTCTTTTCGTTTTATTTTGAAAATGATTCATGGTCAGGATTTTAGGCCGTAAATTAGGTTGAGACAGATTAAAACAAAAAAAAAATATGCAACCACACGGCTCCACGGCGAATCTTCATTAGCATTCATCGCGAAAGAATGAAATCAAAACGTACAAAACCGAACGAGACACAATAAATGCCATAAGCATTGCTACGAGTATCTCAAGGGTTAACAAGACTGCTGCTGTTGGCGCATTCAGCACGGCCGCACCGTTCTTAGAGGCTGTTTAGAATTCGTGACATTCCAAAGCGTTCCCCCTAGTGAATGTCACTCTGATTGCTCCTAAATGCTCAATTCACGGTTCATAATCGAAAATTCAGTACAAGTTCGATTGCCGCGTCGTTCTGAATTTTTAAATCAATCTTTATGCATGCATCAGATGAACCAGACTAAACGGGCCTATTTCGATTTATGTACCACGTTAATTATGTTTGGTTTTGTCGCATTTTTCTTTCACTGCGCGCCATATAAAGTATCTGCATCTGAGAATCTAATACGATTTATGAGTAAAATCCGTTTGACCATTCGTACGGAATCGTTAGCAAAGTGGAACGCTATTCTAGAAAAGAAGATACTCGTGCACCACGAGCTGAAAAAAAAATAAACTACAACAACAGCAACAAATGAATTGGAAAATGTCTCAATGACGTTATATAGTGCATCCGAACACGGGCCGGCATGGTATTTCGAATCCGATACGATTTTCATTTTCATAAATATTCATGAGTCCCATTGTTGTTGGAAAAGCGATGATGTTATTGACTTTTTGAGTTCTGTTGTGTGGCGCTGTTGTTTTTTTTTTGTTTCTTGTTTTTCGTTATTTTTCGATGTACGGTATGGCAATGGCATCCATGAGATACGAAAAGAGAAACACAAACGTATTAGACTTGGAGTTTATGACGGCGGCGGGTTTCTTCTTTTAGCCCGGCCATTGTTCTTCGTGTTATTGCAATCTACCAATGACTTAATGGGTGCGAGCTGGCTGCTGTGAAAAGTGATGGCTATGTGTTGCGAAGGTTTTTGTTTTTTTTTTTTACGAGTTAATTATCAAGACGTGGAGCAAGGTATGAAATTGTTTCTAATTTTGGGATCTTTAGCACTGGAACTCTTATTAGGTTGTTCACTCAGTTATTTCGATGGCGCAATAACCTTTGTGTTTGGCTTAAAGATGGTGACCGATAGTGAAGGTTCGAGGAATGGGTATTGTAGCAGATTTGGATGGAAAAGATACAACAGTCAGGGTTCAAGAGAACGATGAAAAAACATTTGCAAGGAATTCGGTGATGTTCGGTAGATGGTCCATACTATGTTGATGAAGGATGTTTTTTGAAGTCCGATAAAACTTTCAATTTAAGAAATATAACTCGGGACACTGATCTGGCCCAGGCTGGATCAGAAACGCAGTGTCGCGTTGGTTATACTACGCAATCAGTGTCCACATGCGACACTGTCTGACAGGTCAACGTGCCAAAAACTTGGGTCTCTGTTCACATGACTTTTGCAGGAGTTGCAGGGCAACTGTTCGGCTTGTTTCACTCCATTTAGAGGCTGCTTTCTTCAATGACCTCAGTGAACTGGCATCCGTAGACGTCATAAGCATCGTGTGCTTCATTAAAAGCTCTGTTTGGTCTTATAAGTCCCTTGGTTGCCAAAGGAAAAAAAAGATCCATAGTCCTCTTCTGTTCTGTGTAAGTCTGTCTGTATCGTGGAGCCGACGGCTACCCAAACCTAAACCTGGAAGACACGGTTACCAAACTTGGTTTTTTGAGCACTAGTCTATCGATTGATAGGTGTAGTACATTGTGGTATTCTGTTGAAGGCGTAGCCCATTCGAGTTGAAATCGCCTAGCTACTTATTTACTTAACAGGCTCCCAACCTGTGGAGGGTCTCTGCTTGAGACACAGCAGCCTTCCATCCTCTTCGATCCTGGGTACGCTGCTTTCAGTTTTACGGACCAAGCGCTCTGGCATCCGCAATAGCTTGGTCTGTCTTCCTTGTCGTTTCGAACCTGGGGGCTGGGTTTCGAATATCCTCTTATCTGGAGCATTATTGTCCATTCGCTCGATGTGGCCGAGCCAGTGTAGTCGACGTGTTTTGGCTTTCCGGACTACATACACATCTTGATACAGCTCATAGAGTTCGCGGTTATATCTTCTTCTCCATTCGCCCTCCTCGCATATGGGACCGAATATCCGACGAAGAATTTTTCTCTCGAACGTACTCAAAATCTGCTCTGCTTTCCTGCTTATCGTCCAGCACTCGGCACCGTAGAGCAGAACTGGCAGGATTAGTGATTTGCAGAGCACGCAGTTTGTTAGGAGTTAGGAGTTTTGAT
The DNA here is from genome assembly GCA_946965025.1 of Blera fallax. Taxonomy (NCBI): domain Eukaryota; kingdom Metazoa; phylum Arthropoda; class Insecta; order Diptera; family Syrphidae; genus Blera; species Blera fallax. Next base: position 49,525,562 of record OX337245.1, read on the forward strand.
CCCAGTTGTTTCGATAAACCGAAGTAGCAGCGGTTTGCTTGGGTTAGTCTTCGTCGGATCTCCACTAAGGTGTCGTTCGTGGAGTTGATGTTTACTCCGAGATAGGTAAACTCCTCAACTACCTCGAAGTTACTGCTGTCAACAGTGGCGTTTTGTCCAAGGCGGTGGGCAGATGCTGCTTTGACAACATGTACTTTGTTTTGTCCTCGTTTACCTCAAGACCGACTCGTTTCTCCCGTTCTTCAATTTTGCCGTAAAAACCTCTATGACAGCACGCTGCGAGCGACCGATGATGTCAATATCGTGCAGCTGGACGGATTTGTTGAAGATAGTGCCTTCCATGTTGACGCCTGCCCTGCGCACTATCTGTTCCAGCACTAGATTGAAGCAATCACATGATAGCGCATCTCCTTGCCGAAATCCGGTACACGTTTGGAATAGTTCAGAAAAACTGTCTCCGAACTGCACATTGCATTGAGTGTTTTCCAGCGTGAGGCGACAAAGCTGGATTTGTTCGCGCGGGATCCCGAATTCAGCCATCGCCATGTAGAGCTCACGGGAATGAATGCTATCATATGCGGCTTTGAATTCGATTAAAAGATGGTGAGTCTCGACTTGGAATTCGCTGGTCTTTTCCAGGATTTGTCTTTATGTGAAGATTTGATCTACCACAATGGTATTTGCCGATGTGTGTGTTGCAGAAAGGTTTTAGACGTTCATGTATTACGTTGGATAGGATCTTAGACGCGACATTTAGCAGGGATATGCCTCGGTAGATTTTGCAGGACATAGGATCGAATTTTTTGTAGATGGGGCATATGGAGCTGATTGTCCAGTCATCGGGCATGCTATCATCCTCCCATATTTTGTTGATGAGTTGGTGCATGCATCCTACCAAAACATCACCACCGTATTTGAAAAGCTCTGCTGGCAGTATATCACAGCCGGCGGCGGCCTTGTTATTTTTCAGCTTTTTGATAGCTGTGCCGACCTCTTCGATACTTCTTCGTTCACTGAATGTGGGAAATCGCCTAATAGAGGGTACAAAAAATTGATCGTCCTGTTCCCTATGCGCAATCCGCTAACCGTAACTTTGTTGCCAAACTTGCAACCAAACATTCATTCCTAAAGAATGTGTCTACTGAATTTGTCGACGAAAAATTGTTTTTAAAATATCTGCAACACAGCACTCACTTTGGAAATAATTTTTTAATTTTTTTCAGCGTTTTCAGCTTCGGATGCTTTGCACTATATATTTCGAGATACTCAATGCTCGTTTTGTTAGCAGCTTTGAAATGGATTACACGTCAAAAAGAAACCAGCAGATGGTCCTCCTTAAGTTATATCGACATTTGAAAAATCATGGCTCGGAAATTTGCGTATTAGTTGGGCACAATCCTTTAGAGTATGGTAATTAAGGGATCACATGATGGCGTGTCGTCATATCGCAGATAATTTCTTTCGTCCAAATGCTCGGTGGTGTCTTGATCTTTTTTTTTTTGAAATAGAGCACCATCATCCTGTTAAGATGAATGAATTTGACAGATATATTGGCATACTCGGTGAAAAGCTAGATTCTTTTCTTTTCTTAGGTCGACCGCAGTGTGTACATTTTATCAATTATGGACTGTCCCGACGGTATTCTATGATGCCATCCGCCAGATATCAGGCTGTTGCCGATCTACAGCATGTATAAATGTTCCCAGCACCTACTGTTACCCTACACATTATTGTGTTCCACTATCCTCTGGTCAATACCTTGAGCTCTTTTTGCTACATTTCGGAGGTACGTTAGATAGATTTAGCCAGCAGCTAGCGTCCTTTGCAGCGTCGCCTTAGAACGCGTTTGTGTAGCTGGCACATCTTGTCAAACTGGTGAAACTTAGTGAATCTGAGGCGGCACTTACTGGTAACCATTGCTCCTTTAAACGTATGGCAACACTTGACTTCTTTTGAAACTGGAAGCCAAATGATCATCAAAGTCCTTGATAGTCATTTAGTACTTATTTACGTTCTACGTTGAGATAGAATTTTCCTGTGTGGCTGTTTCACGTCGATCACAATGTGGTCAATCTGGTCTCTTGTATTTTTCTCAGAAGACGATTGCGTGGTCTTGTGGGCGTTGAGATGAGGAAACCGTATCCTATATGCAGATCCGAAGGCCCTTGTATTTATTTCATTGACTTAGGTCGCCCACTGTAAGACCGTCCACATCTGGTCTCATAAACTTTATAAACTTCATCGAAGGCCTCTACTCCCTTCTACTGGAGATCCGGATACCAGAGATGTTAGCATCGCCTTTCGCCTACAACCGAAGACCATATGGAAATCTACATATCATCGACACTCGGTTTCGATATTTTGCGAATTTAAGGTGACCTACTGAGTTAGACTGATACAAAAAGAGTCTAATGCACCATCTTTAAACCAGATGCACCAATCCTCATTTAAGTAGCACACATAAGCACTAAAATGATTTCCGAAAATATTTTCCAATGTGTCTTCTAACATGTTTACAGTTAAATCGTAAAATACCCCATAAATACCAATTTTCCATGTTAACGTTCTGGAAGAACGATTCCATAGCTCATGGTTTTCTTCGACTTTCGATTAATTTTGATGTTTATTCGTGAATGTATCTTTTCTATTTATGTACACATACACACGACAATAGGTAGATATTAAGAATTGAATTGATAAGTAAGTAATACCGTGCCACTTAAATTGTTAGCTGAATAGAGCAACTTAACGTTGATAGGTTTCCCATCAACTGCATAATTTTCTTAAGTGATGTTTAAACGGTGCAGTGAGTCGAAGAGAGGTTGAAACTCTTGGATGCTTGACGGAATGTCCGGTTTAGATTTTGTTGTTTATTTTAGTTTCGCTTTTTGTACTAAATTTTCATAATGAGATGATGTATGTATATTCTAGAACATATTGCTGTTGATACGGTGCATTGCTTTTAAGCAAGACAGAGCCTAAATCAAATGAGTTTTCCGAGTTCTGAATAAGGCATATCGACCTAGTCTTTGTGTAGAATTTCGATTTTTATGGCTTCACAAATTTTCTTTTAACTTATATTTGAGGTGAATTCACAGTTGAAAGAGAATTACGAATTTTCATTCATTCAGCCTGCTTATTAGTCACAAAATACTGATCACGTTTCAGGACAGCGCATTTCGACCACATGATATGCGTAATTAAGAAGTCACCACCGCCCATAAAGCCTCTGCTGAACAACTCCGAATCCCTATAACCCACGATGCGACCTGGAAAAGAGTTGGGAGGATCCTGGTGGAAGTTCGAATCGAAGAAAATGCTTTGACAGCAAGTATCAGCAGATTTTGGGTGCAAATAATGCAGCCCGCGGTAGAAAGCTACAGCAAGCCTCTCGTTAAGGAGGAACTATATCGAAAGGAGCGTAAACAGCATACCTGTCTCGTACTAAGTTCTAATCTTTGGCTTTTTGATTATGTATGAGGTACACGGCAGTTTAGGAAATTTCGATTAGTTTTCGGCACATTTCTGGCTGCATTACGGCCATCACTGTAAGGGTGTTGGCGTTTAATTGCTTCAAGATTTTGTAACTCTCTGCATAGACATCTTTAGCAGACCCTCACAAAAAGATATCCAAGGGGGTGAGAGCTCACACGATTTTGCTGGTCAATTGGTGTCGCCAAGTCTCGAAATTAAGCGGCCAGAGAATTTTTCGTGCAATAGAGTCAAATTTGCTTGTATTTGTGGAACGTAGCCACGCCCTATTGGAACAACATATCGCTCACATCAATTTCTTCAATCCCAGGTAAAAAAAAGGTGGTTATCCGTGAAAATATCCGAACGGACCAATCACGCCTCTGACCAAACTGTCATCCATGGTGGATGCAATAACCTCTAAATGAACAATTTTGGATTTTTGAATTTTTGAATTCAGTTTGTTTACGTAGCTGCCGAGCGAGAAATAGGCGTCATCGCTGAAGAAGATTTTGTTGGAGAAATCGGCGTTGAATTGTTTGCCCAGTTTGCGTATGTTCTGCGGATTCTATGTTCAGCAGGCTTTACTTCTTGTGTAAGTTGGATTTTCTATTGATGATGATGCAAATCCAAGGGCAAAAGAGCGGTGCGAAATTCCCAATTGCTTAGCGAGCCGTGCAATTGACAATTCCAGGTTTTCGTCTACTGGGGCACTCAAATTCCGATACACAATTATTGCAGAACTTTTATTTTTGTAGTAAGATGGGTAAACAAGAATTAACTATCCGTCACTGTCACTATGGATGCACCCAGCATTTGACAGATGCCATATGATCACGAGGTGGCACAACTCTAGAGTTGTAGAGCATATACAAAAAAAAATGAAGGCAAGATGGGTACACTAGCCTTAGTATATGATTTTAAAAAGTTTTGAAAAAAAATTGTGGCGAAAATGACAGTTTTCTCTCGGCTCTAAGGCTCTACGAAGAGAGAAGTTCTATTTCTTAAGCCAGAAACGTTCAAATGGATGGAAGGGATGTCCGCAAGCCTTCACAACCTGTGGCAATAAGGAAAAACAGCACAAGTCGTTTTTTTACAATTTTTCAGGAGAGTCCTTTAAAGGTTGGACGGAGTAATCGTTCCGAAATGCGACAAATTTACATACTTCGTCTCGGTCGTAAATTATCAGGGAAATTGCGACGACGATGTTGCACACCGAATGAACGTGAGGTCGTTAAAATGGCGCGAAAATGACACTTGAACTTAAAGGTTTGCTTTATACGGCAGTCGTTCGTCCGGCTTTAACATATGCATCGCAGTGTCTGAATATCAAAAAGTAATAACTGCCAGAAGAAAGTCTCTGAGTTTTTCAAAAGCCTTTTGACTGTATGTCCAAATACAATTCTTCCATTTGTGTGAAAAAATATAAAACGCAGAACACGAATGGCGCAAAAGCTGAGCCCTTTGCCGCATACGGTCTGTTACGACAAACATTTGTGTTTGAATTACTCGAACAACTTCAAACTCAGGCTCAGCCTACCAGATGCATAGTGATCTGAGTAACCTAAATTTCTTTCCCTATTTTTCTTGGGTACTCTTCCCCGGCAGGACTTGATGTGTACCAGTCGAGATAACAGAAAAGAAAAGGGCCACATCGTACTGTTGTCCTGAGGTTCTAACTGCACGTCTTCTGTACATATTTTAAAATGATAAACGTTCGATGGTAAACTGAACGTTAATAGGCTTTAACAGCAAGCCTAGAGATCTAAATGAAGCTACAGGGTCTCTGTGTCCACCTGTCTAACCCAATCTAATTAAATAAATCCGATGATCTGCACGGGAAATCCGTTAAATGTTAGCAAAAAAATTTGCAAAGGCTAACAACAACTACCGATCGACTTTTGAACCAAGCCTAATGGAATGTTTTTAAAACTTCCAACCAAGCCGCAATTTCCATGTTTCTATCGTTTTTTTTTTTCTTATTATTGTCTTGTCCAGTCCGCTCTAGGTAATGACCACAAAAAGTTTTAAAAGCTCATAAACACCGAGATCAAGTTTTGGGGTGGTTTGGTAATTTTACTTTAAACACATGCACACTGGCCGCACATTATTTAACTGCACACTACCAAGGCTGTTATAAACTATGGTCAACACCCCTTCCTCCATCGTACTGTAGTCGATTGAGGGTATTAATTGCAGCTTACGTCCGGATCGATTGGTGAATGCATGTGAATTTATAGCTGCGTTCCGGCGTTCAACTTATCACACCTACATTAGTGCACGCCTTATCAATTGGCAATTAAGACCTCGCTTCGGCGGTGCGTTGCTGGACTAATACCGCTTTAAGTGGATATTGTGAAATTTACCGTAGTTAATGCGCATTAAAAGGGCTTCACAGAGGGTGGTTCGAGGGTGCTTGGAGGGTGGTTGTTGGGTGGCCACTTTAAATGAAACTATAGACAGTCTGTGGCTTCAGTGGAACAGTTTGTTCTTTGGGGGTTTGTAGTCTGCGGTAATGTTGTAGTCCCGGGGCTTTGGGGTGGGGTATTAAAAGGTCAGTGAGGTTTTTTTTTTTTGCGCGAATTTTATGAGCCACCAATATCGAGTGGGACACAGACTGGTTGCAGATTTTTTTTTTTCTGACGTAGTGCTCTGAAAAACCAGTCTGCGCGAATATGGCAATAAGCTCTATGAAATTTATTGCGGTCGAGGACCGTCTCTGCAGAGAGAGTGAGGCGGAGGAAGCGGTTGGATTAAATTGAGGCTGGCCACGTAATTTGCATATCTGGCTAAAGATCTGAACATATTAATTTTTTTTTTTTTTGTTTTTTTTTTTTGTATCTCATTGGTTGCTGATTTCAAAATGCTAGCATCAAAGTAAAGTGATTCAACGTTCTCTCGAGTACTTGGTCCGATGGTGTGGGAGTGTTGTGGATAAAAATAAAAATAAGCGAAAGTGCTTGACGGCGTTATGACCTTTAATAGACAAGTTATGTGGAGCAATTAAAAGTGGTTACCGTTTGGGATAGTTATACTTAGTTTGTGGTAAGGTGACTGGTATAACCAAGGCAAAGAAGGGTGTGGGAGACATAAATTGTATTGTAGCTCAGCTGTAGAAACAATTACCAAGAGGATTTGTTGGTGAGCATTTGATTCGATTGACTAACATCCGTGTGCCGTCTAAATTTGTAGATGCCTTTTTCAAAGCTGTAGGAAATTTTGATAATTCCAGAGATCACAGAATCGACATTCCGAGAAATGATGGTTCCATGAATATGAAATTCGATTGTGATATGACGGTTTTCGGACTAAAACTAGTTCCCTAGAAGAGCAGTGTCAGTGGACTCGATCCTTCTATGGAGTTTTTAACCGGTCTCCATGCTAATAGGGGTGTGAATGCCGCTGATAACAAGATTTCATACATAAATATACCTCGAATGTGCTCTTTCATTCCTAGTAAACCAGTAAGCGTCAAAAGCAAACTCTAGTTCAATCCAAGTTGTCCGATAAAAATGAGAGACTTTTGGGGTCTCTGAAGAGGACCTACATCTCTGGAGTTAACCGGGAAATTGCTGCAACGTCATCTTACAATATGATAGACTCCAAGCAAGTTAAGAAGATACGAAAGCAAGTCACAATGATCAGAGTATCATGGACCATAACGGGAAATTGTATCTTTTAATAGAAAATTCCACTTTAGCTCCATCACTTATGCTTTTTTATGTAAAGTCCAGGGATGTCATCTCCACAACTGGGGCGATTTGTTCTGCTTTCTTCTAGTTGCTTATTGTGCGCAGGATTTTTACTCTGCATGAGTTTTGTGAGAATCAAATAAAATGATTCTTTGAGTCAGAATTTTAACCGTGAACCTTTCACATGACAAGTGAAGACGTTACCACTACCTCATGGCAAGAATTATAGAGCATTCCGGTCCAGATGGAATATTTTCTTTTGTTTGATAGATACTGACCTTCCTGGCAGTATGCTTAAAACTGACAACCCACTTGCAGCTGGGAATGCTATCTTTTTTCAAGTTTCATGGGATCTTATATGCAATAGGCAGTATGTAATTTGGAACTACATATTTAGTTATCAAACCAAATGGTAACTTTCCTGCGCATATTAGTAGCAGCCCACTTTCCAACTTTTTTACAAGCCTATTAGGAGGAAAATGGACGTTGGGACAGCCCTGTACTATCTCTAAAAATCGATCTCGCTCAGGAAATGCACTGTGTAGACTTTTATGTACATTGAGAGAGCTTTCAACCACACATTCAGAGCTTTACCAAAGCTATTTATGTACAACCAGTATTTGTACCTAACAAATCACACTGTGGCATAACAGAGGAGGGTGTGCTGTCTCCTTTGCTATTAAACTTGGTTATGAGCCAAGAAGATGTAAAGTATGTAATACTGGACTGGAAGTGCGTAAGCATACATACATATATCTTGATCGATGCCTTGAAAGTAACCGAGAGAGTCAGTACCGAGGTCTCCTTGACTAGTCTGTATATACAGTATACACCTCTCCATTCGTCTCATGACTCACTGTAGCTTCTTCGAAGCTGAAGTCACGCAAGCCTGCATAATGTAAAATAATTACTTCTAAAGTGATTGCAGTCCTCCAGAAGCCCTTAAAAATTGTAAAACAGTTTATGATCAAAATTAGGTCCCATTATTTGCTGGTGTAAGGATAGTTCATGAAACTGGCATTCTTCTGGATAACAAATGCTACATATTCGCGTACCCGACCAGTGCGTATTGAGGAAAGAATGCCCCGCCTTATATATTGACATCCACCCTGTCTTCAGATCCCCAATACGCAGCTGTATTAAAACTAAAGCAGTGGAAAACTGTACAGAGTCACACTGTGTTAGGTACCTAGACCCTGCGCAAAATTGAGCAGCATACCACATAGCAAGACAAGGATGTCCTTAACGCCGCGATGGCACTAATTCCCATGATGACTGGAAGCCTAATGTTCCTGGCTCGCAGCACAATAGCACACTTTTCTGGGTCTCTGGTCACAGGGATATAGCTAGAAATGAGATCAATTGACGAACTTGCAAGAAAAGGATCTGGAAAAGACCATAATCGGGCACTTCAAAGCATTATGCCTCCAGTCTGTAACCTATTTGGGCCAAAATATTAAGGCCATAACCAAAAAACTTTTAAGAAATGACAGAGAATCGCTGTCAATGTTGATAGGTGCGCTCATTGGCCGAAACCTTAGAAATCACACAATGAGACTTAAACTCAACGCTGACAATATATATATGTATATGTATAGAGGCTGCAGTGACGAAGAGGCTCACGAGAATACACTTCACTTTTCCTGCTACTGCCAAAGCCTGTGTCTCTTGAGCAACAAAGCTTTAGGAAAACATTACTTTCAGGACATATAACAGGACTATCTGACGTATCACAAAAGAATCTTTCCAAGATTCTTAGAACGTCAGGATGGTTGAACACCCTTATCACCAACGAGCCTTGAGGTAGAAACCCAGTGCAGGAATTGGGATCAATCCCCTTGGGCACCAAAATGAGTCAAGGACAATAAGCAGAGTCTTTTTTCCCCTCATCAACCAAGCAACCTAACCTAAGACCGCTAATACTGGCAGCAACAATACAGCCAATGTGTACGCACATAGCAGGCAAATTGAAGATGGATTTATCTTGACTACTACTCGTATAATGTGGTCAGGTTTCTATGGGCAGTCCTGGACACACATTGGTCTTCAATTAAACAGTTTCTTTTAAAAAACCCCGGAAGCACTTAGATACTTATAAGATCGATTGCACTACCGTTGCTGCAACTGCTTTTTTTGGTGTTTTAGTTCTTTTTCTTATGTTTGGTGGTTGTGGTTCCTGTTCCTCGTTGAGGCTCGAACCTACACCGACCGCGTCACAAGCAGCACACTTCCACTACACAGTCCCCACTCTCTGACAGACATGCTTACATGTTGAACGAAGTGTACAACAACTTCTGCAGTAGCTGCAGAGACGCCGAGAAAGAGTAGTCTACTTGCTCTGCTATGGCTCAGTGGTAAGTGCGCTGGATCACACAAAATTCGAAACGCAGAAAGCACAAAAAAGGTTTTCACAATCCAACTTGAAAGTCCGTCTGTTTAAAGCCTAGGTTCTTACTTGACTGCTTGCGTCAAATACTTAGACTCACTCTGCGTGTAACCTTGTCTAAGTACTGTCAACGTGATTTCACAGCGATATCAAAATGAATTTAAGTTGATTCAAGTGCACCTCATCTAGATTGATTTGAAACATGTTACTGTTATCCTGGCATAGCTTTGCATCCATCCTAATACATCCGCAGGCACTCTGCCTGATATGTAAAAAAAACGATGGAACCTCACCAACTACTTTAGCTTTAAAGTAACTACTTCCCAAGGTCATGGGGAGCACTGCGAGCTTCCTCGTTATCAGATACCTTGACAGAAAATACCTCCTTAATGACCATTAGCAAAGCGAGACATGTAGCGAGCGACACGCCCAAAGACACACCCTAAGAGTCGTAGTCATTTTGGCGAGCTCATCAGTCTTGCAGTTTGCGGAATGTGCAAACCTTTGTGTATCACAAATGCACATACATACATGCAGATGGTTGCACTTTTGCTAATAGAATGAGGTGTAAGTCTCTATCCAGGGTTGGCTACCGAACGATCACTCCATCCAGGAGTATAGGCCTGATAACGGCCAGCATGTGATTCGTGGTTGCATACCTCATCTACTAGAACCTTTTTCCGGGAATAAAGAGCTGCATTTTCTTCCCTTACGCGTTCTATTAGATAAGCTATAAGATGCTTTTTTTCAATTTCGAATTTCGCTCGAAAATATTTCCCCTTCTATGTATACTTCAATTGGCACACCGAATGGGTGCATTAGGTTTAAGCCTTTGAATCGAGGAGGATACATTCAATTCCCACAGTAAACCATCGAATTAGGAGCGTTCCCAACTAAATAATTCAGGCAGATGGTTGAGAGAGAGAGTTATATCTGGTCTGCCGTTGAGGGTAATCAAAACTTTTACTGAGGGGGCGTACGGTTTCTGCAGTTATCTCCTCATGACGAATGAATAGATGTTCGAATCTAAACATCACATTCAACTCAGCTACTGAAAGGATACAAAAGTTTAAGAACTTCAAGCAGTACCGTCAGTTTGTTTGCTTAACTCATTTCAAAATGTTGTGTGGTTTCAAAATGTAATGATGGTCATGAGAGCGTAATTTGTTTGCTTACTTTTAAAATTGTTTACTCTCTGTTTTGGTGCTGTACTGTATGCACTGAAATTTATTCATATCCTTGAAAGAATCTCAGAAATATTGGCTACTACCCACACGAACACTTTAATTACAAAGAATAAAGAAAGATCTAGTGGTTTCTTGCGCCCAAACCTTTCCCAATCGAGTTCGCCTTAATATCCCACGAGGTCTTACGTACATATGCCGCCAAGAACTAAAAATCAGTGAACCCTACGAAAAAAACATCGAGGACGCCGCTTCTGATGCATGGAGTTCCTCTCAGTTACCACAATGAAACCCCTGGTTTGACCTAGAATTCTGGTAATCACGTGCAATATAAAAGAGCCATACTGATCCGCGCTGTATAGAAGGACCAAAGGTAGTCGCCACCTCACCACGGCTTTTGAGAATAAAATGAAGGAGCATAGAAGCAACCCATCGAGGAAATAGAGGAATGCGTAGAATGATTATGCCAAGGCCATGTAGCCCGGACAAAAGCTTGCATGAACGAAAAATGAAATCTAGGACCAAAATCGCTGTCAAGGGTATTTAGAAAGAACACGACCACAAGGAGTATGACCTCTGAAACGTGGAAGGTGATAACCAACATTTCCGCCCATCGACCTCGACGAAGCTTCGATGAAAATAGTATGCAAGCTGTAGTCCAACAAAGTTATTCGATCTCACGGCAAGCCTGGCGAGCATACTGGAAGAGAGTGTGCCCGATGAATGCAACCTCAACCTCACCTTGAAAAGCATTTATTTGGAGCAATACCTAGTTTTTGCATCCCTGAAATATCCGTTCAGTAGTGCAGGATGACGACGAAGAGGGCTGCTCCATCAGGGTCGGTAGTAAATTTATGAAATGAAAACCTTAGGTGTTGAAAGAGGATTGGAACTCGGTGGTCCAATTTCATACGATTTCGCTAACATTATTTCTGCAAAAATTGTACAGAACTTAGGTGCCAGCACCAGGGCAACAATGTTTCAAAAGTGCGTCCAATTACTCTCATACTCCTGCGATAATAACATAGTCGAAAGAAGGGTTCATGAGTGACGTCTTCTTGAACATTGAGACGGATGCGGCGTAGATGGGTCCAACGGTGAGCCAGTTATGCTGTAGAAAAGAAAAGTACACCCAACGTCTCGGGCAGACCGTCACCCTCGACAGATTGTCCGGTTTGCAGTCCTTATCCTGGAATGACATTAAGACAACAATTACAGAGGTTAATAGCTGGGCTACGTGATACAGCTTCTCTCTCGACTGGACTTGACGGTATATTTCCAGCAAGAAACACTGGACCAGATGGTTCCATGGCTAGTACCGATCTATAGAAGCTGCATACTCCTAATCCCTGTTTCCCTGAGCTGGAGACATGTTAGCGATGTGTTTATTCCGAAAACTAGGAAGCGAAGACATGAATCCCATCAGTTCATCCTCATTCCTCTTAAAGACGTTGAAACCTATCCAAGACACACACGTACGAAACACCCTAGATCAATTCCTTCTATCCAAATCCCAGCATGCGTACTTATCTTACTCTCCTTATCCTCCAGTGCCAAGTACCTAGGTATGGTACTTTATCCAAAACTAAGCTGGAAGCTCAACATTGAGCAGCGGGTAAAGAAAGCCTGCGCGGCTTTCTATGCTTGCAGCAAAACCTTTGACAAGTAGTGGGGACTAGGCCCGAAGATGGTTATATGGATGTACAGTGCTGTGGTGCGTCCTACACTTTCCTATGGATCGCTAGTCTGGTGGCCTGCTTTATAGAAAGAATATAGCATCAAACTTATCAACAGAGTGCAAAGAACTGCGCCTCCCGGCGCCATGGCAACACGTATAACCGAATCCTTGAACGTAGTACAGCACCTTTTACCACTTGATCTTCAAATTATGTATTTATCATCATGTAGCGCGGTTAGACTAAGAGAAAGAGGATTCTGGGGTACCAAACCTTATGGTCACAACAGCATCCTGAATCTGTTACCACGGGATCTGGAAGCTAAACCAACCGACTTTATTACTCCCAAAATGAATTTCAGGAATAACGTCACGGTCAGATTCCAAAGCAGGGCGGAGTGGGAAATAGGCGAAGTGACAAATGAGTTCGACACAACAATCTTCACCAACGGTTGGAATACACTGTGGGTTAGTGGCCGGGATATTCTCTGATTCCCTCAATATTTCCATGTATTACCGGCTTCCCGATTCGTGCAGCATCTTCCAGTCCGAAGTTTCTGCTGCACGTGAGGCTAGCCGCCTACTCAAGCAAACCTCTGCACCTCTAAACACCATAGCCATCCTCATTGCCAAGACAGGCCGCTATTAAAGCTATTGTATCTTCCACTACATCCTCGAAGCTAGGTAGTAGCGCTGGGTCACTGGTGTAGGATGAGTCTCCTTTGGGTGCCGGGTCACTGCAGCATTAGCGGAAATGAGCAAACTGATGAACTAGCGAGGTGGGGATCTACCTTGATGGTAAACTTGCTGAGATTATAAACATCCCGTTGGGGGTCCTTAGTGGTAGAATCTTTGCGCACTATCTATTCAACGCTGATTGTAGATGGCAGGGGGTGCGGAACTGTGTCGTATCCAGGCAGATGTGGCCGGGGGTTGGGGTTCATGCGCCCAGTTGTCGCAGCTGTAAAAACAACTCTGCACTTCCTTAGCAAGTGTCCAGCTCTAAACAGACCCAGACAGCGCACATTAGGCAAACCCTTTTTTGACAACTCAACAAAGTTAGCGGTGATAATCATTGGGGACATTATCAGTTTCCTCAATGTAACGCGTGGATTTGAATAATCTAAGAATGTAATTGAGTAACAAAGCTTGAGCACTATACATATGTAAATCCGTAACCATTCCAGTCCTTCTATGTGGCACAGAGGCAAAGACTATGTGTAGAATGGATTACATTGCCTTCGGTTGTTTTGAATCCTTCTGGTGATCTTCTGTCTCGCCTGCTTTCTGATTTTAGCTTCTCGCCAGGATTTTCAGTCGTTTTATGTTAAAATGCAAAATGCTACAAATTTTCCAAAAATTTTCCAAACCTAATTTAAAACAAAAATAGAAAGTTTGAAAAATGTTCAGCACAACATGTATGCATTTTAATTTGGGAAATGATTTTGGAAATTTTTGCTAGTGGTACATGGATACCAGTATTTAGAATTTGGTGCCGCAAGTCGGAAAGTTAGTACTTTTTCTAGATTTCCAAAAACCCCTGTACTCCTTCGAACTGTTTTTTAATGTAGTGATTATTAATGTGGTATTTCTAGCCGGGAAAATTTGTGTTGTGTGTACACAGGTGGAGAATTATCATTGCTTGGAGAGATTCATGGCATCCTTTCTCCTTGAAATTGAATTATTTGATTTTATAATTAGAAGGAAGGTGTACTTAGCTGTACTTTCAAAGTCGCTTGAAGAATAACTTAATAACTTACGTGGTTTATTTTTGGCATGGGAAGTGGATATCCTTGAAAGACGTTACTGAGACCCTATTCCAAAATGTGGAAGTTCATATCTACTGAATGGGATGTGATACCTTATTGCTCTATGGTATCACTGTCTCAGCATCCTGAAGAGGCTCACTATGTACTCGTAAATTAGCAGGATTTGAGCAGTGTAAACTTAAAACTGTAGAAAAAACTTAAGGAAAGGGAAAAGGGTCAGTGCGATGAGGATATGTACAGAACAGAGGAACATATTTTAAAGTTGCGTGGATTAGTATTTAAACAAATCGATTGAAGCAGGGCAGGACAATCAGTGTTACCAGCTAACAACTGATGAATGAAAACCTCATGACGTTTTTCCAATGACCGAAGATTAATCAGACTAAGACGATCTGCATAGGGTGGCAGGTTGAGGTTGTCAACCCAAAACACAATGAATATCTGCTTAAAGCAAGCTGTAGTAGGATCTGATACTGATCTAGATCGGACTTTGTATTGACGGGATGAGTGGCATTCCAAAAGCTTGCAGCTTAACAAAATCTGTGGCTACGACATCAACTTCATTGCCATCCTTCAAAGCGTTCAGTGTACTAGAAACGAATAAAAGTTATTAGTTGTTGAACTTCATTTAGGGAATCCGTGTTGTTTTGTGGAGAAGATTGGCTTGTAATGAAAGGACATTGTACGAGGGTGCTAAGTCCCTGAAGATTTAAATAAGGAACACTCTTTTCGGCAATAAACGTTTTATTTTTCAACATAATCTCCTTTTAGCTCGATACACTTCGTCCAACGTTTCTCGTAGGCGTTAGGCTTTGTTTCATCGATGACCTCTTCATTCGACTCATATCTCTTACTCTTACTCTTTAATTTTTTCATGTTTGGAAATAGGAAACAGTCGCAAGCGGCTAAATCGGGAGAATATACTGGATAAGGGAGCAATTCGTAACGTAATTCATGTAATTTTGCCATTGCGAGTGCCCCGGTGCGTTGTCCTGGCGGAAGAGAACTCATCTGAAAATTCTCGTAGGAGACTGTTTCAAATGGCTGTCACACTAAAACTAATCCTCAGATCTGTCTGAAAATTTGGGTGCGTTCCTTGGAAAGATGCTTCTTGACCAGCAAAATGTTGGATTCGACATACAAGATTCTCTTGAGGAGTTTAGATGTACATGAGAGGTATACATGAGAGATAATCAGAAATTGCGGTGTTGAATCCTTTTGTATGGATAGTTGTAAGGATCTTTCAATAATTGAGGAAAAATGCGTAGTGGGGTTTGAATTCAATTAAGGGCAGCGAGTGGCTTTGTCAGATGAATCACGCAGGGCCAAGGGAGCAGTCATAGCTCTGTATGTCCACGGAGGACAAAGGACACTTGTGCACAGTTGTCCAAATAGCAAAAAATAACAAGGTCAGGTTCAAGTACGTGGTCAGCGAATCACTGGCTGAGAAAGTGAGCGAGTAAGTTGGCAATTTTTTGAGTGCTTGAAAGTGTCTGGGAAGCTGAGAGTAGATGTATGTTTAGGTATACGAGCCATCAGGTTTTTATTTTGAGGTTGGCTATCGGATTTGGTTGCATTCGATTTAGTCAAGATAAAGCCTTTCGCAGAGCTCAGAGAAATGGCTATAAGCACATATGTATGTACGTTCCTGGGGAATGCTGACTAAAATTTGGTGGATTAACGTGGTACAGCCTATTTTCCAATCAACTCGAATGCAGTCCATTATGACGTTTGTCAAATCGATCAAAGCCAGCATTTCTGAATAATTTTTTACAAGGACTTTAGTTCCGTCATGTGTATCACGTGTCTAAGTACGTATGTCGTCCACGACTATTATGTCATTACAACCTAGGGGTTCAATATTGTTTTTTACTTCGATTGTAAATTCATTTCCTTCGCTCTGGGCCGGTCTATTTCTTCAACAATCGGTGCAGTAAGAGTCGTGAGGAATGAATGGATTGTGGAATGAGGAATGAACTTCACTCTTAGAAGGTTTAGGCTTGAGGGCTGACGGGGAGAAGGTCTCCACGCCACACTCAGATCAGTGCTGATCCATTGTGTTACCCATTAGGGGAAGAAAGAACGTCCCTTACTTGCTGCAACCCTATATCTATATATATACACATATATTTTCACTACTTGATTTCTGTGTTACCTGTTTTACGGTCGTTTACATACAAACCATCTTGTGGATTTGATGAAATTCATCAGAGTTTCCGTTGGCATACTGGAGAGTTCCTTTAGGTCATTGAAAAAGTGTCTCCCCAGGAACTTGTATCTTGAATGGTGGAGGCCGGGGCAGTGACATAGGAAGTGGGTTGTATAGCTATATATCCCCAATCGCTCCTTCATTGCCACAGTTCCTTTCAAACGCAGCTTTTTCATATGATACCGCAGAGTGTTTTGCCCTGTGATGATACCCACGACGGTGGAAATGAATTTCCAGTCTTTCCAAACAAGTCTCCCGGTTCTAGCTTTGTCAAAAGTAGGCCATAGTTTCCTTGTGATAAAGCAGGTTTCTATGGGGTTTGCCTCTCTCATGGATTTTTTCCCTGCTTCAAGTGTACCAGGCGGGATACTCACGGATGAGTCTATCAATTCTGTGGTCGATGCCGAGCCATCCCCTGCCAGCTCGTCAGCCTTCTCATTGCTTGGTATACCTTCATGTTCAGGAACCCAGCAGAATTCAACCTTGTGCTGTGTACCAAGAGCCTTAAGTTCTTTTCGACAGCACAAGCTTCTTAGGAGGTTTGCTAATCAGATAGTCTAGTTCTACACAATGAAGCAGTTTTCTAAATATTTTGGACCGTTTCTTTGAGTCTCGGTTCTTGAGTTGAAATTGAAATAAGAGAGTAAGGGCGGAAGTTATACTGTGATGTTTCGCACCCAGCTTTATAAATTAATTTAATAAACGTACAAATATCGATCGCATTTTAAATCTTATCAAAACAAAAGCAACACAGTACACAAGATATTCTACGAATTTGTTTATTTATATTTTGTAATCATTGATTTGATATTGATTAACACATAATTAATTAGAAGCCATACGTTGAGACTAAAGATGGCAATTGGTTCTTCCAAGAAAAAGTTAATTAATTGGACGTAATTATTGACTGCTGTATGCGTTAGTATCTAATTTTCTGTTCGTCATAATTATCACCTTATGTCGAATGGGTAAATCCCCTTAGAAATTTGTGGTTTCAACTGGTTTTAACAGCGGGATGGCTTTTCTGAGCATAGAAAGTCATCAATGCGATGATATTTGTCATGCGACAACTTCCAGTTGGAGATTCTCAAAACAATTACTTACGGGATTTTGTTATGAAATTTCAATTAACGTATCCATTTCGAGTTGGTTTAGAAATACGATAAAATTTTCCTACGTACAGTTGTGTTCACAAAAATAGCACACCCTTAATGCACTAAGTGGAATCCTGTGAAAGGATAATTTAAGTACAATTGTACCATTGTGAATGTCATAACATACAAAAGCGAGGATCGGGGGTTCTTCTCTATTTTAGGATCGTTAAACTAGATTAGGAAACATGGGGAGAGGAAAACCTCAGAAAAGACTTATAGGATTATACACAGGATAAGCTGCAGTGACGCCTTTCGGGAAATTAGGGAAGATGTCCAAATATCAGTAGTAACTCTGCGTCGTCATCTGATTGAATTCCAGCTCAACGGAAGAATTGCCAGGAAGAAATCTCTCGTTTCACAGAAGAACCGAAAGTGAAGACTTGCTTTTGTTGAGCGACGAAAATAGGTTCAATCGCCTGTGATCGGATGACAAAAAGTACATAAGGCGACCAGCAAACCAGAAATACAATCCCAGGTGCACCATGAAGAACGCGATACATGGTGGCGGGAGTATTATGGCGTGGGCAGCTATGTATGGTGTTGAACCAATCGTAGAAATTGGTGGCTTTCTGGATCAAAATCAGTACAAAAGCATTCTAGAGAGCCATATGGAACCAAACACTGATGAGTCTATGCCTGTATCATGGACATTTATGCATGAGAATGATCCGAAATCATTTTCGCGACTTGTGAAGAGTCGGTCGTTACTTGATTGCACAGCTCAAAGTCCCGATCTAAATCCAATAGAGGAGCTTTGGAACGATGTGGAGTATATGTTGAAGGACTCAAATCCAATGAATATGGATGAACTTTGGCGGATCGTGAAGTCAGCGTGAGATACTATACCTTTGGATCGATCTAAGCGATTGCTTGAAAGTCTACCAAAGCCTTGCAAGGAAGTAATTAGCAGCAAAGGATCTCCTACCAAATGCTAAAAGATTTGTATTTTAAATCTTTTCTTTTCTTGTTCATTTATTGTTTCTTTGTTAAATTTGTTTGACTGTTCTATTTATATGAACACAACTGTAAGTGCGCATCGGATGATTGGATTTATATGAAACTTAAATTAACTTCCTGTAAGAATATCAGTTTTAAGAACAGAAAAGGTCGACTCTATTTAGTCATTAGTGTCAGGCAAGTAATCCAATTAAGCTTTCGTCTATATTCGAGTTGAATAACTGATATAATCATTCAAAGGGATACCCTTTGACCTGGTAAGTTAGCCGATGTTAGGTTAGCAATATTTGTGTTTTTTTCTGAAACACATCCTTTGACTATACTTTCTTACTGGGGCATGCAAAACTGCTCACTTCTCGATTAGGGATTTAATATTTGTTCCTAAATGTCGATTACTTTTTTATAACACTTTAGTACTTAAATTTGCTTCGGGTCTTAATTGTATTTTCCTGTGCAAATTAGAATTTCCGTCATTTATTGTCCTGCAAGATATCCTGAAAGCCCTTTTATATAGAAGCTATTTGCAAAGTTATCGACTAGTAATTCTCAGAACTATCAGGCAACACTTGCACTTCGACGTTGGGCTACTGAGCGGAAGGTTCGAAGTTCGAATCCCATGAAAGGCTAAACAGTTTTTTTCACGGCCCTACCCCTCGCGAATGTCTGACAAACGTCCGAGAGTAATAACTGTCATGAGAAAGCTTCTCAATTTGCCTTTCGGATATGGCTGTAAACTGCGGGTCCTTTCCATTTGTTTGAACAAATATAACACGAATGGTCGCGAAGAGCTAGGCCTTGGACCACATACGGGCTGTTGCATTCCAACTTGTCCGTTTGCAAAATGTAAGACTAGGTTACTGGGCCGATGAGGAGGAGAAAGGTCTTGACCCCATCACACTTAGGTCCTTGTGAATCCATTTTGACGCCCGATTGGGTTGGTTGGTCCAGTTTATGTACTGAGTTCGCTTAGTGAAACATCAGATAGATCTTGTACGTCTTGGAAATAATGACAATGACAGCCTCTACATATATTGCTAATGTTGACTTCAAGTTTGATTGTGTGTTCTCCTAGAAGGTTATGGCCAGTTAGTGCGCCTACCAACATTGACAGCTACTTTTCATCGTTTTGTAAAAGTTTTTTGGTTCGCGCTTTGCCGTATCTTCACCAGAGCCTCCTTAATATATTACAGATGGTAAATACCTTCCACCTGCTTATTCTCCAATCGCTCTTTGAAGTAACAGAGTCGATGCTTGTTCGATTGACGTGCTAGTGGTTAATGGCTTACTCCTTTCTTACGAAGTCGTGAGGTATCCCATTGCCGGGTACCTCGTTTTGACCAGGCACCCAGCAAAGACTGATGTTGTGCTGCAAGCAAATAACCTTCAGTTCTTCCCGATAGCGACGCACTTGCTTTGACTTGATTGGCTTCAATGGCCGCCTGACTGTCAACATTGTCATCATGGATGCCACAGCTATGACCTCCGCTCGAAAGAAGCTGATGCGTGTGTTTAGTCATTCGGAAAATAAATGCCAACAACTGTGCCTGTATCCGTCGCTGACCCATCTGTGTAAATAGGTTTCCCATTCGTCTTTACAATGGAAAATACAGAAAAATTGTTTTTCAAAGTCGAGATATGGCGTGTTGGTTGTAGTCACTGCTTACGTTCTCACCTACGAGTTTCTTTATGGCGTGACGAGTATTGCGAGAGAACTGTTGTAGGGGCAAGAATTCAACTGGCTATTTCGCTGGAGCATTTTTTGTGGACAAAGCAATAGAATAGGGAGAGGCAAGTCTATTGACTCTACGATGTTTCTGTCCCCTATCAGTTTTAACGGACAGTTTGCAGTCCTATCTAACAAGTGCAATGCGGTTTTGGGTGCATTAGATCAGACAGGGGCGTTGTACTCGAGCTTGGGGTGGATGTACGCCTTATGTATGGAAACCAGATCAGAGGAATCCTAGACATTTAGCAGTGGTCACGTGGTCATTCCAACGTAGGTTTGTCATCAACTCACATACCGTGAGTACTAAGTCTTTGGGTTTCGCGGATGCAAGTGCGATTCATTGAAAATGGCTGGGGATTTAGATTTCGCTTTAACGACAGAAGACAACATTGAGTTTCCGAAGCACTAAATTCTACTCTATTATTTGTACCCCATTTGATTATGCCGTCAAGATCAGAATTTAATAGCGCAATATACGCTGCTGCTCCAGTTCCACAGCTGAGGAGAAGGGACATGAATCTGGAAACGAATATAAGAAGCTAAGGGTACTGTCGTCAGCAAGGGAGTGTATTGGACTAGAAGTAGCAGTCAAGAGATCATTTATAAAAATGAGAAGAGAGTTGGAGACAAAACGGAACTCCATTGAAGAAGATATTCATCAATACCAAATGCACGCATTTTCGTGCCAAAGAGCTGGATGCTGGACTCTCTAATTTCACTTTCACCAAAGTGGTGGAGAGATTGGTTCCACTTTTCGGTGAGATATGCCATCAAATCACTAGTGGACCTTCTGCTACGAAAACCTTGCATAGGCACCGCGTTCCAAGTTACACGGTAGTGTCAGATTCTTACTGACTAAACCTTACCCCCGGGTAGCTCAGATCTCGTCCGCGGTACCACCGTTAGCTATTACTTCGCGGGGCGGGTACTCCGTCTGTGTTTGTGTTTGCAGCACTCTTCTCTGGTATTCCACCTGCCTGAGCTCGATTTGAATTTGGGTTACCAGTGTGCAAACTGCCTTCCAATTACCCATCAATTTTGGCATTTCCGCTATTGTATTTGTAACATCAAGTGTGGTACTTAGTTCAATTTCCAGTCTCCGTTTTTTCTCCTGAAACCATGGGCAGATAAAGGCGACATGTTCCGGGTCTTCGTCGCACCCAGGACATACTGGGCATTCTGGCGCGTCGCCGAGTCTAATACCCACCGTGGCCTGATACAAATTGCGTAAGTTGGTAGTTGACCTCCCCGTGTCTTCTATTTATCCATGATTCCATCCTCACAATAAGTTTGTATGTCCACTTGTGTGAGGCATATGGCCATCTTTGTTGCCATATCCTTATTGCTGTTGTCCTTCCTTGTGTTCTTTATTCAGTAGGGTTCGAGTTTCCAGTAGTTCCATTCCGAATTCTTCTTGCTATGTCTATGCAGTTTTTGGAGATTACCGTGTAGATTCCCACCTTAAATTTGATAGACTCTCTTATTTTACAGCTACTTATAAAAACTGCCTCCGTCTTGTGTTCCTCTTTGACTCCAGCCATTGTTTGACAGAGTCGATGGTTTCGTTTGCGTTTAGTTCCAGCTCATCTAAATGTTTCGCCGTAACCACTATCGCTATGTCATCCGCAAAACCTATGATTTGAACTCCATCGGGGACCCTCAGTCTCAGTATACCATCATACATTATGTTCCAGAGAACTGGTCCGAGAACGGAACAGAACACTGTGGAACGGCGTTCTCCTTTATCCCTATTTCGGTATCGTATAGAAGCACCCTTTCGTGGAGATAGTTTTCTATTATTCGAAGGATATATCCTGGTGTATTCGTAATTCTCAGCGCCTCCATAATATGGACACAATTTGCTGTATAATCACTCCGCAGTATTTTTTACGTCCCCTCCACCAGCTAGAGCCTTGTATCGCTTGTTTGGCCGTTAGCACCGCCTTACTAATAGCAAATAACGTTGACCGCGTTTTACTAAAACCATATTGTTGGTCCAGGAGACCTTCTTCTGATTCAGTGACCAGGAGTGTTCAGAAGGCGTCGTTCAAGTATCTTTCTCATTGTGTCAAGCAAACAGATTGGACGATGGATCGCCAGGACTTTTTCCTGTTTTTGGTAGTAGAACTAGCCTCTGCTTCTTCCATATTGACGGAAAGGTACCATTTTCTAGGCAAAGGTGCATTGTTTTGACGAAAATTTCAGGGTTACGCCTTATTACTGCTTTGAGGGCCTTGTTGGGAACCCAATCCGGTCAGGCATTCAATATTTCATCTACTGTGACTTGCGGTGTCGTTGGGTGAGATACCATCTGGACTCGCGATTCGTGTACATTAAGATCTTTAAGTACCCTTGCGACTCTAAGATTGCGAAGTTGATTTTTCCATTGGAGTACGCTCTTAAGTACTGGTGCAGACAAGGCAGAATCTGGAAGTAACGAGTTGGCTGTGAAATGCGCAGCAAGCAGATTGGCATAGTCCATAGAGCTGACAGCTGAAATGTCATTGTAAACGAGCCCTTGCGTCTCGCATAGCATATTGAGAAGGGTTTAAGCCTTCTACTAGCGTAGTTCTCATCGCAATGGTTGTGTCCGTGCATGCTAATCTCTGCATCTTTGTCGTTGCCTTTAGATAGTTTCCTCTGTTCGCAGCTTTCCACCAGACTACGTTGCCATATGTAATGTATCTTTAATGATAGATATTTGATCTGAAGAAATTTTTTGGATTATTTTAAAATAATATCACGTTCCTATTTTCAATACTATGCAGTGCGAATACAGATCACTGCCTGATGATTTCCCCAAACCTATCTAGTTTTCTATAACCACTCACGCAAGGAAGGAACCTGCAGCAATCCAAATCGAGCCTTCTGCTCTCGTTTTTGACGTTTCCTATCAGTCTTACATGTGTATTTTCATTAACATCGGTCCATCAACCAACTATACGAATTCGTTTCAAAAATGTTGATTCAAACTCATTCATTTTAACCTAATGGCTTAATTGAGTCATTAATCTAGATACTTCCTCGTTTTTTCAACATAAATGGCTTTTAAAATAACAGCCCCTCATTTTATGGCTCATTTAAAGTCTTTAAGGCTTGTTTCATGCATACCAACACACATGAGCAGAGCACAAAATCCAATCAAGGCATACGGCATGGCTTGCTCAAAAGTCTACTCAGCGGAATCACTTTTCCCCCATGTCCAAGAAGATATACTTTTCCTTCGTCATCGCAAATGTTTTGTGTTTTTTTTTTCGTGTTCTAGAACAGCAAAACGAAAAAAAAAATAAAAAAAAAAATATTTTATAATTTTCCAGTTTATGATGACCGGAATACGTAATTGCACGCAAGACTTCATTCAACTGGAGTTCTTGTTTTTATTTACAAATAGTGTCTGTGTACGTATACATCCCCAGATACAAGATACTCGCAGTCGTATTTCAATTTCTGGGCATCTTTCTTAATGCAGACTGGCGTTCATCCACGTCATCGTGTCTCTATGGAGTGCACTCTCGAATGATCAACGTTCCGAAGAATGAATCGCCAAGCATTGCATAGAGAATGCATAATGGCCATCTAAATGTTGTAGAGAGGAGGACCTGTAAATGGAAATGGGAAGTCTTTAGGGTTCGTAGGTTCGTAGTTGCACGTTGCATAATCAACCCCCCACCGTTGATGATGATGGATGGATCTACGATGTTGATGATGGTGGGGATGGTGAATACACCAGACACCTGCCAGGCTAATTACAAATTACACGTGTTATATGCGTGATGTGATCCACCAGGAGAGGATGTAAACTTTATTGTTTTTCCTGTTCGACGTTTTTTTCTTTAATTTATTTTTTTTTTCTTTTACACCTCTTAATTCAATTCCATGTGTGCCTGTTCCTTCGGAAATTGAATTTGAATGAAGAAACGAAAGATAGACCAGGCCCCATGCCTAGGTATGTGAATACACCGGAATGCGTAGAAGTGCCTATCCGTACACTTCCGGGGCGATTATCCGGTCGGTGCCATTGGTAGCGCACAGTGTTTTATGTTTTCAAAAAATCATTTGCATATGTATAGCTAGATACTTTATAGCTGTGCTTTATGTGCCTCCAAAGGCTTTGGCGGTAAAGGGGGCGGCGGGCTTCTTACGATTGTGCATGCATGCGAATAGACAGACACCTGCTATGATTCCATTCGTGAGACCGATTTATGTGGTCATGGGCATTATAATCTTAATTTTAAGAACAAAATTAGCATTAAGTGTTTCTTCAGTTGTTCACACATTATGCTGTGGGACTGTAAGTAATTTGCATATGGGGATTTAAGGTGAGGCACAAATGGAACTGATTGCCTAATGATAGCCAAAAAATTAGTTGTTAGAGATGAGATATGTGATGGAAAATGAAATGTGTTTAATTGGCGGAAAAAAGAGGTCTGAAAGCCCGGCATTCGACAGATTAGAGTGTGAATGCTGAAGAAAGTTTAGTAACGTAGCATTGAATAAACTAAGTTCGTGCTAAGTTGCTCAAAGGTCGTAGATTTTTATGCTTTCTCATGATTTACCAGTTGCGGCATACCTCTGGGTGGTGTCCTGTCTTCTTTGGAGTCATTAGAATGAAATGAGTTACAGGTCGACCTGGAAAGGAGGACTGGATGCAAAGTGATTGACTATGCAGATGACGTTGCTATTACTCGTTGAGAGCTCCTTCAAAATGCTCTGTACTTGTTCTCCGAATGCGCCACAAGCAGCGGAACGGGAGTTAACAGCCACAAAACTGGCTTTTTTTTACTCGGAAATATAAAGTTGCTCACATAGATCTAGGCAAGTTTCCTAAACTGGGCACTACTCGATTCTAAATCTATTGAACTTTACATCTGAAAACACCGACTACAGTCAACCGAAACTCAGGTTTGATAAGTATTTCCGTGCCAATATCCCTGCGCAGAATGAGTGGGAAAACGTTGCCAGGATAGATACAAGATTGATTCATTTCTATGAAGAAGGGGTGGCTAGTGGTGACGTCTATACCTGATTATCTCCTTTCCGTGCCAGACCACTATAGCATATTTCTAAAGATTAAGGAAGCTCTGTCTTTGCTAAAAGGTAGTGCAATATCTATCAGGGATATTTGCTTTTTCATCGACAGTCAAATGGTCCGTGGCGTCGTTCTTTTTTAATTCAAAACACGCTCTAGACTGTCACGGAGCATTTAAATATTCACCAAGGGTAGCCGGCATGTCACAGAAGCATTCCAGGAAACTGGCATTACCTCAAATATCCCTCTGAATAGACTGGTATGTTTTCGTATGCCTTTATTACGTGCACCTATCCAGGCCGATTTCATTTTAGAGCCCCTCTCTTCCATAACATTGATGCTTCTGCGAACACAGGCGTCAGGAGCATCATTAACTTTGTTAAACCTTCGGTTGGTTCTCTTAGTTAGACCTTGTGAAGCCGTCGTACCACAATCGACTTCTTCTGCTCTAAGTGTGTCTATACTTGCTAAGAACAGCCATTCTAGCATCAGCTTACCCTACTTCCCCATATCTTAGAGAATTAAAGATTAGAACGAATGACAAGGTATCGACTATACCCAGGTGCTATTGTACATAAGTTTTTCACAGGGTGTGTTAAATTACTTGTCACTTTTATGAAGGCCGTCACAATTAGAGAGTCGGCATCTGTCTTTAAATTCACTCACTGTTGAGAAGGAAGAAGTGGTCACATAACAAAATCTCGAGAAATCAGAGCAAGAGTTCCTCAAGGGAACATTTTGGGACCATTGTTGCTTATGATCTTTATGTCAGACATGCCTAATATAAATCAAATTCTCATGTCAACATTTATTAGATGATGGTGATATAGTAAGGCGACATGCAATCGCAAAATAGGCCACAGGATTGTTTCGTTCCAAAAAAATGGTGTAGTCGCGTCAATACCAGCGACTACCCCACATTCGCCCTAAGGAAAGGAACCTGTAGCAGTGTCCAAATTAAAGGAGTCACCATTTCATAATCAACAGGTATGAAATATCTCTGCATTCACATTGATCCATGACTTACTTGGAAAAAGGTGTAAGTATACGCTAAACCAGCTGATATAACGCTCAAAGTATCCTAAATGCACTGGCTACTGAACAATAACTCCAGATTCCAAAACCTAGGTATCTAATATTTTTGCAATGGAGCTCCCTGTTTCATTAAAAATTCATCCATCCAAAAACCTCAAAAGGACGAGAAAGTTTTGCTGAAACAGTTGTGTTTTCGAACAATAAGTCAAGCGAGAGCACCGTAGGGGATGCTATAAAATAGCGTAGAGCGAGAAAGTGTTACTGAAATCCCCAGGACATCAATTCGTTACACAGAGTAAAGGGAATGCTCACGAAAAATCTCCATCTGCATACCTACAACTCAAGAATTTAAACGAGAAAAGAAATTGTTATCTTTTTGATGGACCATCAGCTAGTGAAAGACAATTTTGCTACGAAAGTCATATCATCATCGAAAGTGCGGACGACCCTAAAGTTGCTCAAGAAAAGCGAATACATATACCACGTGTTACTGATTGGTGCGTTTTTTGGGCTGGTGGAAATATTGGTTAATACTTCCATGGAACAACGGCTGAAAATATGGTCCCTTTGATTGGTTTGCGTTACAGAACGCTCATGTCTGAAAATATGTGGTTCCAGCAGGATGGCGCTACCTGTCAAACTTCTCGCTAAGCAAATGAATAGCTACGGCAAGAAAAATCCAGGACATGAACATAATTCCGAGTAATGCGGATAAAAATTGACCAGTGAGACTTGTGGATACCAATACTTTCCGATCAAGCAACTGCTCTACTACTTTCTACCTTCTTTCCTCTTTCTTAACGAGATGCAACTGTATTGGACTCCCAGTCTCCTTGGCTTAGGAATGAGTTTTTTTAAGTTTTCGCTTGGATAGAATTTAAAATACCTGTCAAATCGAGCTTTTGAGAAGTTTTTTCATGAGAGTTACTTCGCCCGGATGTTTGCCAGACAGTCGCAAGAGGTGGGACCGTGAAAAAAACTTTTTTTTGAGTGTTTCTGGGATTCGAACCTCGAACCTCCTGCTCAGTAATCGAACGCACTTACCACTGAGCCACGGCACCCACTTTTAATTATCCAAACATATTTTAAAAATCAGCTGTCGATTCACTAAAGTTTTAGACGACTTCATGATTTTTATGGCGCACATTATCGTCCATCGTTAGACTGTGGATAGATTTCGTACCAAATACTCTCTAAATCATACTCATTAAAGGGATGTGCGTACTGAGGAGAATGTTGCTGTCAACGAGAGTATGCAAGAAGATCCGAAGCATTGTCTTCGGTCACTGCTGGGGTTCTATCCGTCCACTATCTTGAAAATGTTGCATGAGGCTCTTTACATGTACCCTTTTAACCACCTTCAGGCCAAATATTGGGCTTTTGGCTCTAGAGCAATCGCAATTTCACCGGATTGTGTTCAGCGATGAGGTTAATTTTTGACTTAACAGACTTGCTAATCAGGTAAATTCTTCACCTATGGAGTAAGACCAGTACAGAAGGGACCCTGCAGACTCCGTTACATCCAGAAAAATCCACTGATTGGTGCAGTTTCCACGCTGATGGCATTTTCTCATTTCGTCCAAACTTAGACTGGAGTTTACGTTACGGTCAATGGAGATTGTTGCAGAACGATTTTAGGTTGGGATGTCTGTCTCTACCTAGCTGCTGATTTGGATTTTTGAATTTGAATTAAAATTGCGAATGCCCTGCAACAGGGGCGCCAAGATAGGATCACCTGGGAAGACACGTCCTACCCGGGCTGAATTATCTTAGGCATTACAGTTTCGGAAGAATCCTGGAGATCGTTCGTTCCCAAAGCAAACCACCCTTCGACTGCATCCTCCTCTACCCTTATTTATAGGACAGCTTCGTTAGAGGGAAACAAACAGCGGCCTACGTGATGAGTGATCTTGCGTAAAAGAAAAACATTTCTGACAAGGCATGTCAGGTTAAAGACACACTAGGTGCTTTCAACTTTCTGACAGTATATGAGTGGTTTTGGCAAGACGTGGGATATATTACAGAAAAAGTCCTTTGGATCTGTGGTAAAACCACACCTAGCTTATGTGTCTTAAATTTCAAAGAACTGCCTGCCTCAACTGAACGAGAGTTTTTCCAAATACGTCTTACGTATTTCAAGGACCGTGCTATTGAAGCAATCTGTCGTCTTAGGCACTGGAGTTTTGATACCCATGCGTGACACATGTCCCGCCTTGGATTTACCATCTTACGAGAGTCCAATTTCGGCTCGTCTTTCCTGCGCCAGGACTGGTTTCGACCAGAGTCTGAGCCAGGAAGCTAGCTGAACTTCCCCTGTTGTGTAAATTTAATTTAACTTTTCTACGCTTTGACCCGAGTCTGAGCCGGAATTGGACTGTAGTAAAATTGTCAGGGATGCTTTCAAAAGAAGTGCTTGAAAATGGCGAAACACACAACTTTGCTAGACAAGTATGTGTGTATATATCTGTTTTCCAAGCGGTAAAATTTGGTGGGTAGAAATTTGTACACGTCGGAATATTTGCGTTTGTAGCGGCCTTACTCGACCATTTAACTAGTTCAAAAATAGTTCCACAATGCAAGAACTCTTTGAAGTTGGTTGTATGGCTGAATTCTTGTCTGTGTCCCAGAAATGAGATATTCGATTGCTATTCAAGACTTACAGGCTTATTTCTGAGAACCTGGACCCGCGTTGGCCCCCACTGTGTCTTCGGTCAGATCCTTCATTGACGATTGGATTTCCTGCCAACACAATTGTGAGGGTCATAGCTTCCAGGTTGCAGGCAAGCTAAACGTATTCTCTCGGGCGTTTTTAGGAAAGCAGTGGCATTTTTGATGTATCTCAGCAGAAAATACTGGAGACAATTTCGCTTCACTTTTGTTTAGCAGTGTGCCACTAGGTACAGTCAGTGACGCTTTTGCAGGGGTTTATAATTTTTCGGATTATTTTTTCCGAGCTGGTTTCGGTTTCACTTGTATTAGGCGGCTGAATTAGTGAGTGACTAGACTACTCAACTGTAGGTTGAGACTGTTGGACGGAAAACTCGAGTAATATGGGAAAACAGGTCTTTGCTTTCTAGTAGCACAATGCACCAGTTGCGTAAGGGTGCTCCGGCGAATGATAATAAAAAATTTTTTTTTTGGATTTTTTCTAGCAGCTTAATTTTTAAACCGCCTGATCTAGCTCCGCTCTGCTGAACGTACTATAATGCAAGGCAAACGCTCGGTTTCACAACTGAGTTTTGAAGTTTTACCAACCTATAGCCATAGAAACCGTAGGAGTATATCTTTCCGTAGAGATCCTTTTATAATCGATACTATCTTTGTGCATTCTCTTAATCGCATCCGGTTTTTTTGCCAATGCTTCCGTGTTCACTGTTAGATTTGAAGCCAAGCGCAATGATTCTGTTTTGGGTAACATTTCTCAGTTTGTCCATAAAAACCTATTTTTAGGATTCACACACACTCACACGTTTTCCAATATCCCCTGGAACTACATAGAATTAAAGTTCTCAAAGCGAATCCACCGAAAGTCCAATGTGAGGCCCAGTAATACCTACCCATCCACACCCTTCTCCCCGCCTCACTTTTGACTGACTGCAGTACAATTGTTACGGAGCAGTGTTATTTATGACCAATTATTGATTTATGTCGCGATTTGGCTCAATCTGATGGTTGCTTGTGGCGCGTCTACATTATGCGACTGGGCAGACCAATGCCCTGGGAAAGTCTCTCACGTATCGGGTGTGTGCGTACGCACGTTCTGCAACGATGGCCCAGTGAAATTTCCAACGCCAAGGTAATCGTATCTCTGCCATTGTTATCGTAGCCTGCTCCTAGTGTTAACACATGGGAAACTAATGTTCAGTGCGTACGTATGACCAGTTTATAGTTTCTTTGGCCATTTTTGGCCAGCAGACCGATATGGAAATTTCATTTTTCACTTAACACTTGGACGTGATTCACGTTAATTTCTGGCGAGTTTTCATGTGACTTTGTTGTTGCACCTTCCTTTGTTGATGGCGGTATTTGGTTTTTTCTGGCCAGTCTAACATGGTGCTAGGTAATTACCTTACTCCGTACGGTTTGTTTGTAAACGAAAATGGTGACCCATCGACCCAAATGCAAATTTAGAAATTTTTTTTTTGTTGGTTATAATTTTTATTGGAAGTTGTGTTGTGGTTAGGTTTTAAGATTATTGCACTGGGTGTGGTCTAGACATGATGTTCAGTTTGCTGGAATGTGTGTAACTGGAGTGCTTTCATTTAGTAGAAGAGGCGTCGCCATAATTAAGAAAATGATGAAGCCAATGTTTTTTTCCTGTTACACATGTGCATATGTATGTAGGTACGAGGGTGGATAGGAAACATGGGTACCTGACCAAGCAAACAAACTCGGAAGTCTCTAAAGCTATTACATCAGCAGTAAAGCAACTCAATACTCTGGAGTTCCATCAGAAGTTAGGAGGATTCTCTCTGAATCTATAATTGCAACAATGGGCAAATGGTCGACCAGAGGTTTCGTGGTAATTCAAATCCGAAATGTCGGCATAATGGGATATTATCCGCTTTCATTGATGCTGTCCAATCTGCTGGCCGGATAGAGTTCAGCTCGAAAGTATCACGCGCAAGCTCTTCAGCAAGCTTGATAGTTGGGTGCCGGGACTTTAGTCTCTGCTACCGTGACAGGAGCTTAGTAATATCAAGGCGGATGGGCAGTACGGTGTTTGCCAACACTTCTATGTGCTTCCTCAATAGCGTGAAAAGCGTGATTAAACGGCGCAGATGGGGTGGAATAATTTTGCACAGTATGGGAAGCCATCATGTAGGCGTCGATTTTATGGTGCCGGATATAAGTCTCTAGGTTTTGTTTAGTTGTTTGTCCACCTTGCGCACGTGTGGACTATTCAGTCAGACTGGAGCGCAGTTTTCCACTGTGGAGTACACGAGAGCAAGTGCGGCAGTACGAAGCGTAGGTCATCTGCATATCAAAATTTCCTTGATGCGGTCGCAGGTATGTCACTGATATAGAGGTTAAAGAGCGGGGACGGAGCCCCGAAGCAGGTCGTTGTTGAGCTTGATGAGGACTTGGAATAGACGGTTTGAAGTAGATTATTGATAAAGCGCGAAATCTTCAGGCACGGGATTGCTTTCAATAACTTGAAGATAAGCCCATCCTTCTAGACGGGTGTCATATGCTGCGGCTAAGTCGACGAACGCAACAGATATTTTAAGCCTGTCCTCAAATCATGCTTCGATGTGTGTCGTCAATGACAGAACCTTGTACGTACAATTTCTATCCGCACGAAATCCGCCTTGTTCGACGGATATGAGCTCGTTGATCGTAGGGTTCTCAAGAGACCGCTATAGGACGATAACTTTCCAGTGCATCGGTAGGGTTACCGGGCTTCGGAATGGCTAAGATTTTCGTTCGGCCATACGCTGGAGGTGTTATGCCTGAAGCAAGCATGTTGCCGTAGAGTTTCGCTAGCCATCGCATTGTATTCCTTCCGCTATGAACCACTTTGTTCGGGTCCATGCAAGGGCTTGTGGTCTTCGAGCTACGGCTCCCTCCGAGTCTGCGTAGTAAACTCAATGCTTTGCTGCTAAAGTGAGTGAAGTTGAGGCTGTTGACCGTTGATATCCATTTGTTTTTGCGAGTCTCAATCTGAGTAATTCTTTCCCTATTTCAGGGTCTCCAGATATCTTGAAATTTTCGTAGAGTTGTTCACTTTTTTCGGTTTAACCAGGAATGTACTCCTGGCGAAAACCTCAGGGAATATTTTTTTGGCACTTGCCGTGACTATCCCCACAAATCTATCGTAGTTCTGAGGCAGCGGCGGAGTAATCCTTAAGCATGAGTCAAGCTCGTGAGAGAAATTAATCCAATCGGCCTGGGTAAAGTACGGGGTGTTGATTATGTGGGAAGTCCTATAGGACAGTTCTCGAATTAGGGAGGGTGGGCTGTTCCACGTCAGAGGCTACGAAGCACAGGTCTGGGTTGTAGCCTCTTCGCCATCTCCAAGAGTGACAGGTCGCTCTGTTCTTTGCTTCGAAGATTGGGTGCAGGTGGTTTGAGTCTGCCCATTTCACGAACATGTCACCATTGTCATCTTTAGTATCATATCTCCACATTTTATTGTGGCTATTGAAGTCGCAGATGAAAGCTGTGGGTTGATCAGAGACTTCGAGAACATTGGAACCATGGTTTTCCTGGAGGTTTGTATATATTTACAATGCAAACTCCTTAAATTTGGATCGTAATTGTAAAAATGTTGTTGTTGGCCTACGCTTATGGAGGTTGCAGTTCTTGTCAAACGACGAGGAAGTAGAATATCCCGCAGCAATAAAAGGAAACCTTCACTGACGGTGAAGCACTTTTCAATAAAATTCTTTTCCACTACCAATTCGTTGATTTTCTACTTACCACCGTTCGGAGTGACCTTGAGCTTCAACCAACTACACCGGTTCTTATCTAACTGCATCAAGGCACTCCAAGTCGGTTGAAGTAATTTTTTATTAAGGCGATGTCTTACTCTGATACGTCATGCCTCCGGGTTAGTTTCGAAGACTCTGCGGGCCGGATTATTGGTGTTAATTCGCTCTGCGTCTCCTAGCCTTCTAAGAGGACAGATGCGGTTTTTTTTGACTAGGTTGATGTCGCTATACAGTTCGTATATTTTCGCGTTGGATCTTTTCCTCCAAGGCCCGGCAACACAGACGGGATTGGATATCTTATGAGAAATCTCTCTCAAATCGACCGAGGATATCTTCATTCCTTTTCGATAGAGTTAATGCTCCAGGGTCATAATGCAGGCCAGGATGATTATGCTCTTGTATAGAACCCTCTTAGTTGTTCGGGTCAAGGCCTTCACTACTCAAAGGCATTATTACTCAAGGCCTTGAGAAAATTTATAGCTGAGCCAAGGTTAGAGCTGTCGATTGCGACGTTCTGTCCAATTCACCCATGTTGTATGTTCCTTTTTGCTGCCAGCTTCCGTTTCCGATACACCGATGACAGCCCGCTGTGTTCTGCCAATCATGTCAATACCGTCGGCGTACCCTAGTAGTTGCACATTTGCACTTTTGAACGAAAATCCTGTTTCACGTCAACTATCCTTCTTCATCCGACTCATGGTGATTATTTCAATTTACACCACTCATCTAAGCCTACATTCATTTTCCAACTTCAAAGATTGATAACCCCATATGAACTGCAACAGCCATTACAAGTTTCTTCTGGATTTCCTTGTCACTCCTACCTTTTGTTACTGGCTATAGTGATACAGATGCAAATTGACGGATAAACCGGTTTTCAGTGTCCACCTTTACAATTTACTGCTCATTTTCCTTGCGCCCCAACTCAAACTGCTATCAGACTTTGTGATACCTTGCCTATACCTAACGGAGCAAAGTTATCATTGTTTCTTTGGACGCTTTGCATCACAAAAGAGTTACTACTTCAATCGCCCCAAAAACAGAAAGATCCCAAATCACTCACCTGGAGTACACACTCAATGTGTCCATCGCACAAAGGGCACACACACACACACATTTTCATTGTGATGCACGTGGGCCCAACTATCGCATCCATCCAACAACCCATTTCGTTTTAAACATAAGTATCTGCATGCCTTACTCCAAACGGTCTGTGATAACTCACCCAACACACAAATTCTAGACGGCATACTGATGTGACCCGATGGTACTGTGCCTTTGAGATTGGCGCGTTGGAGGCAGACAAACGCCTCCAATAGTGTGCATAGGCTTTGCTCCAATCACAACCACAGCACAGCGCTGAATATCAATGGCATGTGTGCGTTTAATGGTTCCTCCTGCTATGTCTTATCATCATTATCACCATCAACGCTGTCGGCGTCATCATTGTCGTCGTTGGTCGTCGTGGTAGTTCCTTTAGTACCGTGTCCATGGTTGTCATAGTCATCCTCGGCCTGCATTCTGTGTTTTGTTCTCGTTTTCTCCAAAAACGTGTTCGCATTTCTCTTCCAGGTTCTGTTCTTTTAGTTGGTATTCACATTCACACTGTTCCCGGTTTATATAAGAGTATGTAGCTACATAGGTGGACTGCCTGCTGCCCCTCTCTTGTTCTTGATGTGAAAACCTGATTTTCATTCAATTATGAGCGGCGTTGGCGCTGGGTTGGCAGTGGTAGCGGTGGCGATATAGTGCCACCAGCGAACGAGGTTAGAATGCAATTAGAACTTTCATGTGTGCTATAAAACTTTTCCCGGAGCATTGCAACGACCGACCGGCGCGAGATACTGAAGCAGAGCCACAGTACGTGGTCAGTCACATTCACGTAGATACCTACATATGTACATACATGCATCTAAACTCGACAGAAATCTGTCTGCTTGGATACCCTACAAAGTTGTTGGTCCTGTTGATGTTTTGGACAAGACTGGAGAGGTACACAGCAAGGATACAGAGGAAACGTGTTGGCAGCGTAGGAGGATTATTTGATATACCATAATGGTGATTCGAATTTGTGAAATTTTACGTTATGTTGAAGAGTTTTCAATTTTCCCAGAGCTGTTTTCGTTTTTTTATGCAGATTTTGCAGATTTTTGGCACGTAGTTGGGTACACTTTCAGGCTTAAATCTGAGGACTGAGCTACATGCATAGGTACGTACGTAACTTTTTTAAAGCTTGCCCATCTGAAAGCTAAGATGAGCACTTTAAGAGAGATCCCTTAGACGATGGTGATATGATCGCGAACTCTAATGAGCCTTCTAAGGTGACAATTTCCTGGATTTGCACCGAACCCCCTAGTAAAATCGAGATAGAAACAGCACTCAAGTCCCTCACGAAAGGCAAAGCGGTGGATATTGATGGCATACCTGCCAGACTATTTCAAGTGGCGAACTACTACACCCCCGTCATACGGACACTGTGGAAAAATTAGCAATCTCCGCCGGAGTGGAAACGAGGCATGATCATCAACCTTCCGAAAAAGGGAAATCTGATGAAACGGGAGAGCTTTACATAAGAAGTCTCCCGGCCGTAACCATGATAAGAGCTAGAATCAGGTTAGAATGGATTAAGGAACATTTAGAATCAAGTCTCGACGTCAGACAGTCAGCCTTTTGCGCTGGATGCTTTACAACGCCCATGTATACACCTCACGGATCATATTAGAGCAACACGTCGGGTTTATGTCTCGGCTAAATCTACTTCTTATCGTCTTTGAAAAGGCTTTCAATAGCTAGAACCATGATGCTAAATGGGCAGCCTTGCGCAGAAGATGCATCGCAGAAAAATTCATAGCTATTGTCAAAAAGCTACAAATGAGGGTAGTAAGTGTTACGTCTTACATGATGGTAGGAGGATTTTGAAACCCAAACTGGAGTACCTCAAGGGTGCATTCTGATACCGCACTTGTTCTTGTTTACTTTCACACCGGATAATGGACGTTCATCTAATGACCCAAAATCAAGAAGCTGAGGCAAACATTTGGGGCTTAAAATAAATGTAGCCAAGTAGTGGTCTGGACCTCTAACACTCGCGCTGAACTCAATATTGCCTGTCAGGAAGTCGAGGAAGTAAATAACTCTCTTTATCTAGTAAGTGTGGTCTCGGCTTACCCCGGTGGCAGCGAACTGGATATGTACAGCAGAATCGGAAAGGCTGAACTTGCGTTCGGAATGTTATCTAAGGTTAAAAGAAGCAATGATCTCAGCACAAGAATCAAGCTGGACTATTGGGCTTCAACAAAGATTCAGTACTGCTAAATGGAAGCAGTACTTTGAAAATTGTTGGTCACAAAACGCGCAAGCTAGAGGCCTTCGCATATACATAGATAACTAACCCCAACGTAGGACTTTATCAGAGAGAGGCCCAAGAACCTATATACATAACTACATGGAGGAGATAGTAGCCATGCGAAATATGCCATGTGGTGGAATCCGTTAACCTAGGCAGTCAGAAAAGGAATCAATGTCCTTGTGAACGTGTTTGAAGCATCTCAAAACCAACGAGCAGGCACTGTTGACGCCCTATGTCCCTCGAGGGGTGAAAAGATTTATATAAACACTAATTTACACCAGAGTATGTCCGAGAGTCAATTGATTTCTCAGAGTAGATTATAGCGAGGCTCATTAGCTTCCAAATTCGAAGAAAAAATAAACGTGCAATCCATTGCATACTTTTGATTTCATGGTCTTTATTTCGCTCTTATTTCTTTTGCCAGTCCGCTGTGTACTGAAAGCATTCTACCACTTATAGCGTACGGTCCATCTGATTCTACTCCATCACGGGTTAACTAAAATAGCACACATTCCTCTGCAAATGTAAACAAACACAACAAATGAGGTAGCACTCATCCTGCCCACACCATACTCTCCACGAAACAGGTTTCTTCTTTTCATCTTCTTTTTCATTCAATCTCTTAAGATATATTGAGACTTACGGAATCCAATATGTGGGTCAAGAAGCCGTATATGGTGAAGAAGATGACCCACCTATACCCCATGTTGGTACGAGTATGATGACCAAGACAGATGAACCTACTTACAAACTGAGCGCACACGTAAGTCCATGGAGCCAATGATTCCAAAAACGTGATTCTCTGATTCACAGATTTGAGTTTGTACATAAGTATGTATGTATGTACGTTGACTTCCTTGTGGTTGCAACTCAAGATACTTGGTCCATACCCAAATTCATCGCAGAGTGTTTCGATTTCAAAGGCCAGACGGGAGTCTCAGGTTGTCGTTCCTTTTAGAATTTAACGGATTCGCGTTACTAATGTGGACGCGGGACGTAGTACATATGTACATATGTATGTATAAAGCCTCCGTAATAAGAGATGGGTGATGAAAAAGTTGTTTTCGCGTTTTCCGTGTTTCTTTCCATCCGCTTTAGCCTTACAGATACACAGATACCGTAGAGGTATCTTATGTAAAATTCGTTTATGGATCAGGCTGGTTGGGGACAATGTTTGTGGCTTAAATAGTTTTTTGCGTCGCAAATTTTCTCTTCGATAAAAGTTTTTTTTTGTTTTTCTTTTTTTAGTAACATTTCCGAATTAGATAAATGCAATCGCAACCGGTAGAGTAACCTGTTTGTTCGTTCAAGTACTGCTGCAGTATTGACAGATGGCGTAACGATATACTCGTATGCAGCTTAGATAAAAACTTTGTTTTGCGTCACGCTTTTCAGTACCAGTCTCGATACTAAATTGAGTCCACTCCACACTCACACGGTTTCACACGATCATGCAAATTGGGGTTTTAATGCCTCTACCCCCTGCGAGATTTTTAGCGATTCATTCAGGCAATGAACTATTTCTAGGACCGGTTTGCGGAGTTGAGGTTCTTGAATTTTAAAATTTTTAATTCTTGGACAAGAAATTGATTTCGTGCAATTTGTTGTGTCGTCGTCGTCGTTGTCCTCCTTTATGAATGCAAATGGCTGGTGTGTGTCATTGGCGCGCGTTCCAAAAGATGCCATAAATTATGTCGTGCTGCAGGAATACCATATGGGTAAATGGTGTGATGTGTAGTTCTGATGATGTAAGGAGGTTGCTTAAGAATTGTTCGTGAATTATTTTAATGTTTGCCATTAAATGAATGATTCAGATGGTGGTAGGTGCTGAGGTGGTTCACCTACGAGAGGATGCATATATCTCTCGATTACGTGACATGAGGGTGATTTTGGAATTGCGGCTGTAAAAAGGAATTATTTAACGAGAAGTGTGGTGTGGGAGGTGCGTTAAATTACCCATTTTTTATTATAAATTGCATGAGGTGAAATCAGTTATTTAACGAAAATACCCATAAATCGGCATGCACAAAGAGTTGAATATGATCATGACGTTGGTGTTAGCTCAAATTATCCTCATCAGTTTCAGCAAGGAAAGTACGTGCCGTATCCATTAGCATTCGTCCGATAAAGGTATGTCCGACAAAGATCTCACCTTTCTTGCGAATTCTAATAAAGGATCAGCCAACAAGAGGTGTCATTTTAAATTTCGCGCCATTGTTGAACTGTCAATATTCATCTACCATTGCGATGAGTTTTAATAAGTAAAACCTAGGAGGTTATTAAATATGTTGCAATAGGTACTCACACAACGTGCTGAACTAGTGAAAATTCACCACAAAAACGCTGAAAATATCGCGCAAACGTTTCGTAAAGTCAGTACTGCGTTTGGTCATCACCAAGCGCCTTCTCGCACAGTTATGCATAGTGAACTTAATCGATAAATTTGAAAGTCTCGAACAGGATAGCGATGTGAAGACTCCAAATTGTGTTCTTCCGGCAAGATCAGCTGAAAATATCGACGCCATAGCTGAGAGTGTGACTGAAAACCCAAGTGTGTCCATTTCGAGACGATCATTGGATTTGGACCTATCCGCAACCACTTTTCACTGTATTTTCCATAAAGTCTTTGGCTCATGTGCCTATAAAGACCAGTTGACCCAAGAATTGAAGCCAGCAGACCACGCAGAACGCCGTACTTTCGCTCATTGGCTGCTGGGAATAAGTGAACAAGATAACGATTTTTAACTCACAAAACTCTTTTCCACAAAACTGTCACATCTGGGGCTTCAAGAATCCAAGAGAAATAGTGGAACATCCCCACCATCCTTAACGAGTGACAGTTTGGTACGGTTTTTGGACTAAATTTTTTCAAAAATGCTACTGGTGCGTTTCAGTGAATGGATTGCGTTACCGAACGATGTTGACTGACTGACTTTTTTTCGCAATTGGTGTTATGGAGATGCAAGACGGCGCCACATGCCAAACAGCTGGTGAAACCGCCTCTATTGCGTGACAAATTTCCTGAACGTGTGATTTCTCGAAATGGAGACTTCAATGGGCGGCTAAGATCGTGTGCTTTAACACAATTAGACTTTTTTCTTTGGAGCTTTGTTAAAGATAAAGTCTACGATAATGCTCCACAGACGATTCAAACACTAAAAAAATATCAGAACTGTTATTCGCGAAATTTAGCAGCAATTGTGCGAAAACGTGACGAAAAGTTTTATCATTCTCTTGACTACTTTTAGGCAGAGCCGAGGCAGACATTTGGCAGGTATTGTACTCCATTACTAACCTCAAAGTTAGTACTTTAGATTAGAATAAAAAATATCGCCACTTTTTATAAAAATGTTGCGTTTTTCTATTAATTTAAAATGACACCTCTTGTTGGATGACCCTGCATCGTTTAGCTGCAAAAGTATAGGAAGACCAACAATTCCAACATGTCTCCCATGATAAATCAAACGTTTGGTTTACATTGGCCATCAAACATCCTGTTAAGTGGAGATGGATTTGCCAAAATCATACTCCCTATCACTGTCCATGTGTCCATCACTTTGGACAGAATGGACAACAGCGGCTTAATTTTTCTTTAAATTGGTTAAATGGTGGTTACTTGCACATAAGTCAGAAGTAGAAAGAGTTTACAAATGGTAGACAGTGGCTGACATTCCATTGGGCCAAGTTTCTTCGTTCCAGTGCGAGATA
Organism: Blera fallax; assembly: GCA_946965025.1. Lineage (NCBI taxonomy): Eukaryota > Metazoa > Arthropoda > Insecta > Diptera > Syrphidae > Blera > Blera fallax. Next base: position 49,565,340 of record OX337245.1, read on the forward strand.
TTTAAGGATGTTCCGAGTCTCTTTACATCTCGCATAGATTTCAGGGATATGGTTGGTGTCACCACTTTTTCTGCACATATTGCCAAAGTTTAGATGGGGGTATGAGGAAAACCTTATAAAACACTAGGCACCAAAATGGGCCCATCGCGATACCTGGGGAACCTCCATAAAAAGCAAATGGAAACCTAAACACTTTTCCTGAAACAGTTGATTCCCTACAGAATCTAAGTGGCCTATTTTGGTTGATAAGACCTAGCTCTTCTAGGTTACTGAAAAATTAGGAATTTCCTACGATTTCGAGCTATTTCCTGGCACTCACACAGTATATGTGTCATGTCCTCTTCGACGCATATGTCGTTGCAGTATCTACATACATCCGTGTCTGTAAGGCCCAGTCTCTTGGCGTGTTTTCCCCGAAGACAGTGCCCAAGCAAGATTCCTACTGCTGTTCTTAGCTGAATTGTGTTTAGATTTAGAATTTCCCTAGTTCTTTTCTGGTCGAATTGGATACCCTGTGACCTGCCATATTTGACCTTCTATGGTTGGCTGTTTTGTATACTTTGCCTTTAATGGTAGCCTTAACTTCACACGAAGGTGATTTGATAACTACGGCTTCGCCTACTAGCAATTCTCCTCCACACCTTGCCAATGCATCAGCAAATTCATTGCCTTTTATACCGCAGTGTCCTGGTGTCCTGCTTGCTGGGCATCACACCGTGCCGAGGATTAGCTTAGCTGAGGGCTGCTTATGGGACCAAAATTTCATCGCCAGATCTAAAACACTTCTAGAAACTCTGCTTAGACGATGCCGCTAGCGATTGCTTACTGCTCTCGGCCGGAAATATTCCAGAGCCGAGCATTACAACAGCAATCTGGCCAACTCAGCTGAGTCTCAAGACTTGGGTGGATCTCTGAACCCTAAGCCAACTAGACAAAAAAATGGAATCCGACGGAGATGGAACCCCATACTTGGCCAACAGAAGTCGTTTAGGAGCTTAGTATGTTGTCAAAGAAGGAATGAAGGAAGGTATGCTATACTATGTTAGGTAAGAGACACTCGTTCTCTAAAAAGGAACCGCACTTAAGCTACCGATTCACGAAATTTATTGGTTTATTAAACTGTCCTGTTCGCCATCGCGGTAGTATCCTCGAAGGCCAGGTACTTAACACCCTCTAAATCCTTCTCGTACGTGGTTGTCCTACGAAATCGTATGTAATGCGCCCGCAAATTTCTCTTGGCCGAGTCAGTGAGCAGTTAATTGCTTCCAAGATGTCAACAGATGCCGCTATACTAATTCCTCGTAAATCCATCCCGCTTTTATTTCCTTCTACACGGACATGCGAAAGCCCTTCCGGCATTGTATACCATGCCCTAGAGTCGGCCATTTCATTCACTCTAATGCGTACGGGAAACTTATTACGTGGTGTTGTACCATCCATGGATCGACTGTTTAGTATTTCTGCACGACTAAGCGCCTCCGAGCTGTTGTTCTTGTTGTTCTAGCAGAAAGAGCCTCAGAGCCCTCCAGCTACATTAGAATCGTGAGTACATAATTTAACAGCGAGTGCATGACTTTCCGATCAGCAACTTCACTGTTGCAAATTTAATTCATCACACACGGCTCCCCGTCAATGTGGCTTGAAGAAACCCTGCATTCGACGTGGCATTCAATGACGAAGATAAAAAAAAATCGACGACTTCTAATGCAGAGTGTTACAAGGCACGAATTACAGTCACCTAAAGACTGTGTAAAACGTGATTACCAGTTGGTGAATGTTGGAATTTCGTTGACTTAATTACATGAATTCAATTCCACAATGGGTTTCCCTCTGGTGGCGCGAATAACTACGTATTCTACCTTCGAAAAAAAAAGAGTTCTCCGATAGCCAACGGCACATATTTTCGTCATCAATCAAGAAATCTGATAACTTTATTAAAATTTTAATTAAGCGGCTGTAAAATATTGGTTTTTATAAGGCTGTCACTCAGATTTACTTTCACTTTAAATCATCAATCTCTCAGATACTAGATTACTTCAAAGTTGGTTATTTGGAAAAAAAAAATTTTAAAGTGAGTTTGATTTTTGCTTTGTTGTTGGATACCGCAACGTGGATGCTACGAATGCCAGCATTTTTGTATTACGTTACAAAAAGTGATGCTTTGAGAGGACCAAAGACCATCTAACTCGATTTTCGAAACCAAAAATGAACTGACATCAGATTGGAATCAGAATTCTGTCTAAGTATTAGAGTCTTCGAATCTAACCCGGAAAGACAACCCAGTAGAGGATGACCTGGCTTAAGGTGACGCGCACTGGAGGCAGTTAGTCTAGCTAACTGGATAGACTTGTTGGTTGAGGCCGAGGTTCACCCCGAACTGTAGCGCCACCTAAGTTAGTAAGTATGTAGTAAGCCTGCTCGGTACAGACCCTTCGATTTGAACACATGATGCAGACGATTGGCTAGTTAATAGATAAGCTCAAACGTTTAACACGTTTCAAGGGCTGACTGCGGTAGCCAAGGTTCTAGCTAACAAGCTGCTGAAACACCACCGAGTAGGGTCTGTCACATGAGTGATAGAATTTACATGCCTTCTGTATAGCTCGCCGAATTCAAATCTTAGGAAGGACATAGAGTGCCTGATGAAAATCTACAAAAACAAGACTAAGGATCTAGTAATTGGTTGTGATTTAAATGCTCAGTGTTGCGAGTTTTAACAATGACAGTCATTGTCATAGACAGGTGAGACGTTATTCCAATTTATAGTAGGGTGCGGCATATCATGGTTTCCTTTTGAAATGTTTATTTTTCAATGATTGTTTTCGATTCTTTTTAAAAGACAATTTCATTCAAGTGGCTGCCGGTGCTGTCAAAGCAGTAGCCGGTCCTGTCAACCCAATTTTGCAGCACATTGTCGACTGTTTGTGACTTTTTTTTGCAGAATTAAAACATGGAAGTTATATTAGCTGGAAACTCCATTGGAATGATAGTGCTAAGGCAGTTGTGTCCCACTTTTCACATGATAATTGGTGGCTGTCGTTTATGACGGCAAAAGAAGTGACAGAATCCAGACTGTACACCCCTTTCCTCTTAGCTAGAACTAAGGTTCCTTCGAAGCTTAAAACAAGTGTCTCTGCATAGTATTCTCCGATTCTGTAGATCATATGTGACGGGACATGTTTCTCCTGTCGCAACGAAATCCCTTTTTGATGGTCACATTGGGTTATTGTTTGGATGCAGCTTATCGAAGAATACCTCGGAAAGTCTTTGACCAACAATTCGGTATAAGATTTTTCCGTTGTTGATGAACCTCGCCAGCCGTAGTGGCGTACAATCGTCAGTATTCCGCTTGATGTAATCTTTTGTAGTGTGCATCATTCAGGAGTTAAAATGAGAGAAATGAGGTTAAGTTGGCAGAAATTGCTAAACTCTTCCAACATAGAGACTGAACTCTTATCGGATACAATGTAGATCATCTGGTAGACCATGCGTCGTAAAGACTGATTAAGCTTCACTTCCAGTCACTAAGAAAAGGAGTCGACTACAATGAATAATATCTTGACTTGAAAAGGACCAGCAATGTCAATATGGAAACGTAACTACGGTCTCGAAGACTCTTCGCACGGATGAGTGACTGCTTTTGGATTCTTAGGCGTCGAGCTTTTCGGCGATCGGTTTGTTTATTTGTAGGCATTTTTCGATCACAAAATATCGCCGAGTCCTCTTTCCATTTCATCCACCCTACACTGATACGATGTGTGATGTCGTCATTGCAGTTTCCTTGGTCGTTAACAATGGAGCCTAAGTATTTGAATTTTTCGCATTTAGGGAGAACTATGTATGTCGTCCAATGTGATATCACGAGAAGGACGTGTTGGATCAGAAAAACGACAGTGTAAATGTTCCGTTTTTTGTGCGACTGATTCTTAGTCCGTTATCTTCCAGTGACTTTATCCAGTTATTTACGATGTTTACTCACGATGGCACTGTCGTCTGCAAAGCGGAGGCAGAATGTTCCGGGTTCTTCGGCGTGTTGTTTCAAAAGAAAGTCTTCAACGGTGTTAAATAGTAAGGGAATTTCGCAATTTCCCTGGTGGACGCCAACCTTCACTGAAAATGCTTCCGACATTCCCGAAGAACATTTGACTTTTGCTGTTACTCCGTCATACATGTCTTGGATCATTGTTACGTACCTACGTCTCCGGGAATTTCTGAGCTCTTGATGCTGTCCATATAAGATCTCGCGGTACTCTATCGAAGGCCTTTTCGAGATCTATGAAGATACCGTGTAGATCTTTCCCGGCGTCCCGATGCTTTTCCATCAATATTCGAAGAGTTTGGATTGCGTCATATGTACATATGTAGATTTGCCTTCAACAAAGCCACACTGGTTTATATATGTACGTTCAGTAAGGATCATTTTGCTCGCCCCCGAAAATCCTCGAGCTCTGGCGTGAACATTTCTGTTCGCCCCGGGATCACTCATCCCCCGCATATCGGGGGCGGTGCCCGGCGAGGTAGTGTCTCTATTAACGTTAATTTCCATGATGCTGGTTTCGTTTTCTGGAGACGTGTATGCGATTTGTTTTTCATATTTCAATCGACGCTTCTTTTACCCCACCGGCGGTCTCCAGACGTGGGAACCCTCTTTGCGCATACAAGCAGCATGTAGTCTTGCGATGTTATCTTGTCTAAAGCTCTTCCTATGGTGTTATTGAATAGCCTAGTATTGTTTTCTCCCTTGTAGTCGCCTTTTACGCAAGCAGGGAAGCACTGTGGCACTATTCTATAGCCGGTGCTATATGGAACTTTATATTTGCTTGTCAATATCAGTACTTCCGCTTTGGGAGGACTAACCTCCAGCTGTGTTCATCCACTAACAGCTGATTTCAGTTTCTCATTGAGTGGCTGGACTAGACTTAACGCATTGCTCGAAGGCGAAGTGACATTTCAATAAAACCTTTTCTTTGATTTACAACCGCATACCGTTGTTTATTGAGCAGACAGTGTCTTGGTATAAGCGTTCGTTTATTTTTTTATAGTTGCTAATTTCCAAACCAATAATAAAATAGCTTTTAAATTTTTTATTAGGTCATTTCTAAAGTTAGCTCAGCTTACTTGCCCATATAATCTGATAATTCAATTAAATTTTATTTATTTTTTTTTTCCAGAATATCCAGTCCAATTCGAGAACCGGGTGAATTAACTACAACAGCATCGTCGTGGGATATGGATGGACACCCATAAAAATTAAGGTTAGTACACACATTATTGGTATAACTTATCATTCAATCAAATACTGTGGTCAGTTCCGGCTGTAAATGATGATAATAATGAAGATGATGGTTTTTTTTTTTTTTTTTAAATCAATCCAAATAATTGAGCCTTCAATTTAAAAAAAAAAAAAATTGTTGCTCCATGACAACCAGCAGTATTGTTCATGCTGTCATTTAAACACACTTTTCGCGTATAAAACTCGGCGTATAACGTTCACCCCAGCCCCAGTTGTGTGCATAATTAATGCAGCATTGCCGGCGGCGTAAATTAATCAACTGTTCACGAATTAATTGCCAGCTGATTTTATTGTTTTTTTTTTTAAACTTTTTTCACTGTTCTCTTAGTGATGTTGAGTTTTTTTTTTTGTTTTTTTTTTGTATGCGCCAGGTATGTGTGGAAACTTTTTTTATGTAATTCACTTATTTGCGTTAATTTACGTGTGTTTACATCAATTTAATATAAGCAAACAGCTAATTATTATATTTAGACCTGGAAGAGTTTCAGTGCACCTACTCATGCGGATGCATAATAGTTAATAAATATTTTTTTTTTTTGTTTACTGCAGCAATTCATTTCTTAATTTATTGTGTTGTAACGTAAAATCAATTTAAAGCGTGTAACATTTGGGTACTTGTGGGAAATGACTTTTTTTATGTTCTTGTTAATGCATTCGAATTTTAACCGATATAAAAAAAAAAAAAACGTGTGACTCAGTTCAAGCGGTGGTAGTTCCATCGCAGGAAGATGGTTGGAACTTATAATTATTTTTGTACACAACTTCTACACACCAGGACTCCTCGTAGAGTTAGAACCGAAGAAACATCGGCTTCTTCGAAATAAAAGGAAAGAACATACATATGAAGCGGACGCTCGAGGACAATGGAGATGACACTCCAGGAATGAAGGTCGGAAATTTTGAAAAATGGTAAATAGGACATGTCACGGCAGCAAATCCCAAATACAAACCTTGCAGTAGAGTCATAGTCAATTTTGCGAATGGAAACTTAAATGAGTACAGCGTGGTAGGTAGCTAGTAGTGGTGGTTTTTAAAACAGAGAAAACCCAATTAGCACCAAGGTTCCGTTTTTATACCGCAACTCATGTGACCTAGATACTTACTAGATACCGTGGAGTTTAAAAGTAATGAAAGTTGATTGACATTTCTTCCTGCGATCTTCTCAAGTGAGTTCTTTTTCAATTGCGATATTGCAGCTGTGGCAGTGTGTGTTATATGGAATACCTAGTCTGGCCGCGAGGACTCCAAGGGGCCAGTGTCGTGCTGATCGCTGTTATTGTGGCAATGTTTTTGCCAGTAAATCGTTTGCTTTAGCCTTGCTATGGCTTGGCCTCATCTTTCTGGATGTGACGCAGTTCGTCAGCCTAGTCCATTTGAGATTGGCTTTTCAAAGGACGATTGACGAGATATTTACTTACTTAAAGGGCTCCCGACCCTTGGAGAGTTTCTGCCTGGGACACGGCCGCCTTCCTTCCTCTGCGGTTTCGAGCACGTTGCTCCCAAATCTTCTGGCATCCGCGACAACTTGATCTTTGTACCGCAGGTTCGGTTCGGTTCTTCGCCATCTCGAACCTGGGGGCTGTGATTCAAAGATCTTCTTGGCTGGAGCGTTGTTGTCCATTCGCTCGATCTGGTCGAGCCAATGTAATCGACTTATCTTGGCTTTTTGTATCACAGCCACATCCTGGTACAGCTCATAGAGTTCCTCACATATGGGACCTAATACCCGACGAAGTATTTTTCGCTCGAAGGTGCCCAATATTTGCTCTGCTTTCTTACTGATCGTCCAGCACTCGACACCATATAGCAGAACTGGTCAGATGAGCGTTCTATAGAGCATTAATTTGGTCCGTCGAGTTAGGAGTTTTAAACCAAAGTAGCAGTGGTTTGCTAGGATTATTCTTCGCCGGATCTCCACAATGGTGTCATTTGTGGAAAAGAAAGATTGAGCAATGGAAGACTGAGTCTTGCCTGGCCAATACGTCGGCATCCTCGTTTCTATGAACGTTGCTTTACCCTGGAACCCAGATCAGAGTTACCATGGATTGCGCTCTAGCTCTTTTCGACACTCTGGTACCAGTCTGGATGAAATGGTTACCGTGTGTAGTTTGATTTGGCGACAAGCTTCACGGATAGCGAGTAATTCCGCTTAGAAAACACTGGAAACATCCGAAAGTCTATAAGATTTCGAAATGTTTAAAGATTCCGAAAGCAAACCCGCACCGGCACCACAGTCCATTTTCGAACCGTTGAAACGGCTTGTGAAATTCATTGTGGGGATAACGTAGTCTGTAGGGGGCAATGTGGGTTCCCTTGGTAGAGAGTCTAAAATTTTTCTGAGCCTGTAAGGTTTTTCTGTTCAGCACATAGACTCGCTGAGTCTAATTGCGCTTTGTGATAGAAGCATCTGACGGAGTCGACCGCTGAGGTCCTGCGGTACCTGTGCATGCTGTTCTTTGTAGCCTTTGTATTCAAATATCGACCCATGTACATTGTGAGTATAGCACTATTTAAACGTAAGTCGAACAATGCTGGTCCTGACGTGATGGAAATGACCTTGTAGAATGCATCCACCAACCAAGGAGTATTCTTGATGAATGGAATCTCAGCATCGTATGTCCGATCCTGCAGATAAGATATTATCTGAAAGCCTGTAACCTTTCGTTAACAATCAGATTGACCCCTATAACTGCGGTCTTAGGCGAGATAAGTCAAAATTCAACAACATTTTTACACTCCGGCAGATCCTGGAGAAAACCCAAGATATTCAATTCGAGCTATACACAGCCTGTCTAGTTTCGCCAGATTAGTCCGTCGCGTTGGTGCAAGTTGGCGATGGAGAATACGCGCTGCTCCATTAGGGTCTGTAATGATCACACAGAGGCCTTTGTTGTCAAAAAAGGACGCAATAGGAACCCCAGCTCAACATCAGTCGCACTCTTCTGAGCAGAATATTGCATAAAAACCTGTCACTCAAGACTTCAAGTCAAATGATCATCCACTTGGTTAACGATTCTCTATGTGGGCCGTAAATGAGTTGCTAAATGCAAAAAATTAAGACCAAAAAGTTACTGTTTTGTGTCGATTTTAGAGAGCTGGCATCATTGGTCCCTACTTCTTCAAAAATGTGGCTGACAAGAAACATGCGGCAAACTAATTTTGTCAGGGATTCAGACCAGTCGTCTGAATGAAATTGTTTTCCATGAATAATTGGAATATACACTGCCGGCCATAAGTTTGGAATCACCATCTAATTTTTGCACTTTTCGATTTTTTTTTATATTTGGGCTCGTCAGTCCATAGCACCTTGCTCCAATCCTCCATCGTCAAAGTTTTATGCTTTTTGGCCCACAGCAATATTTTAGGTGGATTTTGAGACCAGAGCAAAGGTTTTCCAACTGCTGTCCGGCTTTTTAAGCCTGCTTCAATCAGTGCCCTTTCTTGGTAGTAAGAGAAACAGGCTGGTGGAAACCAAAAAGTGATGCCTAACTTATGGCCGGCAGTGTATACCATCTGCAGTATAGCAACAATCATTGAAAAATTTTGAGCGGTGTTGTCCTAGTCGCATTTTTTTTTTTAAAGAACCAAACGATGGCCTGCACTTTCGTTAACATTGTAATTACAGGGTAGTCTCTCATTACGGACACCCCTCATAAGCAGACACATTTTTCGGAACCGTCGGTGTCCGCTTATGAGGGAGTACACTGAATCCATTTAAGTCCCTCATTTATCTAGTTGGCAACATGGACCTATAGCTCATCGTCTGTTCGGTGTAGAGTGACAATGCACAGTGGCACACATCGAGGGCAAATGCATTTCTAAACTCTCAACAGCATTTGAACTTTCAAGTTACCTTCAAATGAGTTTGGCATGCCATTTATCAAATGCTGCTTGGACGAGGTCACAGACGTTCAAAAAGTTCATCAAATGAAATATAAATCCATCAGTTCATTATAAACTAACGTGTCATGGAATGAATTAGCGTTTTTTTTCCCCAACGTGCTTATTAAATTTATACAGTCAAATAATAACCGCGTATATTTAAGCGATTGCAACTTTTTTAAAAAAATTTACAAGTTCGGCTAAAATATGACGTCAATCTTAAATTTAAAACATATGCTGCATGCATGTGTGCGCTGGAAATCGTATTCAATCGTATTCGTTACTATCCAATGGAAAAATTTATGAAATAAATAATAAGCTTATAACGTAAGCCGCTTATGATGGCAAGACAACGATTGGACCAATTTGTGTAGTCGTCTCAAAAGTTTCTCTACAAAATAAGTTACCATCTGGAAGGTTATCTTTCAACAGAGCATATTTTTGGCTAAATCGTTTGATCCTCTCCAAACATTCAGAATGCAACTGGATGCAAGGACATTTTTTAGCTCGAGTTTTTTATTGATTAGATCTCCGGTTCGAAGGGCACATTAGATCTATCTAGGTTACAGTGCACTTCTAATCAATCAACGTTAACTCTCGGGACGTCTGTGGCAAATACAGTAGCCTTGATAGCAGCCTGACTGTCAATGAGGATGGCTATGGTGTTTAGGGATGGAGAGGTTTGCTTGAGTAGAAGGCAAGGGCCACATACAGCAAGAACCTCCACCTGGAAGACGCTGCACGAATCGGGAAGTCTGTAAGGCGTGGAGATGTTGAAAGAACCAGAGAATATCCCGGCCCTTACCCCACAGTCCATTTTGGAATCATCGGTGAAGATTATTGTTTCGAACTCATTTGTCACTTCGCCTATTTCCCACTCCACCCTGGTTGGGAATCTGACCGCGATGACATTTCTGAAGTTCACTCTGGCAGTTATAAAGTCGGTTGGATTAGCTACCAGATCCCAGATAATGTTTGGTACACGAGCATCCTAGTCCACCGTACTACATGAGGATAAATACATAATGTGAAGATCGGGGGGTTAAAGGTGCAGTATTACGTTTAAGGCTGCAGTTGGACATGTTCTCATGGCCCCCGTTGCGCCTAGAGCAGCAGTTCCATGCACTTTGTTGATAAGTTTGATCATGTATTCTTTCCTTACCGCAGGTCAGCAGACCAGCGATCTATATGAAAGTATAGGACGCACTACCGCGGTGTACATCCAAATAACCATCTTCGGGCGAAGTCTCTCCTTCTTGCCAAAGGTTTTGCTGCAGCCACGCAGGCTTTCTTTACCCGCTGCCCAATGTTAAGTTTCCAGCTTAGTTTTGAATCGTATCACACCTATATGTACTTCGCACTGGAGGATAAGGAAAGTAATTGGTTATTTAGCCGCGTGAAGGTCGGTATTTTTGTTTTAGTGGTAAAGAGCATCAGTTCTGTTTTGTTTGTGTTGACACTGAGTCCACATCCAGTGGCCCATTTGTTAACCTTGTCTAAGGCACCTTCCATAATCTCACTGATTATTGGAGGAAAAATCCCTGATATCAATATTACCACATTATCCGCATACGTAACAACTTTGACGCCGTCTCTGTCAAGTCAACACAGGATTTTGTTGATTACCATAAACCAAAGAAGAGGACATAAGACCCCACCCTGAGGAGCTCCTCTTGCGACGGATATGGTGGGTCGATTGTATGGTTCTTGTTTTGAAAATGCAAAAGTCAAAATTCTTTTGCTAATAAACTCTTTCACGCGAAGTTGGATCAGAGCTTCCTGAATCGATTCCGAGCTGACATTATTGAAAGCGCCTTCAACGCCTAAGAAGGTAGCAAGGGTATATTGCTTGTAGTAAATTGCACCACTTCGTGGAGCGTCGTCTTAGTCAATCATTTCCATTGTTGTTCAAGCGTGTGAGCGCATAAAACCTTTCTGTAACACACTGATGGAGAAATACCAGTGTATTCACACTGAAGCAAATCCTGGAAACGATCAAAGAATTTCAAGTCGATGTACACCATCTTTTCATCGACTTTAAAGCCACATATGAAAGCATTCATGGTCTGGAGCTTTACAGGGTGATAACTGGATTCGAGATCACACTAAAATGAATCAAGCTGTGTCGAGTAAAGCTGAAGAATACGCGATGTAACATGAAGTTTGGAAGTAGCTCTTCTGAATTATTCCAAACGAATTTCGGCAAGAAGATGTCCTGGAGCAGATATTGCTTAAGGCAGTTGTAAATGCAGAAGGCACTACGCTATCTTCAGCAAATTCGTCCAGTTTCTGTTATATGCCTATGTTATATGCCGAAGCTCCCAGCCTACCGTAGTAGTGGCTTTCATGGCAATTGGTGGACAGCGGAAAAGAATTGGTTTTGAAGTGAAAGAGAGCAAAACAAAGTATATATGTATGTACATGGTATGAACAAAAAGACACCATCTGTGCTGGACTATAGCAGGATGACAGAGCAAATATCGAGCGCTTTCGAACGAAAAATTCTTCGTCCAATTTTGGTCTTATGTGGGAGGAGCTCTGCCTCCATTTGAATGAAGAAGAAGGTACAACTGCGAACTCTACGAAGTGTTCCTAGAGGTGGATGTAGTTCAAAACGACAAGCTACATCGACTACATTGGCTTGATCACATCGAACGCATATATTTACAACAATACTCCAGGTAAGAGGATTCTCGAATCCAAGCCCGCAGATTCGAGATGAGCAGGAAGACCGAACGTCTAGGTAAAAGACCAAGCTATCGCGGATGCCAGAGAGCTTTGTCTTGAATCTGGAAACAGCATTCCCTTGATGGGTGGGGAGGGAAGGCTACCCTATCTCAGGCAGAAACTCTTCACTCACCGTTAAGTAAGTGCGTAGTGGAAATAATGACTCGAGAGCCTTGTCAGTTACGTCAACTGCATGCACTTATATGGGTACTTTAGGCCTTTTTGCTTTACCGTAGCCATGATAATTTAGCTTTTTTGGATCGTTGCTCTAAGTGTTCTGTACACCAACAGCCGAGAAAATATTTTCATCGAACCAAGATTAAGATACGTATTAGCCTATGCCAAATATCAATCGCCTTATTATTGTCTAAATTTATGCTAAAATCGTCGTGATCGTCGTTTAAGTAAGACAATAGTGCAGGCGTATTTCTCTCTAAAGCTTAAAAGAAGCGACAGAGTCAAAGAGATTTCAGGTGCGGTGCTATTTAATCGCTCGTTACTCTCTGAAGCACTATAGATACTCAACGAAGAATGTGAATAGCACCGAAATCTGATTTTCTTAGTATAGTAACAACTACTTGAATTGTGAATACAATAATCTACTGTCTATGTTCCTTGCATGCTTCTAACATAGAGCAACTAAAACACTTCCGCCCTTCATTCGCATGTTTGTGCAATACAGAGCTAAACTAATTACCAAGTCTATGAAGTCCCAGACCACAGATTGCTTTGCTCTCAATGCAGAAATCAGTTCAGGAAGTGCATGCAATTTGCCTCAATATATACACAGCAGTACCAACGTAAAATCTCAAAATGTGAAAGGAAGTCGACCTCGCGATCTCATTTCAATATCTGCCTCCATTTGTCGAACCAAACCGCAGAACTTTACGTAGAATGCAAATCCATGGGTTGCATTGCTCCAATGACGTTCGCAACATAATGACACGAAAACGCTCTTATGAAACGTCAACAAATTAGGTATTTAGCTCAAAACAATGACACACGTAACCCCCCACCCAGCCAAAAGAGCTAATTCAATTCCAATGTGGACGCGTAATTAGTTTGCAAGCATTGTCCGAAATCTCCTCGTTGACTCGTTAACTTGACCCAATATGCTCGCAATCCAAATCCAATCCAAAACCATCGAATGACCTTCGCGCCGTGTTCCGAATTCGGTTTGAAAATAATTTTTTTTTTCCTTTGTTTACTGGAAAAACATTTAAAGTTGAAGTATACACTTTATGTCATCGAAGTTGGTTCGGAGAGACGATCGTTTCCCCCTACACCATACCGCATACCGGTCTTGAGCGAGTGAATGACTAAACGATGCATAAATTGATCGTATCCACCACCACCAAGTCGCCGAAATCCAAAAGATACTAGTTATTTGCATTTTATTTGCATTTGCAACCTTTTAGCTTCGTGAGAAGAGGACAAAATAAAAAAAAAAAAATTTAAGTTTACCCGATCGATAAGTAGTTACAGTGACCGATCGAATGTGAGATCATGCGCAACCGCTTTTCGATGCCGGGCGGCGGGCATGAGCTCTGTGATAGCACTTGTCACGCGGGTTTTCAACAACAGCCGGCGGCGGTGGTAACCGCGACCAAGTGTGACGAATGCTTAGGCTGACCTCATATTAGTAATTTTTTTTTTATTTTCTCTTTATAGAGAATTATTCGATGTTTTTTGTACTTTTTTAAAAAATGAAAGAAAAAGTGCAAAAAGGGGTGGGAGGGGGATTTTAATTTTAGTTGTCTTGATTGGGTTTCTAAGAAACCCAAGCAAGGTCGATGGTACTTAGTTGGTTTGTTTATCTGATTTATTATTGTAAAATTTTTTTATATTATTCTTGTAAGTCACTGTGAAACCAGTTGCTTGACTTTCAGGCTACTTCAAGGTGTCATTTGATTTCACGAGTGATTAAGGGATATGTCGTGTTGAATCGAGCTTCGAAACCGGAGTGGCTATAGAACAAGTAAATTCACATGATTTTATCCAAGTGATGTGGCTGGTAATAGCCGAGATTTTTTTAATTGAACAAAAAAAGAAACAGACTCAAGCGAAGCGACAAAAATAAAGCTGTGGAGAGTTTCACATCCTACCAACCGAGTTCTTCAAGGCAGCTGGAAATGACTTGGTAGAAAGCAGACACCAACTCATTTCCAAGATTTGGTCAGACAAGTCTGTGCCTGATGAATGGAATCTCAGCATCGTTTGCCCGATCCACAAGAAAGGAGACCCCCTTAACTGCGCTAATTACAGAGGCATCAGTCTCCTTAACATGGCGTACAAGACCGTATCTGGCATTTTGTGTGAACGCCTGGCCCCTATCACTGTGGTTTCAAGCCAGGAAAGTTCACAGTCGATCATATTTTCACACTTCTGCAAGAAGTCCAAAACAATACTCACCATCTTTTTATCGATTTTAAGGCCGCATATGACAGCATTTAAAGAGACGAGCTATGTCTAGCTTTGGCATCCCTGCAAAACTCGTCCGAACGCTCGCTACTCCATCAAGGTCGGTAATGACCTCACCGAGACCTTCGATGTCAAAAAAGGAGTTAGACAAGGTGATGCGCTGTCATGTAATATCCTTGAAAGAATTGTGCGAAACTCACAAGCCAACACCGGAGGCACAATCTGTCAAAAGTCTATGCAACTACTAGCTTACGCCGACGAAATAGACTTAATTGGCAGAACATAGCAAGTATTTGCTGTCAACAAGAAGGACATATGTACAACATCGACGAAGCGGATGAAGATATCCTCGGTCGTTTCGAGAGAAAAATTCTTCGTTAGATATTCGGTCCCATTTGCGTTGATGGGCTTTGGAGGAGAAGATTCAACGACGGAATTCACGAGCTGTACAGCGACATCGACCTAGTCAAAAAACTGTGCATCATTCGCTTAACTGGCTACAGCATCTGACATGCGAATGGACACCAATGCTCCGGCCCGCAGAGTCTCCGAATCCAACCCGGAAAGTCAACGCAGTAGGGGAAGACCTTGCCTGGCGCGCAGAAGTAGAAGGAGACCACAACCAACTTGGAGTGCGCAACTCGAGGCAGTAAGCTAAGGACCGGGCTAACTGGAGAAGCTTGTTGGTTGAGGCCCAGCTTTACCCCGAATTGTAGCGCCAACTAAGTAAGTATGTAAGATCCAATATTATCTTACTTATCCAAGATGATGGTTAATCAAATCGCGCCTTGTCTGACAGCTGATTAAGCTCGTAGAGAGCATCAGTCGAGTATACTCCATGGAGTATACAAAGGTAGAATGCTAAGATATATAAGGCGTTTTTAAATATGTCAACAAATCAGGGCTGTCAGACCTGAAAGTAGACAGCTCAGTAGCGAAAAGATTAATCTGCTGCTTGCTGGTGGGATTATGAACTCAGCTGGATAGGATGTCTATTAGAAGATCTTTAAGTGGAAGCACCCCGCAAGGTGGTTTCTTATCTCCTCTAGCTTCGAATTTGATAATCCTGGAGGGAAGAGAAATGCACGGTGGTCGCTGTAGAATTCTCGGGATAGGACTCTTACAAAACGCTTTAATAAGCTATCTAAACGGGTGATTCGGCGTGGTCTCGGTGTGAGTCGCCAAAAAAAACCGAGCTGGTATGCTTTTCAAGGAAATGTAAAATTCTGTTTATCGACCTTTCTTTGACAAAGAAAAGTACAAAAAATGTTGGATAGGAGATTAAGCTGGTAACCCAACATTCAAGAAAGAGTCAAGAAATCTACAGTAGTACTTTTCTCTTCCAAAAAGGCTATCGGGAATAGATGGAGTTTGCAACCTCGCATAACTAACTCTACGTCTCGGCAATAAGTGCGATACTCACGTAGAGGGTGATTGTCTGGTGAACAGCCTTAGATAAAGCCATAAACTGCAGTTTTTTAAGTAAAGTCCAATGTTCAGCTTGTCTGTGCATAAGCGAAGCACTTCGTACAACTCTCCTTGCAGCACTGAACATTGTTTATCACCTGGCACCGCTTGATGTCTTTAGCAGGCAACCGTTCATAGTGGTCTAGAAAAGAATCCGTTCGGAAAATACGTCATTCCCCATTTAAACTTTGATAAAAACTTCCAAGTCGACATCTCATTCTGGGCGGAAGATGTATTTTTAGAAAAGAGTGGATTGCTTAATGTAATTTCTATACCGACGCGACGGTTGGTGGAGGTATTTCATCTAAAAGGCTTAAAAGTAACCTTTTTGTCCGTCTTTCAAATTATTGTTGCGTGTTTCAGGCAGAAATAATGGCGATAAAGGAAGTCTCATCTCAGCTTAAGAGAAGCGTTGCAGCAATCAAATCCTTGGAATCGGTTTCCTTAGCAGCTCTAGACTGTCGATCGTCTCTCATAAATGTCATCTGCATATGAGAGCGGAAAACCCACAATATGAACAATAGAAGACCAAGTTTAGAACCTTGTGGGACTTCATGTTGCAGTGTGTTGGCTTTACAGGTGGCTGGATGTTGCGTCATTGAAATCGTCATTGAAAAGCACCCAGGTTTTTTCGGGACCACATTTCAATTGAATGGTTGAACTTTCTTTTAAAGTATTTTTCCCGGAGTGTACATAAATATTTATTTTGGACTTGATTGCGAAGTCTCTTGTATTATGTTTCAACTTATTGATGCGATTATTCTTTCACATAGCCGCTGTGAGTGCCTGAAGACCGGGAATTTGTCAATTTCATGCCCGATTTAGCAATTGCGAATTTGGGGTTCTGAGAATCTAGATGTGATCATTGAGAGGTCACTGATCGGGGCGTATTTTTTTCAAAAGGACGAAGGCGCCACTGTTAAGGGGAATTCTCTTTAAGCTTTGATTTTTTGATTTCGCCAAATTTCCGTTCAACACTGAGCTTTCACACATCACGTGGCTACCACGATCGTGTGATCTGACCTCGTTGGATTTCATTTTTATCAGATTTTTTCTAAGGACCATGTTTATGCAATTGATTTCCAAACATCGGAGCATTTCAGAATCAACATCCGTGAAGCTATGGCCGCAATATGTTAGAAATTTTTCTTTTCATGGATCCTTAAGTGTTTGATAGATTACCACTAGTGCAAGACTCCTATCTTGATGTCCTACTAGGTGGAGAATACTTTTTGAGTCATTTGGATTTGGAGAAACCGATGTTCTAGCTCTAAGATGAGGAGAAGTATCCTGCGTATTTATGTCGTTACGTTTGGTGGCGCCACCCACAAGACATCCACTTTGCCTTTTGGCGATTGAAGTCAGATACATTTCAATGGGTTTATATACCAATTTCTATCGGTGAATGTCGGTGGCGGAACCATAAGCCCTTCTCTGCCTGTTGCTAGTTGAATTTCGATCTAACTTTACTTTTCTTACTTTGCTATCCTTCCGCTTTTCTTAACTACTCCAGCAATTCTTATACATATGCAGCAGTCTGAGCTATTTACTAACAAAAAATACAAATACTTGGCTCAGCGTACCCTATGTGGTCCATGGCCCAGCTTCTCGAAGCCATTCGTGTCGTGCGTGTTATATCTTTTCACACAAATGGAAGAGACCTAGCTTATTAGGTATAGTGCAATAGAATCGCTTAAAGTTGAACTCATCTGTGGTAGAGGTAAGCAGCAGATGCAGCTTTCATAAGAGTCTACTCCGACGACGTTTTTGTAAATTTCAGTCGTTCCCGTACAGAACGAATGATTTTTGTTGACTTATGATATTCAATGCAAATATATTTCAGTTACGCAATTTCAACGACAAACCCCATTAACACGCCTCATTCTTAGCTCATTATTTGTGGAAATTTTTGCATTCACTTCGTTAATCTTCTTTGCATGGCTTCACTTTCACTCAAAATAAATGATCCAATCCTAGTTCCCCAGTGTACCACATACATATATACGTACAAAAAATAAGAATATAAAAAAAAATCCATTAACCGAATACTTTGCCTACTTCTTCGTTCCCAACCCAAGCCAGGTGTCAAAATTATCATTAACCTAATAGATACAAGATAGCACAAAAAAAAATTGTACAAAAAAATTACTCAAACTCGAGATACTATTCGCTCAGAGCACCGCAAATGACGGTTATTACAACAATTTTGTATCAAAATTATTGCAAGATACACACCACCACTCCGCTTGGTTTCACGCTATCTTATGATATAACCGCAGATCATAGTAAAACCTAACGAACTGAGTGATTACCTGCGATTACAAATGACTGATTTTGCAAAGCTCAAGAATGTTTAGTTCTTTCAACGAATATCGCCCCTCCCTTCCCTTACAACCTGAAAAAATGGAAACAGATACATAGGTACGCGCGAACGGATAAAGTTAACCTTCCTCATCTCGGACGGGTACAAGAGTGATTTCGTATGCAAACATTTAAAACAAAGTTTTTAATAAATATTCAGCGATGAATATTTCAAATTAAGCTCCAAACAAAGTAAAAATTCCTGAATTTTCATTCAACTGCAACTGAAAGTAAATACTTCGCGCGATGCATGCATAACCGTCCCTTACTGGGTAAGTTTAAATATTTTATCTGAGAAAATAAGCAATGCACCGTATTGGAGGTGGCGTACCAATAACAATCCCAGAGATGGACGAGAAAGATGCTTTTGTGTTTCGGCGGGTAGTATTTTTGGAAAACGGAATATTATCCCGACGTTATGTTATGAGTTACTACCCAACTCCTCAATGAGATACTGAACTCCGTTCATTGTTGTACAGACAGGGTTGCATTTGATGATATGGGTTGTATCTTTTTATGACTACAAAGGCCTGGATGCACTGAGATATAGAATATCTATGAAGTTCAGTCTTCATAATGAAAGCGGGGGGAAATAGTTCAGTTTGATCGGAGCAAGGATTTCATGGTTCCATCCTCCTCGAAGCCGGAGAGTAAACTTGCAACTCTCATGGTATTATCCCTGCTGCGCTAAAGGGTATCTTTTGCAGTTTTTTATTAAAGGAATGGATTACTCTCCTAGCCCATCTGACCATCTATGTGTTTGCAACAACTGCAGTACTTTGTACCCGAAAAAAATTCCTGAAACTAGCTCTGAAATGTCATCAGCTAAGCCCGTCGTGTAGAAGTCCCAGCTTTTATCAGAATTCTTCCTGACTGACAAATAAAAAAAGTAGTTTTGGATTAACTTCACCAGGTAGGGACATTGTCTTTGATCTCACTATGGATGTACGCCTTGTAGGTATATCACAACCCGGTCCAAGGGTGTGAAATATTTCATTCGCCGTTTTTTTTTTTTTTTATATAGAACCCTTGCCCATGTGGCAGACACTGCGACCTAAAAGATCTATTGTATCGTAAGGGTATTCTTAGTCTAAGAGACGTACTACCTCCCTAATGAAGGATAGTAAATCCTTAGTAGCAGAGTTTTTCATTTCCGCTGGCGTTCATCTTTCTTTATAGAAAATACGTCTCCTTAACCAATGTAAAGCTGGGCAATTGCAGAGAATGTATTCGGATGATTCGTTCTCCTCCGAGCAGAACCTACATTCCGTCTCTGAGCTCAAGTTAGGTTTGTTAAGGTGGTATCTCAAGCCACAATGGCCCGTGAGAAAGCCTACTAGCTTCCTGATACTTTCCTTATTAAGGTTAAGTATGTCCTTATAGGAGTAGGGTTTGGTTAGTGATTTGGATTGTCTCAACCCTGGGACATTTTCCCAGTGGTCTAGACGAAGCTTGTGTTCCCAGTTACTAATCAGCTCTGTGGCGAAAGACCAGTTGATGCCACAGTAAGGTTCAGGTCCTATGAACGCAGATTCTGAGCCAGCCCTACTAGCCACATCTGCTAGCTCGTTGCCTGCAATCCCTTGATGGCCGGGGACCCATCCAAGTTTTACCTTGTTTAGTCTCGAGCCATGTCCGTGGCATGCCCACTCCGTAACCCCCGGGGCAAAAAGAAACCACCTTGGTGGAATAAACCCTCAGTGCACTCAGGAAAGAAAGTAGGCTCCTTTTTAATACTGCTAAAAACTCCCGCGAGACGGCCGACTGGGCCTCATATAAATTGTCTCTCAAGAAATACAAATTTTCTCTGAGGAAAGGGCAACGACGTTCTTGGAAACTTTTCTGTGACAGCATTGAAGAATCCTCGGAAGCGTCCAGGTTGCGGAAAATCCTCTCAAAAAGCCCCTCTCCACCCAGCAACCTTCTGTATCCGGATGGTCACTGGACCACCTCTGCGAAAGAGTCCATTGAGTTATTACTGGACACTCACTTTCCCGGTAGCTCCCCTGTTACTGACCCGCGATTAGCAAATACTTCGGCTCAATCGTACAGTAACTCTTCGGGTTTAGTAACCACAGAAAAGATCCAATGGTCCGTGCGCAGCTTCAAGCCCTTCAAGTCCCCAGGACCGGATGGTATTATTCCTGCAGAATTACAGCAATGCGAGGACATTGTGCTTCCATGGCTCAAAGTCATCATGTCAGGCTGTCTAAATCTGGTCTATATTCCCAAACTATGGACCGAGGTGGAGGTCATCTTCTTACCTAAAACAGGAAGGGGCTCGCACGTGGAACCAACCCATCAGTCTATCGTCCTTTCTACTTAAAACTCTAGAAAGGCTAATCGATATCCACTTACGACAGAGCATCAACCCAATTTTGCTCTCGCCGTCCCAGCATGCGTACTGCAAAGGCAAATCGACTGAGACAGCCTTACATTCGCTTGTGCGCATCATTGAAAAATCTTTGAGTGTTAAAGAATACACTATGGTGGCCTTCCTTGATATTGAAGGTGCGTTTAACAACGTCGAGTCAAAAGCGATCATCGACGCACTTACAGATCTGAAAGTGGATACCTCGCTCAGAGTGTTAATCAATCAAATGCTCACATGCAGGATTATTAACACACAGCTGGGCGGTGCATCGGCCAGAAGAACTGTCTGCTGCGGCACCCCCCAGGGTGGTGTCCTGTCACCTCTTCTGTGGAACCTGGTAGTAAATAAACTACTGGTGGACCTAGACAAGACAGGATGCAAAGTGATCGCCTATGCTGATGACGTTGCCATCGCTGCCTCTGGCAAGCACCCAAATACTCTCAAGGAAATCCTCCAATATGCTCTCCTTCGGCTCACCAGATGAGCCTCCGTTTGTGGACTGGGGGTTAACCCCCACAAAACGGAACTCGTCCTCTTCACGAGGAAATACAAAACTCCACCCATAGACCCTCCCAAGATAAATGGCACCAGTCTGACCTTCACTGACAAAGCAAAATATCTGGGTCTTATTTTGGACAGAAAACTAAACTGGAAAGCCAATCTACTAGAACGCGTAAGGAAAGCCAGTGTAGCTCTCTACTCCTGTAAAAAGGCTATAGGTAGGAGCTGGGGTATGAAACCTCAAATCACTCACTGGCTGTACGTGTCCGTTATCAGGCCTATTGTACTCTACGGCGTGATCGTTTGGTGGCCCGCTCTTAACAGGGCTGTCCACCTCAATCAAATAGCTAAGGTGCAAAGATCTGCATGCATGTGCATCAGTGGTGCACTGAGGACTACTCCTTCAGCGGCACTGGATATTATGTTCAACTTGCTGCCCCTTGATATTTTCAGTAAACAGATCGCTGCCTGTACGGCCATCCGTCTGAAAGCCTCCTCTCAGTGGTCCAGCTACCACGCTGGCCACTCCTCGATCCTGGATCTCCTTAACTTCAAGCACGAAAATACAGACTACACTCCGCCGAAAATGTGCTTCGACCGTGACTTCCGTACGAGCATCCCTGAACGGGATGTATGGGACAATTCTCCTCCTATCGATGGTAACTCGGTACACTTTTTCACAGACGGTTCTAAGACCGAAGGCGGGGTGGGATGTGGTGTTTTCTCCGAGAAGCTCAACCTAGAGTTATCGTTCCGCCTCCCTGATCATTGTAGCGTTTTTCAGGCGGAAATCATGGCAATTAAGGAAGCCCTGTCCTGGCTGAAGTGTAATGTACTATCTGTCAGAGATATTACCATTTTCACTGACAGCCAAGCGGCAATCAAGTCTCTGGAATCGTGCTCGTTTACTTCAAAGGCCGCTCTCAACTGCCGTTTATCTCTCACGGAGATGACAGAGCAGTTCAACATTCACCTATGCTGGGTGCCAGGCCATAGAGACATTCCAGGAAACTGCAGGGCAGACGAACTTGCCAGACAAGGCACTACTCTTAGAATTCTGTCTGATAGGCAGTCCCTGGGTATGCCCCTAGCTACATGTAAGCATCTACTAAAGCTGAATGCTATCAGCAAGACCAACCTCAGATGGGAAAACGTGTTAACGTGTCTCATCTCGAGACAGATCTGGCCCAGGCTGGATCATAATCGTAGTACTGAGTTGGTCAAACTAAAGCGATCACAAATCAGCTGCGTTGTTGGTGTTCTCACTGGACACTGTCTTATAGGCCAACATGCGAAAAGACTTGGCCTCTTTTCAAATGACTTCTGCAGAAGCTGTAGAGACGAGGAGGAGGAGGAAAGTATCCCTCACCTCCTATGTAACTGCCCAGCTCTGTCGCATAAAAGAATGCTCTTTTTAGGGTCCCCCTTCCTTGAAGTCCTTGGTGACATAGCGTCCTTAGACGTCATGCGCATCTATCGCTTTATCAAAAGCTCCGGTTGGTTCTGTTAGTCCATGAGTGGCGAATTGGTTTTGATCCATGGTATCACAAAGGACCTTTATTGGTCTAAGTGTGTCAAGCCAACCTAACCTAGTCTCGCCAGGGATTGCAGTGCATCGTAGCAGTTTTTAACTGAAATGGAGTCCACTAAATTGGACGACAGTGCTTTGAGTGCTGCCTGACTGTCTGAAAATACATATATTCTAGCGCCCTTAATACCCTTACTAAGGTATAACCTAGCGCAGATTTCAATGGCATGGAGTTCAGCCTGAAATACCGTGGGACACATTCCCATAGGTATCGAGACTTTGGTGTTGGGTCCAAAGACACCACCTCCAACTCCAGATTCCATTTTCAATCCGTCTGTGAACTAAAGCAGACCTCTAGGGTCTAACGCCGGAACACCATTAGACCAATTTGCACGATCTAATATTTCTACCTCAAATAACCTACCGAAACAGTACTCCTTGACCATGGTGTCAGGGATGGTACAAAACATGTCTCTTTCGGGGATTGAGTCAAGAATTTTCAGATGTCCCACATGGTCACCTGATTTATACTTGTATTCTATCTGCAACTTGATAGCACCCCTAGCGGCTGTCTTCCTAATGAAAATATGAAGGGGTGAAAGCCCGACTATTGCTTCTAGAGTTGCCGTCGGGCAGGTACGCATAGCACCTGTGATATCGAGACAGGGAACTCTTTGTAACTTCTGGAGTTTAGTTGCCGTTGTCCGTTCAAGAGCTTTCGGCCACCAAATGATGGCCGCGTATGTGATAATAGGCCTCACCATCATTGCTTACATCCAATGTATCGTTTTCGGATTCAGACCCCAAGTTCTGCCGTACAGGCGCCTGCAGGCCCACATGGCCCTAGTAGCACGCTCGATGGCGAACTTGATGTGAGAATTCCAGTTGAGCCGTTTGTCAAGGATGACCCCGAGGTATTTGACTTCACTAGAATTAGCTAGAGTAGTGCCTTTGATAATGATAGGTCCTAGATTGACTAGTAAAAGGCACTAGAACAGTTTTGCAGGGATTGATGGATAGTCCTTCTCTGCTACACCATTCTAAAACGTGTAGTAAAGCACCTTGCATGACGCTGGAGATGGTTGTGCTGTGCTTGCCACTAATAAGTATCGCCAGGTCATCCGCATAACCAATGGCGATATAGCCTAATCTGTGAAGATCGACTTGAAAGTTGTCTATGACTAGTGACCATAGAAGGGGAGAGAGAACTCAGCCTTGGGGACAGCCCTTAGCTGCGGTCACAGACACTGAAACTCCTCCCGAGGAGGAAGTCATAATTCGACTTTCAAGCATGACTCTTATCCATTTGCTGGTCGAATCTTCGATGCCTCTGCTACTGATTGCTCTCTCTATTGAGCTGTAGCCAGTGTTATCGAAAGCGCCCTCAATGTCAAGGAAGGCACATAGGGCTATTTCCTTAGAACCAAGACTTCTTTCAATCTTTTCATGCGCCGTTTAAGGAATTGTAGACCTTTAGGAACGTTCTTGGCGGTGGCGAATATGTGGCCATTTCGGTTATCATTAATAGAAATAGCAGGCAAAAGATAAAAAATTATCTTTGTTAAAAAAAATAGGATCCTCGGTAACAATAAACACAGCCTTCTACTAACTAGCCATTTCCACAACTTTTCAACCAATATTAAGAACAGAAGAAACGTCTTGAATGGTTGCGTCGTAAAAACGGTCTGAGCATTTAAGGGTCAGTGTTTAAATACAATTTTGAGCAAATGACAAGGTCGACTATGTTTTACAAAGGTCATCCTGTCAGTCCAATTTCTCCCCTTTTTCGAGTAAGTCAGCCTGTACGTTGTGAGTAACAATCACAATATTGGCTTCCAGGTGGTCACTTACTTACTAACTTAGGTGGCGCTACAGTTCGGGGTGAACCGGGGCCTCAACCAACAAGTCTCTCCAGTTAGCCCGGTCCTTAGCTAACTGCCTCCAGTTACGCATTTCAAATTGGTTGAGGTCCCGTTCTACTTGTGCGGGCCACCTTAGGCGAGGTTTCCTCTACTGCATTGTCCCTCCGGGTAGAATTTGAAGACTCTGCGGGCCGGAACATTGGTATCCATTCGCTCTACTGTCCTAGCCATCTTAGGCGACTGATGCGCAGTTTTTGACTAGGTCGATGTCAACGTAAACGACCAAGGATATCTTCATCCGCTTTTGAAAGAGTTCGTGCTTCAGCGCCTTAAACCAGGACTGGGGTGATTAAGGTCTTACAAAGAGTCTCCTTAGTCTTTCGAGATAGGGCCTTGCTACTCAATTGCCTTCTCAGCCCAATGAAACAGCGATTGGCAATTGGCAGATTTACTTTGTGAAATCACCTTCTCGCCAAATTGTGATTTCAATAAATCGATGGCTTGAGTAGTCGTATGGCACGTAGCGCCATCTTGTTAAAACCACATCTCGTCCGTACCAGTGTCATCGATATTTGCAAAAAAAGAAACTTTCGTTGAACATGGTTCGGTAATGAGCTCCATTGACCGCAGCGCAAGCTTCGGCCTCACTTTTGAAAAAAAAATTAAAATGAGGAAAATAAGGTTAATGGACTGATCAGAGTGGACGCAACGCGATTCGCTGTCTATTTTCACTGATGGCATCCGCCTCTCCTTTGAACTTCCAAACTGTTGCAGTGTCTTTCAGGCCGAGGTCACTGCCATTCGCCAAGCCGCTGACTGGCTGGCGGTAAATACTATATTGCGGCCAGCTATAGTTATTCATATTCAGCTGGACAGTACAACCCCACCCTTTACTGGGTACCAGGTCACTGTGACCGTCCTGGTGAACTGCGTGGTTGACGAATTGGCTAGACGAGGCCCTTCCGGTACCAATACCATAATTATAGGCAATATTGACGCACCGATGTCTTATGATAACTATCTCATCCACTCCGGTACGATAAATAAAGCTAACCAAAGATAAAGCCAACTTGGCCAGTGCCTTATCGCTAGACAACTATGGCCAAGACTAGACCAAAGAAGATCTAACTCTCTTCACAGTAACCAACGTAATAACCGAACACTGCATGATAGGTAGGCATGCTCGAAGGTTGGACATCTCCTATAATGACTTCTACAGAAGTTGCAGAGACGAGGTGGAATAAGAACAATCCTCCACTTCCTGTGCATGTAGCCTGCACTTGGTAGCATTAGGAAGGCTACACAAGGTCACTACTATTTGAATGGTCTCAATGATCTTAATAATGCTTTTACTGCTAACATTAATGACTTCATAACGAAAGGTAATTGGTTCTAGGAGCGGGCAGAGTGACCCACCTTCTCCTACCTAATGGCAGCACAATGGACCTACTTTGGTCTAAGTGTACCTTGCCACATCAACCAACTAACCTAGTTTAATGCCAACCTCGTGCTAACCGTATCATACCTTGCATTTTTCTGGTTGTAATGGAGTTTCAAGAACCTCTTCAGGATTCTGCTCATTCCGAATGCGGCCATTCTGTTTATTGACATACCCGTTAAGCCAGAAATGAACCTCGTGGCTGAACATGATTTTTGGTAAAAAAGTAAATCGGCTATCAACCGTTCCACAACTCAATTAGTGCACAATCGATGCATGTAATGGTCTTGTGGCTTTTACTTAATCTTATACGGGTGTAGGCCAAGGTCTTTCCGCCAAATCTTTTACCCCGTAAACAGGCAGAGGACAAGTTGTTGTGAACGTTGTGTTGTCTTTGATTACACTATCGTTTAGTGGCTTCATTTTCTCCGGTGCGCACAGTATGAAGTTGTACACGATACTCATCATGTAAAAATGATAGAAAATAAGTCATATATCACAAAAACATAAATTTAAATGCATAAATTAGTTTTATTCTTATATTTTATGATCAAGCCAAGACAAAATAATAATAACAAAATAAATAAAACAATTTTTTTTATTTTAATATGAAGGTTAGGTTAGGTTGAAGCGGTTGCCAGCTAGGAGTCGCCAGCACACATAGACAATTGGTATGTCCATTGTGATACCACGTGGATCAGAAAGTTTCTTTCTACCTACTCGTTAAAACTAGTTTAAGCTCCTTATGAAGCGTAAGGGGCTCTTAATGTCAATATCCATCAGTTCACCTATATCGTTAAAATAGTCGGCTCCTTAGTGAAGCTTCCTTCTACGGGAGAGAGCTGGGAAGAAACAAAGAAGGTGAGGAATAGTCTCCTCCTCTTCTTCATGCATGCAGCTTCTACAAAAGTCGTTCGCAAAGAGGCCTAGCCTTGTAGCATGCTTGTCTATTAGACAGTGTCCAGTGATAACATCTATTCATTTTCATTTTTTCATTTTCAACGCATTTTTTTATTTATAATTCATAATTTCTTAAAGCTAGACAAAAACGCTTAAACTAACTTAACTAACTTAACTTAATCGAATCCTAACTTACTGACCCTATGCGGGTGCTCTAAGCTAAACCTAATGCTTAAAACTATGTCTTTCGACGTAACCTAACTTAAAATTAATTATTTATCTAAATGACTTAACAAACTAGGATAACTAAGAAAAATTTGGAAAAACTTAGTAAACGAACGTGTTTTTTAAAATAAAAGTCTTACATCTAAACTTAAAAACTACATTAAAAATAAACCTTAAAACTACCTTAAAAATAAACCTTAAAACTATCTTATTCTAAACTATATATATACATGAATATATACATAATATATATACACATATATACCTAACATACATACATATATATACACAACATACATATGTACATATGTATATAATTTTTTTTTTTTTTTTTTTTTTTTTTATGTACCTAACTATAACCTACACCTAAATCTTAAACCTATGTAAGCCGGCCAGGCCAACTTTGCGTCTTAAGCGAAGCTACCCTGTATCAAAAGGAAACGACGAGGGAGTTCCCTCTCCGTCCCCTAACCACCAGAATGTCTGATGCTGCCTTACAACGTCTCGCAAATCGCGACCTGCTATCGCTCTACTGAACCGAAGGCGCTCCGTCATGCTGAGCGCGACGTCTCGGTCGTAGTTGAGTCGCCTATCCACAGCTGTCCGGGCAACATGGAAGATAAGCGGCACCGCTACTTTGTCCTGTATCAGACCTTCTCTATCTAAATAGAGGAACGCCTCTGGGGGAATGAAGCCGTTAAGGCGCACGCTCTCATGATACATATCATTGGGGTAGTAGGCCCCAGAGATCAGGTTATTCATCGAGTTCATTGCTCTTGCAATGTGCCTTCGAATCATCTTGATCAAGAAATTATCCACCCTGCTTATGTCCGCCTTGTTATAGAGGATCTCATTGGAGTAGAATTTTATGTACTGAGACTCTGGTGTTCTGTATAAGCGAAGGCAGGCCCTAAGGCAAGCCCTCTCAAACACCCGAATCCTTTCCAACGAGCTAGCTCCCACGTTGAACCACACGGGACAACCATACACGAGCATGGGCCGAATGAGGGCCATGTAGCAGATTACCTTCACCCTCGCATCGAGTTGGCTGCTATAAAACAGTCTCTTTGTGAGGGCGAAAGCCGCTTTGGCTCTGGCCAGAGCAGCATCTATATGTTTGTTAAAATATAGATACTGGTCTAGCCAGAACCCAAGGTATCTGACTACATTTCGAGACGCTAATGGTTGCCCGTGCTGTCCCACTATTGAGAACTTTCGCCAATTCTTTCTGGTGTCCGCAGAGGCCCCAGATAACGACGTCCTAAACAGGATGGTTTCCGACTTCTGGAAGTTGATTTTCAACTTCCAGTCGTCGCAATATCGCTTGATCTTATCGAAGTCACGCTGCAAGAGTATTGCAATGACCTCGATCTTTGGTCCTGATCTGTACGCTATCAAGTCGTCGGCGTACGCTATAGCATGGTGAAGAGATCCTACAAGATCACTTGTGTAAATGTTAAAGAGGATCGGCGAATTTACCGCACCCTGTTGCAGACCATTTTTAATATCAAACGTACCAGCAGAAGTCACATTGCCATTTTTCACAATGAACTGTCTACCGGTGAGCATGTTACAAAACATGTATAGTAGTGGTTTACTTATGCCCAGCCTACTCAACTTGTAGAAGAGTCCTTCTAGCCATACGGTATCGAAGGCCTTCTCCAAGTCAACCAGGCAGGCACCCGTGCATTGTTTCTTGCTTTTGTTCCATTGGATATCCGACACCAGTTTAGACGCGGCATGTATTGTATCATGCCCCGCCTTAAAACCGAATTGGTTATCCGGAACTATATTCATGTCCTCAACCCACTTAGACAGGGCTCTATTGACAACCTTTTCGAATACCTTGCTGATGTTCGGAAGGAGACTTATTGACCGGAGATTTGCCGGATTGGACGTATCTTTACCCCTTTTGGGAATAGGATGAACCACCGCTGTTTTCCAGTGCGCCGGATAATGTGCATTATTCAGCGCATTGTTAAACAGGATGGTGTAAATGTTCACCGCTTCTGGAGGGAGATGTCTTAGCACAATGTTAGACACTCCGTCGATGCCCACGGATTTCTTCCTTCTCAATGATTCGAAGATCGCTTGGAGTTCTACCTTCGATATGAACGGGGGATGTACCTCCACATTGGCGATGACATTATTTGCCATATTATCGTCATTGAACTCGGTGAAACCGTTGTTCTCTGATCGCCAGTGCTGTATATCATTTTGAAGGTAAAAGTTGTGCACAAGGACTCGACTTTCCAGGTCGTGGTTCGGGCAAATACTATCATTCACCTTATACACTTCCTGAAAAGTCGCTCCTATAGCCTCTACCTTCTCCTGCGGATCTTCGATCACAAAGAAGTTGTCATCACTGACTGCGTTCCCTGGATCTATGCCTGCTGTTATAAGTATATGTTCGTTGTTCGTCGTTCGGGGGATCTTAAGACATGGCAGGTCGTTCTGATTATTCCTCCGAAATATTTTATTTATTTGCGGGAACATACTCGGGTTGCTGGATTTTACAGCCCGAATTTTTTTGTTCCAGTGCAAATTTACAGAGAGTCTGTAATTTTCTTTTATTAACTGTTGGAGGTTTTTAATCAACGACTTAAGTGTCCTGATCTCCGAGTTTTGTCTGTCAGTAAACCGCCTGTACAAGGTTTTAAGTCTTGACAGAAGTCTACTTTTTTGTAGGTGAAGTGCGTCAATTGTTGCGTTGCGGTATACGTCAACGTTGTCAGTATGTTGATACCGAGGTATCGTGCTGTCCATCGTTCGTTTAATGGTCTCGTCCATTCGTTGTAGGTATCTGTCGATCTCCTCATTTGACAGGTTCCTATTGGACGGTGGGTAGAGCGAGTTCGAGGAGAGTGCTCTTGTCAGTACTCTGGAGAAGCGTGTCCAACGCGTCCTACTGTAATTGTAGGGGTACGTTTGGACAAACTCCTCCAACTCCGCAATCTCGTTGGGAATTGTAATTTCGGCACTGAGTCCGCAATGGTCACTGTCATACACGAATGTATGTAGGCAGTTTCTCGTTTGTCGGTTCGTGTTGGTCAGTTGTAACCGTACGTCGAACAGCAGAAGATCCAGATAGGAGCCGCCGCTAGGATACGACGGACTATCGGTAGCTTTCAAATCGAGTCTGTACTCGACATTGTGTAGACCCCACCAATTGAGTAGTAGGTTCCCTCTAGAATTTGGTATATTATTTCCCCAATCACTATGCTTGGCATTTAAATCTCCTGCAATAATATAATAGTTCTCCTCCAACTCCAGCCTTAGACATCGAAAAAGTGTCTCGAGCTCTGTTATAAATGAAGTGGTTTGAGTAGCTCCGGAAGCGTAGACTGCGACCATGTACAACCTTTTTCCACTACGGAGAGGGATGCACACGATACAGGCCTCCAGCTCCTGAAACCTCCGCACTTCACCGCTGTACACAGCCTTATAACGCAAATCTTTCCTAATGAAGATCGCAACACCTCCTCCTTGAATGGAGTTGGGTCGGTCTCTTCTTACAATATTATATTTATTGTGCCATAGTTTGTGCTTCTGGGATAGCTTAGTTTCGCTAACCAAAAGTACGTCAGGGCTTTGGTCTTCTAACAATTTAAAAAGTACGGTTCTTCGCTCGATCCTTATCAGTGAATTCACATTCACCGCAAGGATCCTCAATGATTTCTCCGCCAACGTAGCCATTACGACTGGTGGTGCGCTAGGTCCGGCAGAAATGCGTAGATCTGGTCTACCCGTTTCGCCTGCTCTTGTAACTGACGCTGAAGCTGGCTCATTTGCCCTTGAATTGAGAGCAAAATAGCCAGCATGTCAGGCTGAGCCTCAGGTGCTTTAGGGACTGGGGCCTGTGAAGCAACCTTCGGTTGTTGTTTTTGTACCGTGTTTCCCCGGCCTGACACCATTTCGGCGTAAGTCCATTGGGAAGTAACGGCTGGCGTTTGACTGGAAACGGGTGGACGCTTGACTTCGACCTTCTGCTGACGAACCAGATTTATTTTCTTCATATACTGAAACTTAGGACAACCCCGATAGTTTGCGGTGTGTCCCGAGTTTCCACATAAAGCACATGAGAGTTGGGCCTTATCTGCTACCCCATCCTTACCCAGAAAACATTCTTCTGATTTGTGGTTTTTACCGCACTTCACGCATCGAGGCTGCATTTCACAGTTCGACGCGGCGTGCCCAAACCTTTGGCAGCGAACGCATTGTAAAATGCTATCGCTCCTTTTTACTCTTTCCCATGACACAACCTGGTAGTCTAGGACATTAATACTCCTGAGACCATCCAGTTTGCTACTGGGCGAAAGCTGAACAAGGAAGAACGGTAGCTTTCGCTTCTCCCTTTTTGCCCTAGCTGTGGTGAATGGCTTGACCCCCACGAACTCAAGCCCGTCGCACTGCTTATAATAATTCTTTAATTGTTTTATATTGCTCCACTGTTTTACAGTGAATAGCATGTCTATCCTGACTTAATCGTTTAATATAAAAATTATGACCTATGGCCGACTTACATAGGTCTATGGTGTCCTTTAGCTCCATCTTGTACGTATTTATAGGCGGCACCTTCGCCTTCGTACTTTTCTGCTGCTGTTGTTGTTGCTGCTGTTGTACTTGCTGCTGCTGTTGTTGTTGCTGCTGCTGTTGTTGTTGTTGCTGCTGTTGTTGCGGCTGCTGCTGTTGCGGTTGTTTCTGCTTTTGTTGTTGTAGTTGCTGCTGCTTTTTCGGCTGCTGTTGTTGTTGCTGCTTCTTTGGCTGCTGTTGTTGTTGCAACTGCCTTACTGGCAGTTGGCTTGTTTTCTGCGGCAGCTTTGTTGCTGCTGCCGCTTTTCTTGCAGTTTTATCAACTGCGGTTGTTGTTGTTGTTGCTAGGAGCACCGCTTTCTTAGGTGATAGCTGTTGTTTTAGTTGTTGTTGCTGGGAGTACTGGAGCTCAATGTGCTCCTTCTCCCTTCTGGCCGTTTGTTTGGCCTTTATGGCGAGCACCCTCTGTTGCAGCTGCCTAATGCTGGAGTCGAGGCACTCCAACTCGTCTTCCTCGTCTTCCGATTCGGAAGCCGCTAGCGAGGCGAAGCTGTTGCTGTCACCCATCCCTTCTGCATTACCATCGTTGGCCGACGGTTGACGCTGCTGTTTAACTGCTGCTATTTTTTTTGCCGATGGCGCCCCCATCCTCACTTCACCCCGCAGCTTTCTGGCTGAAGTAGATAGAGAGAGGCGCTTAACAGGGTTGGGATTTGGCCTCAGCTTTGCCCTTCTTTTAATAATTGTTTTGGTAGCCACTGCTGGTATGCGGCTACCCATAACTGCCTCATCGGCTGGTTCCGAAATTTTTTCCGCTACTCCCGCTATGGGGATAACGGACCGCTCACTCCTATCCATCACTTTTTTTTTTTTTAATTTTTTTTTTATTTGTTATTATTATTTTTATTTTTGTGTCTCTATCACTTACTTTTCACTTTTCTTGTGTCTCTGTCACTTCAATTTATTTTTTTCGTGTCTCTATCACTTTTTGTTTTTACCTACACAAACACTTGTGCTCTACCCCGTCGCGGCGCGATACCGAGTCCGCTGGGTAACGGTAGGCAAACACCACCACTTGGGCTGCGTCGCCGCTGATCCGTATACTGCTTGATGTGGTATTAAAATTTCACAATTTGTTTTTTTTTTTCACAGTGAAGCCGAAACACGTGCATATACCGCGAAGTTCTGTGAACGACTGTGATAACATCTATTGTGGTGCCGATATGCAGTCTATTAAGAGAAATCAAATTCTTAGAGCGTTTTAGATTCAGCTTTGGCCAGATCTGTTTTGTCGCTAGACATGTTGATCCACTTGTCCACCTTAGATTTGTACTCTCGACAGCATGTAGCTTAAGAAGGCTGACCAGACGTCCTCTTTTTGTCTAAAAATAAAAGGCCGTTACCTTTTTGGAAAAACATGCAATTTATCCTCTTTTTAGGTTTTCTCAGTTAACTAAATTTTTTGACATCACAAAACTACAACAAAACTTTTTTTCAACACTAATTCAGAATTTTTCTGCATCTTTCTGGTGCGAACGCGACTTAAAATATATTTGTACCTAAACTCATTCACTTCTGAACACAGCGCCATCTTATTTTTATTTTTATTTATTTTACTTGAATTTGTTAAAATTGATGTTTTTTTTGTTCTGATGAATTAAAAAAAAAAATATTATATTTTTTTTATTTTGGTTGTTTTTTTTTTTATCTTCAATTTTTCATTTGAGATTTTTGAAGGTGTCCTCTTTTTCGTGGGCATGGATCTGGTCATCCTAAGCTTAAGCTTAAATTTGCGAGCAGCGATTGGTATAGCTAGGTCCGGCAAGATGGGTATAGTTATTCCTATTCTGGCGAGTTCATCGGCCTTACAATTCCCCGGAATGTCTCTAAGCCCCGGCACCCAACACTGGTGAATCTTGAACTGCTCAGCCATCTCCACAAGAGACAAACGACAGTCTAGAGCTACTAAAGAATTTATCGAGGTCGATTCCAGGGATTTGATTGGTGCCTGGCTGTCTGAAAAGATGCGGATATCCCTAGCAGATATCACGTTTTTCTTGAGCCAAGATAGGGCTTCTTTGATCGCCATAATTTCCGACGATTTGGAAGACGGAAGGAGAGCTTGAGGTTAAGCTTATCAGAGAAAACACCTGCACCAACTCCGTCTTTGGTTTTTGGTCCGTCAGTGTAGAAGTGAATTGATTCATCTTCTAAAAATGCATCGTTCTCCCAGAGTGATCTGGAAGGGATGCTGACTATGAAGTTCTCACCAAAATTTAGACGTTTTAATATGAGGCTCTTTACTAATTATTTATAATCCCACGCATTAGTAGTCTGTGTAGCCACCACTGTTGTTAAATTAAAGCCTAAATCCTTTTAGGAATAGATCTTATAACGTAGCAGATACGTATGCTTATATGTGGATACTAATTTATCGATGGTTCGATAAGAAGCTTGCTCAGACGAACGGCGAACAAACGGACGAAATGTTCTATAACTTTGGCGAACAGAATAAGAATTTTGGAAATTTGGAAATTTTCACGATATGTAAGCTTTTGCAATCCATACACTTTTCATGCTTTTAAAGTTCATAGCTTACAGTATCTGAATACTTACAAAGCGAACTTCTGCCTGCGAACTTTCTCGTTTTTTTCGTCACGTTTCCATAGCACCATCACCAGCCAACCATGTTACATTAATAAAAAGAAAATGTTTTTCTCTTTCATTTTCCAATGATTATGCCGTAATGAATGCATAACATAAAATCAGGAACATCGTCCACCAAAGGGAAGCAAATATATTGAATTTTTTTGTGCGAAATATGCGAATATCTGGTTTTAAAAAAATAGTACATTGCAACCCCGTTGATAAAGGAAGCAAAAAATATTTTTTTTTTTTAAATCAATGCACCTACATACATACATGCGTTTATTTCGAGTGTTCAGCAAAAAATTGGAACATGTAGTTCAATGTGTGATGGCATGGAAAAAGTGAGATAGTGAAATAATGCAAGGACGGCGTACGGATTTGTGTGAGTTTTAGTTTTCCAATCGCATTAGCATTACGAAAGGAACCATTGTCGCAGTCATAGAGCACTGATTATTCTGTGAACTTAAAAAAAAGATGTGGTAGCAGGGAGAGATAGTAGCTCAAATGGCACTGCCACTCGAGGTTTTCAGCCCACAAGTTAGATATTAGAAAAAAGGAGACTGAATATATACGATGGCAATTTTTTAAGTCATTTAAATTTTATAATTTTCTTTATGGAATCGACGGGATAGCACAATTCCTTAAACTCAGTTATATGCGAGGTTCTACTAAATATTTGAGACTGTTGAAATCCTTCTCCTCAAATTAGACTGCAGCAGTTTAGTATAGAGAGCTTCTTCTTCTTACTTTTGTCCGGCGAGGCTATGACCAGGATTATAGGCATCATAATGCTCCCACTTTACCGCCCGTGGGGTTCGCCTATTCGACCTCAAAAAGTATTTGCAGGCCTCCCGGTTTCGGATCACTTCGTCACTAAGGCCAATCAAAAATTGGTGTTCTTGCATTTGTGTGATTGTTTGTTTTTGGGCCTGCCACTCTTCCGCGCTCGTATAGGGATTCCTCCCTTGAACATGATAATACCAACTGAGCACGTGGGCACAATGGGCTCTTAGTGGTCTAAGTGGGCCGTTGACAATCCTGTCAACAAGGGCACCCCTTTACGTAACCCAACCTAACTGAGCTGGTAGTGCTCCAATTTTTTCGAGACGGATTCTTTGACGCCCAATATAAGACACTGATCATCCCGGTCCTGCTCTAAGGCGCAGAGGCATGGACTATGTCAAGAATGGATGAGGCCGCTCTCGGTTGTTATGAAAGAAAATTATGTACTTCGGATTATTTTTGGTCGGAGAGTGGAGAAGAAGATATAATTATAAGCTGTACGAACTATATAGTGACATCGACCTAGTCAGAAGAGTTCGAATTCAATGACTAAGATGGTTGGGTCATGTAGAGCGGACGGACAGCAATGCTCCGGCCCGGAGAGGTTTTGAATCCACCCCAGAGGGACGGCGCAGTAGAGGAAGATCTCGCCTAAGGTGGCGCTCTTAAGTTGAAAGGGACCTCAACCAACTTGGTGCACGAAACTGGAGGCAGCTGGCTGGAAAGGCTTTTGGTCGAGCCCCAGGTCCACTCTCGACTGTAGCGCCACATAAGGTAAAAGTAAGAATTCTTTGACGTGAAGGCTTCCTCGGATCTTTGAACTTTTTATTCGATAAAGCTTTGTTACTCCTGCTCTCCAGCTTTTTGTACATTGTCCAGCATTGCGAATCGTGTGTAAGCGCTGGGCGAACAACTGCGGTGTAAACCCTTTCTATCAGCTAAGGGGGCATTTCCCTTTCACAGAATATAGTGAGTTTTCCTGCCAGTTCATCCATTCTACCCTTACGTGATGATTGATGTCGTCATCAATAGTTGCTTCGCTATTGATCATAGATCTCAGATATCTCTCTCTCTTCGCACTTGGGAATCACTTTTCCATTCAAATAAATGTCTGGACTAAGCGTGGATCAGAGAATGGGCAGTACAGGTACTCTGCCTTTTTTGGACTCGATACCCATTTCCCTCCGAAACATCCACACACATCAAGTGCTCGTTGCAGGGACGATTGATCCTCACCTATACTGGCTCCATAGTCAGGAAACGCTTACTGTTATACTTTGAAATCCTTCACTTTTTCTTCAAGCAGATAATCCAGGACTACAAGGCTTTAGATGCTTAAGATGCTTAAGATGCTTTCCTCGTGCACACCGACTTTAATTGGGAACTCTTCGCAATGCCCGCTCAACCATCTTCAGTGTGTGTGACATCAGCTAAATCGAACACTGATTATCACAGTTTTTCGTATAACCCTTTCCTTTGTGCACTGATTAGGCATTGGATCTCCTTTCATGAGTTTGGAGATGAGAATCATGAGACATCTAGACCTGATGCCTCCCACCTTTTTTCAAAACTCAGACGGTAATTTGTCCGGCAGTTTGGGATAGACAGCATCTGTCAGAATATTTCTCCATTTTTATGGAAGTTCATACGAAAAATTTATAAAGCGGTCGCCTTATGAACTACTTCTGCGAAAAGCTCCAAAAGAACCGCCTCCGCTAGTGCGGGTATGCTATGCTAGTACGGGCACGCGGTGAGGCAAGTGATGAATTCGCCAGCCAGAGTCTAGATAACAACCGGGTAGGTCACATAAAACCTGGAGCAAGACTATAAAGTCCTTTAGTGGATCTTTTCAGTTCCACTGAAGCTAGTACCTCCGTGTGGAGAGTACGTTTCCTTAGCCAGTGCACTGTGCAGTGTCGGGCATTCGCAGAGAATGTGTTCGAATGTTTCATCTTCCTCGAGGCAGAATCGACAATCCGTAACCTGGCACAGATTCATCTTGTTAAGGTGGTGTTGGCTAATTGGCTAATTTCGTAATACTTCCCTTATCTAAGTTAAGGATTTCCTTATGGGAGCAAGGCTTTATTAGACGCTTGGATTGTCTTAGACCAGGGACATTTTTTCCAGCGGTCAAGAAGAAGTTGGTGTTCCCAGTCGTTAATTTGCCCTAAAACAGCAGCCCAATTGACTCTGCAATACGGTTCTGGTCTTATGATAACGGATTCTGATCCATCCCTAGCTAAATCATCGGCCGCTAGATCATCTTGGTGACCGCGTACCCATCCAAGTTTAACCTTATTTTGTTCGGCCAGTGTCTGTAAGGCAGCGTAGCAGCATTTAACTGTCAAGGAGTCTATCGTATTAGGAGACAGTGCTAGCGGTGCGGGTTAACTATCCGAAAGGATAAGAATTTTGGCGCCCTTCTTGGATATTAAGTCGGCGCAGATCGCAATGGCATGGACTTCCGCCTGGAATACCGTGGGACACTTTCCCATGGGTATCGACAGTTTGGTGTTGGATCCAAAAAGGCTAGCTCCGACTCTAGAATCTGTTTGCGATCCGTCAGTGTACCAGGTCAAGCTTTTTGGGTCTCGCTCCAGAGCACCATTGGCCCATTTGCCGAGGTCTGGTATTTCTACCTCAAAAAGTTGCTCAAAACTACATTCCCTAACCATAAAAATTGGACAAGATACAGTAATTTCGTTGGCTAGGCACGAGCTTCGAATGGTCCCTCCTCTGACAAATGCAGGACAATCATCCGAGAGTAAAGTAGTCCCGCCTTTGAGACGTAGCTTCAACTGAAGGTCTCTTCCAATCGCGCGAAAAAAATAACATGCACAAAGGGAATCTAGGTCCTAGGACCTATAATCTATAATTTTCGCTCCAAAACGTCTTAATCCTTTGAATCTAAATCTTAATGTCTCTGGATTAAGGCTGCTTCAAAAAACGAAACCTAATATCGCGTGAAAATCTAGAAAACTTCAATCACCCAGGAAAACACATTTTATTTTCCAATCGCGTTTGAAACTATTTATGACATGAAGTGCTTTGGCTTACCGCCTTAAGACGATATGATGAGCGTACCCAATGACCGCCAGCGCAATCCACTCAAACGTCAAAAGACATTGCTCATTCGACATTTGAAGTCGAGCTTATGATGACCTCGACGCAAAGCCGGTTTCTTTTTTGTTTTTTTTTTTTTTGTCTTGAAATTTAAGCCATTCGTGTATAGGTGATGTAGTTTATGGTTTATAAATCCTCGGAGCAACATGAAATGCATACATATCTAGCGCTGTGGACCATTCTACATCTCCACTTCGCCCAATGCGGTGTAGTGCCATTTGTCTGTCTGTCTGTTCATTTAAATGGCGCAGACATAACTCGGAGTGCACGGGGGTTTAATTGTGTAAAAGCGTACAACAAACCGACCGAAACTGCAATTTAATATTTCATGCAGTAAAAAGGAACAACAACAGAAAAAAAAAGTACGGATTGCAACATGAGATCACTCCCAGAGCCAAGCTGGTGGAGGTGGGCAACTATACCACGCCAGTACTTAACTTGGTTAAGTTTGTGCAACGTCTCACAAGATCTCAAGTGACATTTTTATTTCACGGTATTGCGCGCCTAGCGACCCACTCCGGGGGCATAATTCAGTGTGAATTGTGGCGCAGTTTTCTTCTTGTGCTTCTTTTCCTTGGCTAACAAAATAAAAAGTATCTCTTTTTCTCTTAGCAGCGATTGTGGTTGCTACTTTTGAACTCAGCTGGCAGGAATCCGATTACAGAGCGAGTTTAGCCTCCATAGAGCCAATAGCGACTGCTTTCTTGTTGCTTAGGTGATACTATGACCGCATAGTAGGTGTCATGCTGGTACTTTTGATGTACGGATTCTGCTGATGATCCCTTTTGGGAGGATATTGCTGTTTCTTTTTTGGTGAAAGTCCCCTTCGAAGAGTGATGTAAAAATGTCAGTACATCGTGGCAGTGGGTTGAATTTACATCTCCAGCGGGCATGCTGGTTGAGTCCTCTATTCGGCTTCATGTGGTCATTGAAAATGTCACCGGGGGGCAATGGTGGGGGTTGCATATTTCAAACCAGATACAAGATACCAGATTGTGTCGATGTTGCTCTTTGGAACCAGTTTTGTAGCGTTTTCCTTTTTTTTGCTTCTGCTGGTTGGTTGCATTTTGTAACGGCTTTCCGTAGCCACTGTATGTGCGCTTTAGCAGTTTGTGGGTTACCAATGAAGTGAGTCATGGGCTCCCTGCACGCTGGTACAGTGGAGTTTTTATCGATTAATCTTGGTATGTAACATATGCTGATAAAAAAAAGAAGAAGAAATAAATAAATAATAAATCTCGACTAGAGTAGAGTTTATGTTATGAGATGATAGAGTTAAGTTTATGAAAAATGCCACTTTGTCGTGGAGGAAATATGGCTCTACGTAGGGCTTTAAGGTCAGACATTGTTGGGTTTTTATTAACGTCTGTGTACTGGGTTATATGTTCGTAAATTATAATGATTGTCTGTAATGAATAAATCCTCAAGGCTAACTTTGGTTGCCTGTCTGTTGGAATTTTCAACGCCATAACTTCAGTGTGAGCCGACAAAATTTTTGGAAAAATTTTGGTCCAATTGAGTAAATAAATTGTTAAGTAACGAGACCCAGAGGTCCAAAGGGGGCGTATTTTCAATTCGGCGCATCTACAGGGTGGCACAAAATCCCTTATATGATTTCCTAAGGCACTAACTTGTTACTAAAAGAAGAGTTAGTTCTACCTCTGACCATGAACTTCTATTTTGTACCTACAATATTAATTTCAATCACTCTGCTGTTCCATTAACATTTACATTTAAGGATTTTAAGTCAATAAATTTTGATGGTTTCCGATACGGCTCCTTTTTAGCCCCTTGGGATAGCTGTCGCTCAATTTCTAACCCTGATGCCAAGCTGGTGACACTTGAGTTATATAGGTATAATCAATACGTACTCGTACCAGGTTAGACAGATACTGTCCGTAATAGCTGTCCGTAAAAGCTGTCCTTGGTTTACGACTGAAGTTATCAAGACTATCAAAGCTTGTAATAAGCTTTGCAGCAAATAGTAACGAAGTCCATTAAATTCTAATTGGCTGGCTTGTAAAACGGTACGTAACCATTCGGCTGTGGTAATTTGGCCCTATATCGTGTCCCACATTATTAACCACTGCATTACTACGTCAACTTTCCCTAAATCCTGACAAATAGCTCGAGTTGTACCTGTACCTGTTGCAAAAAAAAACTACTTCGATCTCTGCTATTGATTTCAGGAAAATTAGCATTTTACCGTGCTAGTCAAAAGTCCTTGAGAAACTCATAGCAAGACAGGTTCCATCCAGCTTTAAGCCTGTCCACAGTTGTTCTACTGCGATGGATAATATCTTGGACGATATATGTATGTATGTACATATATAAGACCTCTCAAAGGCTTTTGACAAGGTTAACGATAATATTCTTTGGTGGAAATTGAAGCATCTCTTCAGTTTTGGTGACAGTGCAGTGAGGTTTTTTGAAAGCTTTCATTCGGATAGAGTTAAAAAAATCGTAATTGCGACTTTTCTACCAGTGAAGCAAGATGTACCACAAGTATCAATCCCTGGTCCCATATTTTTTTGTATTTTTTTGAATAACTTGCCATCTGTCTGTAAGCAACATCAGTCCATCTCTATGCTGATGATGTTCATCTTCACTTGACTAGACAACTCAATAACACCGCACTCAGACTCTATACGGTCCATTGTACTTCCAGGTAGCAACTTCTTTTTAAGGTGTAAAACCTACACCTTATCTGATGTCACTAAAAGTTTTTGAAACTGTAACTAGTTTGGGATTTGTTATCAATTCGAACTTATCAGGATACCACTATACAAACTATGATATAAAAAGAATCTATGGATGCCTTCGGAAGTTGTGGGAAACTGCAAGTCTTACTCCCGCCGACACCAGACGTAAGTTTGTAATAAGTCTCATCTTACCCTCAATTACACAACCTGAGCTTGTACTCTGTAACGTTGATTCGTTATATATTCACGGACTACGCAGATATGACCACATCTGACAACAGGCAAAAAGCCAGAGCACAACTCTTCAAGGTCAAGATCAAGGTCTGTGACTTGTTAGTATTGACCTGTGACTCCAAAAAACGCAAAGAAAGGAGCCTAGAACGGACAAAATGAGTGAGAACTGTCGTTCGGAACTACTTCTTTGCGGCAGGAAGACGTCATTGATCAAAGTTCTGTAGAGCTCATCAGTCACAGTAACTTTGTTGGCGACACAGTCCCACACCAAACAGCCACTCTTTGATGATGTACACATGCATATGTATATTGGATTTCTATTGCCACTGAACAGGCTTCAAGGGAATACGGTGACTGGGGTCCAATGTTCCCACCGTGCTTTCAAATTCTTTGGAAGGTTTTTCCCGCAACGCTTAGTCTTGCGTTATCGTGATGAAAGTTTAGACCCTTTGTGTTGGCCATAGATGGCAGTTTGCATTGCATTTCCGTGTCTAAAACATCGGGAGCCATGGACCAGTGGTCATAGCGCTGGAATACTAAGTGTGAGGTTTTTACACGGTCCCACCTCTCGCGAATGTCTGTCAAACGTCAGACAGTAACAACCTTCATAAGGAAGCTTCTTAGTTTGCCTTTCAGATATTGCTTTAAACTGAAGCCTTCCATTTGCACGCACAACACGAATGGCGGCGAGAAGCTAGGTCCTGGATACTATAAGGCCTGTTGTCATAAATATTTGTATTTTGTAATTCATCAGTTACCGTTTCACTTATCTAACGCTGTTGTCTGTTGAATTCCAAGCTTAAAGCCCACATATACGGATCATACTGCGCACTGTTCAAACGGTCGCCTGCACTGGCGTCACAGGTGCTATGCCTTTATGCCGTGCAGCAGCTCTAGAAGCTCTTTTAGATCTTCCTTCCTTGAACACAAGTATAAAAAAGCCGGCTGAAACCACCGCAATAAAGCTTCATCTTTCGTGCAACTTCAAACTGGGCGATCTAGTTGGGCATCTAAAGATACTACAAACAATTCCTCTGCTTTCCAGCCCGTCGCTTTGCATTACGGACTTTA